>CM026073.1:17105838-17705838 GCA_014839685.1 Anableps anableps
ACGCCCCTGTTGGTTTTACTTCATCTTTAACATGTTTTAAAATAGGTTAACTTTAACTTCATATATACAAAAATAAAGCAAATTGTCATCATTCATTAGAAACAATTTAACACAATTTTCCCTTTTTGCTTAATACTTTTTTAAAAACAACCTTAAATTAGTAAAAATACATAGCTTTTTTACGACTGTCACTAAATAATCATCATCATCATGTGTTGGCTCGTTATTCTTTACTAAAGTCTATCAGGATGGCTCGTACTAAAATCATCGTACTAAAACTGTATATGAATCCCAGCATCATGATCTACCTCTGAACAGTGAGTTCATATTATCCTATTTAGTCTGTAATCAGCCAATAATTCATTTTAAAACAAAATAATTTGTCCTTGATAAAGTCAAAGACATTGAACTACGGTAATGGACTCATTTTACATCTGCAGGGTTTAACATAAGCAAATGTTAGAGTTGGCAGTGTTTGTAAAGCACAAGAGCAATCCAGACTGTAGTTCACCACATCTGAACTACAAAACTATTAAATCCAACCAGCTGAATAGGGTTTAGGGATGTAACACAACTTTAATGTTTTCTTTTGTTTTTCCTGTCTGCATCTCAGGTTGCACATACAGTATAATATGTGTGTGCGTAACAGAATATGACAAGAACAGAAGTAAAAGCCTGATGGGTCAGTGGAATACAATAAATTAGAAAGGAGAATGCCCTCTTCTTCTAGAGACAAGTATAACCAAATACTTTCTCATACTTTTGTGGGATCTCCTTGTTTGGGTGTGGCTGACTGTTACATTTATTGCAACAATGGCACGTTCAGAGGTGAACATGTGTGTTGAGCCAAACTGCTGCAGGAAGAAATAGTTAACAGACATGCAGAACAACTGGTCAACAAAATGCACAAAGCACCAAAGTCCACCATTTGAAAATATAGCTTGGGTCGTATTAAAAGAAACCTAGAGAGTAAAAAACTAAATTAAGAAATTTACTTGATTTGACTTTTTTCTTTAGCCTGTCAGTTAAGAATTTGTGTTTATTCTTGAGTCCTTTTTAAAGTCTTATGGCTGTTTTTGTATTTTAATTTGATGGTAAACAAAAAGAGAAAAATGTAATGTAAATAAACGCAAGTATAGAAGCAGGTAAAAAGTGCAACACCAGCAAAACAACAAACAAATGATGCAAAATAGACTAAAAAATCTGTTTGGATTTTTAAAAAAAATGTTTTTAAATGCAGTATTTTAATAGTTGGGTTTTAAGCTTGATTTTAAAGCCAACAGGTCATCTTAGCCTTTTGGCCAAGTGTCCTTTTTATTTAGGTACTAAAAGCCCCAAAACTCAGCATAATCATCTCCTCGTAAAAAAAAAAAAAAAAAAAAAAAAAAAAAAAAAAAAAAAAAAAAAAAAAAAAAAAAAAAAAAAAAAATGGCTTACACACATTTTATATCGTATGATTTTTTTTTTTTTTTTTTTTTTTTTTTAAATCTATACATCTCTACATTTGGGGGGAAAAAATGCATCGTAGGGCTCCAATAATCACAAGAATCAGGAAATCAGTCTTACATTTCAAATAAATATTGACATCTGGATTTATTTTTCAGTGAAATCAAACATTCACATCTAGCCTCAGTATCAGTCCAGATATTAACCACTTCTTCCACCCTCCTCTTCGTCCTGCAGAATCTTGCCCTCTTGCTCCTCTTCAGGTGTAACCGTGGCGATGAGCGGAGCCACCTGAGGCCTCCACCTGAGCACTAATTGCAGTGTTTCTATGGCAGTAAAGGTAAACAATATGCTGCATAATGGATCACCACAGTGATAAGCAGCTCTCAGGAGTTGTAAAAGAGGTACTCCACCCAAACAGCTTGCTCCCAAGCTGATGATGACGACACAGGAACGGTGGAGATGAAAAGAAAGAGCTGAGAAACTGGGGCCTCAATTAATAACCATTGTGAGACCAATTGCTCGCATAAACTATGTTTGTGTTGACAAAACTAAAAGGTTAAAAATACATCAGTTGCTTTTGTTTTTTACTGCTTATAGAGACCAATTTACTAGTTTTTAAAATTTAGAAAGCCAAACTGTTTGCTTTACAAAAACACTTTTATCCAAAGTTAAACTCTGAACTTAAACTGTTTATACATTTAGTCTATTGTATTTCTTTTAGTCACCTGTGTCTTCATTTCCTCTGAAGTTTCTTACTTGCCTGTTATCTTAATGTGGCTTTGATTGACACTTGTGCAAGATTTCTAGATCTTTAAAGTTCCTCTTTGGTCTCACCCCCAAACTAATGTTTTATTGACACATGAACAGCAAAAACTATTTTTAAAAATGTATCTTTGGGCACTTTGTTACTGCCAGCCTCCCACAAAGACACAGATTGTTTCAGTTTCTTTAATTAAACCCATAAACTAGACAACCATAAAGAATCCCAAAGGTAACAGTTTGACAAACAAAAAGAGGATATTGGCTCCAACAAGGTGATTCCTATAGAGCCACTAGCTGAAAGTTTCTGTCCACTAATTAAAACTGCCACTTCTTTTGTCCCGCATTTATCCACTTTTGTCATTTTTTTAAAAAACGTTTGCACAGTACTGCATATGGGCACCGATTAGTCATCTCATCTCCTGCTGGAACAGAAGCAGAAGGCTGTCACTTGTCCACATGTTTTATGATGCTAATATTTTAAGACTTTATTGTTGATCATGAACTAACTCCAGTGGTCATAATTCAGCTTCTCGATCACCAGTCTCCATCTCGAACACAGAGGTTTACCCAACCACACGCTCTTAACCGTTCACCTCTTCCTGTTAGCATTTGAGGCTAGACAACCAGATTGTTTCTATGTTGTAAATTTTAACACTATTCTAAATCTATTCAACTTACTTTTACCCATTTTTTTGTAGGACGTTATTTTGCTGACCTAAGTTTCTGTTTCTTCCTCCTTTTTTTGCACCCTCATACAGAAGACAATCCAATCATTGAGAGGAGAGCGATCCATGCCAATAAAAGTCTGCATTCCTGCGCTCCACCAGCCTGACCCTCTCACCCTGCAGCATTCCATCCACTAAAGCTTATCAGAACCCATCATCATGCTCAGCTCTGGACTGTACCAGCTCCACTTTACTGTACTCCTTCCCTTCTACTGTTCATTGCTCTAAACATTCAGAAAGCCTTCAAAGTGCCACCTTCGTTTTTCCTCCACATGAACAGATTCCACTGGTCTCCAAACCATTCCCATTGTGCTTTCATTCATTTATTCAGTTCAACAATGCGTCTACTATACTGCCAAACTCACACCCGTGCAGCTACACTGTGACCCTTCACCCTCAGATTCGTCTAGATTTTAACTTCTCGATGTAGAGAAAGAAAAAAAGTGACACAAGCTGTCCAGGTGGAACAAAAAAAGAGTCACGGATGTTTGAGCAGAGCATTTCTTAATCCAGTTCTGAGGTCAGCAGGCAGAGCTTGTTCGATTGCTTTAAGATAAAAAATCAGTGATTGGAGCAAAGAGCAAACAAAGGTGTACCAAAATACTGGGAGAATAATGTGTACACAATGTTGATCTTTAACAGTTTCCGAAATTATTTACATTTACTAAAGCACTCCACAGATTAAAAATTGTAATTTAAACAAAGGTGAAGCCAAATGAGAAAGAGTGACTCAGAGACTCCAAGGTGCCATGGTCATATTGTAAGACGCATGCCATCACCTCTAAACCACTGTTCTTGACAGATGGTATGGTTCATTTGTGCCAATATGTTGCATTTGGTTCTCCAAACAAGGAGCTATAGACTTCAGCCAAACAGCTTTTGTCTCATTTGTTCAAAGGAGATTGATCCAGAATTATTGTGGTTCCTTAAAATGTAACTTTTACAAACCTCCTTTTAGCGATAAGATGCTTTCTCCTTCTACTAATCCAAACAAGCAAGATTTTTTCCAACTCTTTGCAATTGTCTTGTCATCAACAATTAACATACTAACTGAGGTTCAGTCAGAGCTGGAGCTGTTGGGTGAAATGGCTGAGACCTCCACGCCTAGTAAGATCGGGAGCTGTTTCGTTCTCTAAAAATCATTTCAGAAACCAGAAAGGTCAGCCTTAAGCAGTTTGGAAATGGCCTCATAACCATTCCTAGATTGATGGCTAGCAACATTTTCTTCTTTATTTATTTTTGATATGCAAAGCCAAATACATTTTTCCTCTGACTAAATGGTTTATCATGAAACACCCTACAAGGAAGAATATGTTGTATGTTATACAAATAAAATCATTGTTAAAATTTATATATTGTTTCAGATTAATTTACTTTACAGTAGAGCTGTTACTTTGTGCTTGTCCGTCATTAGTCTCAGTAGGTTTCATAAAATTTTTCCGCAATTGCTGCGTTTCTAACTTCATAAAAAGACAATAAAAACCCTTTTGAACAAAAAAAAAAAAAATAATAATAAAATAAAATAACCATGTAACAGATCAACTCCAGTGCAGCTAAGCATGTTAAAATCAAATGTATAGTTTCTGCTATAGCATGCAGACAAGGGTGGCAAAGCCAGGCTAACAGTGTTAAAAAAAAAAAACCAACAGATTAACAAAAACGTTTAGACCAGCAAACAGTTGAGAAATAAATATGCCATTTGGAAAAATCTTCTCTTCTCCAAACTGGCTCCAATCCTGGTTTTACTTTTCCCTCAGACAAACTGGTTCCCAGCACTGGTTCTGAGCAGGAGCCATGAGTATGCGTCGCTGACCAGTTCAAGCTGTTGTGGGTGTAAACAGCCACTCTGTTTAATTGTAAAACTGCTCCTGAAAGCACATGCCGTCATAGACAATGACAGAAACAGCTACAGGTGTTTTGCTACAAAAGATTAAGCTGTAAACTAGGGCCAGAACTTTCATGTGTTACATTCAAAATTAGATTAGTTATATAGGTTTTGACGCATTAAAATGTTTTTTTTTTTTTCTACACAATTAATCAGATTAAAAACAATCTTTATTGTTAGGCTCACATGTCTATTTATTCAATAATATAGCAACAAAAAGGGATTTTGAACTGAAAATCCTACTTATTTTGTCTACATATGGTTTTCAATTAAAATCTGATTAATTGCAATTATTTAATTACAGACCAAATAAGTTTTGTTATTTGACTCAAATAAAAATTTATATATATATATATATATATATATATATATATATATATATATATATATATATATATATATATATATATATATATATATATATATATCTCAGGGATTTACTGACTCTTTGTAGGCCAAAAAAAAAAAAAAAAAAAAACATTTCTTCCAGGCAACCATGTTGGAAGACACATTTAGTGTTTTAAAATTACAAGTTTGCATTTTTTGATTTAAAAAAAAAAAAAAAAAAAAAAAAAAAAAAAAAAAATAGGAAGCTTGCTTAAACAGATAGAACTCTTGATATTTCTGCCAAACTAATATTCTCAAATGTCAGCTCATACCTGAGGAGTTTTCATTATTTTTGTCTTTTTCCTCCAGCTCAGCCACTGACGTCTATAACTCGATGAACAAAACTTAATGTGTCCAAATGTTTAAGTTCAAGTTTTCCAGACACCTTCATCTCAGTTAACTATTCTTATAATTCAGGAATTGTTTGCCATTTTATTTCTGAATAAATCAGCTGTCAGATAGCAGATAATGCCCCTATTATTCCTAGGAAAAACGTATTTGATATATTGCTGGTCTAGATGAGAACAGAAGAGGAAAATTAGAGCATGGAAGAATGCATTTCCAGAACCTAAACCTATCTTGTTGTCAAACTGTTGCATCCATGCATTTGTTTGCACTCAATCTCTTCATCCCTTCCATCAGTAATCAATCACCCCCATTCATTACACCCCCATAAATGTGTAAATTTCTCTCATCATTTGTCTATCAATCAGTATGTGATACTGCAATCGTCTATTATTCATCAATCTGTAACTCAGTCCAATCTTCTATGCACCCTCCATTTTTTCTTTTTAAAACACACATTTCAGAAAAATATTGAAAACACTGAAAAAGTAAGAGTCTGTAAAAAAGTGTGGAATTTTAAAACAGGAAAAAAAAGAAAAAAAAAAAAAAAAAAAAAAACCCAGGAAGAAAACCAGCGAGTCTCTTCTGGTTCCCAGTATGAATTTTACCCCATGTTCATCCCTTGAAAGGTCTTATTGTGATGTTACTATTGGCTGTCTTGCCATCTGATAAATACAGATAATGCTTAAAATGATAATGACACAATGAAAATAAACACCCAGTAAAAATGTTCAGCAGACCTGGCCAGAGTAGAAGTTTAACTCCCTCCAAGGTTGAAATGCAGGTTATATTTTTATGGAATCCATCTCTATAAATTTTGGCAAATAAATAACTAAAGTCATGTTTAATGTCGCTGATCAATAACTTGAACTAGCTGCTCTTTGTTATTTATTTCTACAATCCGAGAGTAATGTGACTATTGTCAGACACTTTCTATAAATCAAACCCACACAGATATATAGTACCTTCTGCTCTATAATATCTGCTTTTCTTCCCATCAATTCTTCCAGTAAAATAATAAATCAGTTTTATCTCATATTTTATCCTCCTAACTTAACATTTCTGTCTGATAATTTTATAATTAAAATATCCACTACCCTTATGTATTTTTTTTTCATTGGTGAGCTCCCTCAGTTTATCCATCATTGTTGAACGAGCTGAAAAATAGTTGAACTTCTACCATGAATGTGGAACCATAAAAGGAGTTATAAACCAGCAGATGGCTGATAATCCTCCCATAAGCTGAAACTGGGAGCAACAAAAGATAAAAAAAAACATATCTGACCAGTGATGATGATGATGCATCACAGTAAATCTTATCACAACCATTTTTTTCATTGAGTTATTGATGGTTCAGTTTATTTTTTTTTCCCAGTCTTTCAGCTCCACCACATTAGAACACAGTCAAAAAAGGTAAAATAACCATCCTACATAGGTGGTATGATTTTAATCCAAAATAGTCAAAGGATGCAAGTCGAGGACATTATTATAAAACAACGGTGTGGCTTAAAGTTATACCCAGTATTTGTCCACAGTGATAAAATGTCTTTTACAGCCCACAGACGAATGACTACAGAAGAAAATAGAGGACAAGAGTCAACTTTCTCAGTTAGAGGTGGATCCAAGGTTCCTGACAGATCAGAGAAAATGAGCAGCGCAAGTTAACCTGTTTCATAGGCAAAACCTGGAGGACTATATCATAACAGGATGAAATCTCCTCATGACCTCCTGCGTTGGAGATCACCAAGTTCCCCTAGTTGACAATTTGCCATTTTAGGATAATCAGAATACCTGGAAGAGACAACAGAATTGGAAAAGTATTTGAAATCAGTTACCTGCTGCATATAGAATGGATTATGTTCACAGTCCTAAACTCCTAAAAAGCTTATATGTGATTGTCAGTCAAACCTAAGCAGGGAAGGGATGGGTAAGGCTGAGGAGCTCAGAATAGAGTCACTGCTTCTCCACATTGAAAGGAGTCATTAAAAGCTTAAACAGGTGAATTAATTGATAGAAAGATAGCTAAAAGCTCAAGTGGTTGGACAGAATGCATAAAGGGGGGTTGGTGAGTTGGTTGAGACGTAGCTGGTTGGACGGACTGATGGATGAGAAGGTGGTTCAGAGGACTAATTGACAAAATGGTGTTTGGACGGACGGATGGCTAAACGTTGACTGGACTGAAGGACAAATAAATGATTGGTTACTAGGACAAACTGGGAAAAGCCTGGTTAAATGGTGGGATTGAATGTTGGCTGAATCGACAGACGGGGCAAAGGATACATGGATAGAAGGACAGATACACAAGGGACCTTTATGGCAACCAGATCTATAAAACCACTGTAAAAAGCAAACTGGTTGAAGCAACTTCATTTTAGAAATTCCAACATTCATCATATAGAATAAACTTTAGCAACAAGTTTGTCATCCTCTGTTCTTTTTCTATGAACTGAATTTACCCAGAGCAGGAGAAAACTTAAATCAGAGTTCAAAATCTTTTCAGACTAAATATAATAACCATGAATCCTAAATGAAAATGAAACAAATTAGTCACCCAGGTTAGATTTGCATCAAACTCAAAACTAAGAACATTTTCTGAGTCTTCCTCTGAGCACAAATCCCTTGTACAAAGATAAAAGGTAGCGATGTACTTTTCTGCAGATAAAGGTCTGATGTCATTGATATTTATCTGTTAGTTGGCCAGATTGTGTAATAACTGATCAAAAAAAAAAAAAAAATCTATAATAAAACCGAAGCTGTAAATTCAATATTAAACTACCAAGTTTTTTTTAGTTTTATTTCTTATTGTGTAATCATGATTATCGATGCCATCTTTATTTCAAGGTTGTTGGCACTTAGGCCAAAGCGTGTTTTTCCTCCTCAAACATTCAGACTGGTATAAGTCACTGACCTCACTGCTTACTTATCTCCAAACAGAAAATCATTCACCTCCTGTAGTAATGAAATCTATTCAGCCAGAAATAGAAGTAAAAACTCAAACTCACAGTGCAAAGATGTGAAAATGCATGCAGAGTGACTTTGACACATCCTCTGTTTGACTCACATGAACTGAAAACTGATTAACTGTAACAAGAGCAGGCCAAAAGTCATTTCTATGTATGGTGCACCTAAAGCCTGGAGAATGTTGTCATTTTGGTTGAACTTTCTGTGTCGAGACGCAGCCTGGACAGATTGGTAAGTGGGCAAACATGTAAATGTGCACTCTCTCAGCAGGAAATTTATGCAAACTCTGTCCACAGAGACCAACACACACACACACAGGAATACGGAAAGCAAAAATTGGTTGCAAGTTCATGCCACAACAAGAGGAGGAAACTTTCCACTTCTCCCACCAAAACTCCCCCTCCCCTCCAGCCCCTCTAATGGGACGAGACAAACCAGTTTTTTTCTCCGACCCGATACCGTTCTCTCACTCAGCCCCTGAATCATTCATTGACACCGAGGCCCTCCACACCCATGTAAGACCAAGCACACAGGTCCACCACATAACCTGTGTGCCCCTCCTCCACACACAAATTACACAACCACTGAACCTGCCCGCAGCTTCTCCTCATTGTCTCCCCTATAATCAATAGGGTCCAGGAGGAGGAGATCAGGGAGTTTCTCCTTCCTCTGTTAGGATGACAGAAATGCCCAGTAAAGTCAAGAGAATCAACTTTACAGCTGTTGCTTACGCAGCCTGGATATTCTTCTCAGGGAAATCAAATGCAACTCATTAAAGACAAATTAAGAGGTCAAAAAACATCTTCTAACATATGATGTCGGCTAAAATATGACGGACCAGTAAGTTGCTTTAAAAAAAAAAATTAATAAATAAAAAAAATCCTAAGGAGAGTTATTACAAACTGTATTTTATATTGACTTATAAGGACTCAGAGTTATGTAATCAAACACATAATCCTACTTAAAACAGAAAATGTGATTCTGTTGTTCTGAACTTTCCTTAATGTCATCCTATGAACTTATGGTGGTCATCATGTGACTATATGTACATACACTTCACTTATTTAGATACCTCTGAATAAATAACTTTCACAGACCATTATATTCTGATCATTTGATAACAAAAAGGAAAATTATTTTTTTTTAAGTCAGGAAATATAAAACAAAAAATAAACTTACTTATAACAAAATATCCTCAAAATTGGCCACCAGTACAGAATTGGTTTTAGATTAAGGGGAAAGATACAAGTAGAATGTGTTTTTAAGTTATTTTTTGGGGCCAAATAGATGAGGCAGTTATTACTGGAAAGGTCATTTTCCAGCCTTTTCCAGTGAATCAAAGATTTAGATATTTATTGGACTTATACTGGCCTGCCTCGATGCATGAATCTTAAGATAGTAAAAGACAGCAATCCAAACATTAACTGCTCTCAATTCTGACAATTTTAGTTTACAGCTATTGAAACCCCAGAAGTTTTGCTTTTCAGAAAACTATGACTTAAAACCAATGAAAATGATTATTAATACAGACATGATATGTTGTGATCAACACAATCATGGTGGAAGATTACTGACTCTCACAGTTGTTAAGCAGAGATTTATTAATGGAGAAACAGAGGGGAACTAACTAAAATAAACTGGCTGTCTGTTTACACTGGGCCTTTTTATGTCATATTCATGGAAAGTTGGGTGGAAGGAAAAACTGAGAAAAATGTTACACAAGCAGGAGGGATAAGTGCATCGTTAAGAGGACTGCAAAACAAAGCCCATTTAATAGTTTGGGGGAGTTACACAAAACATGGTCTTCAGCTGGAGTCAGAGCCTCAAGAGCCACTACAAAAAGATGTATCCAGGACACAGGCTACAACTGCTGCTTTCCTTGTGTTAAGCCACTCCAGGGACAATGTCAGAAATATCTTCCCCGGGCTAAGAAGAAAAAAAAAAAAAAAAAAAAAAAAAAAACACTGGCTTGTTGCTCTGTGCAACAAAGTCCTCCATTTAGTCAATTCTACATTTCATTTGGAAATCAATTTGTTTCTGTCTGGAGGAAGAGAGGAAGGTCACAGAATCCATGCTGCTTGAGGTTCCAGTGTGAACCTCATGATAATTTGAGAAGCCATGTCATCTGCTAGTTTTGTTCCACTATGTTTTATCAAATCCAAAGTCAGTGCAGTTGCCACCCAGCAAGCTTTAAATAAGTTTTATGGAGATGTTGATATCATTTTCCAACAGGACCTTACACCTACCCACACTGCCAAAAGTACTGATACCTTGCTTTATGACAATGATTTGAGTAAACTAGCCGGACCTACGGGGTATTGTCAAGAGGAGGTTTAGACACACCAAATCCATCAATGCAGACAAGTTGAAAGGTGCTATTAAAGCAACCTGGACTTCCTTAACACCTGAGCAACACCACAGGTTGATCACCTCCATGCACCGGTGTACATCAGGCAGTTTAAAGTGAGAGGGACCCATTCGCCTGTTGACATTTGAACAGAGGGAGTGGAGGCCCTAATGACGCCAGTGTCAAACATACTCCAAACCTCCAACCAAAGATAAATAAAACTGCGTTTTACCATTTACATAGCGTGGGGTGGGAGCTAAAGGTCAAGAGATTTCTTGAAACAAATAATTTTTCATTCGAGTAACAAAAAAAACAAAAACAAAAAACAAAAAAAAAAAAAAAAAAAAAAAAAAAAAAAAAAAAAAAAAAACCCTTCCAGCCTGTTGTTTCAAAGTAAAACATCTGGTCCAATCATGACTGATTTAAAAAAAAAAAAAAAAAAAAAAAAAAAAATCATTAAAGATACTGTATCCTTCGTGTTTCAATGTTTTATTGTAATTAGCGGATATGGGTGTTAGGATGGGGATGAAAGCTACGGGTGGGATCAGCTACGCCCGTTTTACCTGTACCTCTTCTGCGCCGCTCTCCCGGTCCAGCTCCCCGATGTAGTACTGCTCCAACCACCGCCGGGCATTGGGCGAGTGCCGGTGCGGGGGTCCCTCCATCTCCCGGGTGAGGTCCTTCCCTGCGCGGCTCCGTATCAGCGCCTCGCCGCCCGGGTGCATCCGCAGGAAGGTCGTAACGTCGTAGACTCTGGTCCCCAGCAGCACCCAGCAGGAATCCTTGGTGCAGTGACGGGCCACCTCCCTCTCGGTGAAGAACCGGGGGGACGTGGACGGAGACATCCTGAGTGTGGGGTCTGTGTGTGAAGGGTCCGAAAGAACAGAAAAATTGAATTGATGAGACCTCCTCTGATGGACCTAACGCCTAAAGTCAACTGAGTCTTCACAGCGAGTTGCGCTGATAGTATCAAGAGGCGGAGTGTGGGAGGCGTTTACAAGCACAGGAAAAAAACCGTAAATTTAATTTGAGCATGGACAATATTACTAACAGGTGTGTAGAACAGCCTTACACACCTAAATAACAAACCATGCTATGGTGTCACTCACATATGATGTTGGCTATTTTTAAAACTTATGACTACCGTAAAAGTCATAAAACATATTTAAGCACGACTAAGAAAATTCCGAGTTCCATAAACGTAGCATCACATCCAGTCGCACCTGTTGCTTTGAGATGAGCTCAGAGCGAAAACTTAAGATAAAACTCCTAAAAATACTTCAGAATTAGTATTTTGGTATTTTGTCACTCACATTTTTACAGACCGATAAATTTACACACCTCACTTATCCAGATTGACGTGTAACATGGGCGGCAACCGAAGGGTGACATCTTGTGTTTGCAGCGTCACGTAACCTGTCATCACTTCCTCATCAATACAAATGAGTGCCAACACGTTACCATAGGGTATTTAACCTCAGAGTGTGTGTGTGTGTGTGTGTGTGTGTGTGTGTGTGTGTGTGTGTGTGTATATATATATATATATATATATATATATATATATATATATATATATATATATATATATATATATATATATAAACTTGCCCTATGTGTAAGTACCCAGGAATTTATTATGTAACAATAAAAGACAATATGTAATAATAACAAAGTAAAGACTATATATATATATATATATATATATATATATATATATATATATATATATATATATATATATATATATATATTTGTTTGTTTGTTTTTTAAGACAAAATCAAAACACAAGCATTTACATACACTCATATTTTGCAGAATTTTTATACTGGTGACACACAGCTACATGTGTTATCTTGAAAATAAGTTTATGGAGACTGACAAATTGGATCAAATATTTACCCTGAGTTAAAACTTATGGTGTATTTTTGTTCGTGCGGTTCTCATCTTTAATCTTCAACAAATGAGCTTGGCTGTTTTCATTTGCTGTTGGAAATATGCCTTTTTATTAAAAGTAAATCTCAAAAATAACTCAAATATTGCTTTATACCTTGTACTTTTATCCGAATATATTTTTTATATCTATATTGCATTCTTAAGTATAACTAACCCAGGAGAAGACGCAGTTAAAAAAGCAATTAATTAGAGGTAATTTTTACTGAAATCTGCTACAGTTCCAGTTACTGCAAGGTGATATCGGAAGACGAGACTGTTCAAGGACGCTACCTAGTGTCTTAATAGGACCATCGATCGTAAAACGATGTGACCGTTAGTAAAAATTTCAACTGTGAATATTAATCTATAAAATAGAAGATCTGTCTCTAACATTAAGTTGAAACGTCCTGTTTTCTACAGCTGATCTACAGCTTATCTTCACCTGAAACGATGCGGTTAGAAATGCTCATCATGAAGGCCAACTCTGTGCTGGGATCAGGGGCGCCTGTTAGACTTTGGAACCTCGTCAAACCCAGTAAGTAGTTTCATCCCTGCTGATATTTCCATTTCTTTTCTATTCTATTCTATTCTATTCTATTCTTACATATCACTTTCAGAGAGAAAATGTAACTTTAAGGTTTTGTTAAATGCCTTTCCCCTTTGGTTTTGGACAGATGGGAGGCAGAAGAGATGCTTGAAGAAAACCAAGCACACTATATTAGCACAGACACCTCACACCAGTGGTCAAGCACGGCAGTAGTGGCATAATGATTTGGGCTTATCTTGCAGCCACAGGATCTGAGAATATGTTATTCAGTCGCCCATAAACTCCTCTGTAACACCAAAGTATTCTGGAGTCCAGTGTAAAAACATCTGTCAAACATCTCAGGCTTGGCCCAATACGCAGTCGTTCAATTCAAAATTCAATTTCAAAAATACTTCATTGACCCCAAAGGGAAATTAAATGTCACTGTGACTCATATTATCCAAGGTTCTTCAAAGAGTTGTTGTAGATGGCGATGGCTGTGGGCAGGAAGGATCTCTTGCAGTGGTCTGCATTATAGCAGCTCTGAAGAAGCCTCCAACTGAAGACACTCTGTTATTGTAAAGCAAATTCATGAGGAGGATCCTCATCGCATATTGTCCACAGTTTTCTTGATTTTATGAGGAGTCCTTTGCATCATCATCTCCAGTGGTTCTAAAGTAGTCCCCAGAACAGAACCAGCCTTCTTTACAAAAGACTTTCCACAACAGACTTATAGAAGATATATAGCATTTTCCCCCAAACACTGAGGGACCTAAACCTTCCTCAAGAAGTACAGTCTACTCTGTCCCTTCTTGTAGATGTCTTCTGTGTTGCGTCTCCAGTTCAGTCTGTTGTCTAGTTGAACACTGAGGTGTTTATACTCATCAACCACCTTTACTTCTTCTCCCATGATGGAAATAGGGTTTGACCTAACCCTGTTTTTCTTGAAATCTACAGTCATCTCCTTTGTTTTGTTTGTCCAGTATGTCCAGTTCGTCCAGTGACTGCAGAGTTATTTGAGGATTTCTGCAGATGACAGGACTACAAACAAGCAATCCACATCTACCTAAGGACTTCACCTCAGACTCTATATCCTTTAGTTTGTAAGTTACAAGATAAAGTTAATGGCAGGGCAGTAAGAGAAAGATTGAACAAGAATGGCATGTTTTGAAGGGTTAAATAAGAGAGCATCTTTTCTGTGAAATAATGTGGCACCATGAAAAAGGTTTACAAAGCTGCAGCTGAATTAGTAATACTTCTGTAGCAGTAGCATGATTTAAACTGGGTCTTGAGACAATGCAGTGATCTCAGGCACAGCAGGAAATCTGGGTGAAAATGGAATTAATCAAAGTGTCTTCAAAGACCTGGTCGAAGGCTGGATGTCAGTCTGTTTATTCTGTTAAGAACTGTACATTAAAAGCCATTTACTTAAACAAGATATTGTCAGAAAAAGTGACTATTTTGTGGTTTCCACACAATGGAACAATTAAATAATATTTAAAGAAAATAGTTCATAAGATAATGTACAGTCATAATATGGCTTTACATAATCATACACAAATCTGCCACTAATGAAAAAGGTAACAAGAGCAGAGGTCATAGACAAAACAGTGGAACTGTTCCCTTTTGCTACTGCTGTTAAATCTTATTAGATGGTCTTGCCTTAAGGAGTCGTAGTCAACACATAGCTCCGGGCATCTGGCAGAGAAATGTTTGTGAAATAGCTTTTAGAACAGCTGTGTTCTTAGATATCTCTTATTATTATGTCTGTTTGTTGACCCAGACACTTATCTATCTGTTCTCTCTGACAGGTGGAGTGACATTATTTTTCAGAGCACACAGTAATGGAAACAAACTGGGCTAAATACCCCCTCCCACTGACAGAACCCAGACAAGATGTTAGGCAGCATAGTATTTGTACATTTCCCATGTCTGTCTGAAACAGAGGTTGTTCATATTAAAGGTTTATGTCGTAATTGCATCTTTTGGGATGATACTGATTCAGATTTAGTTTTTTTTTACATTTATGTTGCGCTGAAAATTTTATAGCATACATCAACAACTTTTGAAGGTTTCAAAGACTTTTATCAGAAAATACAAATGAAATATGCCTCAGTGTCAATTTTTCCTGTCCGTTGGTGACCCATTCTCATCTTGTTAGTGAAGAGTTGGTCACAGTTATTTGGCCTCGGTTTCTTTACCTGCTTTTACAGAACTCACCACCTATTCTCAGTGGGTTTAAGATCTGGCGATTTTCTCCAAGTCCAAAATTTAAATGTTGTGAGCTTTGAACCGCTTCGTTATTACTTCTGGATCCTCACATTGTCCTTTATCATATTGGAAAATAAAAGCTCATCATCAAATTGTGCCTGGGTTGTTGCCTATTGAAAACAGCAGGTGGCAGTGCAGGAATAGAAAGACACAAAAGTAAATAAAGACAGCTATGTTCGAACATATAGAGGTAATTTTACTATCACCCATCCGTCATCTATAGGGGAGGAGAGGGGCAGGGTGACCAGTCAATTATAGGCAACACAGAGACACACAACCATGCATACACTCATCCAAGGACTATTTAATGTAACAAGTTTTTTGGAGTGAACCCATGCATGCACAAGACAAACATTCAAGCTCCATGCAGAAAGACCCCAAGCCCACATCTGAACCCTGGACCTTTTTTTTGCAAGGCAACAGTGCCACCAACTGTGTCACTTCAACAAATTAAACACTCTGTCTTTGAAACTATACTATGAGAGTTTTTGCTCCACAATATAGTATGTATTATGTATAATATTTCATATGTATTATGTATAATATTTCATATAATATTTATATATTGCAGTACATTGGAGTTAGGTTTGGATGTAAGTTATTTCAACATGAGAACCAGAGCTAAGAACCTAAAAATTATCTTTTGGGTTTATCTGTGTAAATAAAGTTAATGAAATACAGTTTCTACATTACTTGCTTGGATGTGCATTGGCGTTTCCTCCACCAGCCATGGCCTTTTTTCTACTTTTTTTGTAATCTCGGCCACCCTTGCCACCAGCTTACAAAAATTAGTCACACAATATTCTTTGAAGTCAGGCTTCACCAGCAAATTCAAGATCAATTTCTTATCAACTCTATGCCTTTCCTGTTTTCAGAGTAATTTGCCGTTTATTTCTCGGATGTTTTTCTTTTGTTCAAGCACAAGCTGGAGACTAAAACTGACACGAAAACACAGCAGAAACTCTCACACTGAATTTTATGTTTACAATTGCTACCTTTTAAAAGAAATGTGAGTTTTGTTGGGATTTTATGTGAACACAAAGTAGCACATAATGTTCATGTCGAAGGAAAATGATGCATGATTTAAAAACTGTTTTATGAATAAAAATCTGAAAATGTGGCACGCATTCAAATTCACACCCCTTTTCTCTAATACCCCTAAATAAAATCCAGTGCAACCACTTCTTCTCAGTATTTGCCTTATTTGTAAATGGAGTCCAACTGTGTGCTATTTTATGTCAGTGTAAAAGCAGGTCATCTGTGAAGGTCTTGGAAGTTTGTTTGGAAACATTATTGAACAAACAGCATCATGAAAACCAAGGAACACAACAGACAGGTCAGTGATAAACTTGCATTTACAGCAGGGATAGTTTATAAAACAATATCCCAAGGATGAGCTGCAGGGATCCTCAGCTCAGGTGGGAGAATCAGTTGAGAGGACCACTGTTACCTGTGCGCCCATAAATGTTGCCTTCATGGAAGAGGGGCCATTGCTGAAAGAAAGCCATGAAGCTGCATTTGTTGTTTACCACAAGGTGCGCGAGGTCAGATGATCAAAATGTGACTTTTTGGCCTACTCACGAAACACTATGTGCAGTGGGAAACAAATGCCGCAGTTCACCCCAATGTTGTTTGTTGCATGATCATACAACAAACAACATCCATAATTCATTCCTCCCCTTCGTAGCTGCAGTTTAACGTGGCCTAATATGAGGCGAGCGGAGCTCAGATGGTGAGTTATGTTGGCATATTAGCCCCTTCTTCAGTTTCTTCTCTGTCTGAGGTCCAAACCTCATCAGAGAGTAGAGGTCCCCTGTCATTTCCCATCAACAGCATATCAGATTGCGCTGAATGACGAAATGACGTGCAGAGATGCATCCATCCCTTTGTTCAAGATCAGTCCATGTCATGCTGTGTGACACATAATTTGTTTCTCACCCTGAACACATTCTACAGCTTTCTACATTTTTAATCTTATAATTATCACCTATTACTGCCTATTCTGTCAGCATTTCCTTTGGTGAGGTCATTGTTTTTACTCTTTTTCTGCAACCTGGTCACCCCACCTACATGCTTGTTCTTGTTTTTCTCAGAATTATAGCAGCTTCTAAATATACCTGGCACAACAAAAAGACTCCTTAATAATAAACCATGTTGGTGTTCTTGTAATCTGAGTCTTTCAGGTATGTGTGTGTGTGTGTGTGTGTGTGTGTGTGTGTGTGTGTGTGTGTGTGTGTGTGTGTGTGTGTGTATTGAGATAAACCTAATGGTGGTGATGCCAGATGTGGGAGGAGGGACTTTTTAGTTTCTGGACCACGATTGGTCTGTTTTAAGGCCTGGTCATCTTGAAATCTATAAGACGGGAACAAGTCGGAGGCTGATGATTGTTTCTTTACAGAAGATCATCAACCTACATCTATGGCTGCTGTTGTTCCTGTGAGTATCTGTTTGTATGTTGCTGCAAAGAGATAAATATAGATTGTCAGTAATTAGTAAACTCTAACTTTCAAGGAGTCAGACTTTCTTGTAATCTTTAAAAGTGGTCTTGCTGAATAGCTTTAGGCCTTCCGTAAATCTTTCTTAAGTTTTTCTCAGGACTTTGGATGCTTTTTCATTCTTTTTCTCTCCAGTTACACCTCAAAATTGAGAACAGTGGAGAATTTTAAGAAGTGAGATCTAAAAAGCTATCTCCATAACATAAACTGTATTTGAAAGTCATGTATCTAAGAAATAAAAAAAAAAAATCTAACAAGTATCCAGCACCTGAGAGATGCAGCGTCCTTCAGCCGATCACTGTTGGGTGTCAGGCTGGCTGTGCTGGTTACTGGGAGACTGAAGACAGGTTTCTATATTTTGCTTTTAAATTTCAAAAATCTACCTGTCAGGCTGTCAAAGACAAGCAACAACATCTTTATTACTGATGAGAAGGAAGGAGGAAAAGGGCAAAAGAGCAAGAGCAGAAGATCATAGGGTTTATAGAATAATTTTATAATAATTACAAAGTAGATCACCTTGTTGGATAAAAATCCAATTTTAAATCATGAAAGAGACTAAATATCTGATTTAAAGCAGTTTCTTTGCTGTGTTTGCCAGACCAGATCATGCCTTGAATTTAGGAGCCTTTTTTAAATCTGAATGATTTATAAGTTAGAGATAATTGGCGGGGAAAAAAGAAGCAGAAAACATTGATCTGAAAATGGTCAGAACCAGGACTGGGAATGAGCTAAAAAAGCAGCCAAAGTCCAAAGAAAAACTTTAAAAGACCTTCAGAAAAGACCATCTTAAAATATTTTTAAAAAAACAAAAAAACAAAATGGACTGAAGGCTAAGATGTGTCCAGAAATACAATGGGAATTAATTTTATGTTTAAAGCTCAAACTTAAATGTCTGATGGCTGTTTAAATATATGCCAGTGATACAATAAAAATGATGAACAATCCCATAATGTGTCAGATGTACATAAAGGCTTTAAATGAATCAGCACAGCGCTGTGTGGGTTTCAGATAAGTAGACACATACACTAATGAAAAGGTTGTGTGCATTTGGGTGTGGGTATATCATATGAAGTGTAAATGAGATGCAGATGACCTTATCCTGTTCGGCTGCATCAGCTATAGGTTCATTTATGCTTCAGCTGACAAACAGACTGGGGAGATATGAACAACTCACTGAACTTGAATGCTTATCCACTTGTCTTCCATGTTGTAATAGTGGTGAAATTATTTTATGATTGTTGGTTATAGTAGCAGCAAATTGAAGAACTTGAGCACATGTTTTTTTTTTTAATTTTGATAATTCAGTCAGTAGAAACAACAGCAATATTATCTAAGTCAGAACCATATTACACTGTATAAATAATTTAGCAATTTCACTACATTTAAGTCTGATGTGGATCCAGATGTTATCAGTGTACTAATTACTTGTAGTTTGAAAAAGTTTAAATTAAAAAAAAATTTAGACCCATTTTTAGAATCTGTCTCATTTGTGTTAACCAGGAAAATAATGGTCATCACGAGTCTGTAAAGCTGTTTCATTTTCTTCTAATAAATTTCACTTAACTGAAGATTCAATAATATCCAGAAAGGCTCCCAAATTCTCACCGACTTTTAAAGCTGTTGGTTTAGTGTTTTCAGAAAAAAACGAGAAAACTGAAAACATTCCTTCTATTTTGTGTTTATTTTTGGCATTTTTGCCATTTCTTTGTAAATGATTCACTGTGGCTTGGAAATCATGGCTCAAAGACATCTTATCAACTTTTTACAACTGTATATTACAAATATGTACTTGAACTGGATAAAAATAATAAAATAACAAAATAAAACTAAAGCTTTGAATTGCTTTCAAAACTTAACATACATAACTTGAAAAAGTTATTCCTACACAGGAACTAAAAATTCACTTCATCTCACACAGTTTGCGTCCTGCTATGCCAGCGTCCAGCCCCTACAGCTGTTTGGCAGAGGACCTGCAGGGGGCAACTACCTGTCGCTCCTCAAGTACCGGGGCCCCCGCTGTGCCCCACTGCCCCGCCTGGCCTGTCATGCTCCAAGGATGACCCTATGGCAGATCTGCCGCATGCTGAAGGTGATGAAGCAGGTCAGGAACCGAGAAGCTGCTGCAATTGCCAGGTGAGGAATGGAAAACGTGTGATACAAGTGTGGAAATATTATTATATTGTAAAAGAGTAGAAAAAATATTGAAAGTTCTGTTATAGATGTTAAAATATTGTTACAAACATCATAATTTTTGACAAACCTGATCCAGGAAAATCATTTGTTTATCCAATGATTTGTTTATCACTGGACCTGAGATGATTAATCAGAAGCTTTCTCGACTTTCAGAAAAGTCTGGCTTGGACTTTTATGGTGCAATACATTATGGAAGGTTACAAAGAACGGGAAAGTCCAAACAAATACTCTGAAAGGCCTTCAGAAAGTCTGGAGACCTATTGATAAAGAACATTTGAAAACAGTAATGAATGATTAATTAAATTAATTTCTCTTTTCCACATTTTGTCACATTACAGCCACAAAGTTCAGTTTATTTTAGTGAGATTTTACGTGATAGTTGCATATAACTGTGAAGTGCAAGGAAAATGGTGGAAGGTTTTCCAATTTATTTTACAAACGAAAATCTGAAAAGTGTGGCCTGCTTATGTTTATTGCCCCTTTTAATCTAATACTCCTTTATAAAATTCAGTGCAAGAAAGCTTAAAGCAGGGTTGGGTTACAAAACAATATTCCAAACATCTGAAAACTTTAACACAACTGCAAAACTACGAAGACATGGCTGTCCACCTAAACTGACAGGCCAGGCTTGGAGATTTTTAATCAAAGAAGCAGTCAAGACTCCATGGTAACTATGGAGGAGCTGCAGAGGTGCACAGTTCAGATGGGAGTTCAAGAAGAGTCTTATCAATGCACTCCACAAATCTGAACTTTATGGAGCAGTCAGAAGAAGTCCCATTTAACGTCTGCCATTTTGCCTTGTAGTGGGCACAGCAAACATGAAAATAGTAGTAATAGTAGTTGTAGTTCTGTAGTGCAGCTGACAGCAAGGGGGAGGGTGTGAGCAGCACATACGCTACAGGAGCAGGTCATTTCTGCAGATGGCATTAGCACCACAGGGAGAGCACAGAGGAGCTTTCACAGATTATCTGTCTCATATTATACTGTCAGCACATAGTGACAGTTTTAATAAATATGTTAAAAAAAACATATTTTTATAAAAGTTACCCACTGCAGCTTTAAACGGTGTCTTTAGAGGGTTCTATTAACATCTTTATTTTAGTCAGCTGTGGTCAAGCAGAGACATATCTAAATCTTGCAGGACCCTGATCTTTGAGGACAGGTTTGCTCTGGTTTTGAGGCCATCATCCAGCCTGTTTGTGCAAGTTTTGGTCATCTCTCCTAGCCTTAGATCACTCCCCAACTCTCTAACAGAAGCCACAGGAGTCTGCTGTTAATAATTCAGCACTTTCTTTAGTGTCTCTCTGCAGAACAAAAACTTGGTCTCACTTCCTCCTCTCATTTCTCAGCCTCTGTGTCTGGTTTCTCTTTGTGTCTTTGCAGGAAGCAGGGCTCCTCATCTCAAGCCCCAGTGTCACCAGGTGTCAAGTCGGAGAAGAAATGTGTTCCCTGTTGCCTCAGGCGCAAACGCAGTTTAAAACGAGTTAGCTGACCCACCGACTCCAGCTTTGAACCAGCAGAAACCGGTTTACCACCCAGTTCCGGCTGTCGAAGTGACATGGAAGATCCTCCTCCTCATCTTTTTCAGTCTAACCTGAAGAGAGGATAAATTGAATTTGGACAGCTGGCTGTGTGTAAGAGTATGTTGGTGGAGGACTGATTAGTTGTCCTTCAGGAGTGCCTGAGATGAAAGTGGAAAGTTTCTCAAAAAGGTCATTTAAGCTACGTTTCAGTTTTCATTTTGTCTCTACACTACACAGTGTCCAAATTAAGACAGACATGAGGTCTTTCCTTTTTTCTGGACTTTTGCTGACTTATTCCAATAATGGTTTAATATGACAACAGTGATTTGTTTATTAAAGTAAAAAGTAAAATTTCAACACATAACTGAATGTCCATTTCTGGCATGTCTGTTCACTTTAAGTTATATGATAAAATAAAATTTTACATTCTTAAAATGGCAGCTGATCTGCTTGTTTTTTTCCTCACAGTGTTCATAAATTTGTGCCCAAATTGTTTAATACAATTTGGGAAATTCTGATAAAACTGAGAATTTACTCATGCTTTATCAGACTAAAGCTAGAAAATGATTTTCTTTCAAATAAAAACAATATTTTATTTATTTAATAAAAGCATAAGAGACAACTGCAAGCTCAAGTCAAGTGCCTATTGAGTTGCAAATTACTGCAAAACATTAAAATTGGATGTACTTCCTACTGTTCAAAACTGAAAATTTGGGAAAATAGCAGTCAAGCAGTAATGTGTTAAAACAGATGGGCTTTTTAAAACCGAACAAAGATTAATCTGTTTTAATTCATATTCTGCCAAGTAGACACTTTAAACTGATTAAGACATGCTTGGGTGCAGGGGGTGCTGGTGGGAAAATACATGGCGTCCTGCTTGCAAGTGATGAAGCAAGAGATGGAAACTGGATTTAGGTTTGTTTTGGACTGTGGTGGTGATAAATCAGATTATTTGAAAGTGACGATTTTCATTCAACGATCCAACTATAATCTATGGGCCCAAGATACAGATCAGGACTAAAAAAAAAACATGCAATGCCAGATACCAGCAGCTAAGATGAGCGTCCTCTGCAAACTGGAAGGAGTTTGCCTTAGAGACAAGGAGAGGAGCTCCATGATTCAGTGAATTTTCTCCTCTGCATTGAAAGGAATCACTTGAGGTGCTTCTGGTATCTGATCAGACCATATAATGGAAAACTACCAGTCAGTGACATTGTTCTGAAAAAAGTTTACCCAAGTCCTCAAGCAATAGTCTCTCCATGAGATCAGGATCTTGAGTTTGACTTGATCAAGGGCTTTCCATTTCTTAATTCTCTTCCAGACCTTGGTGGATGCACTGGTATGTTTGGCGCCATTTTCATGTTGCAGGGTCCAATTCTGTTTCAACTGTAACTTTTTTGCAGATGTCACATTTTCCTCAAGCACCTTTGATTCTTGGTACAATTCATAAAACTCACCATGAAAGTTACTTGACCAGTCCCTTCTTAATTTGTAGAGGTATGGACTTTCACACCAACAGCAGAAAAAGCAAACTGCGGGCTACTGATGACATTTTAGGGTTTTGGGAACTTCCTAAAGCGTCTTGCAGCCTGCACATGACAACAGGATACATGGTCTGGTGAAATGTCTTTGTCCCTGTGTGCATTTGTAAACTAATCTGTTTTTTCAGTTGCTTTCTCAGGTAATGGCTTCTTCCTCACCGAAAGGCATTTCATTACATGCACATTGAACAGATGAAATTGGCACCTCCAGGGATTTGAAGATTGTGTAATTTGAAGAAAGTAATAAAATCTCTCATTGTTCTGGAATTTACAAAAAAAAAAACAAAAAAACAAACACTGAGGGCTTTCTAGGAGTACCTCAATAAAAACAACAGAAATAAAACATTTCTTTCAAATTTCAAGTCTCTCCCTCACTCTTTTACACGATTCTGCAAGAAATGTTCAAATAAAAGCTGTAAAATGTTTTGAAATATCCACATTTCAAATGTTGCATGCTAAAAAGAACCTCTGAATGTTATCTATTATTTTTGGCATTTGAAGATTAAATGTACCTGTAGAAAAGAAGACAACAAGAAGCCTCATTTAAAAAGGATCTAAAGCTGTATAAGACAAAACAGTGTGGAAACTACAGCTCAGCTTTACATTAGAATAACAGAGAGCTGACCAGTGTTTTTCTGAAGGGTATAGTACTAATTGGACAAGTCTTCTGTTAAATGTTTAATGCCTTAGGTACATGTGAGAAGTGGATGTGTGTTTGTTTCAGGGTGGACCTGAATGTGAGCCTCAGTTTGTCCAACAGGAAGCTAAAGCTCTGGTTTCTGTACAAGCAGGAAGGCGATACCTCAATGCTGGACTCACGAAAAACAACAGCTCATGTTGGTGACCTGTAAAGAGCAATTGTGCTACCTGGGTTAACTTTTTTGCAATATTCATTGATATTTAGGTGTAAACTTGCAACACTGACATCAATCTAAATGCTTATTGTACCACCCTAAGGCAAAATTTTGACTGTTGACGGCTTTATTTTTTTCCAATAGTCTGATCCCTCGACCTTCACATCAGTTTTTAACGTTGGATAAACAGTTGGGCAAAAAAACAAAACAAAAAAAAAAAATACCACATTTCTCCTTTGTTTCTTTATCTTTCTGTGTGAGTGTTAATGATTCTGGTACCTGTGACAACTTCAAATAAATACAAGTGTACCACAAGGCTGTGTTCTTGGCCTGTTTCCAGATCAGTGATTCACAATAATCACAACCTGATGGAGGATTCTGGATTTGTGCTCATGAAATGGGAATATACATGTACACTTGTAGAGAGACAATTAATCAATTAATAACTAATCTAGTGTCTGTGGCCTTATTTGTTTATCCTGGCACTAATTATGTAGATTGGCACAACTTTTGTTCAACACAGCAAGTCTTAAGGTTGCCTAAAAGACTGTTAGAATGAAGCTCCTTCATGTTATTAATGATTTTTAAAAGTAATCCATACGTTTCTTTTTTAAGTTTAAACACCAGCTGACTGTAACTTGGCAAACAGCACATCGGTGTTGGTGATGTTAACAAGTCACTGCAGGGAGCTGGCACATCTAGAACAGCCATCCAAGGTTAAACGTGGTGAGTATAATGATCTATTACAGACAAACCCACAGCATCTCACTGTCAAGAAAGTAAACAAAGCTCCTAAGACACGAGATAAACCGTACCACAATTACCAGCGAGGTCCCTGCCAGGCAACCAAACAATTTAAATAAACTCTACCAGTTCTGTTGAAAACAGTCATCAAATATCCGGCCAGTATTATGCCAGTAACTTGTTGAAGGCCACCAAAAGCAACAAGTTTCTCTGCAACTTGACAATGGACATTTAAACCAGTTATTAGTGGGTATTATTTACCTGAGGCTGTATTTATACCCTGTTTTGAACCTGTGTGGATAAGAGAAAACCCACAATAAATAAAAATTTAACTGCAGCTATTTCTTGTTTTTAAACATCTGTAAAGTTTTAAGTAGTAGTTTTTCAGGATATTCCACCTGGGAAAATATGAATTATTAAAACCTTAAAATTTATATGAAATGTATGCCTTTGGTCACCATGTATACTTTGAACAATAGCTGTATGAACCCATCTCTCGATCGGATCACATTGCATTCAAAACACATGATTTCTTTGAACAGCTTAAATGTTTTTTTCAGTGAGTGTATTTACTTCAAACTGAAAATAAACTACTTTTTTGCCATAGTTTTGGAAACAAAAAATCTTCGGGTTTCCACACATTTTACATGTCACAATTCCAGACTTTTCCAGGCTCAAATTGCCAAACTTCTCCACTTATTTTTGCCCAGTTTTAAAGGTCCACTCTGAGTTTACAGCAAATATTTCAATTGAGATCAGGTTTATACCTGGAATCTCCAAAAACCAGACTGGATGGATGAAAAGAGAAATGAATTGACACATGGATGGAAGAAGTAGGATAAGAAATAAAGTCTAGAAATAAACATTATTTGGAATACGGTATGTTCATTTTCCCAATTTATGCAGACCTGGAAATTACAATAAAAATAAGCCTGGCTGGTTAGTGTCGCCACAACAGAAAAGTAAATTAAAAATGGGACTTTTTAGTCCACATGTCCAGTTCAAGTTTAGCCAAAACAAAGAAGCTGAGAGTAAGGTTTGGTTACCCCATTTGGACAACCTTAACTTGATAACCACATTTAGACATTCTGTAAACAAATAATTCGTCTTTTTAACGCAATATTACTTAGCGGGAATAAAACCACTTACAACATAATAAATTCATCTAAATAAAAATCATTTATTTGTCATTAATATTATATTTATCATATTATCTAGAGAGTCCACCATGCCATCAGATCTGGAGTAGTGCTAAGACGCCTGTGGTCTGTTGGGAAAGAGGATGACGGGAAGGAAAAGACGGGCAGGGAAAGAAAACAAAATATCAGACCCCCTGCTCATTCTCCATGCTGATGCAGTCAAGGATGAAGGAAACAAAAGGAAGGGATGACAAACAAGAGGAGAGGAGACTTGTCTTTAAACATCTTTGTTGACCTACATGAGACCCAGACAGGGTGGGACAGGAAGCAGTCAAAGGAGTGGGGGGCAGCAGCTTCGAGGTCATTGGTCAGATTGGCGGACAAGAAACCAGGACGAGCCAATCACAGACCGACACAGAGGAAAAGGAGGGCGGTTTTTGTGTTTGTTTCTGCATCTGTTTGTGTTTGGAGACGTGTGCTTGCATTGACGTTTGTCCATGTGAACGCTTCTGTGAGTGTGTAAACTGGTCCGAGTCGCTTTGATCCATTTGTCGCTGTACAATTTGTCAAAGTTTCTGACACAAGCGGTTACAAAGTTGAGGTAACAGACATCCATCTTCCTTCCACTTCTGAGAAAAAAGCAAAAAGAACAATCAATTATAACAAAGCTCTTCTCTGATAATATCATGGCTGTTTAACGCCATCTTATATGGTGACAGTCCTGGAGCCGTTGGGCCCTCTCAGCTTCATCTTCTTGATTCTCCAGAAAACTCTTCTTTCAGCTGAATTATTTTTAGTAGCATCTGCAGCCATTTTGATGCAAAATAATGATGGTTACATGCTTTCTTTCAAGGTAATCATTTCATGCACATTTCACCCATCTATCTGCTGACTAGACTGTCAGAGATGTAAAGTTTGCTGACCATTTTGTGCAAAAATACGGATAAAATTGTTATTTTTTTATTATCAATTAAATGCACGAACAATGAAATGCATCTGATCACTCATTGCAATAATTTTAAAACAATGTTAAATCTCAAAAGTTAAGCTGCAAAGCAATATTTGTGTTATTGTGTCAGGGTAAGGAAGTGGTTTTACTCCAGTATTGTGGGCCTTTATTGACCTGTAGCACTCACTAGAGGGCAAAAGGAAGAACATCAGGAGGAATATTTTAGGGCCAAATAAAACAATGATAATTTTTCTAGAGTTCATTGACATGATTGAACATGGTTCCTTTGAGATTCTTCACTGCAGCTTACCTGTTGGACTTTTTTTCTTTTAGAATGTGGAAAAAAAACAAAACATCGGCTTGGTGAAAGTAAGGAAAACAACATCAGTGAACCAGAATTAGAATAATGGTTGCTGTTTTGATTTCTTTTACGAAGCCGATGATTTCTGGTCAAAAAAAAAAAACAAAAAAAAAAACAAAAAAAAAAAACAACCCACAGATAATAGAAGAATCAAAAATAAAGCAAAAATAACATACGATAATATATATTACAATAAATGCCCAATTTAAATCTCATATTCTTATACTAAGACTATAAGAAAAACCATTTGCAAATTATGTTGCAGCTTATAAAAGAAACATTGATTTTGATGATTACAACTGCAAACCAATCATTTTATTGTTGAACAACATGAACTGGAGGTTATGAATGCCAAGTTAGTTAATGCTGAACAGCCAAATATATTATACAGCAAGTCACAACTTCTAATAAAGAAGCACTTATTATTGTACAATACACTGATTATACCTGCAGAAAACGTTATTTACCAGCTTTAACTCCCAGAAAATGTTTGCAACAGTAAAAATCACCTATCAACAAAGTTGATAGAAGGGCAACAATTTCCAGAAGATCAGACACATCCACTCCAGAACAAAGGTTTACATGTTGTCTGACATTTTTAACAGTGAGAAAAAACAATATTGCAGTAATAATACATAACAATTACCTTTCATCGTGCTGTAGTGTTGCCACTGGAAACCATGTTGTTGTCAGCGTTTGATAGCGACTGCTCCTTTACTACAGGATCTGCAGGGACAAAAAGGGAGCCAACTTCAGTTTTGTACATTTAATCAATCAGACCAGACTGTTGTTAAAGAAAAGTGCAGATGTGGTGCCTACAGAAGTAGGGGTGCTCCATGGCCTCGGTGGCTGTCAGTCTCTGTTGGTGGTCGTAGCGGAGCAGCTTATCCAGCAGATCCAGAGCTTCAGGACTCACTAAATGCTGGTTCTCAGTCTGAACAAACTGTTCCCAGCGCTTCCTGCTCTGCCTGCAGACAGAAATAAAGGTTTGCTACTTTGACAGACTGCACACAAGACTTAGTAAAAGTTTGGAAGAATATTATCACAGATAATTTATGATTGGTCACATACTGAAGCTTCTTATCGGCAGGTCATGTTAGCATCTAGGTGCTGCAGGTAAAAGCCCTGAGTAACTGATCACAATCAGTGAGAGCACCCCAATGAAAGCAAGAGACAGCTGCTCTGGAGCAGACAAGTGTGTCTGATAACAATGCCAAGGTGAAACAACATCAGAAATAACCTTACTAAGAAATTGTTTCTGTCCATCAATCTGGGAATGGTTATTTGGCCATTCCTAAATAATTTAAAGTCCATCATTCTCATGGGGGTAAGATTATTCACAAATGGAAATCCTTTAATGCAGCTCCCAACATCCTTAGAAGTGGATGTTCTACCAAGTGGAACATTTGGAGAAAACTAAACCAAGCATATCAGTGCAAACACCTCACACCAGCTGTCAAACACAGGAGTGGAGGGGTGATGATATGGGCTTGTCTTGCGACCACGGGAACTAGGCTCCCTGCAGGCATTGAATCAACCATGAACTTCAGTATGCTAAAGTATTCTAGAGTAAAATAAGAGTCCATCTGACTGATAGCTGAAGCTTAGCCCAAACTGGGTCAAAAACAGGAAAATGACCCCAAACAGAGGAGCAAAACTACAGCAGGATAGCTGAAAAACAAAGCAAGTCAAGATTTTGCAATGGCCTAGTCAAAGTACAGACCTCAGCAGGATTTAACTGTTGTGATGGGACCTTAAGAGAGCTGTGTACGAACAATAGCCCGCAATTTTCAATGAGCTGAAGACGCATTGAAGGACAATATAAGAAAATGACAGACACATAAAAAAGAGCTACTTCAAGTTATTGCTGCTAAATCTTGAGGTTATTTTTGGTAAATTTTTGTTATTTTGGTGATAAAACATTGAACTTGAGTCATTTTTTTGTTCAACCTTCACACATTTTCCTTATTTTAAGAATTGGTGGGGACCAGATGATTTTGATTTCTATGCTCTGGGATATCAGCACTTATACCGTATTTTCTGCACCATAAGGCGCACCGGATTATAAGGCGCACGCTAAAACATGCGGTCTACAAAAAAAAAAAGGTCACAGAAGCAAAACAGCGAGTTTGGTTGAACTTTATTCTACAATGTAACAATACACTCACATTATTTCTTTAACATTCTTCTTCCACAAATCCATCAAAGTCCTCATTTTCAGCGTCTGAATTAAACAGCTGGGCAGTTTCGCCATCAAATAATGCCGGATTCCCTCTCATGGTTGTCGGAGTCAGTCTCTTTGCCAGGTGGCTGTTCAGCAATGATGCCGGCTTTCGCGAAAGCTCGGACAACAGTTAAAGCAGATACCTTAGTCCAGGCTCCACAATCCATCCGCATATGATGGCGTAACTCACCCGGCGCTCCCTCCCTGTCTTAGTAAATGTGTGTTCACCGTCTGCCATCCATCGCTCCCACGCCGCTCGAAACTTCTCTTTGAACGCCCTGTTTACGCAAACGTCCAGCGGTTGGAGTTCTTTAGTTAATCCTCCCGGAATTATGGGAAGCTCCGAATTAGTTTGCTTTACTTCTTTTTTCACAGCATCGGTGAGTTGCTGCGCCACGGTAGTCCTCGCGCTGATGGAGAGGTGACGCCTTTTCATAAAACGAAAGCACCAAGACGGACCTCCTTGAAAGTTTTCGATCTTCAGGTCTTGTGCTGTCGTTGTTGCCTTCAGTCGAATGGTGACTGTAGAGACGCTTCTCCCGGCTGTTCTTTGTTCAATAATCCATTGTTCAAGTTGGTCTTCTAACTGCGGCCACCTCGCTTTGTTCCCACGGAAACTCTGTTTGGTCTTCTTAACTTTGCGCAGTTCATCTTCTTGCTTCCTCCACCTCCGTACCATAGATTCATTGATGTTGAATTCTTTCGCAGCTGCTCTATTCCCATGAACAACCGCGTAACTGATAGCCTGTAGTTTGAATTGTGCCTCGTAAGCATGTCTCTTCACTGACGCCATTTCAGGGTCCTGAGAAAAACAAATGTTTTGCAGCATACCGGTGGTATACCTGCCGGAGGTGTGGCAGGGATACGTGTTCTCTGATTGGTTTATCGCTGCCACCGTACGTACCGGTACCGTACACATTACGTCCCTGTGTCGGACAGATTTTGGAATTCAGTGTACACATAAGGCGCACCGGATTATAAGGCGCACTGCCGTTTTTTGTGAAAATTGAAGACTTTTAGGTGCGCTTTATAGACCGTAAAATACGGTACTTGAAAGAGTGTTACTTTGTTTTTGCCATGACTGTATTCACTTTCTGTAATGACTGACGTTTAATCCTGTGCAGCAGGACTTGCTTGTGAACATTTCCAGCCTGTAATCTCATTTGACCGTCTTGTCAGCAGGTGTGCATACCAGCAGTCTGAGGACAGTGACATCTGAAATCAGTGGTGGGATGTAACGAAGTACAATTACTTCATAACTGTACTTAAGTACATTTTTCATGTATCTGTACTTTACTTAACTAGATTTAGTCGTGGGTACATTTGACTTTTGCTCCACTACATTTTACATTAAGTATCTGTACTTTCTATTCCACGACATTTCCATAATGTGTTGCACGTTACATTCACGTCACATCAGGGGTCACATGAACCGAATATTTTCCGTCTTTGACGAGGGGGTTTAAATGGTGACGGAAAAATCTGACGGCCACCTGACCAATTGGTGGAGACGTGCAGACAGATTCAACTTTACGCACAGAAAACATCACAGAGGTCACTAAATCAATCACTATAAGAAAACTGACAGCAGCGCGTTGAAGAATTATGGACAAGAGGCTTTGGAGCATCTAGCGCAGTTGAACCTGCTGCAGGATTATTCTCCTGCTAAAGGGAGTGTTTGCAGGATCAGGTAACGTTCAGAAAGTCTCTTGCTGACTTCTAATCACTTCAACTGATGAAATGTTACCTTTCAAAACTTCATCACTGGAGAGAAAAAGTTAAATGTGTTCAGCTTGATGATGACACGATGTGGATTATCTGTTCATCCTGTTGAATATTAATTAAACAGAATGAAAACGAAATGCAGATGTCTTTATTATCAACTTAAAAATTGATGGGTAAAAACAGATTATGACAGGATTTTTTTTGACACTGAAAGACTAGCACGACCTCTGCATTACATTGAGTTTTTTTTCATTCGTTTATTAGTTTGAAGGTAATCAATTACTTATTTTAGTTCAAAAAACGACTTTTGGTCCCAAGTTCTGAAAATGTTGTCAGGAAATTAAATATTGTTCACCACTGATGACCCATTAAAAGGCTGAATACAATATTTTTTAATGTGGAGTTGATGAGAAATTGAAGTTTAAATCTCAGTGGAAATGATCAGTGTCTGCTATTCCTTTGTTAGGTGTGTCTAATGTCCTTTTTTTCAGGCAGACAACTTTTACCCAGTTAAAATAACACATTGGTTTTGCTTTGTGTTTAATAAAAACTTTCAAAGGTATAATCATTCCGATTCCGAAATTCTGATGCACAGAATCACAAGTCCAAGTGTGAACTGTGTCACAGAGTAAACACAATAAAAACATGCATTATCTGCAGCATTGTTCAAAAAAATGGCACAACACCATTAATATATTAAAGAAAATATGCATATTGTGGACACACTTAATGATATTCTAGACTAGGGAATACATTCAATAAGAACTTTTACTTTCAATACTTTCAGTATTTTTAAAAGCATGTACTTACTTTTACTCAAGTAAAAATGTTAGTGAGGTACTTTTACTAGAATATATATTTATCAGTTTATTTGTACTTTTACTTTGGTACAGTGTTTGAGTACTTTCTCCACCACTGTTTGGAGTGCACTTACTGTCCGAGAAGGTCTTTGAAGCGCGGGTCCAGTTCGATGTGATATTTCCGCAGGTAACCGAACAGCTCGTCGGTTCCCAGGACTTTGGCAATTCTCACCAGCTGCAAACCAAAACAGAACAGATTTCAAGCATCAGACTATAAATGTTTTAAAAGCTAATTTCAGAAACAAGATTTTCCTTCGATTATTTGAAGCAACAGCGCCCTCTGCCTGCAGATGATAACAATGACTGATAATGCTGTGCTCAGGTACCTGGTCGTAGTTGTCTTGTCCATGGAAGAATGGTTCTTTCTGAAAGATCATGCTGGCCAGCATGCATCCCAAACTCCACATGTCTAGACTGTAGTCATACATCTGAAACAGAAAGACACCCAGCTGGTGAAAAAAAAAAAAAAAAACCAGGAGGCATCAGACCCAATCCTGTATGACAACATGGACTCAGATTAAACTCCAAAACAGAGCTGATCTGTTTATTAAATATTAAATCTATTTTTGTTGAGGCAGACCTGGAGACAATAATACATATAGACATCTTTGGTTCTTGCTTTAAGTCTCTTTTAAAAACACATCTGTTCTCAATGGCCATCTGTCCAGTGTGAGTTGACATCCTCCTTTTAATAGCCCTCATTTTATGAAGGTTTTAAAGGGGCAGTATTATGTAAAATCGACTTTTTTGAGCTTTACATCATGTTATAATGTTAGTCCCTCATCAAAAACATACCTGGAATGTTGCCTTGATTCTTTCATGCATGTCTGAGAAATCCTTTAATCTCCCGTGGCAACCATTTAGCTGTGCAAAACGCCTGGATGGACCTAGCACCACATTTCAGACCTAGTTCCTCCTCGAAGCTGCAGTTTCTAAGCTTCCGTGCTTCTGCCTCACAGAGCACCCCTCCCCCACAACTTCCCCACTCAGCTCCACCAGACTAGCCAGCAGCAATTAGCAAACACCTGGTGGAACTGTGCATCTGCTGAGCTCAATATACGAGCTACTTCTTAATGCTACACTGGTACAAACGTTGTTAAAAGGGTTCATAGTGGGATGTTGTTGTGATGACTTCCTGAAGGCAGAGTTTCAGAAAGAGCAGGAGTTTTTAAAGAACCAGAGGCCCAATTTCAAGGAATTAAGATTACGAAGTCAAATTTCTTTTAAGTCAAATTTGATATATAAACAATTGAAGGTAACACAGTTACTTGATTGTGCTATAAAATGGCACTATGTGTCTGGAAAATACATAATACTGCCCCTTTAATATTTTAATTTCTTGGTTCTTTGTCTTTTGTACAGAACTTTGGGTAAACCTGTTATTTTTTAAATGTACTTTATAAATAAACTTGCTGTTTGGTTTCAGGTTCATGTTACCTGGTAGTCCACCAGCAGTTCGGGACCTTTAAAGTATCGAGAAGCCACTCTAACATTGTACTCCTGGGATGGGTGGTAAAACTCTGCCAGCCCCCAGTCTATAAGGCGCAGCTGCAGAAGAAACACAAAAGAATTATTCTTTCCAGCTACTGTGTTGAACAGCAAATGAACTCAGCAGCACCTCTAACACATGGAGCTGCAGCCCTCTCTATCAGAAAAACTGGCTCACCACACATCTGTGCTCACCTGCTGCCCCTGCTGGACAAAGCAAACTCATTTTTTGCTCTCTTATGACTAAAAGCTGCAGTAGATGTCTTAGAAAGTCAACACCAGCTTTGTACAAACCCTACAAACCCTCAACCTTTACAATGAGAATTTTGCATACACTGGAAAGTCAGCTTTGGATCGACGCGGCACGAGAAGGTGCTAACCAAGAAAGAAGCTCCTGCTCCATCATTGGTACCTTTAAGCGTTAATGAAATCTCTAGATAAATCACATTTCTCTTTCAATCACACCAGGCTGGTAAAAGCAAGCCTGTATTTTACTGGTTTACCACAAGTGTATTGATAGCAAGAGGAAGGAAAGAAGCTGATGAGGAAGTGAGAGAAACGTCTTGGATCAAATCAAATGTCAACTTGAAGCTTTCAAACAAACCTCACAACACCTCACGAAGGATCCAGTCCGTTGGTGGTAGCATCATTCTGTGGGACAGCGTGGATGGAATAATGAAAAATAGGACTACCTTCCAATTTTTCAACTTACCCTAAAATCAACAGCTAAATGTTTGAAACTTGGACTAAATTGGGTGTCCCAACAGGACAAGGATCCCAAACACAAATCAAACCTCTTATAACCGCTGAAGCACACAGAGGTTAAGCTTCTGGAAAGGCTTTCCTAAAGATTCTGCCTCAACTCTACAAAAAACTTGTGGACTGCGGTTAAAAGCCTGGTGTGTGCCAGGAAAACAACAAATATAAATGAAGCCATTCGGCAAAAAGAGGAGCAGTCAAATATCTGACTAGAATTATCCCTGAAGCTTGTTGATGGCTACAAAAAGTGTGTGGTTGAGCTGCAACTTGCCAGGGAACATATGACTAAATATTAGTGGGAGTAAAGGCATTTATTTAAGTATGTATGTATATTTTTTTAATCATCACTGCAGCTGATGGACTATTGAAAAAGTGATTATTATATCTGATAAATGCAGCAGACCCAGTTCCAAGTATCTCTAGGAACTTTATCAACAATTCAGGCATTTTGAAAACCCTTTAAAATTTGAGCATTTGTTCAAACTGTGTCTCTTCTTTCAGAAGCACACTCACACTGAGAAAAGGGACATTTATTAAATGGGAAAATGTTTGTTTAACAGCAGGAAGCTTGTTTATTCAGATGGAAATGACCTTCGCTGTTGTTTTAATAATCTAACTCCAAATGTACCCACGAGGGTTGAAAGCCTGCGTTAATGCAATACCTGCTCCTCCTCAAAATGGGGAAAAAACACAATAAAAGCTGCAGAGGAAAATAAACGGGAGCTGCAGCAGCAGGATGACAGATAATATTCAGAGTGTGGAGGAAACGAAAACAAATGGGAGGCTATTTAAAGCACCACCTACCTTTCTTAACTGGTGGTCGATCATCACGTTGTGAGGTTTGACGTCGCGGTGCATGATTCCCATACTGTGACAGTAGTCCAGAGCCTGGTGGCAGAACATGAAAATAAAAAGGAAACAATGGAAGAAATGAGAGCTGGTCTGATCTTAACGTGGGAACAGGGAGGGAGTTAAAGGCGTAGTAAACAAGTCTCACCTTCAGTAGTTCGTACATGTAGAAACGAATGTCGTAATCCGTCAACTTCTGGTACAACTCCTGCAGAGATAAAAAATAAAAGCTGCATCAGGGTGGCTGCTGTATCAAAATCTGACCATTAATGAAACAGCAGAAAGGTGACAGCATAAAAAGGAAGAGAGAGGCGGAGATGGTACCTTAAAGTCTGTGTTATTGATGGATTCAAAGACGAGTGCTGGAGTCCTGGACTGCATGACCACCAGAGAGACAGAGTAGGTCAGAAAAACAAAGAGAAGCTGCTGCAGCTTCGCTTCAATCAAACTGTTCAAAAACTGGAAACCCTAAATGATCATTTTCTTGCCCCCGGGTCGCTTATGGGAACAGACACACAAAGGAGACCCTGCAGAGTTCCTGCGGCAGCGTTACAGAGCGCCCTGGCTGAGTCAGAGCATAAAAATATTCTTCCTTCCTGATCTCCTCATAATATTTCCACTCAGAACATTTACATGGAAGGGAACATTTTCTGGTTTCAACTCTGACTTTTTTAAAAAAAATGAAAAAGGTTCATAATTACGGCACATATTCCTTTTTTCAACTGAGGCTGGAAGCTGAAGGAAAACAAATCAGGGGCTGCCAACCTGGGAACACAATGGCAAAGATCTGAAAATAGGAGATGTTTTCCAGCATTCTGCCCCATCATTTGAGCTACAGACAAAGGCACCAAATCAGCAGGGCTTCCTAAGAATATAAAGGCTTCAGCTGTTGTGCAGAATTTAACTTTCAGCATAGTTACCAGAAATCTGGGATGTAACTGTTATTGGCCAATTTCCCTTTGATCGGTTAAAAACAAAGGTGATCAGCAGGTGAAAGGCTGAAGAAACTAAGAACTTAAAATATTTTCAGTCAATAAAAAGGTTAGCAGCTTACGCTTTGATGTGCTATTGAGTATAAACCTTAATTTTCGGACTGATTTAAAGCTACCAAATCTTTAAAAAGAAACCTGTAGCCTTTGTTTTCCTCTTTCATGTGTTTTAGACCTTAGGGGAAAAAAATTAGCAGGTCAGACCTCAAAGAAAACATGAAACTGGCACTGAGAAGAAAAAAAAAAAAACAAAAAACGGATCGGTCCACCTCTAGATACAACAAGCTTTGGCAAAGCCATGATTTAAACTTGCTTTATTGGAATCAGTTGGATTTATTCAATACAAACTTTTAAATGAATATAAATAGAGCAATGGACAGAGGATGCACCAATCTGACAAATGAACCTTTACTTTGTTATCATTCAGGGAGCCATCACTCAAATCAAGTGCAAAACAAATAAGTGAAGATGAACCAGTCATTCAATTTGTGATCAAAATCAGCCAATTTTCTCTTGACCGACTACCACTGGTGATTTTAAATACTTTCAAAAAAATCCGACCATATTCCTTTTTCAAATGTATGTATGTAAAGTGCATGCATTGTTTTCTGCTGTTAAGCAAACAGGTCCTCATCTTCACATTTGGTCACGTTACAACTACAAACTTCAATGAATATTATTGAAATTTTATGTGATACTAGCACAAAAAAAGCTGCATGGTTTTCCAAATAACTTACAACATGAAAAATGCGGTATTATCTCGCTGGAAGGAGAACCTTTGACCCAGAATTAAATCTTTTACAGCCTTTAACTGGTTTTCTTCCAGGATTGTCTCTGAATTTCACCTTCCCATCAACTCTGACCAGCTTTTCTGTCTCTGCTGAAGAAAAGCCTCTCCACAGCAAGATACTTCCATCATCATGCTTCACCGCGGGATATTGTGTTCAGGGTGATGCTCGGTATTAAATATTCCTCCACATGTATAGTATATTGCTATATTACCTCTTTCCACATGTTTACTGTGTCCCCCTTCATGGCTCGCGGCAAAGAATGGGTCTTCTCTCTGACTGCAGGTGGTTTGCTGCAGGACAACTGTGTCAGACTGACTGCAGTGCTTAGGAAGCAGGATGGGCTCACGTCAGCACTCACTTCTCGCTCAAAACAGAGCGGAGCTGCAGAACGACCAGTCCTTCCACATGTCGCCATAAAAGTCTCCAATAAAAGAAAGAGTGACTCGATGGGTCTGAAAAGTCGCTAAATATAGCGACAAAGTCATTAAGTTGATTGCTTTCCCTTGTCCTGACCACAGCCCTGCTTAACCCTCTCCGCTCACGCCCCCCGTGTCTCTTGGCTCCCCCCACTTTGCTGGAATTTTTCAAAATTAGTCTGGAGGCGGCGTTATGCTTTCACAGAGGGGTTCGTTACACTTTAAATGAGACTCCTTTAGGCTTTCTTGCAACTTTCAGGATGTTTTGGTCTGGAAAACCTAACATGAGCATTGAGTAGGACTGTCTTTACATTTATATTGGTTTATCCTTTATTTTAAAATACTGCATTATACTGGTATGTGATCAGTGCAACTTTAATGTGTGTGTCTGAATAAGTCTTGCTTGATTTGTGACCTATGTTACTGTGATCATGTTGTTATTCTGCACTGTTTTTTTTTTTTATAATTTAACAACTAGCAAAAGCCACGAAAAAAATAATGGTTTCTTGAAGCTACGTTTCAGGTCCTAACATGAAAAAAACAAAAAAGTTTAAGGGCTGTAAAGCATTATCGACGGGGATATTCTCGCAATTCCTTCATTTTTAGTTGGATTCAAATCTGCCAGCTCAATCAAGGAGCGTGCAGGACATTTATTGTTTAATGTTAAATGTATATTAGGTTTTGCAGGTGTTACAGTTCTTAGAAAGAAAATCTAAATTAGACACAATTTGATTTGGACTCATTTTCCTCTCGCATAAAGCTTGAGAGCTGCTCTAGAATCTGCCTCAGGGTTTCCTCCACAGGAAATCTAGGTGAAACTCTAGAGGAATCATGAAATGCTCCAATCTGATATCCAAACTGCTCTCCTCATTTCTAAAGCTCACATTTACCTCCTGGAGGAAGCACTGAACCTTGTAGAAGTGTTACAGTGGGCATCAGCTGCAAAATGAAAAGATTATCCTTTGGACTCTGCATTCTTTTTCACTGGAGTAGACCAGAAACGGACGCCAGAAAGATGCAGACCCATCCATTTGACTGTCTTCGTGCTCCCTTTTCACAAAAACTCCTCTACCAGATCCTGAGGTTCTTAGAGCTCTTTTCTGCAGCTCATCAGCAGCAACAGGAACGTCACATCACAAAGCAAATCTCCAAGCAACTCTATAATCAAGCTTAAATAATAACATTTTACACACAGAATATCTACAGTGACTTTAATACCAAATTGTTTTAGTACTACTTTCCAAGAAGACTCCCGTATGGATGACATACATTTTAATTTCATCACAAAGTGAAAGCTCTAAAAGCTGAACGGGATGGAAAAAGTCAGATTGGTGCAAAAGAGCAAAAGCTGAAAATGTCTCATTATTAAAAAATATATATAATATAATAAATAATTTTATTTTATAATTTTAATAAAATATAAAAATATATATATATATAATTCACTTAAATGTTCCATTTCCAACCCCCACCCTCTGTATTTCCATTAAAATTAATGATAAAAAACATAAGATAAGCAGACCAACCACTGGGTCTTTGACTGTGTCCACGAGTCGGATTATGTTGGTTCCTCCTCGCAGGTTTTCCAGGATCTTGATCTCTCGCTTGATCTTCTTCTTCTTGACAGGCTGAATCGAAGAAAAAATAAAATAAAATGATTTAGCAGAGCAGTCTCAGATGAGGAGATGAAGAAACAAAATTACATTCATATGTGAGAGCAAGAATGTTTGCCAACATGCAGTTTCAGTATTCTGCTGATGCTGCTCTCCTCACCGCTGCTGCTCTGCTCTCCTCAGCATCTTTCTCCTGAGCTCCACACTCACATTTAAATGACTGACGGCGAATCCTCGCCTCTCGGCTGAGACACGCTCCACGTTTTTTGGGTTATCTAGTAAACTATGCGGTTTGAACAGCAGCCGGTGCAGCAGAAGCTTATTTCAGTGGTTATTTTAAAGAAATCTCATGATTGTGGTAGAATAACTCCCCCCCCCATTCAAAAAAAACAATTGAATAACAATATTATTGTAAATATTGCTATGAGCTGCGATCAGGGCTGAAACAATTAATCGGATTAATCCTGATGATCGACCATTAAAATAATCATCAACTAATTTAGTAATCAATTAATCGTTAACTGGAGTATAGAGACTCAAAAACTGAAAGAACAACATACTCAGAGCAGTAATTAATTGTATAAGTTTTGGGTTTTGTTCTACCCAAAACTCCTCAAAGTTTTAGCTCCACCTGGTTCAAATTCTCTACAAAAATAATCTCCTATTAAGCACCTCTTGCTTCCAATGATTAATCGGTTAATCCAAAAAACAATCAACAGATTAGCCCTGCACTGTAGTCAAGCAGAAAGGGCTGAGTTTTTCCCATGTTGATTTTAGAAGTCTTTTTTTTTTTTTTTTTTTTTTTTTAGCTGCAGGTGCATCCTTTGCTACAAATGATCAAGCGTACACTAAAGGAATGTTATGTTATTGCATTTTAGGCAATAAAATGCTTATTTTCTTATTTTAAAAAAAGGAATTTACTTATTTGTTTATTTGCATCTTTTAATGTATTTCTAATATTGTATATAAAAAAAAGGCTTAAGTGGTTCAATGAAAAATCTGCAGAATGTGCCAAATTTTTTTTATCTGATCGATTAATCGATAGAGTCATCGATTATTAAAATGATCCTTAGTTGCAGCCCTAGCTGCACCTAACCCCCGTTTCCTCACTCATTGTTACTCATCTGTTATTCTGATGCTTCCTTCAATGACTTGGACACAGACGCTTGAGACTCCGTCCAGCAAGCGGAATATGGTATTAGCATGAAAATCATGAATTCCTGACATTTTTATTACAATTACTATCAAAAATTTCACTCCAAGGTGTCCTTTGCAACATTAATACTGCACAGACAGATACTGCAATGGCAACATGAATGTGTGATATCTTGTCTAGCTCTAGTGAGCACCTCTATTAAAGAAGGAGCTTTGGCAGCTTGCTGGTTCAGATCATACAGGTGTTTGGTAACACCAGGCAAAGGCTGGAAGGACATCAGCAATGACCTCAGAGAAGTAAATAATGCTGATCGTCTATCTGGGAAATGTGATAAGGTCATTTCCAGACTGTTTTAGGTCAGTCGTTCTATAGTGAGAAAGAGTTTTCCCAGGTGGAAAACATTTAAAACAACTGCCAATCCTGCCTGGAGTGGATCTCTGAGCAAATTCACAGCAGCAGTGAAAAGCTCAGCGAAACTGCAACACGCCAATGAGCGCCATATCATGCTTCAGTTAGCATGTTAAATGAGAACATTCATGACAAGACAACCAGAAAAACACTGGACAAGTTCTGCTTGTTTGGAATACCAACTGTCAGGCACGGTGGTGGTAAGGTGATGATATGAGCTTGGTTTGAATCTCTCAGTCAACTCTAAAGTCCTCTGTATACCAACGTATGCTGGAGTCAGATGTGAGGCCTTCTGCCTGAAGGCAGGAGGCCTGACAGGAACTGGATCATGCAAGCAACAGGGCAACGCTGTAAAGCAGAATGGGCCATCATTCCTCCACAGCGCTGCGATAAGAGTCGGATAGAAAATCTCTTCAGGCCATTTCTGTTGGATGTGGTTTCTACAGGCTTTTGAATCATGGGGAGTACTTAGTTTGCTACAACGGTGTCGGATCCGACGTGCAGTTTCGTCCATGAGGTTAGATTTCTATAATGTAGAACCTGGCAAGAACTGGATCGTCAAATTAAAGGCCGTCCAGACTCCCAGATCATCATCTGCTGACGCCCGTCTGCAAAGCAACCGACCAATCACAGCGGAGTAGGCCACCTTTGCCGCTGATCCACTTCAGCACTGAAAGTTTGGTGACTGAACACATTTGTAGAAAGCAGTCAGCTTGCAGCATAAGAACCTTAGCAGCTGGGTTGGTTTACTTGCGTACACCTCCAGCTACGCAGCAACATGTATTAAACCCAGACGTCGTTGTTAATCTTCTGCTTGGATTTTAAATGGCAGCAGGAGCGGTTCGTTAGTTGGCTTAATGACGGGGACTGCAGTTAGAGCTAAAGCTGCAATTACAGACCGACTTCCTGCTCAAGCTGTAAAATGGTGGTTCCTGGAATGCTTGGTTCTTTGAGTCTGGCTTACTGCTGCATTTGTTTTTGGATTTTTTGTCTTAAAACCCACAAATGTCATCTCCAGGTTCATCTGATTAAAAAAAATAACAAAATGTATCTAATCCTGACCATTAAAGATCTCAACCTCAAAAGATGAAGACTTAGTAATGTATGGAATATATGCCTGGATTTTTATTTTATTTTATTATTTCTTTCCGATGTGGAAAAGCAAGGGCTCAGCTTTGAGCTCTTCAGCTTATCTCTAAGGCTGAGCCATCCACTTGTCTCCAGAATCTCATCTTTGAGTCATGATCCATATCTAATGACCACAGGTGAGTGGTGGAATGTAGATGGACCAGAGCTTCAACCACATTACTGGAGATGACATCCAGATCTGTCAATCCATCCTCTGCACAAGCCTCGGGTACAAAGTTACTATTTTATACTCGGACAAATAAGAACTCAGCTTGGTTTTTGGCAACTCATACTTATCTGGGCCTGGACAACGTTAGCTTTAATAAAGCCATATTTTTCAAGAGTGCATAGGAATCATGTAGAACATAGATACCAAAATCATATGCAGCATAATTGTCTGTGCCGCACCATAAAGGGATATTTATTTTTATCTGCCAAGACCACAAGACAGGCCTTCAATTGGGCCTAAAAGAAGTTTCTGGAATCTGAAGGAAAAGACTTAGACAGGAGGAAACAAGTCAGGAACTGGAAACGTACAATGCTAATCAGAAGAAACAGCACATGCTACAGCTTTTACTGTTGCACTTTTTCCTTCCACTCAACTTTCTATTAATAGGTTTGATACAGTACTCTGTGAACAGGCTGTTTCTTCAGCAATAGCCATTTGTGTCTGACCCTCCTTGTGGGGAGTGACAGAGACAGTCAAGTCAGCAACGTTCCCCTGGATTGAGCAGGTCATGACAACATTTCTGAACTAAAAGCCATTTCTCAATAGGTTTACTTGTAATATTATAGGGATTTTAAATTACTGAAATAAATAATTTTTGGATTTTGTTCTAATTTGAGATGCACCATTATGAGAGCTGCTCACCTTGAGGATTTTGACCACCACCTTCTCATTGTTGGTGATGTTGATAGCCTCAAACACCTCGCTGTACTTCCCTCTGCCCAGCTTTCGGACCAGCTGGTAGTCCTCCTGGTTGCTGCAGAGACAAACAGAAGAACAGCATGTGTGACTTTGTGACAAAACCAGAAAAGTATTGTTTAGCCTCTGCGTGAGATCAGATCTCCTGTTGTTAAATCTCATCCTGAGATAAGGAGTTTCTGGCTCAGATCTCAGGGCATTGAGACAACAGACAGGGAGGAGAGGACAGGGATGCGGGGGAATGAGGTGTCAGACAGGCTGGAGGACTGCCGTGGTGTCATCACACTCTCACAGCTCCATGTTTAATAATAAACACCCATCTGCCACACTTTCCCCTCTGCAATCTCCCCACACACAGTCAGCTGAAACATCCTTACTTCCAGTTTGGAACATGGGCCTCGTAGTCCCAGTACTCCCGGCTCTTCAGGGTATTGACGTCTGCGTACACACGGGCCTTGCTCCCGGCCACCGGACCCGGCATGGTGGGACCCGTGGCTCGGACGCCGCGGGGCGGGCGTCACGGAGTCCTGCCGCGGTGTGGATGGCTGGACCGACTCTGGGAGGCTGGGGCGGATTTAAGGAGCGATGGGGCAGCTGCGTGTGGGAGGAAAGTGAAACACACCAGCCAGCTGGTTTGCAGAGAAGAAGAAGAAGAAGAAGAAGAAGAAGAAAAAAAAACAGACTTGAGAACCAGAGATGTCGATGGGGGTCGTCGCAGGCTGAGGCCGCTTTGATGCGCTTCTTGATCGTATTGTTAAAGGCAGCGGACCCGGTGAAGGTTTATTATAAAAGAAGGGGATGATGGTGCTACACAGGGATATAGACTTGGAGGCATCAGGGGTGCTGAGGTAGACAGGAGGCGGACCCTAAAAAGGCAGAAGAGATGCAGGGAAAAGCGGGTTTCTGATGGGGATTCCTGCACCGGATGATGGACGATGTCAGGCGGGATGCCCCCCCGGAGCTCCAGAGCCAGCTAATCAATCAACCCTCGATGTGACAGATTGGTAGCGAGGTCGACCAGAAGCAGAGAGGGGGCGGTGGAAGCAGCAGCGAAGATCGATGTCGTTAGCTCACGGTAGCGCGGAGATGTCGCACCGTAGGGGAGCGCTCGGCTCCGGGTACCAACATCAGCGGAGCCCGCGTCATGTGCAACCGGCTGTGCGGGACCTTGTCTGCCCGGTGCCGCACACAAACTTCAGGGGCCCGGGTTTCGGGAGTTAGCTCAGCAGCCTGCGGACCTCCCCGGTGGAGAGCGCAGGAAGGGAGGCGGGGCGGGTGAAGGAGGAGCAGAAGGGAGGGAGGTACCCGGGATGTGAAACCGCTGGTATCCGGGGTAAACTGCGCCATGCGTCGAGCGTTAACAGGGCCACAGCGCCCTCTGGTGACAAGAAAGTAGAACGGTGGTGTAATGTTTAAAAATGTTTTCATATTTACCAGTACGAATCAAAAAATTTGAATATAGGGTAAAAGTGCAATATTTCTTGCCAGTCATCTAAGAAAGTGAAATTCATCTGTTATTTAGAATCATCACACAGTGAAATCCTTCAAGATAATGAAAACCCAAAATTCAGTGTCTCCGAAAATTAGAATACAGTGAAAAAGGTCATTAATTTAAATTCATGGTGTTGCATCCTAATCGGTTAATTAACTGTAAACACCTGCAAAGGTTTCCTGAGCCTTTAATGGGTCTCTCACTCTGGGTCAGCAGGCTACACAATCATGGGGAAGACTGCTAACTTGACAGATGTCCAGAAGACACCCTTCACAAGGAGGGTAAACCACAAAAGGTCATAGCTGAAGAAGCTGGTTATTCACAGAGTTCTGTTTCCAGGCATATTAACAGAAAATTGAGTGGAAGGAGTGGCAAGAAATGTTGCACCAACAACAGGGAGAACCACAGCCTTGAGAGGCGTCTTACCTGGTCTAAGGAGAAAAGGAACAGGACTGTTGCACAAAGGTCCAGAGTCCTGTCTTCAGATGAAGGTAAATTCTGCATTTCATTTGGATCCCAGGGTCAGGAGGAAGAGTGGAGAGGCAGAGAATCCACATTGCTTGAAGTCCAGTGTGAAGTTTCCACAGTCAATGATGGTTTGGGGTGCCATGTCATCTGCTGGTGTCAGTCCACTGGGTTTTCTGAAGTCCACAGTCAATGCAGCTGTCTACCAGGATATTCAAGACCACTCCATGCTTCCCTCTGCTGACAAGTTTAATAGAGATGCTGGTTTTATTTTCCAGCAGGACCTGGTACCTGCCCACACTACCAGGTACCAAAAGCTGCTTCAGTGACCATGGTGGTACTGAGCTTGATTGGTCAGCAAACTCCCTAGACCTGAACCCCATAGATAATTTATGGAATATTGTCAAGAGGATAATATGAGACACCAGACCCAATAAGGCAGATGACCTGAAGGCAGCTATCAAAGCAACCTGGGCTCCCATTACACCTCAGCAGGGCCACAGGCTGATCGCCTCTATGCCACGGTGCATTGATGCAGTAATTCATGCAAGAGGAGGTCCAACCAAGTATCGAGTGTGTAGAAATGTATATACCTTTCAGAAGCCTGACATTTGTGCTTAAAACATCCGTTTTTGATTGGTTTTAATGTAATGTACTTTTCTGAGACACTGAATTTTGATTTTTATTTACCTGCAAGTCATAGTCATTAAAATAGCAACAAAAAAAAAAAATAAAAATTAAGCTCGAAATATTTTACTCTATGTGTAATGAATCTCTGTAAAAATTATCGTTTCACTCTCTGAGATGACTGGCAAGAAATATTGCACTTTTACACAATATTCTAATTTTCTGAGATGTACTAGTATTCTCTTTGCTTAAATGTGCGTCATTGCATGCACATATATTTCAAAAGATACAAATATATAAAGTTGATTTTATTTGATATATTTTGTCACATGTTTTAATTTTCCTTTTAAAGGATGAAGCTATAAACAGTCAGGTGTACACTTCATGAAGGAGTGCAGCAATAGACCCATAAAATAATTTAATAAACACAAAAACAAGTTAAAATGAACATTTGACTTCAAATTAAAAAATGAATTTCATATTTAATTATATAATTATGTACCTTATGAATTACTGACAGTTAAATAATCAAGAATACATTACATAAATGTACTTATGTCAAGTTTTCCCAAATATCGATAGTAAGCACTGGAAAAAATTTTATTGAATGTATCTACCTATGGCACTTAAAATGAATGTAATGTTATATATATATAATGTATAGGGCTGTGTGATGACATTTGTTGTCAGTGTTATATAAACTAAATTAAAATATAATAAACAAGTAAAGAAGGTTGTAATGAAGTTGTAAAATGCTTCTGATTAAGATAAACTTGAGATACTGCTATCCGAGAGCAACATGATAAAATTAGTTGTTTAATTAGGAAATAAACTTTGTAAACTCAGAATTCTCTTGAATTAAGAATAAATATGCACAAAAATCTAAAACCAAAACCTCCAGGAAAACTGTACGAGTTAAAATAGGAACCAAAAAGCATCTTTTTTTTAATAACTTCATCACCCATAGAAGGATTATAAATGAAAAAAAAAGTTTTATTTGTTAGTGCTGTGTGTAAATTAATGCTACAAACATACAGATGATCTCAGCATGAATGCACATGAACTGTACTATGCCACAAAGTTTTTTCTTTTCCAAGTTTTCTCTTCAACATCGTTCACATAAACCACAGAACAATTAAAAACTAAAAAAAGTTATAAAGCGTTAAGGAAAAGTGCTGTGAAGAGGGGAGGAACGGGGGCTAAAAAAAAAAAGCAAACACAGGAACTAACAGCAAGCATGCAGAGAGGAGGAAAACACCAGGGTCCAACAGTGGGTTTTACTGGTACTGGAGTGGGCATGGAGTGGGTTAACTGGTGCCGGTACTGACTCTTCTCCAGTGAAAACAGTAATAATTGAGGTTGAAATTGTGCCTATTTAGGAGATTCTTCCTCTCCTTGATAGATATGGGGCAGATTTCCTTTTCTACCAAGAACAGATGAAGGACGAACTTCGTTATCTGAGAATTTGCAAGAATCTTCCAATACTCCAAAACAAATGAAATAAACAATAGCAAGTGGAGTTCTTTGGCTTCAAACAGATATAGCATGTAAGTTATGTTTTTGGATATAAGAAGCTTTTTATTTCCCACTTTTTTATTTTAAACCAACACCAAGGTCCTGGTCTCTCACTCCAACAACACACATATTGTATCAATTTAATAAAAGACAAAGATACCAAAGAAACAAGTGCAAAACCATAAAAACACAGTCAAACTTGTTCTCAAAGTCTGCAAAATTATAAAGTAATAAAAGAAGGATTTATGCTTAGCTTTCGTAGATTGAATGATTAAGAAAAGAGGCATGAGGCAAACATTTTAAGGCTGAAATGAAAAGGACTGAACAACTCCTCAATTTGTAGAAAATACTTCAAAACATGTATTTAATACTGCACTCAAACCTTACAGGAGAGGAAGGATGAACACAAGAAGGAAGAGCGAAGGCAGTCACAGTCAACACGTAAACAAAGTGGTTTCTTAAGAGAAACAACAATCTCATGGCAATTAAAGATGATTCAGTCAAACCCGCCTCAACAGACACAACTTAACAGGAAACAACAGAATAAACTCCTAAATCTATTAGCACAGAGGTGCAGGATCATCCTACAGGAGCAGTTCAGACTGGACGAACTTTAACAAAGAACAAAGAAGCAGAGGCAGTCGAATCAGTTCGTATCGCTCTGAATTCCCCTGTTTAAAGTTTTTACATTCGCACACTGAGACTCGCACACAGGTTTCTCATTGAGAGTCCCAGTAACATACTGGCACCATAAAACTACACAGACCAGAAAAACATCGACCACAACAAAAGAGCATTTGTCAAAAACATTTCATGTAGTAAAAGATTTAAGAAAAATCTTCAGGAAAACAATTTGTGATATTTCCGATCATTTTGACTCACACCTCTGTAGTATGTACATGCTGAGAGAGGATTCAATACGCATAATCCAACAACACTGACCTCTGCAGGAATATGATGAGAATAACATATTGAAATGTGTATATTAACAATTCTATATATGTCTAAACTGGCAGGTTTTATTAAAATGACTCATTTGGACTTAAACTGGTGGTTAATTTTAGTTTTTTAGACAGTCTGCACACCACGTGGCACAGCCTCGTATTCTGGTACAGTAATACTACCAGCGGCTGAAATAAACATGGGGAGCACATGCCCTCTGCCATTTTAATGTGACGATAAGTTCACAATGAGACTATAGAGATACATAAAGATCGATATGAAGCTTCAGTCACTATAAAAAGAAAGTACACCCTCTACTTTTACATATCAGGACTTAACCAGGTTCTAAAATTATTTAAATCTGAATTCAAAGATACAAAACAGATTCCACACAGTGATTATTTATAAAAGATGAAGTCAAAATAAAAATGCAGTGAGTGAAAAAGTAAGTATAACCTTGTTTCTTCCAGCTGATTTAGAAGAAAAAGTGGCAGCAAAATGCTCCTAATTAAAAGACTTCATTAAATGATGATCATCAGAGTCAGCGCCTCTACAAACGTTTTGGCAGTTGGGTGTTAATGCGATGCCAAAACGGAAAGATATCAATGACATTAGAGGAGCCGCCCATCGATCTGCGAAGGCTTACAAGGCCGCAATTTGTAGTACATCATTCTTCAGTGAGAAACATTATATATAAGGGGAAAACCTTTCAGACAGGAACAGTCTTTCCAGAAGTTTATGTTCAAGCAGCATTTACCTCGACGTCAGGCTGTGCAGTGCTCAAAAAAGTGCTCAAAAACCCAAGAGCTGACCCTAGAGGCCTCATTCAGCATGTTAAATCAAATTAAAGTTCATGACAGGATAGTTACAAAAAGACTGCACAAGCGTGATCTGTTTGAAAGGATTGAAGAAGAACGCCTCTTTTCTCTTACAAAAAACATTGTGGCACAACAGAGGGTTACAAAGTTGTGTCTGAATGAGCCGCATCACCTCTGGAACTATGTAGAGCACTTTACACAGATGAGACTGAAGTAGAGGAGCTGGGCTATAATGCACAGCAATGTGTTCGCAGAAGGCCAGGGATAATATGTCAGCACAAAGCACAGTGGAGGAGAGGTGATGATCTGGGCTGATTGAGAGCCACTGAGCAATGATGTGAGGGACTGATATAATCACACACACACACAAACAAAAAAAAAAAAAGCTGTTGAGAGTTATTGCTGCTAAAGGCGACAAACCATGGGGTGCACTTAGTTTTTCTACTTTGGCTTTTTCTTTCACTAATGGAGACGGAGTAAACTCAGTTGTGTTTCAGCCTTTAAAATATGTAGAACCTCATAAAGACCAGCTTGTTTTCATTATGTCTCAAGATACCAAACTCTAGAGTTGAAGGAGGGTGTACTCTTTTTTTTTTTTTTTTTTTTTCTTTTTTTTTTTTTACCATGACTGCAGGTAAGGAGCAGGAGTTGCAAATACTGTTCTGGTAATGCTCATCTTTTATCAAAAGTTACAAACATGTGAGAAGAGAAAAAAACAGACAAAACAAAAAAAGAGAGAAAGAAAAAAGGCAAAACAGATAATTAAAGGACTGAATGGATCAACCTGTATTATGGGATGGATGTTTTTGTACCAAACAGTTAGCAAGGATGCATGAATGATGGGACACTTGAGGTTGTACTGATAGCATTTTGCTGTAGATGCTTAATGTTGCGTTGAAGCACTAACGTTTTGAGCTCCCTTCCGGTTCACACATGCACAACAGAAAAACAAAGAGTTTATAATTTAATGACTATTAAACATAGTTTGTTTATGGTTAGGGGTTAAGGTGTAAAAATGTTTTAGAGTAAGCATGAACAAGAAGAGGTGTGAGAGTGGCACTAGCAGTCGAAAACATCTGTTTTAGCCCCCATAATGCTGTCACTGAGCGAGGGTTGGACAAATAAAACACCAAGGTATAAGAAAAGAAAAGGGTCCAGTTGAACAGTCTTTTTTTTTTTTTAACTCTAGAAGATTCCTAGCAGAGTGAATTAACCTGGAAATATATCCTAACAGAAAATGCTGGGGCATCCTGCATGAAAATTGAGACTGAAAGCGTTTTTCTGCAGTGCATGCAAATAAATATGAGGTAAGGATTTTAAGCAGCCCAGGACATGATTTGTAGGTTTTAAGTTATATTGAACCTTTTATTAATTACCCATCTTTGCAAATAAATTTAATTTGGCTATATATTCTAGTTTACTGACATGATTTGTAATAAATCCTCTATGATTCAATGGAATAAAAAAAAAGATTGATCTTAATCAAAGATGCACCAATCAGGCTTTTCTGGACTGATACCAATATTTGGGTTTGAATTACTGATTCCAATTTTCTCTCATGAGAGAGAAAAACTTTTGCTAAAGGTTGTTTTGAGCGTTTTAAATGGGTTTATACATCAAAGCATATGTCCGTAACCACATGCATCACAGTACGTCCTGTTGGTTGAGTTTATATTATGCTGCCTGGGTTTGGGAAAACAAATCTTGCGATATAACTGTTGAAAATTGCGATGACGAAATCAACTGTGATTAACTCAATTTTTTTCTTAATCTTCTTCTTGTCTTCCATCATTAAAATTTCTCCACCACTTCCAACCTACTGGAACCCACAGAAAGTGGGTTCCAGTAGGCTGTCGACTGGAATCTGTATGGCGTTTGTCCATCAAGGGCAGTGAAAGTCCATCCAACTGACCAAATATATTATTCACATGCAGAGCGTAAACGCACGAACCTTGAAATGTAATAAACGACAAAATACTGGATGCAAATAATCCTTTACAATTGTGATATTGCACAAATTGATTTTGTGATGACAACTGGGATTTTATATACTGTGCAGCTGTAGCTTAGATGCATTAAATGATGAGACCGTTAACCAACCCCGATCACTGTCTGATTGATCCTTCTCTAGTTTAAACGTATTTTTTGTTGAATGTTCTTTAAGACATCCACTGTTAGTTTTGCTACAAAACTAAACAAATTTTAACATATTTCCTTTATCTCACAGTGTTTTCAAACTTTAGAGGAACAACTAAAAATGACAACTGGGAGAGTTTTTGTTTTTGTTTTTTTTCTTTGACTGTTCAACCAGACCCAAAGTTTCCATTTCATTGTGATGAATGGTATCTGGAAAGGTATCTGGAAAGGTGACCAGATGCAGCCCAGGACCTCCTGGAATGAGAGCGATGCTAGGGTCCGTAAACAGGCTGTGGGTGGAGAACGGAGTGCTGATGGTTCTGTTCATTCAGTGAAAAAAGGGGGCATGGTTCACATGCACTGTGGCACATTGTAACCGTCACCATCAGACGTGTGCTGCACAGTGTGATCCTGCAAAGAGCCCAAGTCACTGAAGCGCTCTCCGCACCAGACGCACTTGAACTGGCCCTCCCTGGAGTGTGTGCTCTGGTGTTTGGTCAAGTGCTCACGCTGTTTAAAACCCTTGCTGCAGTGGTCACATTTGAAGGGCTTCTCACCCGTGTGCACGCGCCGGTGGCGGTTCAGGTCCGACGAGTACTTGAAGCGCTTCTCGCAGTCAGAGCACTTGAGGGGCTTCTCCCTTGATGGGTCACAGCGGTGCTGGACAAACTCCGAGGAGGACAAGAAGCGCCTGTCGCAGAGCGAGCACTTGAGGGGCTTCTCCTGGCAGTGGGAGTTCTGGTGACGCTGCAAGGTGGAGCTCTTTTTGTATCCCTTCCCACAGACATCACATTTGTACGGCTTGTCGGGCGAGGAGTTGGACGACTCCCCGCACTTGTGTCTGAGGAGCTCTCCTGACTGGCTGAACTCCTTCTGGCAGGAGGCGCACTTGAACAGGTTGTCCATGCCGTGGACGTGCTGGTGGTAGAGAAGATGGGAGGGCTGCATGAAGCCTTTGTCGCACAAACTGCATCTGAATGGCCGGTCAGAGGGGTCTTTGTGCGTCCGTCTGTGGCGCACGAGTGCATAATGCTGCTTAAAGCTCATCTGGCACTCGTCGCAGTGGAAGGGGCGCTCCTCGGAGTGCGTACGTTCGTGCTGCCGCAGGTCCGACGGCCGTTTAAACCCCTTACCACATGTGGCGCAGCGAAACGGCCGGGAGCCCTGTGGGTGGCAGGGGTGGTGGAGTAGTTCCGATGACTCTTTGAAGTGCAGCTCGCACAAGTTGCACTTGAACAAATGCTCGCCGGAGTGCACATACATGTGGCGGACGAGGTGTGAGCGGTGCTTGAAGCTCTTTTCACACACAGCGCACTTGAACGGCCTCTCGTTGCTGTGCGTCCGCTGGTGGTGCTGCAGATGCGACGACTGGCTAAAAGCCTTGTCACACGTGTCGCATTTGAAAGGCTTCTCCCCCGTGTGCACTCTCTCATGCCGCGTGAGTTCTGAGAGGTGCTTGAAGCCCTTCTGGCAGACGGAGCACTTGTACGGCCGGTCTCGAGCCGATGGGAAAGGTAAGATGGACGAGCTGCTGCTCGCCGACGCCCCGTCGCTGCTGGACGGCTGGGAGCTGCTTGAGGATGTGGGCGTCGTGTTCCCGGAGGAGCCTGGCCGATACGTCTTCTCGCATATGGAACACTTCATGGGGTTGCTGTTGTTGTGCGACGTGTGGTGCTGAGCCAATGAGGTAAGGAGGGAGAAGCCCATCTTACACACTCCACACACAAACGGCTTCTGCTCCACCTGAACGCACTGGTGCTCCAGTAAGTCTGTAGCCTGATGGAAGATCTTCAGACACTGAGTGCACTGGAATGACCTGTCCTGACTCACCATGCACTGGTGTTCAAGCGGGTTAGCCAGGTGGGAGATGTCGTGTCCACATGTCCCACACTTGTGTCCTGACTCTGTTCCCACCTGCAGAGAGCTTTGCTGGGCTTGGGGAGGATGCTGCCCCTGCTGGCCGCCTGCATGTTGCTGAGCTCCAGAATGCTGTTGTCCACCTCCATGCTGCTGCTGCTGCTGCTGCAGTGATGAGGCGTCCGGCTGCAGCACGATCCCATACACCGCACAGCTCAAAGCGTTCTCAGCTCCTGCTGGGATTGTGTGGACAACTGGAGGCGGAGCAACGGTGTGCTGCTGCCAGGCCTCCGTCATGCGGGCTCGCGAGTACGGATTCAGTTTGGCAGCTGGAGCGGCCCAGCTAAAGTGAGAAAGAAAGACATTTTGAGTAATGGGTTGCAGGCTTCTAAATGTGCAAAGGGAAGAAAAACTCACTCCATCTTTTAGCTCGCCGAGGGGGCCGTGACCGAGGCTTTGAAGGCTTGAACTGGGAAGCACTGAAGAAAAGCAGATGTTGGGAATGATGGGAGGAAAATCCACAAATTTCACGATATCCTTGAGTTACATCTGGAAGAAAAACACAAAGCGTCAAAAAATACCACATGAAGAAACACAGCAGTCATAGAATACATTATCAGGAAACTACACTCTGGATAACCGCTTACGCAAAATTTTAAGATTGCTCAGTTGCTTCAGAAATCCTTTCTCAGCTTTAGCCTTAAATCTTTGAAACTTTAGCTCAACCTGATCCTTTAGAGGTCTTTAGTAATGTTGCAATCTTTGCTTTACAGCAGCTGGGAGGCAGATTATGAACACAGACTTCTGATGAAACATCGTAATATCATTTCTCCTGATAGGAAAGTCGAGTTAGCTGGAATATTGCAGGGGTACACATAAGGGGCACAACTAACTTAGAGCAGACAACACAATCGTCTTAAACAGATGGGTGGAATATAGAGGCAGTAAATGATTAAAAAACTTACAATATCATCATAATGCTTTAAAATAATTAGGTACCTTTTCTGTTCTAAGTTTGTTAATAAAAAAAATAATGAATTTTTACATCAACATTGATGATTTTGACAAGGAAAACTGTTGGCAGCAGTAAAATAGAAATTGAATAAAAATTGAGACAATGTAATGCTTATCTTAGTTTTCAAACTAATCTTTGGAGACAGTTCTAACCTTCATAGTACCCGTGTGTAAGCAGACTTAAAATAAATCCATCCTTTATTGCAGAGACATAATCTCACAGTGAAACATTTTGAAAAATGAGTGTTGAGTAACATTTGCCAAGGTTGGAGTATGCAGAGAGAGGGATCTCTGCATACTCTCCCTCGATCATCTTTCTCATTAAATCTCAGCACACACTTCCAGTTAAAAATCCCAGTAAAGCAAACTCCCTATGTTTGTGATGGCCTAACAAAAAAAGGCTTTTCATGGCATGTCTCACATAGAACTGGCATGTAAATAGCATCTAATGGTTGTTATGGAGACTTAGTGACCCTCAAAATGTAACTCTTCGAAGTTCAGTTCTCTAACATTGAGCTATGGAGCGTTTGTTTTTCATTTTACCTATCTTAGCACCCTGATCACTGTGTGTAGTGGCCAGTGGCTAAAAGATAAGTCCTTTGTGTCATTTTCTTTTTTTAACCACAGGAAAATTGAAATCCATGGATGACTGATTATAAGTTTCTGGACACCCTGATCAATCTAACAGTTAATGCATATATTTTAAAAGTCTTTCATTTTTAAATGATGGAATTATTAGCGGTACCAACTACTGTACTACTGGTTATTTGGTTAAAAAATACTATTTTCTAATATGTGATTGTTTTCTTTATTCAAATTGAATGTTGGACTTTTACATTTTTTTGGAATAACATAAAATCATCAAGATGCTTTTATCCCAATATATTCCAGGACAGGCCATAAATCTGCTTCTGTAACATGCAACATTTTTTGGGATGCTCAGAACTTGAGACACAACTATGGTAAATGAGTTTTTCAGTGTTGCAAATATGATAAATGGATGTTTAAATGTTCCATTAAAATGGTTTATTCCAGAAAAGAAAAGAGTAAAGCACAGCTGTATGCTTTACTACTGCAGTGATATTTTTTTACAGCGAATCTGTGAATGAACATCTTTATGTAATATTTATTTTTAATTGCAGGATTGCTCTCTTTCATTTATGCATACTGACAAAATTACAAATATCTTGTCAGAGTGGCACAGCTAAACTGGTTTATGTGTTTATTCTAGGCCACTAATACTACTTTAAACCTTTATTATTAGGATGTAATGGACAACTAGGGAACAGTAATCACTGAGCATTTTATTTTCACATTTTCTTTTTACTCTCAATCACTCATTACTGTTCCTAACTTGTGTTTTCTTCTTTCTCTTGGCAGCTACTCTTTGGCAAAACTATCTGCATCTCTCACCTCCTTTCCAAACCCATCCAGTCTAGGCAAATGACATCCCCTGCTTCATCTGGTTCTGTTGCAGGCTTCTTGTAGTTAAAAGGGGGTTGTTGCCCCATACGTGTCTAATTGGTCTGAATCTGTTTGTAAACAGCATTTTTTTATTGGACTGAATTGGACTAAAAATGACCTCATTTAGTAGCTAAATGCCTTGAGAAGGCCAACGTTGATATGGTGTAAATAAACAATGTAAATTGCACTAAATTACACAGTAATAAAGCCAATTCATTTTCTATCTGTTCTGTAATTCCCTGCACAGGATGGTATTCAATTCAATATAAAGTGACACAAAAAAGATTTCTGCCACAAAAATAAGTGTTTTGTAGGATGCATGTCATCTATTAGGAGCAAAAACACAAAACAAATGAAGTCAACACCACCTGCAATCACATGATGTTAACAGGGTGAATGTTTTCTTTGAAAATCAATACGTCCCATGTGTGTTTACGATGCGCTTTCCACACAACTCCAAATGTTGGGCGATTCGCGGTAAAAAATTGATGAACGGAGTCTGCGCATCGTAACGTTTTTTCGTCTCCAGGCAAAGATCAGGGTAACCAGGGAGAGATAGCCTGCTAGCCTAGCCACCTGCTAACACATCCACAGAGGAAGCATTAGCCAGGTGTTGTGCTGAAAAACGTACCCCGGCTATAAACAGCTCCTTCACAACTTAGAGCGTCACATTTAAATATTAAAGCTTCCAATTCTTTGTCTAGTTCTGTATAGAGAGACACACATTCTATATTATTACTCAAACTATTGTTTCAAGAGCTTCTCGTCTCAGATGTGCGGTACTATGATATAGCTGCCCTTTTCGGTATGGGTGCTATTTTGGGCACTACACCGGGTTAGCCCCGGGAACACAACGACCGAGAAGCGACAGCAACGGTGACACGTTCCTAACGCCTTGAAAAAAGCACATTTACATACCTGGAGCTTTCTGTCAATCCTAAGAGGAGATCCCGGTTCAATATGACGGAGGTTAGCTGCTCCCTCTAAATAAATTAACCGGAGGGTCCCCTCTTCTTTACATCCGCAGACGGAGCTCTGATGCTCGTCTTGTTGGAGCGCTGGGGTTCCAGGAGCCGGGGGCCGAAAATGTAGGGTCATTAAACTGTCCCGAATCAACCCTTAACGGCTCCTTTTTGCATCATTTATCGGGCTCATGATGCATCCTCTCGATTGGTGAGAAGATGATGATTTTGTAATTAATTAGAGGTTAGCTGAGGGCTAGCTGCAGAGCCCCTGGCCGCGCACGGGAACATGAACACACAAGAGTTAATTGGCATGAACACACACAGACACACAGTGGGCATGGTGTGTGATGGCTTTCAATTCAGCTCAACTCCCGTTTATTGTCATATGTACCCGAGACAATGTCACACAAAGTCACAATAGTGTGCATCCTCCTGTAAATAAACAATTAAAACAATCAATAAATTAATAATTAAAAATCAGTTTAGACAGCAATAAAAATCAGTTTAGACACAGCAATAGTACATAGAGCAAAAATTGAACTGTAAAACAATGTTAAATTATATTGCAGTTTGAGATTATGAAAACACGCAGATCAATTTGGGCAAAATATACCACCAGAATATAAGTGGTACATTGCAAGTATATTTCAGCATAATAAGATTACAGATAAAAAAGAAAGTTGGGAAAAAGTAATGAAGAGAAGGCGTAAAATAGAATAGAATATAATTCTCGGTCTCACACACACACACACACACCACACACACACACACACACATATATATATATATATATATATATATATAGATATATATATATATATATATATATATATATATATATAATATATATATATATAACTGGGTTCTCACATATCTTCCGCCATTAAGCCACAGCGGTGTGAGCTGAGTTTATTTTGTAATATATACTATTTATGTTCATCCACCATCAGGTACAGCTCTCTTGTAGAGAAGCTCCTAATTGAATACTGTCCCGACAGAAATTAGGTTACATTTTACAAACAGAACTTACTCTGATGTAATTTATAATCCATCAAACAGAAATTGGGAACTCATCAGATCTAGCCATATTAATGTTATTATTTTACTTTAAAACGCTGTGGTCTCTAGATTGTGTTGTAATTCAACAAATTATATTATTTACTGGTCAATCTTATTTCATATCGCCAATCTGCCAGGGACAACAGGTGAAAATTAACCACTAACACTAAATCTGGCATATTACACATTGACTGAAGTGCTCGTGTTGTCGTTGTGTATTGTATTTTCCAAAAAAGTTACAAATTATTTTAATAAATGTAAAACAACAACAAAAGAATAAACAAACAAACAAACAAAAAGAAAACCATATTAAAACATGTCAATAAAGTTTTAAACCCAAGATGTTTTCAAGCAGAACATTTTAGCGGCAGGTGTTTTGTTTCGGTCGGACGTGAACTAGGGTAACACGTGGTTGTTTACATCGGAAGAAGGGCAGGCTTTTCGGAAACGTATCAATCATTTCTGTGGCTTTGAAGCCATGATTGGATCCGACCACTGGGTCTGTATCAGTTAACTAACTTATTTGTACGATGCCTTGATGGTTTGGGATGTTGGTCGGTTACAGCAGCAGCTCGGAGGAGGACGGTGAACCCGGAAGCGAAGCGACGACTCGAAATAGCCGAAGATCGGTGGAGGAAGATGAGGATGAGGGGAACCAAGACCTTCCAGCGAAGAAGAAAGCCAGAACTGAGGAGCTGGATCCGAAAACGAGGTGTATGCAAAGCACAAACACAGTCGGTGAATCAGAAAATAGGAGCATGTAATGATAAAGTTAAACTTTTGGCTAGAAATGAGGGGAAAAAAACAAATCTATCTATCTATCTATTTATCTATCTATCTATCTATCTATCTATCTATCTCACATGAAATACATAAACTTTACAGAAAGTTTCGAAATTTGTAAAATATAATTATTATTTTTAAGTGCAAATGAAAGCTGCTTGTTTAGTAGGTCGACAGAATTAGATGTTTGAAATCTTAAAGTCAATATATTTGACAGCTTCACAATTTCCAACAAGGCTAATAAGACTTTATTGGGAGCATCTACAGTCTCTCACAAAACAGCTAGTATAAAGAGAAAATACTTGATTAGTAGGAATAAAAACTTAATTTGTTCATTCTTCGGGCTGTTTATTGTTTCAGATGAAAATAAAATATGTGCATGTCCAGCAGACTGCCTCTTCCCGGTTGCTTCCTGAGCATGTTCCCTGATGAAGACGACGAGGCACTGACTGAAGACAGCTCCCTTCATGGTGGACGCATCCGCTCCTTCAAGCATGAGAGAGGAAACTGGGCCACTTATGTTTATCTGCCATGTAAGAAGTAACCAGAACATTTGTTTTTAAATCCTTAAGTATCCCGATTCTTGATTATTTTACTCATTTTCATGTCAGACCCTCCTGAGGAGGAGTTTGAGGAGCTTTTGGAGGAGTTGCTGTCAGCATTGGGGTCTCGTGGTCTGAATCTGACCAAGCAGGAGGAGTTCCACCTCAGTCTGTCTCAGACAGTGGTGCTCAGACACCACTGGATCCAGCCATTTACACAGAGTCTCCAAGCAGGCCTTTCTAACTGCAGAAGGTTTGTTTATTACTCCTTAATCTTGAATGAATACCACCAGAGGCGTCTGATTGACCGTGAATTTAGTCCACAACAGCCCAAACACAGCCAGTTTCATTTGACATTATCTTCATTCTAAAGTAGACCAGGAATTACTAGAATAATAGCACAATAACTTATAATTTTGATGTGTCAACCATAGATCATCTGTTGTTGGTTGTCCAAGAAATATGAAGCTAGCTACCTGCCAATTTTTTTTAAAAACGGTGTGTGCATGAGGAATCCACATACACACCATTTTTAAGAAACTGTGATCTTGAAGAATGGTAGACATCCTAAAAGCGGAGTTTTAGATATCTTGTCTATTATATTTGCATTATTAATTGATGAAAGAAACAATCTCAACAAATGAAGGTATGAAATCTACAGGAAACAATACATTTTTGAAAATAAGTGCTGTTTTCATTCTGTTGACATTCCCATTAAAGCTTTTTCCTGTTGGCAGGTTTGCCTGTTCAGCAGCGACGCTGAAGGTCTACTCTAACGCTGAGAGGACGAGGTAACGTCTTTAAACTATTTTACCTTCAAATTTCCTTTAAAAACATTTATTTTAGTGTGACTTGAATTGTTAAAATGAAAATCAGAAGTTTCTTTAAAAATGTAGCTTAATTTAGGAACTGTCAGATAAGCCATCCATGTTTAACTCTGGCACTCTCCCACTCAACAGAGTCACTTTTGTCATTCTTTTCCTTCTATTTATCTCCTGTCAATTATGTTTCTGTACAATGAGGTCATATTTCATTGAACTCATATTTGCACTTAGTTTGTTCCTTTCCTTCAGCATAACATCAGGATAAAATGACATGCAACTCAACAGGGTTTGCCACCAGCTGGAAAAATATAAATAAAGGAAACACAGTCTTAAAAAATACTGAATTAGATTTCAACATGCTCCAAGTCTGGATAAGTATTATACAATTAATATTAAGTCCTTATTTTGTGCTTTTTATTGTAAAGATAAAAATGTGAATTTCTGAAAAGAAAGTTTTTACGCTGATTTATATTCAAAAGATTACTTATTGGTTTGCCACACCAGTTTATTTATTTATATTTTAGTTTATATTATAGTTTCTTTTTTGGGGTTACCATACCATTGTATAAAATGATAAATAAGATTATTTTTGTTTGAATAAAACAAAAAATATATTGAAATCAAATGTACATATAAATCATTGTGTATTGGGTTTTTTTTTTAAATAAAAAATAAGCAGGTTTTTTTGTTTTGTTTTTTTCCACAAAAACACCAGTAAATGCTCAAAATAGTAATAAACCGTTGAAGTAAAGCTCATGTTTGTATAGATAAATGTATTGTGTTTAGGTTTGGTAAATTTCCTATAGTCTGAGATCAAGAAAAAAAATGTTACAATTAAAGCTAAAAGGTGATGATCACCCAACCAAAACATGAAATCACCACAATATAACTGTATGTTAAAGCAAGACCGTGAGGTGTTTCTGAGCAATAAACATGTTGTGAGAGGAAGCAAAAATGTTTTATGACTGGACAATGAAATAACCTCAATAAACAGATTGGTGCAAAGCATGTGCTGTCCATTTGGTAGAGTACTGCAACAGAACATATTTGACTGGCCATTACCTGAATCTGTCGTCACTGAGTGGCCGACGGTTAAGTGGTAACTCTGCAAATGACTTTTATTATACATTTATCTTCTCAAATTTATACATTCTAATCAGTTATTCATAAGTTATTATCAATTTTTCTTTTCTGAATGTAAGGATAGATTTTATCTAAGCTAAAATCATAAAAATCCTCCAGTTTGTAATTATGAATCAATTTTGAGAATGTTAGTGTCATGAAGTGTCTCAGTTGATAGAATATATTCTTAAAATCTGCATCATTTTCAGACTATTTTTTTCCTGTTAGCTAAAAATTGTTCATCCCTGTCAGTGACCTATTTATTGAAACCAGCATGTTCTTGTTAATACCTCATGTATTGATGAGGTATTAACAAGATATCATGCACCCTAAACCTTACTAATATCGAAATGTTTGTTGTTGTTTCCCCTCCCCATGTGTCTTTAAATGCTGTTCCCCTCCAGGACCTTCTTGGGGATGGAAGTGTCCACCGGGCATGCTCAGTTGTTGGACCTGGTCCGAGTTGTCGACAAAACAATGACGGAGTTTCGATTGGACACTTTCTATAAGGTCAGTTACAATTTCGCTCTGACATGTTTTATTAACCTGTGAAATTAGCAAACAGAACAGTTTGTGTGAAACTTTGAGTTCAGATTTCTTTTAGATGTCAGTATAACTGTTTTTAATTTGATTTTAATTAGCTGATTTGATTTGTAAAATAAATAAAAATAAAATCCAGAGTGATCTTTTCTTATTATTATTTGTTTATCAGGGACAGAAAGAGAGAATGTTTTGGAAAATAAAAACTATCTTTAATAAATGCATCAAAGTGTTTATAGCAAATGCTAAAACAGACCAAAAGAGGAAATTGTCTAAAAACTCAAATCATGATCTAAACAAATTAAAACTAGATTATTATTTAGAAGCCAGACATCTTGACTTTTCCAGCCTCCTTCAAAGCTCAGCTTTCAGACTGTCGCTCACTGACATGTTTTGTTGAATTTTATTCAGATATTTATGAATCAACCATATTACCTCATTGAAATAGTTTCAGGTTTAGGTTAAGTTTCTCTCTTCTACACTAAGTTTTTCTCTGCTTTGTGCTTCAGGAACCTTCTTTCCATGTGAGTCTGGCCTGGTGTGTGGGAGACCAGATGGAAAAAATGAAGGAGATCTTACAGGAGCTGCAGGTGCTCAGATGTTGTTCCTCTATCTGTTTGTACAAAATCTTTACATCCACAAACCCATCGGTAGCCAAATATACTGTAGTCGGAAATGTGGGTTTTGTTGCCATTTTTAATTACACGGAGGCAACAGAGTGGAACATATTTGTATTTTTGAATGTAATTGTATCGTATTTCTCCTTTTTTATTCAGTAGCAAAATCTCACACTAAACATTTTAGAGATCTCCAACCTTTAACTACATCCATTTGTTTGAAAAATAGTAAATAATTTTTTATTTTTAGCAAAATCACAGGTTTCATAATTATTGCTACCCCTAATAATTCCTATTAAATAATTGTTTTTTAAACGATTTTTATTTTACCAAGTTGATCCAGGAATCTTTAATTGGCTTTCCATTTTACCTGCAGTATAAATATGATGCAACTGTTTTCTTCGCTATTCTTCAAAGTGGGAAAGACAAGAGAACTTCTCATTCAAGTCAGGGAGATACCTACTTATCTAAGCCTGCCCAGAAATGCTGCTGTCAAACAGTAATTTGTTTTAAGACATTTTTACATATCTTGACAAGGAATGCCAATAAATGAGGAGAAGGTTGAATGTAGGTCTGTGTTTGATTTGACTAGGACAGCAATTACATTTATGATCCAAAACCAGCAAGGAGGTGCACACATACCTTTTTCTCTTGCTGGTTAGTTCTTGGTTAAAAGGAAAGACATGCATGACTGATTTGTGGAATAACTGATTGCTTAATTAAGTTTTTCAGCTTTATTTTAGTAGGACAGCACCACCTTTATCAAGACATATTCCGAGTGAAATGCAGTTTTCATTACAGTCGGTGCGTTTTTAACTGTCCTGCTGGAAAACCTGTCAACGCTGAGAGAAGCCGAAATGAAACGGTTACAAAACCTTCTGTATCCAAAATGCTGCATTTAGATAACATTTGGAAAAGATTTTTAAAGTAAAATACCAGATGGACATTTTGATTTTACAAAACTGTACCTTACTCTTTATGCTTCATTGGGATTATGAACAACTGCATCGCTACAGCATGATGCTGCCACTACCATGTTTTAATGGGATAGTGTGTTCAGGACAATGTGCATTGTTGGTTTTCTGCCAGATACAGCATCTTGTATGTCGGCCTGCTTCTCTTGATTACTTTCCTCCTTGCATTGACCAGGTGTTAGATTGCCAGGTGTACTGTAGTATTTTTATTTTCAGATTATGTGTTGAACAGAGCTCTAAGATATTCAAAGCCTGGGCTATCGTTTTATGACCCAACCCTTGTTCCTGACCTGTCTGCTGTGCTCCTCGGCCTTCGTGATGCTGTTTGTTGTCTAATGCTCTCCAGAAAACCTCTGAAGCCTTCACAGAACAGTGGGTTTAAACTGAGATTTCATTACATACATGTGGACTTTATTTAGGGTGTCAAATTAAAGGGGGGGGTTGCATACAAATGCAGACCACACTTTTCAGGGTTTTATTTGTTAAACATTTAGAAATACCACATATCCTTTTCCTTCCATTTTCCAATTATATTCTACTTCATGTTGATCTGTCAGATAATATTTCAATTGAATACATTGAAGTTTTTGGTTGTTATGAGATGAAATGTGATTTTTTTTTTTTTTTTTTTTAAATTTCTTTTTCTTTTTCTTCATTGTTAGAGTTTGGTTGATGATCGTGATGAAGGACCGTTTCTGTTGAGGTTGTCCTGTGCAGAAGTTCGCTGCAGGACAGGAAACAAGACTTTTCGTTTCCCCCTGAAGCTGTAAAGATCTCATGAGAACAATTTCAGTCACCTGACTTAGAGTCTGCGAGTCACAGCTGCAAAAAATTGACCAGATGTTACAGATGACACTCTACAGCCTGCATATGAACCATCATCGACAGTTCAAAGCCACAGATTATTTTTGTACCAAAGATAAACTAAATAAAGCAACTTGTTTTGTACCTATTTTTGTTTGTGATTGGTGTTTTGCAAACCAAATTTTTATTGTGACCTGGAAGCTGTGGTGATGTTAAAATAGCCTCTGAGAGGAACCAGGGCTCTGAAACTTCTGAGTCACAGGGTGGCATTTACAAGAAATACAGAGGAAGTACTTTATAAGACCAACAATGATGAGGCATTTTACTCTACATCTGATTATTTGGACATTTAAAAAAAAAAAAATTAACTGAAAACCTGTAAAACCCAAAAGTTAAATGGAGATTTAAATTTGACTGCCTCATAAATACTAATTAATTTCATAGTTATGACATTGCTAAGCAGTATCAAAATTGCTAAGCCTTTGTTTGTGTGTGTGTGTGTGTGTGTGTGTGTGTATAGAGAGAAAGAAAAGGAGAAAAATAAAGGGTTGATAAATACTGAATGAATCAAATGAAGGTGGAAAAGATGTCTTACTGTACTTGTGAATGAGTTTCAAGAAGCTTCAGCTATAAAGGAAACTAAGAGTCATTGGTGTTTTACTTGAAGTATACAGAAGGCAGCTTGTTTATGATACACATTTATGATCGCTCACAGCAGAAGTGAAACTTCATCGTATATCGTTTTGGTCAGTGAGGACTTCATGGCACAGTACAATCACTTAGGTCCAGACTTTTCTCTCCACAGCAGGAGTTGGGTTTTTCTAAAAGATCTGAACATTTAACATCTGCTTAAACAACAAGGAAAAGTATAAAACATCTCGGAAAAGATCAAATCCATGTCACAAGAGTCAAGAAGTCTCCTCCTTCCAGCTTCCTGTAATTAAAGCCTTTTAAAAAAGGCACATGATTCAAACCAAGCTCAAACAAAAAGATTTCAACAGGAAGGAAAAAAAAAAAAAAAAAAAGATTAGCACTTCTTTCTTTTATAATCTTTTCCCTGAATCACTCAGCTTTCTGAATATATTTTACCTCCTAAAATGTGGAGCATAAAATCATTTAAAAAAGTCAAACCAAACCCTTGCTATGGTGGTGGTCTGTAGCTCCTGTAATACTGACCACATAAACCACATCTTGGCTGCGTGCAAAATAAAAACAAAAATCTCACAAGAAGTTAACTGAAAATAAGACACAAATACGCAAAATCATTTGTAAAATTAATAAACAGGATGATTATAATCTGTGCTTCAAAATTTCTGTTTCAAAGGGGTTCAGAAATTTCTTACAGCATTAATAAACCAGCCCTGCTTTTTGACACGTTCTTTTATCCTGTTACAAGTTTGTGAATAAAATCTAGACTTTCTAAACATCTGAGACCAATAAAAAAAAGTATCAAGTGTTTAGCAACAAAAACATCTCGACATCCTGCAGATTATAGGGTTACGCAAACCAGTTCATACAAAAAAGGTTTCAGGATTTCTCAATAAAATCTCACGGGGAGAACAGCACGGTCTTGATGTACTCCACGGTGGTGATGTTCGTCAGCATGTTTACATGCTCGTTGCCTGGCAACTCTTTGAGGATGACGGGCTGCTTTTGCTGCCCTGCCCACCGTTTGCACTGCACGGCGCTCCGCAGGTTCACCGTCCCATCCCCGTCGCCGTACGTGACGTCAGGCTCCACGTCAGGGAACTTGTCCGAGTACTGGAAAGCCTCGGGCGTGGGGATCCCGTTGCCGTACAGGCAGTGGACGGCTACGCCGGGGGCGGTCAGGTTGGACACCAACGGCTCGGTGTCCTTACGCATCAGCCAGCCATCTGTGAAACCGATGTCCGAGTAGAATTTCTCATAGTTCTGTACGGTGTAGTTGTTGGTGGGGGTTCGGACAAAAACCTGGAAAAAAAAAAAAAAAAGAACTAACTAAGGCAGCAAGAATAGAATTAATCTGAGATCTTTCATCACCTGGGATATTCAGACCCCCCTTTCTGTTTGAACCAGTTTTTCAATGTGTCCCAATCAGACGCCAGTTGGGTCAAAGTGGTGATAAGCAGGTAAAAGTTCAACAAATAGTCGACCTTCAGAGCAAAAACTGAACCAAAGACAGAAGCAGTAGGTCACTGATCACAGACCTGATCTTTGGGCCAAGAGTGGGCATACGGGAGGAGCCAGTTGGTGGAGACGGCGGTTCGTTGCTGGGAGCGAATCTTCAGTGGGCTGATAACCGGGATGCGGTTATTGTCACCTGAATTTGGGGAACAAAGAAAACGAGGCACGGAGAACTGAAAGTCAGGAGATTATTTCTGCCCCAGAGTTTCACCATCTGGCTTCTTGAGAAATGTAAAAAGTTTTTTTCTTCTTATTTCACAGTTAGGTACATGCCACCTCTGATGAACAGCAGCGAAATGCTGCAGCAGTAAGAGCTGGACGTCATGTAGCTTTGTCTGATGAAACGCATGGAGTAAACGAGTAGAGGAACAGGAAGCGCTTGAGAAGTTATAGAGCGTCCAGTAAGTGTTGACAGCGCTTCACTTTTTCCACATTGTGTGTTACAGCCTTATTCCAAATTGTATTAAATTAATCTCTTTCCTCAAAATTCGACTCAAATATCTCATTATGACAATGTGGAAAAAGTTGAGATTTTTGCAAGTTTATTAAAAATAGAAAACCAAGAAATCACATTTACTTAAGTATTCACAGCCTTTTAGCCATGAAGCTCAAAACTGAGCCGTTTCCACTGATCATCCTTGAGATGTTTCTGCACCCTAAATGGAATCCACCTGAGGTAAAGTGGACTTGATTTGGAAATGCACTCATCTGTCTATATAACGTTCCACAGCTGACAGGTGGTCAGAGGTCAAACACCAAGCATGAAATCAAAGGAATTGTCTTCACACCTCTGAGACAGGAATGTCTTGAGGCAGAAATCTGGGGAATGATCTAGAAAATATTCTGCTGCTTTAAAGGTCCCAGTGAACTCAGTAGCCTCCACCAGTCGTTAATGGAAGAAGTTTGGAACCACCGGGACTCTTCCTGGAGCTGAACTAAACGATCGGGGAGAAGAGCCTTAGGGATGTGACCGAGAAGCCGATGGTCACTCTGTCAGAGCTCCAGGGTTCCTCTGTGGAGAGAGCAGAGCCTTCTGCAGCAATCCACCAATCAGGCCTGGATGGTAGAGTGGCCAGACAAAAGCCTCTCTTTGATAAAAACGAACATCACTCACGTCTGGAGTTTACCAAAAGGCTCCTGAAGGACTCTCTGGTCTGATGAGACAAAGACTGAACTCTTTGGTGTGAATGCCAGGCATCATGTTTGGAGGAAACCAGACACGGCTCATCACCAGGCCAAAACCATTCCTACAGTGAAGCATGGTGGTGGCAGCATCATGCTATGGGGATGTTTTTCAGCAGCAGGAACTGGCAGACTAGTCAGGATATAGGGAAAGATGAATGCAGCAATGTTCAGAGACATCCTGGATGAAAACCTGCTACAGAGCATCTTGACCTCAGACCGAGGTGACGGTTCATTTTTCATCAGGACAACGACCCAAAGCACATGAGTGGCTTCAGAACCACTCTGTGAATGTCCTGGAGGGGCCAAACCAGAGACCAGACTCCAACTGAACATTTCTGGAGAGATCTGAAAATGGCTGCACAGACGTCTCCCATCCAACCTGATGGAGCTTGAGAAGAACTGCAAAGAAGAAAGAGTAAAACTGCCTCAAGACAGGTGAGCTAAGCTGGAGGCATCAGAAAGACTGGAGGCTGTTAAAGCTGCCAAAGGTGGATCAACAAAGTATTAAGCAAAGGGTGTGAATACTAATATAAATGTGATTTCTTGGTTTTCTATTATTAATAAATTTGCAAACGACTAAAAAAAAAAAAAAAAAAAAAAAAAAAAAAAAAAAAAAATTGGAACAAGGCTGTAACATCACAAAATGTGGAAAAAGTGAAGCGCTGTGAATACTTTCCGGACGCGCTGTATTCGGTCCTTTGTGTTTGTGTCTCTGCTTCAGGGCAAATACATTCAGCCATGATTTCTACAGCAGGACTGAAAGATGTACGCAGCCCAGAGCATTCAAGAATTTAGCAATTAAGAAAATACTTTTGCAAGCCTTTTTAAAGCTCCAGCATCGTTTATGCGTTAAAGCAGGGGTCTTCAACTCCAGTCCTCAAGGGCTGGTGTCCAGCAACTTTCAGATGTGGCCCCCTGGCCCAACACACCTGAATCAAAGGGCCGAACCACATCCTCAGTGCAGTGACGTTCTCCAGAGTCCTGCTCATGACCTCATTATTTGACTCAGGTGTGTTGAAGCAGAGACTGAATGTTGCAGGATACCGGCCCTCGAGGACTGGAGATGAATACCACCCCCATCCTCCCCTGCTTTAAAGCAACAAACTCTGGTTTCTGATGTTAGTTTAATTTTTTTTTTTTTTTTTTTTTTAACGTTTCTGAGTTTTACCAGCTGAATGTCGGCACAGCTTTCGGACTCCTGATTCTCTCTTACCGGATGTAACCACACGCAGGGTTTTGGCCACGCCGGCCCATGGTGGTCCCAGACAGATGAAAGCCTTGATGTGTTTGTCTTTCCAGGCCTGCGGCTGCTGGTTGAGGAAGTATAGCGTGTACATGTTCCCCATGCTGTGGGCGATGAGCACCACGGGGCCCCCGGCCTTCTCCACCATCTCCTCGATCATCTTCTGCAGGTCCTGGAAATATTTTTTATTTTCATCTAGAAAGAGAAAAATGAACGAAGTGAGGCTCGGCTCACAGGTTTGCTTGTGACTTTTATTCTTTTTGGTGTTGGTGCCTACTCGGAGCTTTCCTCCAGTCATATGGAGCTCCTCTGACGTCATCATCTCTGGTGTAGCCCCACTCCACCATCGCCTGCACAATGCTGAAGAAGTACATGCCTGGGAGATACAAACATTAGGCACGCTGGATAAATACACCAGATGGTTGTAGTACAGAGTAAAAATAGTAAAGATTTAGCCAAGTTGAGCTGAAAGGTGGTTTCGTTTAGATCATCCCTGCAGTAACAGACTACTATTAAGCAGCTCGTGTCAGATTAAAATGTCTAAGAAGCTCCAATCGTTCACTGATTCTTTTCCTGATAATATCCCAGAGGAAAAAAAAAAAAAAAAAAAAAGAGATTCAAACTGCATTTACAGGGCAGTGAAAACTACAGTTTAGTGTATTTTACTGGAAGTCACTACTTTGTAGGACCATCTTTCACTGCACGTTCTTCAACTCTCTCTCAGCTTTGCACACTTAGAGACTGAACATTTTCAGAATGAGCTTTATTGGCCAAGACTGTGCGCACAAACAAGGAGTTTAACTTCGGCTTCACATACTCCCAGCGTACAGACGTTAAGCATGAGAGGTAAACTTTAGAGGAGTAAAAAGAACAAAGGCTTGAGCAGTTTTCCAAACCCATCCGGTATGCAGGCAGAATGAATGCAGATGTACTCGTCGCCCCGTAGCGGCGTATTATTCTGTCTGTTTCCTGTTATCTCAGCCCCCGGCTGGTCGACGCAGATGGCCTCTTATCCTGAACCTGGTTCTGATTCCTTTCTGTTGAAAGGAACTCATTCCTTTTCCAACACTTGATCAGAATAAGGGATTGCACCAAAGTCGAGTTTTGAAACTTTTTTTTTTTTTTAAATCTAGTAATTAGATGCTCATAATTAACTTAATGAACATGTCTTCCCTACATGTTGTGGAACCCGTAAAACTTGCAGGAAGTATTTTCTGAGAGGAGGTTTTGTTGAGGTCCAAGCTTCTACCCTTGCAGGGATTGAATCAGATGATCAGGGTGGTGCAGCTCAGAGGATCCTCGGAGGGGTCTTTAACTCACCCACACTGCGCTTACTGGGGTCCAGGTACTCCAGGGAATACGTCTGTCCAAAACCCGGGACTCGAACATACACACCCGGTGGAGCATCGGAGGTGTGTGTGGTACTGTTGTAGATCAGCCTACAGAAGCGCACACGCGCGCGCACACACACACACACACACACACACACACACACACACACACACACACACACACACACACACACACACACACACACAAACAGTCGATGGTGAGACTTGGATTAGTTCTGCATCTGTGTTGACCACAGAGTTTTGTTAGTTAAATGGTTCCTGTTTTCAGTCCCAGAGTCCACCACATTGTGTGTGATGTGTGAACACTGCTTCTCCAACTCTGGTTTTTATATCTACCAAGCAGATGTGAGAGAAAATGTCTGAGTTTCAGCCAGCAGAGGGGAACGTTTGATGAATACCCAGCTTAAAGAAACTTATTGCTACGGTATGGCAGGTTTTTTTTCCTCACCGTTTGCTGTCAAATTAAAATGACAAAATCATTTTACAACGTTACTATCATCATGTTAAACCATTAAAGAATTTTTAAGTAACAATATTAGCATTCTTTTAAAAAATATTGTTTGTCTCTCTCTCTCTCTCACATCAATTTTTAATCCCCCTTGTTCTGCTGAAAATAGATATGCATCTGTCATTCCCTCAATAGTAACCTTCACACCAGACAGCAGCAGCAGAAGTTGCTTCGCTACGGTGCCTTACTGGATGGGAGAAAAATGGATTTATGAGTTTCTGATCAGAAAATCAGCAGCCAAGCAAAAGCTCAGCCGATTCCTCCAGCCATCCAATTTCTCAGTGATTCCCTATGGAAAATGAGTGAAAACGCAGCAAAAGTCCAAAGGACAACTTTGAAAGCCTGCAGGTCTGGTGATCAAGAACAGAGTGAGAGACTTTCAGAAAGTCGGCCTGCTTGAAAGTAAAAATCTAAAGCAATAAAGGCTGGTTTACAGTGGGGGTCTCCAACTCCAGGCCTGGAGAACTACTATCCAACAACCTTTAGATGCATCCCTGTTCCAACACACCTGAATCCCGGCTGAATTACCTCTTCAGCATCCCATGGAGTTTGGTAAAGGTCTGGTAACGAGCCATTCATTTGATTCAGGTGTGTTGAAACAGGGACGCATCTAAAGGTTGGAGGACAGTAGCTCCTGAGGACTGGAGCAGGAAACTCTTTGCACACTACTGTGTAAAGCCTGAATAAAGACGCAAAAAGCTTTTCCAGACTGAAAATGATTCAACTGCGTCCTTAGACCTTTTCACCACTAGAAAACATCAAACACTGCAGTCAGCTATAAAAAGTAAGGTAAATAATCTTTGGCATTTTAACGCAGTTCAAATCTTAACTCGGCTCTGAAAGAGACGCCCACCTGATGTTGTCTATCCAGCAGTCGATGGCGTAGGGCACCAGCAGCTCCAAGTTGAGCCACAGAGTGAAGAAGTTTTCTGTCTTCTTGTAGCAGATGTAATGGACCACGGTGGTTTTATTCAGCTTCGCCTCCAGCTGGTTCCCCAAATCCCCTGGGACTGCAACACACAACACCCAGAGTCACCCAACAACCTGAGCGAAGATTCAGCTCAGAACCATTTAAAACAGGAGATGTTAGATGGATAAAACCCCGCAGAGCATTTCTCTAAACAACCCACAAAAATACATCCAATTGCTTAAAGAGGATCAACCTCTGCTGATCTAACCTTTATCTGAAAAAAAAAAAAAAAAAAAAAAAAAAAAAAAAAAAAAAAAAAAAAAAAAATCAACAGAGCTTATAAGAAATTTGTGCAAGAATGCATGTAAATTTTTTTTTTTATATATATATATAATATAATGGCAAGTTGAAGAAAATACAAACTATGCAAAAATATTTAAATAAACCAATTCATAAATAGACGGGGAATAAGCCAGATAATCAAATTCTTGTATTTTAACACAGCTAAAAACTGAAAATAAAAGATGATCATCAGACTACAATACAAACACACATAACGTATAGTGGAAATCTCTTCATGATCTCATTAAAAAAAAAGAAAAATAATAAAAACATGTAGCAGAACAAATGTGCTGTAACACCCAGGTTTTGAAGCAGCAATGCTGTCTTGTTTCAAGCAGGACAAACCACATTCAGCAGGAATTTTAATACCATGGCTCCGATCGGGAAAAAAAAAAAAAAAAAAAAAAATCTGTCCTGACATGTTCTTCAGACAGGATGTGAAACAGGAACGCAGCTCAGGTCAGCCTTGAACTGTTAATGAGCTGAAATCTTGATCTGAACAAACATAGAGCTGCTGAGCTCTTCAGTTTATAAAAATCATCCAGAGCTGCTTCAAGTGAACTGAAGTTGGATTTTATAAACATTTAGCCAGCATTAAAAATAAACCTGTGACATTATATGTAAAACATAAAATGATTAAATACATGTAAATATATATAAATATATTGATATTCCAATAAAGATGGCATTATTTTTTTCCTTCATTTATTTTACTTTTTAAAATATTCTTTATCCTGTCTTAATTCATTTCTACTTTTATTATATTTTCCCTGTCTTTATTCTTATATGAGTTTTACTGCACTTTTTATCCTCCATTTATGTCTCTATTATTTATCATTTGATTTATTTTCAATTTGAATTTATTTTTCTGTTATTTCTTTTTTTATTATTTTAATTTTTGACCCACATTTATTTTTCTATTATGTTTTTATTATTCTTATCCAGAATTTATTTATGTATTTTTCTTACAGATGTTTTTCCTGGGTTTATTTCCCTGGGGTGGGGTTTGTTTTTTTTTTTTTTTTTTTTTTTTTTTTTTTTTTTTTTTTTTTTTTTTTTTTTTATTTACAGTTTATTTATCTGGATTACATTGTCATTGGGTTTAATTATATTTACATTTTTTATCGTGCAATTATTTCTCCATTATTTTTCTTAATGTTTGTTTTTTGTTTTTTTTATGTTTTTTTTTTATTTGTTTTTTCTATATTTTTGTAACCATTGTACTCTGCCTTATAAATAACATAATTATCTGTTTGATTTTGTCTCATTCTATACTTCAACATGCACATTTTTGTCTGTATTTTATTTATTTATTTTTTACATTTTAGTGGCCATTTATTTAACTCTGCATTAGTTCCTGCTTCATTTTACAAATGATGAAGGCTGAGAATAAAATAAAGAGATAAATAACTTTTGAAAAACAGTGAATGAATAAAAAAAAAAAAAACAAAAAAAAACACACACAAATGTATAAACTTTAAATTGTGAGAGAACTGCATTATTTTCATTATTTTTGCATTTTGTCAGTCTAAGTGCTCTGTGCCAGATAAAAGGGGTTTTTATCCTAAATATTTACCCCAACCTTCTAACATTTTTCTTTCACTCAATTTTACCTGTGTTCAAAAATAAACATACCTTTCTCAGATTATCTCACCAACTGCTGACTGATCAAAATCATGAATTGCAGCTATTTAATGTGTAAATATGGCCCTGTTCATGGCGAAGGACAGGGAAATCAAAAATAGTACTTTTTGCCCTACATATATTCAACAGTGAGCCTTTCGTCATCCTGAAAGCTTTATGCAACATAAAGTCAAACATGAAGCCTACATATTTGATTGTATACATTGATCTTAGAGTCAAAGGTTGCTGCAGCATTTCTCCACCAGCTGCTGTGCTGTCAGAGAAAATCACAGGATACTCAGAAAACAGACGATGCGAGTTATCAAAACGTTTCTTGATTTTACAGCGTTATCCCAGGTGAAGGGACTGTTTGATTCCCTGAAAAGCGGATTGTTTGGGTTCTTGAGAAGAAATCTGTCGTGAATGACTAAATATTAGGAGTTTATCATGCGGTTATTTCACTTTTTCACAAGTTTAATCAGCAACATGCTGGCGATCAGAGCAACTATCAAACTCATGTGTTCAGACGGAGCCTGTGGTTTAAACAAACACAGATAAATTTCTCCAAAATCAACACTCCAACCACTGAATGAGAAGTTTTTTTCCCTGAGAGTTATACAGAGGAGCAATGTAGTAATCTATAAATGTTTCAAACTGAATCATAAATGTAACGAGGTACTGAGCACTAAAGAGAGTGGAAAACTCACACAATTAGGTAATCAGGAAAGTGATTTAACTCCTCCTGTGCTGAGGAGTTAAAGTCAACCTGAGTGGAGTCATATGATCAGAAGGCTTCTGGACTCTTCAGGGCTCACACACACACACACACACATGATAAACAACTCTTGAGTCATCCCTAATGCCTCTAACCTCTTCTTCCTTGGAAGAATAATTTAAATCAGAGAGGAGTGTAAATAAATTGTAATCAACTCTTCTTGATATTTCTTATAAGAACGAAAGGGTTTCACTGTGATTTTAAAACGTTTCAGGAGACTTTTTCTGTTCAGATTTGACAGGTGCTTCTACAAACCCATTTACTACCACAATTTAAATCTGTGGTGCATTCAAGTCAAATCGTACAAAAGGATATCCGTATTAAAAATAAAGATTAGTTCTGGGGAAACCATGTTTAATTTACCTGATAACTAATTTTTATCAATTAAATAGTCTGTTAATGTTTTCAAGTACCTATATTCCAAAAAAAATCTACTGATTTGATGTACAATTAGAGCAAGCAAGGTCCTGATTCTGATATTTGGGCACAACTTATATCTTAATTTTAGGATTTAACTACAGTGTTCATAAAGCAATGCAAGCTTAAAGGGAAAATATCCTCTGCTGCCATTTTTCATAGTGAAAGTATCATATTACTTAACTACAGCATGACTGACCTGACTTTTGGATATAAATTATGGAAGGTAGAGCATTTCATGGCAAGAACTGAAGATTTGTTAAAAATGTAGTTATTTTTGTGACTTTGGTTCACAACTTTTTACAGCTGAGTTTCAATGTAAATTGTTAAGACGCCGTGCTTCACACAATTATTTAAGGCTCTTTCAGATCGAATAATTTGTTACAGCTCTTTGGAAGATTTAGTTAACCCAACAGAACTGACAACAGGTTTGGTCAAATTAAACAACTGAACAAAACCAATATAAAACAGTGAAACAATAGAGGGTGATATTTAGGGAGTATTATAGGAGACTTGGACATTTGACGATAAATATTTTTGGGGTTATCAAAACTACGAAGTGTACTTGAATGCATCGTGATGTTGTCTCCACGAAACGCCGTGTAGACTCGCAGCAGCGTGACAGCCGAACTGAACAGGACCCAACACCTGTCTGGGCATTTCACATTTATAGACCTGATCAGAGGAACGACCATTAAAAACAGTGAAATGGTCCTTTACTCGAGCCAAAACCTGGACGCTAACTCCAGCACCCCTCTAATCGCAACATGGGCACCCACAGACGTGAATTTACTTGAATATAATTTCCACCCAGTTCTCCAGCATGAATTAAAGATCTTAGCAGCATTAACTTTTAAGTCCCAGATGATATTTTACAACCGGATATGACATAAGACAAAGAATATACGTCTTACTGAGGACGACGGGGGGTCTCTGGTTCTCACAGGACTTGTTCTGCATACATTTCTCTGAAGGTCTTCCGCTGCTCAGATCCAAAAAGAACAAGCCGATGCAGAGGGCTGTTAACCGGTGCCAACCCTCCATGGCTCCCGATGTGTCATGACAGGTCGGTCGCTGTGTGCTTCCTCTGCGTGTGCGTTAACAGGCTCTGCCGCCAGCTGTTTCTGTTCTTGGTTAAATCCCTTCGATCATCTGAACAAACCACTTAAAATACCAATAACGAGCAAACAACCGCCGATCACGAGGTGCAGATTGCAGAGCAACTCAAACAGCAGGCCTGAATAATCGACCGCAGATGTGATAAGAGACGAATAATCGATACAAACGCTGTTTTTGTAGCAATAGACAAACGTCTGGAATTTTGCTTTTAGAATTTTTCAGAACTAGATCAGTCTAGAAAAAAGAGAAGAGTGTGGATTTTTTTATTTTTTTTTTAGTTTCTACGCTTCTGTACTTTACCGTGATTTATAGTTCATGTACATCTATCATTTGCCAAATCTCTAATTATTTTTTGGGTGAAAGTTATTGATGAGATACAGGACTCTCTGAAATCCATTCATGTTTTGTAAATACTTTTCCTCTAGATTATTTCTCCTTTTTTTCTCAGTTATGTACGTTAAAGCAAATAAATACCACATTAAAACAAAGTTGGAAAAAAAACAGACTGAAAAAAAATAAATAAAATGGATTTTATAGGATCCTAGCTTTAGAGTTACTGAGTAAGAGACCCCACAAATAATAATTAAAATGATTGAAATGACAATTTCGCTGCGTTTTTTGGCATCTTTCTTAGGTCAAAGTTTTAGATTGGAGCTGTATGTAACAAAGAACCGAAAAGCTTAATTTTCGTAACTTTTACAAATTGTGCTTTAAGAATCTGTAGGCTACTTAGTGTAGAGTTTATACACACAGATTAAAAAAAAAAAAAAAAAAAAAAAAAAAAAATTCCTTAGGGTTTTGTACTCAGTTGTCCATAAAATCTTTGAAAATTAAATGTGGAAAAGTATAGAGCCTGGATACAACCTTTATTTTAAACGAAACATTCAAAAATATCTTTCTCAACTTTACATACATTACTGGGGTAATACAGTTTGTAAAATACATTAAATACAACTCCACAGCACAATGAAGTTATCTTCCGTCAGAGCATTTGAACAAGACAATCTCAATTTCTCTGACTTTTTAATGCTGCAGACATATTTTAGATATTTTTTCCCCCCATTGTTGCACCAGAGGCGGCCCACCCTTTTCCCCCTCCGTGCACCACCGGGTTCGTTTCTTTCCAGTACCGAGACGCGACCAATATAACCAGCAAAGTATTTACCTTGTGAAATAATGAGAAATAATTAAGTATAAAATCAAGTTTTAATGCCAAAATGATCAATGTTACAGATGTCTTGCGTTTTATGTGATACCAGCGGTTATGGTTATGGAAGCGTGTAGCAGTGAGGCAGACAAGCTATTATGTAGGGCAGATATGTTTAATTAGGGCAGCAAAGAGATGACTGGAAAAGGCCACAAAATCATACATCCATAACACCATGTAGATCCTAAATTGATTTGTTCTTGTACGAACTGAAATAAGTTCAGTGTCAAAAAACAAAAAAACAGCTAAGCAACACGAGGGAGAAGATAAAAAGCGCTTACACCTTGATAAAATGTCAGCTTTTTGTGATGTAAAAAATGAGACCATGAATAATCATTTTAGAACCTTTTCCATCTTTAATATGACATATATCCTTTACAATTCAGCTGAAAAATTTAATAACTCTCTTGTGGAAATTTGTAATAAAACAAAGCTGCAATACCTGACTAGGTGTGCACATTCTTACTTTGTAGAAACAATCTTTGGTTCGATTTTAGCATCCAGTCCTTGTTATTAGGAATCTATCACCGTCCCACATTTTGACATTTATCCACTCGACCTTGCAAAAAATCTATTTAACTTGATTTAAATCTTTTGTTCACAGCCCTCTTCAGATGATTCCACTAATTTATTACAATCAGATTTAGTGTTGGACTCTTGCGAGGCCAGTCTAACACTTAAATGTCTTCTTTTGTGAAGCCATTCTGATGGTGTTTTTTTCCCCTTTCTTGCAAACACCTGAAGATTTTGGGTCAAAACTAACAGGTATTTTGAAATTTACATAACTGAAACCATTTTAACGAAATCCCCAGTTCCATCCAAAGAAAAGTAACTCCAAATGATGATGCTACCACCACGTTTCACAGTGGGCATGATGTTCTTTTGTTGATAGTGTTGTTTTGAACTGAACATACCTTTTGAAAATGTGGTCCAAATGTTTTCCTCAGAGCATGAAACATTCTCCTACAAGGTTTCAGGGGATTTTAAACAGGCCTGGGGATCTCTTTGGAAGAAACTGTTTCAGTCTTGAACCCCTACTCCTTAGTCTCAACACCTGGTGGAGTATAGGAGGTTGTTGTCTTATGAGGAGCATCACCAGAGCTTAGTAGGAGTTTCTGCACGTCCATCAGTGTTGCCATCAGCCTATTGGCAGCCTCCCTGATCAGGTTCTGTCTTGTCTTTTTCACCAGTTTTGGAGAAATGTTTAGGTTTTGTAATATCACTGTCATTCCATATTTATTCCATCTCATGCTGACTGTCTTCTCTGTGCCATGGTACACACAAAGGTTACAGTAACTGGCTGGCAACCCTGCTGCCAGTAATTTACTGTAAACTTTAGTTATTTTGTTACAGTGTATTCTTTTCCTAACTGATACCTTTGTACAACGAGATCCTTTTCATCTTTTGTAAGCTCTTTGAACATTGTGGTTTCAGCTAAATGATGCAAAGGTTAAGGAAATTGTACTAGGGAAGTTGAATTTTATTCACGTTAATCAGATTCTTTGTAATTGTTGGCATATGTGAACTCAGGAAGAATGAATGCGGAAATTGATTCAAAATGTTCTCCAACAAAATGTTAATTTGAGGGTGCAAGCACTTCTGCAAAAAAAGCTATTGCCAGATTTTTCCTTTACATTGATATGTTTGCTTCATTTGAATGTACCAGTTATGTGTTACATTAAAGGTAGAAAAACACTGAAATGATTTATCATGGTATCATTTCTAACAGAATTCAGGCATTTTTACAAGGATGTGCACACTTTTTACATCCATTGATATTTGATCCACATGCAGAAAGGATTATAAGTATTTTACGGATTGCATGTCTAAAACCAGCACCAGAGAGCATAAATGCAGCAATAGGGTTATTTGGCAGTATACTATACAGATGTGGAAATAAACAGAGAACATATAAACTAATTCTTCAGTTTAAATGAGAGGGACAGAGTCAGACTCCTTCAATCCAGAACAATTTATAGCTGAAGCTAGTGACTAAACATATGCTTGTTTGTACATGTATACATAAGAACCCAGCACACTGCAGGGTATATCAAACACAGCACTGTAATGTCTATTATTTAACAGCTGACCGGACATCGACTTCTTTTGGCACGTCAGATTTACCCTCCAAGATTTGCTGGATCTGATTGAGCACTTTCTCATGGAACACCATATCGAGGTGGGCCAGACCCCTGTACTCCGTCACGTGGACAGGCTTCTCCTGCTGCCCCACCCAGCGCTTGCACAGCCCCATGCTGAAGCTGTCCACCGTGTTGTCCCCGTCTGCATAAACAAAGTCCACCGGGTCCCCGTCGGGAAATTCCTCGTTGTAAATATGGGTTACGGGCGTCGGTAGCCCTACGCCGTACATGCACCACACCTCTACGCCGGGTGGGTGGAGAGCACTGGTGAGGTTCTTGGTGTCTTCCCACATGTGCCTGTAATCAGCAAAAGAGACCAGGGTTTTGTTTTTCAAATTATTATTTTTTTTGCTGTTGCTGCTTACAAAACCCACGATTTTGATTTGAAAGCTTCCACAGGTTGTACTTGTTTCCAAATTATTGTAAAAAGAGTTAAACAGTTCTGAGTTTGAATTCTCCCAATAAGACTGAAAATCACCAAAGAATAAAATTTAATGAGCTCTATCCAAAACATTTTGTAAAACAAAAATGCAACATCTTAGCTTTACAGAAACAGAAAACAAGAGAAAGCTGCTAAAAGCCTTTTGGCAGCTGATATAACCTCTTCTCGCCAGCAGGAGGCACTGAAACACCACAATTTAATAAAGTCAAAAGTGGAAAAGTCTGCATCTCTAAAGCAAACTAAAACATGTCAAAATTTGCTCGAATTCAACTTCAGTTTATATAAATTCAAAAGCCATTTCATTAAAATGAGGAACGTTTTCAGGTATGCAAGAAAGATACTTTAAATCTTGAGTGTGAGTAAAATATTTTAACCAAATTTTAACCAAAGAAAGTGCTACTAGACTACTCATTTTATTGAATTATTTGGATTATTTTCAAGCTACTGAAAATCTTATTAAATATCTAAGTGTGTGTAAACAGATATGAGATGAAAGATGCAGCTGATCGTCAAAGGTCAGTTTGTTGTGAGATTATTTTGCCATAAAGTTGGTTGTAACTTTGCATTTGACTCAGATTTCAAATTTATTTCCAGTTTGCCTTGTTTAACCTCTAAAGGCACATAGTGTCATGAGGCATTCCTCCACACATCAAAGAAACCATCTTTTTTCTACAATGAAAATAAGCGAATATTTGGTTGAGTTAAAAACAGAGCCGAGCTGTGTAGTGGTGTGGTCGTTAGCACTGTTGCCTTGCAGCAAGACCGTCCTTAGTTCAAATTCCATCTGGGGCATTTCTGTGTTATGTTTGCAGGTTCTTCCTGCATGCATGGATTCTCTCTAAGACCTCCAGCTTTCCCAAAACTGTAATTTTTGCACATTAGTCATTGCAGAATAACTCAGCCTCTGTCAGATTGGATGGAGCACATACGGGAACTTCAATTTCTATCCTAACTCTGATTATATGTTTAAGGTAATTTTACCGTGGCAAGGTCACCCTCTACTCCGGAATTGCTCTGTGTTTAGCTCCATCCATCGTCCCGCCATCTCTAGCCAGCTTCCCTGAAGGATCCCCACAGCATGATGCTGCCACTACCACATTTCACAGAGAGCATGATGTGTTGTGATAGTTTACCATCAAACACTGGGGTTTATATGCAAGCCAAAAGGTTCTGACCAGAACACCTTCTTCCACATGTTTACTGCCAGCAGTTAGTTCAAAGAAAGAACAAAATATCCATTTCAACGTGTTTTAAAAGCGTCATTTTGTTGGTTGAAGCTATAAAAGAACATAAAAGCTGTAAGTTACCAGCCATCCTCAAAGCTGATGTCTGTGAAAAGACGCTTGTAGTCCTGATGGGTGTAGTTAAAGACTGGAGTGGAGATGAAAACATGGTCCTCTGGCCAAGTTTCATCTGACGGCAGCAACCAGGGATTAGTGGTCATCATCCTCTGCTCCTCACGGATCTTGACGTTGGAAATCATCGGGATCCCGTCATTTTGACCTGCAGTGAGATTTAGAAGGAAGTGAACAGCATGGAAGAAGGCACACACTCATCAGCACATCTTGACTTGGTACCAAGTTAGAAAAATCAAGTTTCTGATCTTCACTTCTGATAAAGATCATTGTTGCTGTTGCTGCTGATTCTGTTCCAGCAAACATTACCTGAGGCCAGGACTCTGAGTGCTTTAACAGCACCCCCCCATGGAGCTCCAAGGGAAATAAAACCTCTGATGTACTTGTCCTTCCAGGCCTGCGGCTGGTGGTTGAGGAAGTAGAGGACATAGTGGGAGCCCATGCTGTGTCCCAGCAGGTAAACTGGTTTCTGGTACTGGTTGTACATCTCTTCAACCAAGTCCTTCAGCTTTATAAAATAGGCTGTGTTCTCATCTGTGAAGATAGGAATGGGATGATGGATTATTTATGGATCAAATCAGTAAACCAGGTTTACTTAAGAATCACTACCTGAAAATTCCTCTTTCTGTTGATGCAAAGGCCAAGAGGTAAACAATTACTATTTTTTAGCTTATGTTTTATTGAACTTTTCTTTGAACAATTACAGTGGAGAGGTATCAGTTGACCCTCTTGCAATCTCAGTTTGTATGTGAGTATTTCCATCACAGATGAGGTAAACAATTATTTAGCTTTACGTGGTAGATAACCAGCTTATTAACTTCTTGTTAGTGTTAATGACTGACTGCAGCTTTGCCAGCATTAAAATAATTTGTTTGAAAGAACTCAATGGATTTGCCAATACCCAAAACAATGGGAAAGTCCCACCTGCGCAAAAAAAAAAAAAAATAAAAATAAAAATAAAAAAATAAAAAAAATAAAAAAATTAAGATGTAAAAAGATTTATACAAGTTGGAAAAGTCATTTGGATCCATTTTTAAGCAAGCTGCAGACTTCAAGATCATCAGCCCAAACAACTGTATGGAAGTAAAGGTTGTTTAGATGCATTGAGTCATTGCCAAGGTCTGGAAGAAAACCCAAACTATCTCCATCACATGAAAGAAAATTGGCCAAGATGTTCAGAACCGACCCTAGAACCACCAAAGCTCAGGCCTGCCTTGAAATGTAATCTGCCAGAACACAAATATCACTGTCTAAAGATTTAACATTGCCTATGTCTGAGAGGTTGCTGGTCAAGAAAGAGTTTTGTGACTTTTTACATTGAGAGGCCAATTAAAAATATTTCATGTTTAAACCAAGTAAAGGTTGAGCTTTTTGACCAGAATGAAACAAAAAGTTTTTTAAGGAGCCAAGGTGAAGCTTTTAGACCTAAGAACAAAGCACAACTGTCAATCATGGTGGTGGAAGGATTATGCTGTGATTTAGAGGTAATTCAATGCTAGTGGTTGCATTAGAAAAATGGATAAAATAATAAAGAAGGAGGTCTACCCTCAAATTCTTCAACCTAACCTCATATTAACAGATTAGTGGTCAAAACTTGGGTCCAATTTCATCTTCTAACAGGATACTGACTTCAACATGTGTCAAAACTGGTTTTGTAATGCCTCAAGGCAGGGTTGTATTAGTCCTCTGGAATACCTTTCAAAGTCCTGACCACCAGAAAACCAACCACTTTAAATGAACGTTTCAAATTCTGTGAAGAAAAATCATCTAAAATCTTAGGCTAGCACTTCACCAGAAGCTTGTTGAGGGTGACAAAAACCAAGTGGTCGAGGTGCAACTTACTAAGGGTCATTTAGCCGAATATTAGAGGGGATATGTGTATACAGTCATGTTCAGTAAATCAGAATGTTATTGAAATGTTAAATTACTTCAGTACCCCAATTCACTAAGTAAAACAGATTATATACAGAAGATTTTCTGCTTACAACTAATAAAAACATGACATTTAAGATTAGAATATTACATCAGACCAAAAAAACATTTTTAACACAGAAAGTACTGAAAAAAACCATGCTTAAAGGTTGTTTTCAAAAGGTACTTTCAATCTGACAAACAAGCCTCATTGTTTGTCTAATTTATTGAATATAACTGTATATATCTGATCCTGTGTGGATTGTAGAAAAGAAGTAACTACTGTGCAAATCTACCCCTGATTTGCATGTACACCAAACTAGGTCCACATTTGACCATTCCCTCTGGGTGTTTTGGTTAATAGTCAATTTCTGCTTCAATTACAGGAGCAAGTCTTTCGGCTTATCTAGTTGACTTTGTTGCGTCAGTTGAATAGATTGTCAACTTCAGATAAACATGAATGTTTTCCTCTGGATATGCAGTGGAGCCTCTGTTTGCAGCCTTGGACTGCACATTCTTATGTTTGCAAATTTACATGTTTTCTCAAGATATGCAAAAACCACCAGATAAACGTGTTCTATGAAAACCTCGGGAAGTAAAACTGCCTGTGCAATTCTGCAGCTTACTTGGTGTTAATCTCCAATCATACGGCGCTCCACGGATCGTCTCATTCCGAACGTAGCCGACGTTGACCAAATGTTGGACCATAGTATGGAAATAACCTGGAAAGAACAGCATCAGATTCTAGTAACATGCATATAAAGTCATGAAAACCCTGTCCAATTTAGTGAGTTGAAGTAGAAAGGCTTTTATTTAGCCCTGGTTCAGTTAGCTCACCAGCCAGTTTGTTGTAGTCAAGAAACTCTATGGAGTAGGTTTCCCCAAAACCTGGCACTCTAACCTGCACCCCTGGTGAGTTGGAAGAGCGCCGTGTTGTCCTGTTGTATACAAGTCTGAAGGGAAATACAAACATAAGTGACAAAATATATTTGTCAAATAACTGCAAAGAGCACTTTGTTGAATTTTGGATGTAGACTGATTCAGAGAAGTAATACGAAGGAATCATTTGAACGTAAAGCAAAGAAGGAGACAAAGACAGATTCCAGGTGTTGTTGAACCACTAAAAAAGGTAAGTATTACCTGATGTTATCTATCCAGCAGTCCACACCTATTGGCATGAACATGTTGAGGTCAATCCACAGAGGAAACCAGTGTTCAGTTTTCTTGTAGCAGAACCAGTGAACCAACGTTGGTTTGTCTATTTTGGCTTCAAGACGGTTTCCCATATTTCCCGGCACTGAACAGAAAACATAATAAACATACTTCACGTTGTACTTAACAATAAGCAGATGCAGCAAAATGTTAATCTGTGGAAACCAGGATGAATTTATTTTAGTCGGTCATTATTAAAGCTACACATTGTATTCAATTGCAGTCATTATTGCAATGTCAGAGTACAATATTGCAATGACAAAATGGTGCTTGGATGCAACATTTAGGAATTAAAGTTGATGCAAATAACAGACAGTGCTGTGAAAAAAAACATTTTCCCTCTTTATGGGTCTCAATCAGAATCGGCTTTATTGGTCAGGTTTGTGCACACAAACAGCAAATCTGACTTTGGTTTGACTAACATAGGCCTAAAATACCCTTATGCTTAGAAGTAATTATCCCCTTGTATGAATCATAAATTAACTGTGATGAATCACGTGGGTTTTGTTTTTCAATTTTACAAGCCAAACCCACTCTTGGTTACTACCAAACCTTTAAAATCAAGAGATTGATTAAACAGATCCTCTGTTTAGGCTACTACAGCTCTAAAAACAAAACACATTGTGCTGAAGAAATTTAAGGACAAATTAGAAACAAAGTCACTGCCATCTATCAGTCCGTAAATTTTTAGAAAGTAATTTCTAAGGCTTTTGGATGCCAGCAAATCACAGTGAGAGGTATTATCCACTAATGGAGAAAACATAGAACATTGGTGAACCTTTCCTGGAAATGGCCTTCCAACCAAATTATGCCAAGAGAACATCGACAACTCAAGGAGGAGGTCAAAAACAACAAATGATGATTCAACAATAAGAAAGAGGCTGGACAGAAACTGCATCCATGGGAGACTTCCAAGGCAAAACCCCACTATTGATCAAAAACCCAAACCCAAATGCATGTCTCACATTTGCCAAAAACACACCTTCATGATCTCTAAGACTTTTATGAACTATTCTGTAGACTAAAGTGGAACGTTTTGAAAGGTGTGGGTCTTGTTACATCTGCTGTAAAACTAACACAGCATTTCAGAAAAGGAACATCAAACACAGTCACACATGATAGTAGTTTAAAGTCTGGGGCTGCTTTACTGCTTCAGGACTTAGACGATTTGCATGGTTTTGGAGTGGCGTAGTCAAAGTTAGGACTTAAAAATAAGATGCTGTGGCATGACCATAAACGGCCTATTCATGCTGAAATGTGTTTAAATTAAAAAAAAAAAAAAAAAAAAGATACTAAAGACTCATTGCCAGTTGATGCCGCCAGCTAGTTATTAGGTTTAGGGAGAATTACTCTTTCACAAAGGGCCAGGGTGGTTTGGATAGCTTTTTGTCCTTTAATGAATGAAGTCATGTTTTGAAAACTGCATTTTAAATTTACTCACATTATCTTTGTCTGACACTCAAACATGTTTGATGGATCTGAAACATTTAAGTGTGACAAAAAAAAAAAAAACCACACACACACAAAACGAACTAGTCTGTAAGGACTGAAAGCAGCATCAAATTTGGCCTGCTGGTTGGACTTTCACTGTCCTTGATGTCCACACCTGATATAGATTTCAGTGGGTGAAGTGGTTAAGCCCACACAAAACAAGACGCACGAGGCAATATCAAACAATGTGCATGTTTTTCAAACATCATTCAGCCCAAGTCGTTATTTTTTGTCAGTTAATAAGGTGTCCAGATTGTATCTTTTATGTGACTTTTTTGTCTGGGACCTTGAAAACTCATTTTAGTATTGTATCATGTCATACAATTTGACAATATAGAATCCTAAATCTTGAATAACTGGGTCACCCTTAGAGTGTATGAGACTTTATGTCTGAAAAATGCAAGCCAGAGGTAAATGGCTTAAAAGACAAAGAACATTCATCTTAAAATGGTCATGGACTGAAGATGAGCTAAAAACCAGCCAAAGTCCTAATAAACGCTGTGAAAGATCTTTCAAAAGCCAAGAAAACGACTAATCAAAATTGCTCTAAAAGATTACAAGACATTCAGTCTGTTTGACAGGAAAATACAAAGAAATTAAGGATGAGTCATGACATTTTCCCTGTACTGAACATTTAGACTTGCTTTTAAAAAAGAAACTGCTCTTTGAGCTCTTGTAAAGTAGTTGCTATTTACCATGTACTCTGTGGCTTATGTCCTATTTGGTCAGCTGTCAAACAAGGAAAACCATTTCCTACAGTTAGGTGATTTAGCATCCTTGTGTTGAATCTCACAAGACCGAATCAGATCCTGACGCTGAAAACATCACCTTGACTCCAATCTCAAAACCGTTTATTTTTACTGAGTTGCCCTGTATCTATCTTCATCCATCTGCTTATCAACTCTGACCAGTTCCCTGCTCCCTGCTAGAGAAAACCATCTCCACAGCATGATGCTGCCACCACTATGATGCTCTTTTAATGCCAAGATGTTGTGTTCAAGGTGATGTACAGCATTTGTTTTCCCATCACATGTAGCGTTTAGGATGTAGGCAAAAAAGGTATAGTTTGGTTGTATCAGACCCAAGAACCTTCTTTCACACTTTAAACATGACTTCTTATGGCTTTCTTCTTTCCACTTTTCCATAAAGTCTAGATCTGTGGGGTGGACAACATTAAATGTCGTATCCACAGATTCACCAGAGATGTGGATCTCTGCAGTTCCTCCAGGGTTACCATGGACGCTTTGGGTTGATTCTTGGAATTACACTCTCCTTTCGGTGAAAAAACATGTTTTGGTAGTTTTGCGGCCCACTTCAAAATGATGCAGATTTTTTGTCTATCGCCTTAAATCTGAACAAAATACAGAAGTTTGCGAATGTGAAATAGTTCAGAGTGTGAGTACTTATAAAAAGGACCGCATATAGATGAGAACCAAACATTAGAATACAGTCTGATCAGATCCACTGATAAATTAAACACAGACAATTTATCATTTAAATAGGAAAAAAAAAGTTTCTTAAATATCCATCCAAGTGCTTTCTGTGAGGTACAAATTAAATGGACGTAAAATGACAGAAGCGACCTCTCTTCTTACCGATAATGAGCGGCGAAGTGCTGTTGCTCGGCACTTTGGGCTTGGTGCTGGGTGGGAAAACGACGTTGACGATCCAGAAGCCGGCGGAGTGATGAAGCCCCAGCAGAAACACTGCGAGCAGCGCCCAGCACATGCGACCCGCGGGCCCCATCTTCTCTGTCGCGCAGCTGCGGCGGCCGCTCGGCGCTTTGTGAGCAGCTGCAGAATACGGAGAGAGGTCACTCACACCGAGACGAACCGCGGCTGATTTTTACCATATGCGATGGCTCACTGCATGCATGCCTGATTTACTCTAAAGATAAGTGTTAAACTACTTTAACACAGGGTGATTAATGCAGGCTGAGGCAAATAAAACGTGCACTGGTTGCGCACTGTCCTATTGATTCCTCTGGATCGCGCGTGTTTTGTTTATACAACAGGACGTCAATGATTAAACGGCGCTGCAGCACAAACATTTATCCTCTGAGACGCATATATTAAATGAGAATTAAAAAAAAAACAAACAAAAAAAACGAAAAAAATACACATTTTCGAGTCTGGTGTAACTATTACAAAGCGTCCATCTCCGCTCTGGTTGGTGAAAACGGGATTTCAAGCTCACTTCGTGAAGAGAAACATTTGCAAGAGATTATAACGGCTTCGCCTCCACCTCCTGCTGTGATGAGTCCGCACAGCTTGAACTTTCTGCTGCTGCCTTCAGGTCATGGTAACGTCGAGCTTCAGGAGGAATTATACACGAGTTACTGAAGAATAATCACATTACTAGGAAGTAGACTATTACAGAAACAAACAGAAGACCTGCTGCTGTTTTACGCACCAAATAATTCAGATGGGAAACTGGTTTCTTTATTTTTTTTTTTTTTTTCAAACAATCGGTTGTCTTTAAAGCGATGTTGATAATTCTCAAAAAAATTTTGGTCTTGAAGGTCTTTTGGTTTTTCCTTGGTTGCTTTTTCATTCATTCATTGTAGTTTAGTACTTTATCATTTTCTACTTGTTAAGCTTCTTAAACTGCTGGGATGTTTGTATGCTTGCCATATTCAGATTTTCCAGGAATTATAAAACAAATTTGTTGCTTTAAAAAAAAAAGAATTGGGTGTAGTTTGGATTTATTGAGGATTTGTTCTAATTTACACTGAGTAAAAATTATATTGCCTTAAATATTCACAAGTCCACGTGCCTAATATTGTGCTGGTCCGACTTTTTCTGCCATAACTTTGTTATTTGGCACCGAGAAGCAATATCATGATCCATAGGTGTTTGGACTTTTAGTTTAATTTGTGTTTCTGGGTTTAATCATTTTTTTATTTATTTAGATCTGGTTTTAGTTTACTCCTCTGTGCTAGTACCTTTCCGCTATTTCATTTGTATATTTAGATTTAGGTTCTTAAAATTAGAGTTCCTTTGTTTACTGTTTATGTTAGCTACAGGTCTTATCCCTTAAGTTCTGTTTTCCCCTTGTCGGAGCTCATCTTCGGTTATTTCTCTTTTCCTCAGCTTACCAGTAGACCTTCACTTCCAGCTTCTTCTTTTTATTGGCGGTTGCCAAGAAATGTTTGGAAACCCCTCTCAGCTATTCCACATCTCCTAATTTCCCTCTGCCTGCTCTCTCTCCCAGCCTTTACTTTCTTCTGATTAGTTCTTCTTGTGCCACTTCCACCTCTTCCCTAGTATTTAAGCCCTCATTAGGCATTGTTTTCCACTGGCTCCTTCCGTTGCAATCCATCAGGCCCGGTTTCTCTTCTGTGGCATGAACCTGGCTCCCTACTGATCATCCTGGGAAGTGTTTTTGTTCCTCTATGTTAAGCATGTATTCTATGACCATACTCAGTTCTTGTCTGTTTGGTCCAATCTCTATAACGCCAAACAAAACACGCAAATGCTCCTGCAAGTTGCGAAGTTGGGCCTCCATGGATCATTTTTTGTTAGTTTGTTTTTGGGGTGTTTGGAAGCCAGGTCAACAACTCAAAGTTGGTATGGAGCTCCTAAAGCTATTCCTGAACCATTTTTGCTTTGCAACAGGGCAAGTTTTCATGTTGAAAAATGCCATGGCCATTAGGAAATACAGTTTCCATGAAAAGGCACGTATGGTTTGCAACAATGCTAAGATAGGCAGTATGTGTCCAAATAACTTAACAATGCTTGTTCTTGACAGGTGGGTTTAGACTGGTGGGTTTAGACTGGTGCTTGGAGGGGAAAAAAAAAAACCAACACACACAAAAAAAACCTTTGACTCTTAGTGACCAGGACTGCCTAGTCAGGGCTTCATGTCAAGGTGTGCATCCTCTTCTCCAACTTTCAGCCAGACCCAAGCAGAGAGTGAAGCACATTCCTCTTCCTATCTGAAAGCGGCTTTAGACTTCACCTCAAATCAAAACCTAAATGGTTGAAACTTGGATACAGTTGAATGTTTCAATCAAGGATCACAAACACCCATCTAAACTGGTTTTGGAGTAACAGAATGACTCAATGATAAGCTTCTGGAACAGTCTTCTCCACGTCCTAACATCAGCTCTAATAGAAATGTATGGACTAAAAGCTGTGCCAGGGCATCCACCAGTTTAAATGGACTCTTTCAATGCTACCAGGAACAGTGGTCAAATACCTGCTAGAATTATGATAAAATGCTCGTTATTGGCTAGAAAAACTGTTGGCTTGAGGTCCAACATGCTCAATGGCATTTAATCAGATATGAGTGGGGTGTATGTACTATATCTATTTGAGCCTCTTGTTTCAACTGTGCATAAAAAAAGCCACACTAAATTTCAGCCCTTTGTTACAAGCTGTACGTTCCAATTTCTCTGTGAAAAACAGCAGACACTGTTTTACAGACAGATAAATAGAACTTTAGCACCAAAAAGATGATCCTCAAAGAGATGTTGACTTTAAACATGGTATGTAATTGATAACTAGCGGAAGACTGATGCATCTCGTAGGTGTTGATTAAAATTGACTTTTAGATATTATTTATCTGCTGCAGAGTTTTTAGACACGAGACCAATTTGTCATGGATGTCAAGTAAATCTTCAGCCGAGAAAAAAAAAAAAAATGGCACCACATCCTGCTACTGTCTACCTTCTTCTGCATCAGCTGATTGCACAATCTGAGTGAATAGGACAGTTAAGCTTTCCACACGGGGTTACTACAGGACATTCACCCAAAAAAATGTTTGTTTAAAGGGGGGCACAAGGTCAGCGTCTCTTCCTGGAATTTACTTCACACCAAGATAAATTAGGAATGTGAGAAAACCTGCTATACATCCACATTCCGGTGATGTTATTCAATAGAAACCAGCTGCTGACCATATGGCCTCATAACTGTTTTACGAAGCACAGTGTAGAAAACGTGTTCAGTCAGTTTTCTTTGAGACACTGCAATTAAAAAAAAAAAAAAAAAAAAAAAAAAAAAAAAAAAAGAAATGAGCAAATTCAATAGTGAAACCACACTAGTTAATGAAATATTTTATCTTAAAGAATAAGTTTTTTTCCAGATAAATAATTTCACTGACAAATATTAATTACTAATCAGGTTTTTTTAAGAGAAGACAAGAAAAAGACATCAAGATGTTTTTCAAAGGATATGGTGTACCGCTTCCAGGGGGAAACATGCAATATAACCAGGTTGACTAATTAAAAATTTCCCTCATTTTACCAGTTTCACACCTGCATACATTTAGCTATCATCTTTGTTTGAATATATAGTCATAGTCAAAAAGAGTTTAATGGTTTGCGATCTTTGCAGCTTCAGTTTTTTGCTAGAAATACATATTAAGATTATTCCATATTAATTTACTTTAAAAATCTTATTAGCTTACTATCATTGTCATTTTGCTCAAAAGGCTCCACTGGCTTAATTTCAATATAGACTCACCAGCATAGGTGAAAAAGTTAAAAGAAATGAATGAAAATCAAATGTTGAATACATATGTGCTTTTTCTGGTCAGCCCTCCTGTTATCAAAATATAATTTCTTTTACTTTATGTACAATGTTAGACTATGTAGACATTTTTTTCCCTTGTGCAAGAGCAACAGAAAAATTTAACATTTAAATTAAAGAGTCAACTAAACAATATACTGCAGTAAAGTGCTATTATAAATTATAAGCATTGCATTGCCCAAAGAACCCCTTTAAAAGCTGGACAAATGACAGTATACCATGTTTCCAGTTTCTGTCTAAATAAGAAGCTTCACAGAAAGTTATTGCATTGAAAACAGTTGTATATTTCAACCTTGCTGCCAAAAAGAAGACGTTGACCTCTGATGGACGCATTTATTTCTCCCAAGTCGAGACCAAGCCACATTGTTGTTAGAATTAGGTTGATATTGCTGAAGTCATCCTGCTTATTAACATGCTGATCAACAGGTCACCATGGTAAGTGCTCCCCTGTAAAGTTCAGAAATGATCCGTGGTCCTTTTCAGTCAGCCCACCAATCACAGACAAGACTGATGCAACGCTCTCCTCAGGACTCAGGGGCGCCTGGAACAAAGACAAAGTAAAAAAAAAAAAAAAAAAAAAAAAAAAAAAAAAAAAGACTACATGTCGCCAAGGCCACCTAATGCGCTTCAAAATTTGTAGAACCACCTTCTGCACTCCAAATAAAGCTGTCACAGCCGATAGATTTCAGGTTAATGTATCCTACAGAGCATTTTTCATGTTTTTTCACATCAAGTCTAAAAGTAGAATCTCATTTTGATCTTTTTTTTTTGTCTTTTAAGAGCTCTCGATGAAAAACCAGAGCAAAATTGCCACCCACAGTAGTTTCTTACCTCAGAGCCTCCCATGTCAGTGCGGACCCAGCCTGGATGTATCGCCATGCAGAGGATCCCATCAGGCTCCAGGTCTATAGCCATACAGCGACTAACCATGTTCAGAGCACTCTGGAGAGACGGGTAACCAGAAATTAAACTATTAAAGGCCAAATTATCATCACGTTTTAGAACACCTAAAAATTTCAATAGTATGAACCAAAAATAAATTTAAACTGGCCTTTTGTTGCTTTTAAAAGCAAATGCGTTTTTTTTTTTTTTTTGGTCACTCTGATTCTTGGGAAAGAAAGGGTTGTTTTCTTGACAAAAAAAAAAAAAAAAAAGACCTTTCTACCAGAATATGTTTAAATGGATGTGCAAGTAAACGGGTGAGGAGGATGGATGCTAGCACAAAGTCTCAGGTAAATGCCTTCTTTTTACAGTGGTTTTTATTTTTTATGCATCCTCTATCGGTGCAAAAATGTTTGCTGAGATCAAAGATCCTGTTGAATCAAAACTCATCGTCTATACGATCCTCCTGTTGGTCTTCTCAGGTTAAAAACCTTCATCTGCAATAGTGTGTTTTTGCTTGTGTGTGATCAAGCTTAAGGAGTGTTTCACTGCAGCTGCTGCCAGATTAACATTCGTTACAACACACAAGTAGCATTAGCTTGAAGTGACTTTTCCATCCCATTTAATATTCTATGAGAAGACTGGTTGCTGATGGACATGTCCACCTTATTCCTGCCAGAAATGCTATAGGAAGGATGGTGTCCTCAACATCCAACAAGATGGCAAATGTTACAGGAAAGCAGTTTTTTGTTTTTGGTTGCTAACCATATGCAGCTGGTTTGCAGTTCAGCTACTTTTTTTTGTCTTCTGTGAACGTCACTAATCGCACACCTTGTAGCAATAGTTAACGGCTGCAGCTTTAATCAGATAAAGCTTAGCTTGTGGCATCGACAGGTGTTTTGTTAAATGTGCACTTAGACGGGATTACTCCTGCGATCAGGGATTATCGTCCATCGGTTACCAACAGAATAAAGTTGAATGTGCCATCTAAATTTGAAGCTCTGTATGTTAGCTCCTTTCCCTTTGTCAACAAATATCCCACAGAGGAAAAAGTCTGTTTGCATTGTTTTTCAGCTACGGACATCCACCAGAGAGTAACGCGGGTTTCAGAAAAGGATTAACAGCAGTGCTGCAAGCAGATCAGCTATGATTTAGGTAAAAACAAACAAAAAACAGGTAACATAGCTATGTTTTATAATCGGTAATAATAATAATAATAATCAGTGCATGATGTCCTCGTGTTTTATTTCCTGACAAAAATGCAAAAGCTAAAACAAAAAAATTGACACCTGAATTAGTCAAATTCAAATTTAGTTTGCTCTTGGTGACGAATGCTAGTTACAGATTTGGTTGCCATTACTTTTGTCTTAGGTGGCCAATGCATTGTGCACTGATGTCTGAATTTGGTGTTTCCAATGTAACATCACTCAACTTTCAGCTGAATTGTTGGCTGCCTTATGTTGACCTTTTTTTTTTTTTTTAAACCTATGTATCCATTTTTTTTAGGCAAAATTTAGATGGAAGTGTTTTAAAAATAATGTCCTTTAATCCTTTGAATAACATAATAGTCTTACTCTTCATTCGTTGTTACTGAAATTTGTCTATTATATTTTTCTAATTCCAGTGTTTATGCAACGTTCATAAACCTGTCTGAGATCTCCTGGAAATCTTGCAATAATATTGCGGAAGGAATCTCCATCTTGGTGAGTTTTTATATAAATGCAGTTAATTAGGTCACAAAGATGTCAAAGGTTTCTCTTTACAGACAGCTAATCCATGTGCTAAGTTTCAGTCCACTTAGACAAGTGGTAAGAGCAAAAGAAACTATATGCATGTGGAGGCTCAATGGTATCATTATGTTAAGGTTCAGTGTTTTTATCCAAACTAACAATACCTTGGACGTTCTGTAAGGGTACCATCTGAAGAAATTGGCCCTCTCACCCCAGTTGAGCTCCACAGACCCCAGCAGAGATGTCATGTTAATGACGGCTGCTCTCTGGATTCCCATTGTTCCTGACCCCCCTCTGCTTGCGGCCTGCTTTAACAAAGGCAGGAATGCCTGACAGAGGAAGAAAAACAAAACGTGGAAGTTCAGAATCTGAATAAAAACCAGATATTTACATTATGAATGTATAGTCAACACAATCATATTTAAAGTCCAGCTACTAATTTTTTTTTTTTTTTTTTTTTTTTAATTTCAGAGTCTGGAGCAATACCACTCTCTGAAATGTACACACTATTTATCAGTGGTGTCCAAAGTCAGTCCTCTTTCCCTGGTTCAACACATCTGACTCATATGATGATTCATCAGGAGGCCTCTGCAGAACTTTGACATGCAGAGGAGGGAGCTGGACCATTTGAGTCTGCTGTGTTGGAGCAGAGACATCTAAAACTAGCAAGACAACGGCCCTCGAGGACTGGCACTGGACACCCATGCTACACATGTTAGTACCATACTCACAGAATTTCTCTTAATTTCGTAGTAAACGCATCTTAATTATAAATGGGTTTAAAAACAGAACAATCTGTTTTGCATGTGATTGTAACAGTTACGATCTCAACATCAAAATCGCACTTCGGTGCAAACACATGGGCTAGTGTTTTGGGGACTGTCTCTACCAGCTGCAGATTAAGAAAATTTAATTGTAGCTCATTTGTCTTGGCAAAATAGGTCAGTCAGATTGGATAGTGTCTATGAACAATCTCAATAGGATTCAGGTGTAGACTTTAACTGGGCCGTTCTGGCATGAATATGTTGTGATCTAAATCATTTTATTGTAGCTCTGGCTGTATGCTTAAAGTCGTCGTGCAGCTGGAAGGTAAACCTCTACCCCCCATTTTCCCACCACCTCAAGTTGCTTTTCTTCTGGGATTGTCCTGTATTTACCAAGTTCCCTGTCCATGTGGAGAAAAAGCGTCACTGCTGCACAAAGACGCCACCACCTTTTAGTGACATCAAAGGGGGCTGAAAGTACATGCATGAAACACTTTTCAGATTTATATTTGTACAAGGTTTTGAACACCATGTATCATTTCCCTTAGTTCATCCACTTCCCCATCAACTCATGCTGCAACTTAAACAATGAGCGTTAACAGATGCTTTCCAATGAATCTACTGATCTTGAGCAATTTTGCATAAAACAGCTGATCCTCTAGATGTGCAAAGCTCGTAGAAGAATACACAGAAGACTGTGTTAATAACTTAAGAGGGCTCAAAACAACATGTTTTGTGTTTTGTTATGGTATAACATCTAAAACTTCCCCTTGAAGTATTTCAGCCTTGGCTTCAAATGGGCTGATTATGTGAAACACAAAAGACTGCATTTTAAAAGGTTGTGTCTAACTGTTTGTTTCTAATTAATCATTCATTTTGTAAGAAAATATTTCCAGGAAAAAAAACTCCACTATTAGATCTTCAAATGAAAACAAAATAACTGCTCTGATAAAGACAAGAAGTGAGGCTGCAAACCTCAAATGTTAGTTTTTTTCTGGTTTGTTACAAGATAGGACAAGTTTTAAAGCCCTCAGCAACAGAACAGGCACAGATTTCTGCTCAATGTGAGTCACTGTTCCCAGTAATTACTGAGGGAGTCTGTGCAGGACTGTGGCCTTGCAGTTTAAACAAAAACGTCCTTCAAACTTTGTGTCAGCAAGAATCTGTCCTGCTGGCAGGCTCCTGATTAGTGCTCATATTTTCAACTGCATGTGGTGCTGCTCCACCTCCTCTGCCCCGTCCTCTATGGTTACCAGAACCAAAAGTTCTAATTAATATTTAGAACACGCAAGACGGCTCAGGGCTCTGGGATTTTGTAACATCTCTTTATCAAGGTCATTTTTGTGTTAGTGTCCTGTAGAATCAGACATAACCCACTCAGTGTCCCGCTTATAACTGGGAAAACAAATCTGTGAGCTTCCTTGTAAGCTCTTGCTTTTTTTTTTTTTCCTTTTGCTTACCAGCATTCTGAAAAGCTTCAACTTACCTTTGTGATCATGAGAGGAGCCACAGCGTTGGTGTGGAAGTTTTCTATCATCTTCTCTGCAGTGACAGAATGGAAGTCGGCCACCACATTGATCCCTGCGTTGTTTATCAGGCAGTTCAGACCCTCCTCCTCCACCAGCTGGCCCACCTGCTCAGCACATTTCTCTATGCTCTCCTGATTCACTGCATCTACACAAGAAACACACAAATACTGCAAAACAAACTAATCAAAACTTAACTCCAGGTTCCTTCATCCCCTTTGTCATGTGCAAAATTTGATGCTTCCAGATTTAAATATGGATGGATTGAAGTACAGAAACACAGAGGGACTGATGGACAGACTGATAAATGTTCAATTTTAAGTTTATCTTATAAACATATTTGTCGTTTATGTTCTGTGAATTATTAAGTGCATCTCCCTCTCCATTTGGATGCCGTCCATCTCTTGATAGTTATTCTATATTTCCCTACTGCCTTTTTGTCAGTGTTGTTTTGAGTTAATTTCTAATAAATAGAATTTTCAATTTAATTTTCTTCCATGTTATTTAGATAACTTGCGAATCAACTGTTACTTAACACCTGCGTTCATATTTTGTTGATTAATGTTCTTTTTGTTATGGATTTTGTAATAAGTTTTCTACAGTCATAATGTCCTCAAAAAAAAAATAAAATAAAATAAAATAAAAAATCAGACAGCTGCAACTGATCCAGAACGCTGCTGCTCACGTTCTCACTCAGACCAGGAAGATAGAGCACATCACCCCAGTTCTAAAGTCCTTACACTGGTTCCCTGTAGATCAGAGAACAGACTTTAAAATACTTCTGTTAGTTCATAAATCACTGAACAGCTTAGCACCAAAATACATTAAAGACCTGTTGTCGTATCAACCTTCCAGACCACTCAGGTCTTCTGCTTCTGTTCTCCACAAATCTGGAACAAACTCCCAGAAAACTGCAAAACAGCTGACACACTGAGTTCCTTTAAATTAAGGCTAAAACTCACCTGTTTAGAGTTGCCTTTGATTAGTAGTAAGGGGAACATTGATCAATATTTTCAAAATATATTTGCTTAATGATCTATATGATTTTGATGCATTGATATTTGCTTGATGATTTTCATGTATATTTGTTTGATGATTTTGCTGTATACTTGATTGATTTAATTTAATTTCCCTTTGAGATAAATAAAGTATTTTTGAATTTGAATGTTTTTATGATGTGAAGCACTCTGAACTGCCTTGCTGCTGAAATGTGCTATAGAAATAAACTTGACTTATATTTTGTGTCTCGTTGGACTTTTTAGAAATCTTATGATCACTGTTTTGTGTACGTATTTCGATACATACATAGCCTACTATATATGTATGTTTCTATATTCTATATTATACATATAAAACAAAATTAACCTGTTCTCACTCTTACCCAAAGTTACGATGTGGACGTTGGAGTATTTCTGGGCCAGTTCCTGCAGCTTCTATAAGTCAAAATACACAAAAAGTTACTTCTCAAGGATTTTTTTTTTTTTTTTTTTTTTTTTTTTTTTTTTTTTTTTTTTGCAGAGAGCGCAATGGCGACATCGGTGGTGACTGTTTGACAAGTCTTTTGTGCCATTTCCCCCGTTATCCTTATAAACTCGTCGTGGCTCTAAATTATGTTATCATTTTATGAAAGAGAGAATTAAAGGAGGGGATTAAATGCAGGAGACTACACTTGAAAGAATCAGAGTACCTGCGCACCGGTGGTGTTTCTGGTCGTGGCTATAATCTTGCCCGGTGCAAAACCTCCACTCGCCAGACTTTCGACTATCTGCAGTCCGAGTCCGCGGTTGGCACCTGTTATCAGCACAGAGCCGCAGTTTTTAAAATTCACCGCGCCACTCATCGTTATGTTATTTTATCTCAGTTTCACACGGTCTGGTCGATCAGTGTTAGCCTTCCTTCTGGATATTTCCAGCAACACCCTTCAAAGATAATCTGATCCCTGCAGTACTGCGGCTTTTCCAGCAGGGGGCAGGATGGTTCCACTGAATCGGGCCAAACTTGAGCCGTTTACATGGCGGAGAGCTTCCAACAGAGAGAGGTTCAGACAACAAAAACTGGAAAATACAACTATGACTGTTTGAAAACATTATTCAGTACATCCAAAGGAAGTGTTTTAGAGCTCCACAGAAGACAAAATTCACATACTTCCATGGATTTTGTGGTAACTTTTGTCTAACTTCTGTATTTTGGGTCTTGTATTTGAAGTAATTTCTGTATTTTCAAATTTTCGCCCTTTTTCCCCCCGAATATTTTGATGTAATTATCACATGAACTGCAGTATATTGTACTACAGGGGTACTCAAGTCCAGTCATCAGGAGCTGCTTATCCAAACATAGAGAAGCAGCAACCAGTTTCTATGCTCCACAAATCTGGAACAAACATCCAGAAAACTGCAAAACAGGTGAAACACTGAGTTTCTTTAAATCAAGGGTAAAAACCCACCTGTTTAGAGTTGCTTTTGAACCATAATAAAACTGACCAATGTATTTGATGTGTATTGATGTTTTTATTGATGGCACTTGATAAAATGCAATGTTTGTTACTGGTTTCACAACCACTGACTGTTTGTTTATGATGTTCTTATGTTTTCATCATGTAAAGTACTTTGAACTGCCCTGTTGCTGAAATGTGCTATACACATAAACTTGACTTGACTTATCCTGCAGCCTTTAGATGCATCCCTTCTCCAACACAGCTCTACAGAGGCCTTTGATTTAGTTGTGTTGGAAAACAGATGCATCTAAAGGTTACAGAATAAGCAATTCTTGTGGACTGGATGTGGGCACCCCTGTTGTACAGTCATTAGTCAAGTCTCCTTAGCTTTGCTCAGCACTCAAGCTGCCAGTCATTCTGCTGATTGTACTTACCTGGTTTCCATCATGATGATGCCTGGACAGTATTTAGACCTTCTGCTGTCTTTAATCCAGGGTTCATATTCTGGTCCACACTCCAAGCCATTTGGTGGTGATAGTGCATCACATTGTTGTTTGCCAACCACCAAAAAAACGACAAAGAACAAACAGCCCATTGCTGTATAACACTCTTGTATTCATGTTGGTTCCTATGCTCTAAGTTTCTTTAGTGTATGTTTCTGTAATTAAATTAATCGATTCCATCATGTCTCTGCCTCTGACCTGTTCCCATTAGGTCTTCAACAACCAATAATCATGACAAAAATGCCCTGAAATAAGCAGAAACACAACAGGTGTTCTACCAGGGTTACCAACTTTGAGACTAATACCATTAATGTTCATATCTTTATTTTCACACTAACACTGGAACAGGCTAATCTGCGCCTGAACTTCCCCTTAATGTCCTCTGAACTGTTTACAGGGGAATTAAAAAAAGATGATACAAAGAAAGCAAAAAAGCACAGATAAAATAGGTTTAAGAACATAACCCTGTTCCATGCTTAAGAGTAACCAAAGATGATTTGAAGCCTGATTTTTGCAATAGAAATACTTCTTAATAAAAAACAAATCCAGATATGGCGGCATTTTATCATGCTGAGAAACACTGTTAAGGCACAAATTTAATACAGGGTGACTAAGACTGCAGATTCCCTTGGATAGCTGCACAACAACCAAGTTTTTAGTGACTCTGAAGAGAGCTAACTCAGTAGACTGGCTTCATCAAAGTTGAAATCTGTTCAATAAAAGAAGACTTTTTTTTTTTTACTGTGACCAAATATAAAGTTTGTGTAATACATATTTATATTGTAAGAAATACCCATCATGACTCTTAAAACAGACACTCAGTGTTTACTTTGCATCCTTCTAATCCATGTGACTTCAACAACTAGGTAGTTCAGCCTTGATGAATACCAAGAGAATACCAGAAGCAAAGGGAATTTACTGTTTGCTCTTAGTCAGTTTTCAAATATTGAAGTGAAGATGGAGGAGCAGAGTTAAGGGTGACAGCACAGCTGATGGAGCTTAAGCAGTCCCAGCACACAGATGGTTTCTCTGGCAGCCCCCTAAATCCAGATTTCTTTAAAGCTCCTGGTGCCTGGAAGCAGCAGATATCCCAGGTCTGGTGGAGGTCACTTAATTTGAAACTTGGCTCCCATGCTTTCATTTGCAGATGTATTAGTTTGGCACCAGGCAGCCAGTGCAGATGATGAGCTGGTACAATATGTGGTGCAGAGATGTGCTTGTGTATCTGGAGAGTGTTTAACGTTTTGGCTGAGTAGAGTCTATGCTGCGGTACTGTCTTTAAATACGCTTCAGGAATTAGAGGAGGTGTGGTTTTACCATTTTGTCTGCACTGCCTTGTAAGATATCTATAGCTTTAGCAGAGAGAGTGATGGAAAGGGGACTTGCACGCCATTTTTTTCTAAAAGTCTTCTTGTTCATTGTGCTTCAAAAGTTACAGACAGAAGAAATTATTTTAGATTTTTGAGGTCTTCTTAAAACTCTTAAATGTTTTGTATTCTTGATTTTTAAAATATGCACCAAAATGTTAATATACAGCTCCCCTGGTCAGGATGTGCGAAAATTCCTAAAACTTTCACAGATCTTTAAATTCACAAAGATAGGGATAATAAAAACATACAAAAGTCCCCAGAAAAAAAAAAAAACTTCAGTGGATTGAACATCTTGAGAAATATGCGTTCTTTAAAAATCTATCCAGGAATGGTGTGTTGCTGATGTCGACATGAAGAGTGTTCCAAAGAAATGTGGCCGTGACACTGGAAGCTCTTTTCCTAACAGTTATCAGTCTGGTGTGAAGAATGGAGGGCAGACTGATGTCAGAAGACATAAAGTTCCTGGGTGAGATGTCGGGTGAATGAGGTTGGAGAGGCACTGACAACGAAGGCCATGGAAGTTTTTGAGACTTAGAAATAGAATTTTGTTCTTGATGTCTTGGAGACGATTGTATATTTTGAAGACAAGCAGGGGTTGTTCAAACACTATTTGTCATGGCGGGTTGGAGTTTTCTGACCCACATGCAGAATCATACTGGAGCACACAATGAAAGTTGATGGTATTTATTCACACAGCAGTGAAATGTGCAACAGGTCAGGGGGAGGGGCCAATCCGGATGGAACCTCAGCGTCTGGAAGCAGGAAGAAAGAGAGTTGGGCTTCATCACAGCAAGATGTTTCTTATAAGACAACAGGTAGCCTTCTGGGATAGGGAGATGCATGGTTGGAGAGGCTTTGTCGGTCCTGAATACGAGGGGGAATCCAGTGAGGCGACTCCAGGAGGAGGAACAGACAGGTGAGCATGGAGAGATTGTAGGAGAACGGGCAAGCAGAGTCTTGTGTGCGGCTACAGTGGGTGTCCAAAAGAAAGCGTTGGATGTTCTTCACAAGGAGCTTGTAGCTGAGGATCAGGAAACACCAAATGCGTTGGACCCTGAGGTGGGGAAGGAGTGCGCTGCAGCTGCTTTTAACCATCTGATTCAGATGAGGAGATTCTCCATAGGTGTGCAGAATTAAGAGACCTGAGCATGCCCCTCTGTTAACCCTCAGAAGGTAAGAAAACACACTCACATCAGGAACCTGGCATTATTTGCATCATGGGAGAAGAAGTGGAGATGGTTGAGGAGTATAACTACCTCTATGTTCACCTGAACAACAGAGTGGACTGGAGACGCCGTCTACAAGAAGAAACAGCACAGACTGTACTTCTTGTGGAAGCTTAGGTCCTTCAGTGTTTGCAGCAAGATGCTGCATATCTTCCATAAGTCTGTTGTGGAGAGTGTCATCTCTTCTGGCATCATTTGCTGGGGTCACAGCATCAGAACCAGGGACATAAAAAAGCTAAACAACCTGATAAGTCTGGTTCTGTTCTAGGGACGACTGTGGATCCACTGGACATGATGGTGCAAAGAATGACTCTTCATAAAATCAAGAAAATTATGGATGCATCTTCTTCATGAGACTGCTTTACAATAACACCCTCTTCATTCGAGGCTTCTTTAGAGCCGCTGTAATATAGACCGCTACAGGATATTCTTACTGCCCACAGCCATCAACATCTATAACAACTCTTTGAAGAATCTTGGCTAATATGAGTCACAACAACATTTAATTTTCGTTTGGGATCAGTAAAGTATTTTTGAAATGAATTTGAATTTAACTCCATAATTAAGCCTATCACCAGACATCCTGACAAGTGCATCTGTAGTCACGACACAACAAAGAACTCATTTTTACTGCTGAATTTGAGTTTATTAGCATATAAACAGGACTTCATATCTCTCAAACACTTCATCAGATAAGTGAGTGAAACAAGAAGCAATAAGATGTGTGGAAAGGATTGACTAAAAATGCAGTTACTGTTTTTACTCTTTCCAGTTCCACCCTGACATCTGCACTCTGACCGTAGAGCAATCCTTTTTTTGCGTTTGATAAAACAACAACCACATGTTCTGCATTTTGAGAAAGCAAACTGAACACTTTAGATGTTTAGGATAAACCTGTCCATCCCTTGTAGAAATTTACATTTAAATGGTCTCTGCTCTAAGTTGCTATTAGCTTAACGCATGCATAAAACTTGTCCATGATTCTTCAAAGCAGAGGAACTCTGACTGCTTTCTCCTTTCAGGTAAGCTGTTTAAAACTACCCCATAACCTGTAACTGTCCCTTTAAAACAACCTCCTAGAGGGTTTTTCAGAGTCATGAAAAATGAACAGAGACAAGACTTAAGACTTGATGAGGTGCGCAATGAACTGGATGAGATTTTTCTCTTATTATTGAGATATTATATGCTTTTTAGACCAATCCAAATCATACTGGTCAAACTCTTGATCAGATTTGTGTTTCTTGATGATGCCAACCTGCACTAAGTTGTAATCAAATCATGCAGAATCTGTCAAAGTTAGCATGCTGTCTGTTCATGTGTTTTAGGTGGAGCATGTTTGCATACACGTGCTGAAATGTAGTGGACTGCGCTTGAAGTTTGTAGAATATACAAGAATCTAGGTTGGAAGATCCACATAACTCATCCAGTTTACATGAGCTATATTTAAAGAAGTCATACATAAATCAGCAGGGTTTCTTTCATCGATTAATAAATTATAAGTGTTACCCTCTTATGTTCATATTCTCTTCATTCTTTCTGCTCAGCAAAGAGTATCCAGCTGCCTGCAGCCTATATCACAATAGTTTATCACAACTGGATAGATGTATGATTGTATTGGTCAGCTATTCACTCACATAATATTTATCATGTACAAATATAAAGAAATGCCATCTTGATTTTATTTGGAGGCATAAACTTGATGCAAGATTTAGTGTTGTTTATTATCCTGGGGCAACTTTGTCTGCCAGAGCGAGAAAAATAATGCAAATCAGTATGCAGCATAAAATTGCTTTCAAACAGCAACAAAAAACAGTCAAAGGGTTGAAGAATAAATTTCTTTTTCCCAAGAGCTTTTAATAGTAATAATAATAATAAAAAAGGTATTTAATTTATCAGTTGTAATCATCGGTTTCTGAAAAATGAATTAGTCAGCAAAGGCACCATCTGTGATAGAGCACCACATTTTAAATCCTGCTGACAGCAGCAGAGTGACTGACTGAAATGAAGCACAGCATCAGTTTCTGCAGAGGACTGAGGTCATGTGCAATGTACTGAAATACCCAAACCACAAAATAAAACCACGAGTCCCCCTAACTTTTTACTAACGGGCTGCAGATAGCAGTGATAGACCAACACAAAGCAGCACAGTTATGAAGGAAAAGGAAACAATGGGTTTCCAAAACAGTTTTACAAATAGAAAAGTGTAGAAGGAATTTGTATTTAGCCCCACTGTTACACCCAGTCTAAGGGTGGTGGAACACAACATATGAAAAAGGAAATTTGCTGACCCGGTTCCCAAGTCATGAATCCAAAGAAACAGACCTCCAAATAAGGGTGCAATTTATGTATAAAGTGCATGACCGTGCAAACATAGAAGATGGAGCTATGACTTCATGGTAAAACCAGGCCAAAATAACAAACAAAACAGACCATCTTCCCTAGTTAGTGATTCGCGAACTCCCCACACAAAAAAACAGCATAAAACTATTCAGGGAAAATGGCAATTCACCCTCACAGCTTCTGTAAAACACACAACTATTTGCAACGCTTACAGAGGTCCCTCATACACAGAATAGACAAGTTCACAATAATCACTAGTTTGAGGACTGCCTACTTAACTAAATGGTTTCAGGCAGGTTGATACAAGTGATTTCTTGATTCTACAGGTCTGATAGTAATTAGGCTTGACTGTGGCTTGTGACATTGAATAATGTGGTTAATCACAGATAATTCATGATTTCACAAGGGGGCTGTGGGTTTGCAATTGCAATTATATTTTTACAAAGGGGCAGGTTGGTTTGGACAGCTTATTTCCTAAATAAATGAAAACATCACTTGATAACTGCATTTTGTATTTCCTCAGGTTAACTTTGTGAGATATCATAATTTTATTGATGATCTAAGCATTTAAGAGTATAAAAAACCCAAACTTTAGAAATCTGTAAGAGAACAATTCCTCTTTACAGCACTGTGTATTTTGTGAATTACAACAGCAAGAACGTCAAACTTCTAAAGATCAGTGTTGCTTGCAACACACAGTTAGCATAAAATATACGCCTTGCAAAGTTAGTTGTAGTTTCTGTGCCATGGATTTGCAGTTTTTTTTTAGCATATTACATAGCAAACTTGTTCACCAGATAGATAGTAATCTTCTCGATATTAACTACAACACTTTATTCACCAGCTAGCAATTCAGTCTTACCTCAGTTAGGTGTTTCTAAAAGCCAAATTCAATAAATTAGTGTATTGAAATGTTTTTTTAACCTATGAAACAACCATCAACATTCTGAATATGAAGAAAACTTTCATCCTCAAAGAAAACTTACTCTTGACTCTTGAGATTTACAAAATGGTAAAAAAATTAAAAAAATAAAAAAAATAAAAAAAACTGTAAACCATCAAATACTGCAGAGAAAACATTGTTATAGCCAAAAGCTTATGGTAATATCTTCAGCATAAAAAGTAAATTTGAATTAACACTTGTTTCCTCAAACACACTCCTACATATTATAAGAATGCAGTTTTGCTTCATCATGCTTGTCATGAGCACATTTTTGGCCAATGAACGGAGATCATCTTGCATTTGTGTGAGTTTGTCCTAAAATCTTCTCCCAGATGGCAGCAGAAGGGAGTGCTTAGCAAGCATCGATCCAGGGATTGTAGATGCATCCTGCCTTCTGTGCTCCCCTCAGTTTAAACTCTTCCTGTAGGTTCACACTTGTACTTGATGCTTCTCTTGAGAAGAACGCAGCAAAACTTTAGCACCAATAAAGAGTAAAAAGCTTTTAAATTACATGTAACTCTAGGAAGTCAATGAAACACAATTCTTTGAAGCATTTTCTTCTCTGGTTGTTTTCCTTTTGCCTTAAAGGTTTTTTTTAAAAACAGCAAAGTAATTTCTGACTTTTTTAAAAATTATACCAAACTATGATTAAACCTTTCACATTAACCCAGCATGAAAAAGCTGTGTGTAACAACAAAGTACATCCTATAATCCAACAGCTTATTTAGCAGTAACATCCTAATTTTATTGTCATGAACTTCAAAATTTTGCATGCTAATTGCTTGTTAAAGTCTGAGAAGCAGTTTTTGGCTGTTAGCAATATTTCTAAGCATTGCATGGTCTGATGCTGGGGTGAAAATGCTGGGACCCCCACTCGTGGGAAAATCGGCGGCCATCTGAAATATTTTCAATATACATAATCTTTGCTATGGTAGAATAATGGACTTGTAATCTTTTGATTTGGTCTTACAACCTTTCCCATCTTGATGAGCAGTTGCTTTTCAAATTCAAATTCAAAAACACTTTAGTTATCCCAAAGGGAAATTAAATGTTGATGTAACTCATTTAATTGGGGAGTTATTATAAATGGTGATGGCTATGGGCAGGAAAGATCTCCTGTAGCGGTCTGTTTTACAACCAGTCTGAAGAAGCCTCTGATTGAAGAGACTCTGTTTTCCAATGACAGTCTCATGAAGAGGATGGTCAGGGTTGTTCATAATTTTTTAATTTTATGCAAAATCCTTCTTTGCATCATCATCTCCAGAGGTTCTACAGTCGTCCCCAAAACAGAACCAGCCTTCTTTATCAGGTTGTTGAGCCTTTTTAGGTCAGCTCTGATGCTGCTGCCCCAACAAATGATGGCAAAGGAGATGACACTCTCAACAACAGACTTATAGAAGATCTGCAACATCTCTTTGCAAACCTTGAAGGACCTTAGCTTCCTCAAGAAAAACAGTCTGCTCTATCCCTTCTTGTAGACGGCTTCACTGTCGCATGTCCAGTCCAGTCTGTTGTTTCGATGAACACCGAGGTATTTATATTCCTCAACCACCTCCACATAATGGAAATAGGGTTTGATCTAACCCTGTTTCTCCTGAAATCTATAATCATCTCCTTTCTTCACATTCAAGATGAGATGATTGTTTCCACACCATGCCACAAAGCGGTCCACCAGCTCTCTGTACTCAGCTTCTTGTCCATCTCTGATATGCCCAACCACTGCAGAGTCATCTGAGTATTTCTGTAGATGACAGGAGTCTGACGTGCTGGAAGTCTGAAGTGTACAGAGTGAAAAGGAAAGGTGAGAGTACAGTCCCCTGTGGTGCTCCTGTGCTGCTAACCACCTGGTTAGACACACAGTCCTTCAGTTTCACAAACTGTGGTCTGTTTGTCAGGTAGTCATGGATTCAGGTGATTGCTGAGGCACACCTGTGTCCTCTGGAGTTTCAGACAAAGCAAATCAGGCTGAATTGTGTTAAATGCACAGCAGAATTAGGGTGTTGTGTCTGTATCTTAGCAACAATGGAACTGATGACATCACATGCACTGTCGGCAACAGCTGAGGGTGGAATGTAAACAGCCACCAAAATAACACTGATGAACTCTCTTGGCAAATAATATGGATGAATAATATGGATGTCTGGACTGCAGAGACGACACTTCACAGTAACGTGTCCTGGGTGACACCATCGGTTGTTGACAAGCACTGCCAATCCATGTTCTTGCCAACTCCAACCTGAAAATCTAATATGACTGCCCCATTTTAAAAATCTAGTGAAACCTTTAGAAATCAGAGGTGCTAACAAGTATATTGTCTCAGTCAAAGTCAAGCCAATAGTCTACTGGTAGAAATAAACCTTTTCTCGTCTAGTCTGCCCATACTGCTGCATTTCTGTTGGCAGTAGCTGTTTGTGATATGGAAACATGGGCAGTTGCCCAGGGCAGCATTAGAAAGGGATGCATGAGTAGCAATTTCAAAATGAAAAACAATGCACATTTTTACCTTGCAGCTGCACAAAACGTCACTGCTATCGACAAGCACAAGACATACTATTGCGTTACATTTGTTGTCACGCTAGTGTGATGGTACTTGTCAGGGCTTGAAGTTCATCCAACAGCTAACGATCTCACATTGCCCATTATGATGGATGGCTGAGATGATTTGAACTTCCTCCTTCTCTCTCTCCTCTTTGCTCCTGCTCTGCATCCATGACGCCTCCTTTTCAACTCCTCTGGGATTTCTGGCTTCAGTTGTCATATTATTTCTGCTTTTGCAATGTTAATCAGCTGCTCCCTGTTGTAAACCACCCCGTTGCTATGGTTACACATCATCACAAAAGAGCAAACTATAAAAAAGTATTGGGAAAAATCAACCCAGCTGCACAGCATCCAAGACAAGAAGGAATGGTTGTCCAAAAGAGCAATTATTTCTGAGAAAAGCAGGAATTAAATTTTGAAAAATGAAAAAACTCTCAATAAAAGTTACAGAGCTACTCCAATGTGCTGCCACCCTGAACAGCGCAGTTCTAGAATTCTAAGGTAATTGTTGAGCTGTCACCATTTTCTTTCGTCCTTGGGATTTTGTAAATACACACCTCTATGCTCCAGAGCAGTAAACTACCAAAACATTTGTTTTTATAAAGGTGAGCACATTTACTGATGATTTGCTAATCAAGTGCATTTTCATCAGTAGTACCTGTCAGCTAGTTGTCATCCTAAGTCTTCTGGAAGCAGGAAGGGTTTATTTAGTTTCTCCCTTTCATTATCTACAAAAACAATTGCAGTGTTTTGTGGTGTGGTTTGTTTGTATGGTTGCAGGGGGATGGTGGGGCCTGTTGGCCCCGGGTGACGGCAGCCTGTCCGGGGCTGCTTGGTGAGGGGTTGGTTCTGTCCTGATGCTGGGCTGGGAGGTTCAGCGTGCCTGGCTCTTTGGCGTCAGCTCTGTTGTGTTTGCATATGGGGGCTGGGATGGTGTTGTGCAGGGCCATTGCGGCACGCTGGGTGGTGAGGGGCAGGATGCGGTGGGGGGTGTTTGGAGTGGGGGCTGTGTGTGGAGCTTGCGCTGTGCGGGTGTGTTATCATCAGCTTTTTGGAGTCGGAGCTCTCCTGTGGGGGTGTCCGCCTGTGGATGTGAGATTCATGGCGTCTGTGTTTGGGGGTTGTGTTTGATGTTTGGGTAGTGGCTGGGGGTGTCACTGTTGGGCAACTCATGTCGGGGCTTAGGGGTCAGAAGTCAATAGGCTCTATGTCCATTACATTTGAAATAAACCCAAAGCAGCTTCTAATAAAGTTTCATATTATATATGAAGTGGAGCATCATGGTGAAGTCGTAATGCTCCGTTTGTGAAAGTAAATCTGTTAGGCCTCACCTTGGCACTCAGACCACAACTCTGAGTGCCACACTGCCAGGCAGGAAACAAAAAAAAAAAAAAAAAGAATTGTGGTGACTATTGAAAAAGCTAAATCAAATGAATTATGTTTCAGTTTTTAATGAAGAATATTTCAAGTCCTTAATACCTGACAATGCTGTACTTTAAGAGATTTTTGCCAACCCAACTACTTCCTGCAGTTTCCCTATCATCTTGTTTAAAGCCTGGCATTGCAACATCTGTTTTGATAGATAATTTCCATTATCTTAGTTTATATTTGTTGACTGCTTAGGTAACCATTTCTAATATCCTCAAAGGACCTAGCGCCTGTCTCCTGGGGTTCTCATATTTTTCTATTTTATTTTCTATTCTATTTTCTATTTTTCGATTTGCTGCCTCAGCAGTACCTTTAGTAGTTACCTTTAGTTTGAAATTGACTACCTCCTGCCTGCTTGGACTTGTGTTTATCACGTTTGTACCAAAAGGTTACTTATAATTTAGTTAGTTCAGGGAGGTGAATATTTTTTTTTTTTAAAAAAGCTGAATTAAAACAAAATAACAGTAATAAAACCTAACAGATATTCAATGTTTGTGGTATGAATTAAGACATACACATGAACCAGCAAAAATATGATATTTCAGGAAGATAATCTTTTACGGGAATTATCCCAGAACTGAACAGGTTAAAGAAATTTCCTTCTCTTTTCCTAAAAAAGAGGGATCTTATCAGAAATGTTGATCTATGTTCTGGTTCTGTGCAGCTGTGAGTCACATGAAGATTTAAATGCTTCTGATTAATTGATCTGCAGCAGCTCCTGTGTGAGATGGGAGTTTGTCTGCTTGCTGTATTATTCAGGTTGCCTTAAAAGCATGTCAACTCAATTACAAGGGCTTTACTAGAAATATCATGTCCTATCCTACAATCTCTGGAGGAACATCTCTGCTCAGCTGCAGGGAAAGCCTTCCATCCTCAGTTCAACTGGAGACCTTGAAGCTTTCCATAACCACCAATGGAAATAGGCAAAAACTTTTAAGGTTGTCATTTTTCATCATTTTCAAGGTTTCGTTCTGCAGTATTTCATTTCAGGTCGTAAGTAATTGGTTCCTGAAATTTAACATATCAGACACACACTATGGCTTTCTTTATGGGTTATGTCAGGTAGGATTATCTTTTGATTCTCCATTACTGGGTTGTGTGTGGTATGAAAAATAAACCACAATTACCACACTCCTTCTCTTTCATGTGTTTTCATTTTTTGTCCATTCTTGTTTATGTGATTGCTCTAAATCAGTGATTCTAAGGCTTTCTATAACAAGTACCACCTGAGTAAATGCCTCCTGGGTGCCTCCCTTTGGAGGTTTTCCAGGCACCTCCCACCAGGAAGAGATCCTGGGGAAGACCTAGAATCCGCTGGAGGAACTATAAATCCTGGGTTGGGAAAGCCTTGGGATCCCCAAGAACGAGGAGGATATCACCAGGGAAGGATGTCAGGGTTTTCCTCCTGGACCTGTTACTCCCACAACTCGATGTCACAGAATACAATGAATGAATGTTCAGGAAATACAAAAATAAAAGAGAAGAAATATTGTCATACAGTGGCTCTACATATTTGATTCAACGATGTAGTTTGTATGTGTGTATCATTCTTACTCAGAGACCAAAATTTCCACCTTCCAAGTTCGACTGAGGTTGATATTTTAAGAAGGAACTTCAGAGATTTCTTGCCAACTCCAACCTGAAAATCTAATATGACTGCCCCATTTTAAAAATCTAGTGAAACCTTTAGAAATCAGAGATGCTAGCAAGTATATTGTCTCAGTCAAAGTCGAGTCAATAGTCTACTGGTAGAAATAAACTTTTTCTCGTCTAGTCTGCCCATACTGCTGCATTTCTGTTGGCAGTAGCTGTTTGTGATATGGAAACATGGGCAGTTGCCCAGGGCAGCATTAGAAAGGGATGCATGAGTAGCAATTTCAAAATGAAAAACAATGCACATTTTTACCTCGCAGCTGCACAAAACGTCACTGCTATCGACAAGCACGAGACATACATTGGTGATATCCTCCTCGTTCTTGGCGTTACATTTGTTGTTCCACTAGTGTGACGGTACTTGTGTCACACTAGTGGAAAAACACTAGTGTGACGCATGTTCATGAGGCAACTGTTAAATGCTGCCTCCTGAGCATTTAACAGTTCATTTTGAATCTATCTTATCATATTGCTCGGTTGTCTTATAATCCATCAGCATTTATTTCAGCCTGCAAAAAACTGTAATGAGCTACTTTAACCTTTTTTGAAAATTTAAAAACCCTAACATTTATTTACTTTATTAGAAATATAACTATAAATTTCTTTTAAAAGGAAAATTTAAAAGAAATCTTTCTCCAGCCATCTTTTCAAAACAGATGAAGAAATATTAATTTTTGAGGTATAATAAGTTCATTTTAGTGGAGTAATTAGTTTATTTAGGTTTCTTGTGGTGGGCTTTGTTACCTGCTGCTATAAATATATAACAGCATCTGACTAAAATCCACAGATATAGTGATCTGCAGCGTGACACTTCTGATATGTGTTAAAAACTGTTATTTGACGCACGTCAAATAATTTGTTACTCCCAATGTACTCACATTGGGAGCATTATATCCGATTTTTCAACCAGGCAATATTCTTTTTATCTTTATTGACATTTAATACCTGTTAGTCCCTGAGTTGATATTCGCTCCAGATCACTCTGAGTCCTGGATTCCCTGTTATGCTGTCTTTTCTTTAGTGCAGTTTCTGATGTTATTCACTCTAATGCAGCAAAACAGCTCCACAGCATCACAGATCCTCCTGCATACTTAATCGTGGGGATGAGATACATTTCCACATATTCACTGTTTGTTCAACACAAAACCCATCTACAGTGTATGTTGTCCAAAAGATGATTTGACTATCATTTAAAGTCTCCTTAGGGTTTAGCAAACCAAATGCATTTACGTTTGTGATAGTAGGACAGAAAATAATTTTTCGCGGCATTCCTCCCAAATAACTGATTAGTCTATAGAAAATATCAAAGGTTGTTTTGGGTGACTCCAAGACAGCATTTCCTCTCACTGATTAAAAATAATCCAATTAAAAGGTGGATTTTTCCCAAACATCTCAGTAAAAGATTGCTTTATTTTGGGGGGCTTTATACATCTTTATGCCAAAGACTGTTGAGGCAGCTGTATCCTACCTGCAGCTTAAAAACCTCATGTTGTCTTTACTTTGACTAAACAGAGATTATATAAGTTAAGCATGTGCAGTTTCTTCACAGAAATACAATTAGACAATTTTATCTTAAGATACTTTATTAATATTTTCTGTTGACAGCATCAGCCAAAAACAAACATTGAGAATGAAAATCATTTCAAGGGAAATGGTACACACAGATTTTAATGGTTTCATAGGAAGGAAAATATTCTGACTTTCATCAGAGAATTTAAAGGCAATCAATCAGCCACATCTGTCTTCACGTCTTCACGTTTGCTTGTATAATGCAAAGCTGACAGAGCGAGGGAATGAACTGGATAATGAAGTTGGGTCAAGGTTTAGGGTTTATTAATTCTGTGGAGTTAAATCTTTGCTTCTCAGGCACAGCATAGACAGGGATGAGGTCAGAGGTGGTAAATTAGGACAAGCTGACAATAAACAGGTAGATGATTAGCACTGAGAGGTCTTTGTTCACAAATTATGACTAAAGAAGTAGAGCTATCTTGTGCTGACAGTGCACGCATTATCCGTCTTTTTCAGAATGGGAATATTTGGGGGAAATGAATGGGGAAAGGGCGTGTCTGGCACATGCACCATATGTTGCCACTCAGCTGGAAATGGGTGAGGTCTCAGGAAAGAGAGGACCAGGCAGGCAGAGAAAAAACAAATATATGCAAAAGAAGAGGAGGAAGAAGTCACACAATTGGATCTCTGCAGAGGACAATTTCCAGCTCTCCGCGGTAGAGCTTCCCACCATCGGACAGACTCATGATGCTCTCCTTATAGCCCATCAGATTATTCACATCCACATCCTGAGGACAGAGAAGGGAGAAATAAGATATATGTGAAGGAGTTTGGTTTGATTTAAGGTTTTTGCTGTATCTTTGGAGAGTTAAAATCACATAAAGTTAAAAAAAACAAACAAAAAAACTGGTGTAAGTTGCAAAAAAATGCAAAAAATTAAAAAGGACATTTAGGACTGTGAGATCTGAACAACCGTTTTTTCCAGACTATTGAGCGCACCTGAGTATAAGACTCACCCATCTACTTTAAAAAGAAAAATACTTAGAGGAAAATACATATATAGGTGACACTTATCTATAAGCTGCAGGTGTCCATGTTGTAACTTGAGATATTTACACAGAAAGATGTTACACAGAATGTTTTTTTAACTTTTAACGTACTGGTAACATACACAAATGCCTACCGTAAATGCTTTTTCCAAACAGTACCTGTAACACGGCTGCTTTAAAAAATATACAGTCGCCTACCAGGAAAAGTCACTGATTTCTACTGTATCTTCATCTTCCTCCTGCGCACAAAAAACACTAAAGTCATCTTCTTCAATGTCGGAATTGAACAGCCTCAGAATTACTTTGTCACACGCTTCCTCTGTCTCTATTTCGTTGTCACTCTCATTGTCATTTTCACCTCAAGCTAAACATCTATATATTAGCCGCATCATTGTTGCCGCAGTGTTCAAAGCATGTGAGAAAAAGTAGTGGCTCATAGTCTGGAAATTCTGGTATAGCTTGGTCATTGTGAGAAAAACATTGACCTAACATTTAAACAAATATAATTTCTAGACAACTGCTGCTCCCTTTCTGCTGTCCAGTGAGTTTTTTCCCTCATCATTTTTGCTAAATACCAGCTTTATTTTGCAACTTCTGCCAAAAAAGAGAGGATAGATACTGAATAGCTTCCAACACACAAAAACAACATCTTTTACTACTTATTTTCCCACCAAAAGCTCCAATTAGCAAGTTAATGAACGGTCCAAACACATCAGAGTGTCTCCTTTTTACACTATATTTGTGAATTCATGAAGGTGCATGCTTCAGAATGTCAAAAAAAATTGAAGCTTTTCGCTGTAAACAGAAATCTAAACCTCCTATCAGTTGCTAGCCATCAGTGTTGATGCTCAAAATGAAGAAATCTGATTAATTAGAGGAGGAGAGGTGAAAGTATTTATGACTATTTAATAGTTTAAACAAGTCTGGACTGAACAAATGAGAGTGAAAGTGCAGCCGCACAGTTACAGATGATGTTAACAGAAAGGAGCAGCCGCACAGTTAACTGGCAGATTGTTGTTGTTAACTGACTAGATTTAAGATTATTATGTTTTTATTGTCATTTGAACTGGTTCATTATGTTTATGCAAGGTACACAATGAATATATATGTTCATCAATCGTTTTCCTGCTGCCTCTTGCGGATGGTTGGGCTAGTGCCTGTATTCAACAAGTAACTAGTAGCCAGTCCATCAGAGAACCATGTGAGGTAAAAACGCCATGCTCACACCTAAGATCAATTAAGAATATGCAGTTAGCTGAACACACATGTTTTTGGTTTGTTGAAAACAGTCAGAGTACCCAGAGAAGATCTACACGTGTGAGGAGAACACAGCTGATATTCACCTAGGGGGTGACTAACCACAGATCAGACGTGCAGCTCTGCATGGTGAATGTATGCTTATCATTTTTGTGTAATTTTGCTCATACTTCATTTGAAAATACATGTTCTTGTTTTCTGAGCAATTCTAAGAAGTGATTTTTGTTTGGCTCTTTTCAACCCATCCTGGACTCAGATGATAAACAGTTAATGAGGTTGGATATGTGGCTGGTATCAGTAAAGCTTTTGATCTGAGCTTCTGGAGTGCTGAGATCAGAGCACTCAAACATATGAATCACATGCAGCATGTTCCGTTATACAGGCGTAGCAAGAAGTAATGTCTTTAGCATAGTTTTAAGTATATTAGGAAGAAAAATGATGAGGGAGAAATGTTATTATGGCCCAGAATTCTAAACTAATGTTTGAACTTGCATGGACAGCTGAGCGGTGCACAGACACAGTATGGACTGATACACTTCAACCACTTAACAGAATGCAAGACACCCCATCCATCTCTTACCTTCTTGGTCTGGTACAGGTCTCGTAGGAGAGCTTCCAACTCTTGCTCATCAATGTAGCCATTCCCATCCTGGGAAGGAATCAAAGTAAACAACACATTATTGGTATTTTGAACTTAAAACATTCAGAAAAGGTTTTCAAAAACAAAACAGACAATGTAACAAAGTGTATGCTCATTCTGACTAATTATTTTTCATTGATCCTTCCATTTTCTGACACCAGCTTAATCCTATTTAGACAGGCAGGGCAGGTCTAGGTGCCTCTCTTCATTCATTCATTGGCAAGAGAAGGAGACTAATTATTTTTAAATAATAAATTTATTGTCCACCAAAGAGCCACAACATCAAAATGACTGGAGTAAATGCGGCTATTTCTTTTGCTATACCACAAAGTTTTGGACTGAAACATTAAATCCTTGCACACATCACCTTCTAAAACATTGCAGACCAAGCTAAGGGGCATGGCCAATTAAAAAAATACAAAAGAAAACACTATAGCTTATTTTCTGTCTAATTCTTCATAACCGTCAAGTCTGTTAACACACAACAATGACCAATCCAGACGAAGGTAAAACTAAAGTATGAAAATGATTCTGTTCTTGTCAGGTCTTTTGGGGTTTCCCTCATTGTCACAGCAAAAGACGTTCATGTTTACATTGAATTGTTTTCTCATCTGAAAGCAGCAATAAAAAACAAAAAATGATTTTATCTTAAAATGCAAAATATTACATTGAAATCCAAGCTGTTTTGATTTTTATTTTTTGTTCAACGTGGACGAGTAGAAATCTGACATTTATTTTTAATTTATTTTCCTGTTTATAATTAACCCAAAAAATATTAGGAAACTGTATACCAGACCCTTTTTATGTCTACAATGAGTTACAGAACTCCTTTCCACAAAGATCTGACTAGTTTTTGTTTCTTTTAATAAACTCTAGCATGTTTTAGTTTATTGTATGAACAAATAAGTGAAATGATAAATGTCAAATAAATTGTAGAATTTGATCAACAAAAAAAATCTTGGCCAGTAAATGGTTGCAACTTGATGATTTTGGTCCTCATGACGAAAAGCCATCCAAAGTGTTTTGTTTCTTGCTTGTTTTCACTCGGATTGGTTTGTTTTTTCAGACTTGCTGCTCAGCTACATTCAGGATTTTATGGCAAAATCATGAATGTACCAGCAGGACACTTAAAAAAGCCTTTCCATTCACAATAATGTGAAGAGGGTTCGCTGTAAAGCCAATATTGAGCCTCTTTGCTAATTAATGAGTTATGTCTCATGGTGGTGTTTAGAGGGTTTTGGGCCAGGAGATAAGTCTGTGTTACTGGAAGTCTGCCTTTGGCAAACAGCATCGGACTGCGATCTGTTCATCTGTTCAGCTGGGCTCAGTCTCAAGATTACTTCACAGCACTGAATCCTGCCAGTCCTTTAAAAAGAGATGCTCTTTGATGTTGACATAGCCAGTTTGAGATGTACCAGATTTAAGGAATAAAATGTGAATTCTATTTATTCCCCACCTTAAGAATAAAGGACCTGGCACTGTGCAAAGTTATGGGAAAGCACAGTCACATTAGACATCAGAACATCTGTCTAAGCTGTGGGCCATCTTGGATTTAAAAGTCTGCACAGTTCAGAGATGTGGCACCCACAGACACGTTAGTGTCCAGCTGACAGTCCACAGTCTCAGCACCGGCAACAGCAGATGAATTACGCTGCTGAAATGTGCTGTACAAATAAACTTGACTTGGTCACTGGCTACATTCAGATTAAAATAACTGGATATACAAATGTTACTGCTCCATTTATTCTTTAGTGAGCAATCAGGTATGTCCTTTGCAAATAAGTAGCACAAGCCTTTGTTGGACTGGATCCATTTAACATGAGAGGAAATGCAACCATTAGAACATAAGAACATATTACGTCAGGTTAAGCATGTAAGCAATGTGGTCTGGAACATCAAAACAGGTGATTACAACTAATTTCTACCACTATACTAATACTTCAAGAAACATTTAATTCAGCTGGAAATGGTGGCTGTGACAGCAGTTTTATGTTGTGCGTTGACTGGTAGTAACAACAAACAGAATGACGTTACACAGGATGGCCCAATATTTTAAAATAGCAAAATTTATTGTATTTTGGTATTTTTTCCAAAATGCACTTTACTTTGTGATGTTTAGACCTATGTAAAACTTGTTTTTATATGTGCCTACTTAAGTTAGAAGGTACGGTGTGACAGCAGCCTTATTTAATTTAATTTCCCTTTGGGATAAATAAAGTATTTTTGAATTGAGTTGAATTGAATTGAACTGAATTATGAAATGCAATTATACATTTCTGAAAATGTCACATTTCTAAGGCAATCTGTGTATTTTGTAGTCTTCCTACAGTGAGTGTACTCAACACAATAAAGATAATTTCTTTGTTTCCAAAAGGAGCCATTAAAGATTTCATGGCTTAGTTAAATCAGTGCAGCTGACCCAGCACTGGTATGAGTAAAATATGTATCAGATCCCAGTTTTTATGACACCTGTAAGGAATATGGAAAACACCGACAACAACTAAAAATTAAGCCGAGTCAAAAACCAATGATGTACCACATTAAAATTGAATTCTTCATTTCCCCAAACCTGATCCAGCACTTCTACAATCTATAATTGTACATCCCTAGTTTCACAAAGCTCATAGCAGATGATAAACGATAAAAATGATTTAGCAGGTGTATTGTAAAGCTCCACTCCCCTCTGCCTTGCATCATATCCCCTGCTGCTGTCCTTCCCCACAGATTTACCTCTGTTTTGGAAAAAAGTAAACCACAGCTGAACAAACGTGAGCTGTTTACACAGGAACAGCTGCACCTGCCCTAACTCATTTCCCTATGTTGATGAAAAGACCTTAAACAACAAAATTTGCATATGCATTATTTTAACAAAAACTGCCTCAAAACAAATAAACAATAGTTATCCAGACATTTTCACACAGGCTAGAATATTCAAGCTCTTGACACGGAGACAGCTCAGCTTTTACATTGAATACAAACATTTATTCCCTTGCAACTCAGATAAACTGCACTTTTTCATTCAAGGCTCATGGGGTTTCAGTTGCAGCAACACCTTTTTATAAAGTGTCTGAGTTAAGCTGTCCGTTTCAGCATCACTACAGACAGAATTTTCTCTGAGAATATACAGAAAGTAAACCACCAGAACATCCGACAGGGCTCCTGTAGATTTCAGGAACTTAAATTTTGGGTGTTTAGGGACATTTTTACAACTCTTCTGTATCAGATTTTAAGACCTACTGGAATTTCAGAAGCATCGTCGTTTAACAGAGAATAGTGCCAGAAAGAATCGCTCAGGCCTGCTTGAGCATCAGATTCCCCCTAGATGCTGCTTTTTTGGACAAAATATAATTGAAATTAATAGAGGCATATTTTTGTTTTTTATGAGCCCTCAGTGAGTTTTGCCATTAAAAAATTATTGACAGCAGGCTTTAGCCAATTCCTATTTGCAAGCCAAATCGTATGCTATTTACAATTTTGCCCAATGAATGGGCTAGTAGTGAAAAAAGAAAGAAGTATTGTTGTATTTTAATGAAATATTTAATAGGAAAAGCAGTTTATGAACAAAGATTCACATTTCTGATGTGGCTAAATATAATGTAGGAACTGGCATGTGGAATTTTAATTTTATTTAAGGCTTTGTAAGCCTTAAAATTTAAAGTAATGAATTAAAATAATTTTATGACTTAATGAACCCAACTTTTCTTAACAAAAGTCAATGGATGAAAACCTAACAAATTTTTGAGTTAGATGAAGAGAGGTTTGCAATGTATTGAATCACATTTATCATCACAATATAATCATGTCCAATGTTGCAACCACAAAGGAGCAGTTTGTTACCAATATTTAGTAGGCGATTACATTTCAAGTGTCACATATTCATGTTCTGCATTGCGTTAATATATTTGGATAGATCGCTAGACTCTGACTTCCCTGGCTGAGCTGGGAAAGCTCACAGAGATTGGTGGGGCCATAGTGTAATGGTAAAGAAAGAAAGTCATCTGGAAAATGTGGGTTAGTCGTAATTAAAACTGTCATCGCAATTTTCAGAGATAGTATCGCAGTTCCACGTTTTCTTCATATCACGCCACCCCTGATAAAATTGATTGATACAACTTGAAAACAAATGCCACCTACCTTGTCATAGTAATTGAAGATGGAATTGAACTGCTCGGAGGTCAACTTCACACCCTGTAATAAAACCCAGAATGTGAAAATATAAAAACAACATAAAAAACTGTGTTAGACTCAACTGCTCAAATAAAAATGAGCATGAGCATGTATACATGATTTAGTTACTTGATAACAAGTAAGAAATAAGTCAAGATAATCTTAAGATAGATGAAAAATGTAATCATGTAAAACATACTGTGCTATACCATCTTAGAAGATTTAGCAATTTATCCAAAAATTACTCAATTATTTTAAGAGTGGTGTTATTATTGTAACATAATTTAGTGGGAACAACAGTGCTTAGGTGGTTTTGTTGTCCATACCTGGAATTTAAGAAGGAAATTCTCCTGGACAGGGAGGAGCCTGTAGGGGGGAAAGGATTTAATGAGCGAACATAGTAGTTGTTTAATTATTTAAATCTGACGACACTGAATGAAGATCAGGAGGAAATGTGTTTTAACTTTTAATATTGTGAATGTAAGTAAAACTGCATATTACCTTGCCATCTCTGAGAGGCCCAGCTTTCCATCTCCATTCAAATCAAACATCCTGAGCTACAAAACAAAAAAGAAATGAAAAATGCTGAAACATAAATTGTGGATACATTTTAAAGCAGAACCAGTAAAGGTACAAACTTTGACATCTTTGCTTTAAAAATACTAATAGCATATGCTTTCTTCAGTTTTTTTATTTAAGTTCGACCAAAAACTGTTGAAAAATCATGGAAGATTTAGGGATTTAATTATTTACCTTTGCACAGTGCAAAAGTCCAATCCAAAAGAGAACTTATTAATGTATTTTCAAATTTTCAAATGTTTACCAAATCACCTTTTCAATTTTCTGCCTTCTATTAAATTATCTGCAAATTAATTAAAAAGAAGTTGCTTTGAATTGTCCCGTTTTGGCCTTATTAACATTTTGAGATGAAATGGGGCTTTATATAAGCTATGGCCTGGTTGACAAAGTCAGTTTTTAGTAATCACAAATCTGTAGTCAGCTAGTACTGTGCTAACAGTGTATAACTAACCATCAAATAACATTGTAGATAGTCATAATTTATGGAGTTAATTGTGATGATAGTAGCTCTCCTTATATTTGCTGACAATGTTCAACCCGAGATAAGTGTTTTCCCCTTTCTGTTTATAAGGATGTTAATTAACACTCTTCATTCTTTTCTTTCAAAAGAACTCCACTTTTTATAGTAGGAGTCTTTACAGTGAAAGCTGGGCAAGCAACATGTAAAAGATAGTGGCACTGAAGTTGTGGGAAATTAATAGACATATCCTCAGTTGATTTAATCTTTTGAAGCAACTGTAGAGGAACAATAGGCTTATCTAAGCATTGAGCACATTGCTTGTAAAGCTCAAATTAGCTTCAGGGTTTCTGGGAAGCAGATGTTCCTGTATCTGGGCTGAAGACAACCTACAGAGAATAATGGGTCACTGACACTCTGCTGCACATCGCTGCTGCCACTAACACAGCAGATCTCTGATGTCCAGCTTACTAGATGGACGGCAGAAACACGCCTTGAATTATTTCTCATTTTGTCATGTTATGGCCACAAACTTCAGAGGATTTCATTGGAATTTTTGGAAAAGATACACACAATTAGGGCATAATTGTAAAGTGGGAGGATAAGGATACATGGTTTTCAAATGTTCTTTTAAGTATGAAAACTGTGTTGTGCATTTGTACTCAGCCACCCTGAGTTAATACTTTGTAGAACCACGTTTTGCTGCTGCAGTTTCAAGTCTTTGGGATGTGTCTTTACCAGCTTTATGCACCTGGAGACTGAATATTTAATCTGGCCATCTTTGCAGTATAGCCCTACCTTACTTAGGCTGACTAAAGAACATCCATTAACATCAGTTCTCAACTTTTGTTACAGATTTGCAGACTGACTGGGCCACTCTAACACATAGATCTGCTTGGATCTAAATCCTTCCATTATAACTCTGGCTTTATGTTGATGGTCGGTGTCCTGCAAGAAGGCAGACCTCCGCTCCAGTCCCAACTTTTTACCAGACTCTTACCAGTTTTCTGCTTGTATTGCCCTTTCCCCCATTATCCTATCAACTCTGACCAGTGACCGTGTCACTGTTGGGATGGGTCTTCATCATGATGTGTTGTGCTAGTGTCTGTCCACACACAATGTTTTGCACTCTGGGAAAAGAGGTTTAATTTTGTTCTCATCTGATCATAGCACCATTTCCCACTTATTAACTGTGTTCCCTATATGGTTTGGGACAAGCTGCAAAGGGCCTCTTTGCTGCTTCTCCTTGTTTGGCATGTTAGCTTAGCAGGACAATCATGTCTTATGTGAAGGATTAAACAGTGTTCTATGAAATTTACAAAGCTGGGCATGTTGCTTAGAACCTAATCCTGCTTTAAACAATGCAACAATCTTATTCCTGACCTGTATAATATGTTCCTTGCTCTTCATGGTGTTGTTTGTTTACAATTGATTTCTAACATACCTTTGAGGGGTTTACAGAACTGCTGGATTTATAAATTACACACAGGTGGACTATTTATGAATTAGGTGTTGTTTGAACACATTTGATTATGCTGGATTTATTTAGGGATATAAAATCAAAAGCGGATAAATGGAAATGCACACCACATTTCTATATTTGTAAACAAATATTTTAAAACTGCATTTCTTTTTCCTTCCACTGCATAATCATACACAACTTTGTGTTGGTCTATCACAAAAAAACTCAATCTATAAAATAAATTGAAGGCAAGCTGTGAACAGTCGATTGACTTTTTTCTAGGAAGTCAATTTTTTTTTTTTTTTTTTTTTTTTTTTTTTTTTTTTTTTTTGAAAAAACATTCACTTCTGGTAAAACTTAAAACCTTTGTTATAGAACTAAAACATTGTCAAACTCCACTATACATTGAAGGGTAATACAATATGTGTGTTTACATGTGAGACAAAGAAAGTCTTACTATGGTCTGTGTGTACTCCTGCAGCTTCTGTTCATCATAGTGTCTGTTTGCCTTTTCCAGCAGATCTGACAGAAAGCCCTATAAATAGATGCAGATGAGGAGAAAAACAAAACCAAAGATGATCTGTCTGATTATCATCACATCAACAAGATATTCTGGATCAAAAAACTTGCTTTGTTAACCCTGAATTTTAACTTACACACAGTTTTTGAAATATAAAAGTGCAATCTCACACGTGATATACTTCAAATTTAGGAATAAAAACTAAAATATGTACTTAAAATCTTTAATTAAGGCAGGGGGGCATAAGTCAAGATAAATCATGAAATAAAACATAAAACAAGGGCAGGAATAAACAAACAATTATGACCAAAAAAATCACAAAACTGCATTCAAATTATGGTATTACTTCATTTTTTTGTTTAAAAGTATCTGCAAATACAGTATTATAATCTTTTAAACCATGTAACTTGACACTGAATGTATCGTATCACTTGATTCAATATTTTTCCACTCCTGTTCTCAATTATGCGGTGAGACACATGTCTGGCGCCTGGCATCTCATCTGCAGTTTTCCACAGCTTTCAAAAAGCCACACCTGAGTAACTCATCTGCACCTGGTCAGCTGGAAGAAATGCGACGCTGGAAACAACCCAAGCTGCCAACATCTGCACGTCAGTCGTCGACCCCAATAAGACACAGCTCCCCAGTGAATAGCGCGCCCTTTTATAACATTTCAGCCAACATTGTAATAGAGGCATTGAAGTAAATAACATTTGTGTAATCCATAATGTGTTTTCCATCTAAATTGACCCCTGATGGGTAAAAAATAGTTGTGGTCATTGGGGAATTTCCTCTGGAGCACCCACTGAGGTCTCCCGAGTAAACCAGTTCACTCTCCTCGCTTGACTTAAAGCAAAGACTTACATTGTGAGTGACAAACATTTAAAAGGATTCATAGGATTTTTAAAAATGGAGTTAAAATATTCAGCCAGTGTCACATTCAGTTGATTAAATTTAAAACCAAAGTTAGGTCTGGCATGCATTTCTGTAGGCTATGATTTAAGCAGAAGAGTTACTGTCATGATGTGTGTGTCTATGAAAAGAACACATAAAGCAGGTCAAAAACTTTAGGCTGCTGAACACATTCGATGACAATGATCTCTGTGTATGTTTGAAAGGTGAGTGGAAAAAAGAAGAGCAATTCTTTCTCACAAAATGTCAGATGTATGACTATGAGCAAGAACAGACTATTGACAATTTTGTGGAGGGAGAAATTGGGGCAGGGTTATAATGTATAGACTCCTCTTTACGAAGATAATGGATGCTTAATAGATCAAAGGTGAAAGACCACAGACACTGATCTGTAGAGATGTGGAAAACATTATTTGATTAAGAGAGTCATCCTTCACCATGGATGAGTTAAGATGGAGCAAGAATGTTTTAAATGTCAATGCAACGCACACACAATGCTGTTATAATGTAATAAGTATCTGCTGAGATAGTTTAGATTATTGCAAATCTATAAAGAAGTTATTCTGGGTTACTTTTATAATACTCCAACATCTTGCATGTTGTATTCAAAGTCATGTTTCCTCACATAAGACGACTCATAAGATGCATTCAAATAAAAATAATGAGGAACAATGAAGCCAAAAACAGTGTAACTCAAATATGTTTATGCAATTAAATTTCTTTTAAAGGTGCAATTTTTTAGATGGAGCGATATCTAGTGAGAAAATGGGCACATTGCAACCAGCTTGACCTAATGGAGCAGAAATGCTTAAATTCAGTGGAGTGACTTTACAGAGTCAATTCCACACAAATTGAGTTGAATAGAATTAAATCTTCTCAGTTAAAACAAACTCATAACATTGTCACTCTTCCCTTCTAAAACGCTTAAGTTGACCCAAACATCAAAAAGCTGATTAGCATTGAGGCTAACATACCAGTACCAAAAACAAAGTTAGCCTCTAAGCTAACAAGCTCCAAACCTGCAATTGCACATGGGCAAAACTACCAACAAGAAAGTTAGAGAGTTATAACAGCTAAAGACTTAAATAAAAATATCAAATAAATGTCTAAGTTACTGATTAATTATTGAATGAATCTCCTTTATTTTATTTTATTTTATTTTATTTCTTTGTTATTAATGGCAGATTAATTCACTTATCAAGCTATTTATTTAATTTTATATTTCTTCTTAATTATGGCAGGATTGGTCCTCCAGAGTTTACACCATGCTTCAAAATGTTATTTTCAACTAACTCATCCAATGATTGTCTGATCTCCCTACGGTGCATAATTACTCTCAAAAGCCATGCATGTGAAACCAGGTTCAGCACAGAACCAGAAGTGTTAGTGGAAAAGTATCATGGAAGCGCATTTTTGTCCCATGAGTGCTCAGAACTGTCCCTATGAGACACCTGAATACAAAGAAATGAAATAATCCCTTGTTAGCCTTGTGCATTGTTCTGAGAACTCTTGATGGATGTTTGAGACAAATTTTAAATCATTATCTAATTTCACATACAATATGCAATCATATGGCCACATGTTCTTGTCTGTCTTTTGGCAACAAGGCAATGATATTCTACCTAACATATGCAAGTTTTCTGAAAAATGAATTTAAAGGTGTTTCTATCAAAATGGAAAATGATAATGACACACAAAAATGTTAGACTATTTTCTTTCACATTTTTAGTTTGCTTTTATTTGTGCAAACAACATGCAATAACATGCAGAAGAGGAGCACAACATAAAAATACATAAATACATGCACATATATATGCACACATAGCCAGATGAGTACATTTAAAGCTAACAAGAATTAAAAATAACAAGAAGATTATGAATAGCAGTCCCTCTAAATTATTACAATTTAGAGTCCTGTTAGTGTTTGGTGATGTGGAAGTAAAAGTGAGTGAAGGGGGGAAGGAAAAAGGAAAAATAAAGCATAAGTATGACAATGATGATTAAACAAACTAAACTATTTTGAGGTCATTGACTGATGATAAAAGCTATTTCTCAATTATTTGAATGTATTGATGAGCATATCTATTTACCTTTAGTTCATTTGCTTCAATGTAGCCACTGCGATCTGTATCATATCGCCTCCATGCCTGAAAGAAAATAAAACAAAGGTTTTAATTGAAAGGTTTTCAAAGCGTTGATCCACAGAAATTTATCTCCACAGTATTTTGCATCTCTTCTGTTTGAATAAATCCTCTCTGATCGACCCCCTCACTAAGTGGGGGGGTGTCGAGGGTTTCACTTTTCTCTAGTGCAGAAGAGCATAAATCGTTGCAGAGGGGACAATTTGAAAAGCCTGGGCCATTACTGTAATCACACTGTTCCCAATACAATCCCTATCGCCCACATACAGGGCATGGGGCAACAAGAAAGAGAGGAAAGAGAAAGTCATTTTAATAAATGTTTTAATCTAGCAGCTGTCCCTGTCCAAAGAAGGGCTCCTTATCAAAGATGGATGGCTTCTCGTCCTCCTCCTTCTCTGCACCCCCTCTGAGCTCTGCAGAGAAGAGCTACTGTGGTGCTATCCATTATATATGACTCTGAAAATAGAAGTTTCTGCTTTCTCATTCTAACCCTTTAAAAACCTTGATGACCCTTTTCCCCTCCCTCCCCTTTTCCTTCAACAAAGACTGATTAATCCCCCTCTCCACGATGTTCTAAAACACTAAACCCTCAACTTCTCATCAGCATTTCATTTATGGCCCCTTTTTTCCAGCTTTCCCTCTCACTTGCCCTTTGTATCTTTCTCCTCCACACCTTACCTCTCCTTCATTTTCCTCTCTTTATTTCAATATTTCCTCTTGGTGTGACTCGACAGGCGAGGACCCACACATGTAATTGGTTTCTAATTGCCTTAGTTCTTTCAATACGAACAGATCTAACAAAATGTGCCATTTGATCCAACTGTGTTCTCATGAGGTGCTTCGTGCAAATTAAATATTCTGTGTTTCTTTCTTGGAAGCCCTCTCTGTTGCTCCACTGGTGGATTCTTATTGAAAAATTTAGAGCTCCACTCAAACTGGGGACATTTTTAAATAAAGTAGTTTCTAAGAAATGAAACTTTCTCCTAGGTTTTGCATATGAATAGTAACTTCACTGTCTGACTAATAGAAATGTTTTACAGGATTCATTTTTCTGCAAAGTCAGTAGATATAGGTGATGTAGAGCAAGTCAAACTCTAGCTTAACAAGCCATAGCCTTGCTTTCCCAGTGAGCACTTCATGCTTGGTAATATGTGTAAACAATACAAAAACTGACAATAAAGATCTAGGCTAAAATTAGGATGTATCTGGTGAAAAAGTGAAAGATTTTCAATGGGTAAATTCGGTTCTCAGATGTTTTTCTTGTGGTTTAAATATGTACCAAACCCCCAAATCTCCCAAGACTGATCTGGGCACCTCCTGACTACAAGCTTACCGTCTTAAACTGTTAAGCTACAGAACTACAAAGTTGTTGATGTGCTACAAAAGTGATAGTCCAGGTATTTTGATGTGTTCTTGTCATTGGTTATTTCTGTACAGTTGGTTGATTTTCCCCCTAACAAATTAAACTCAATTTTTCAGTTGCCTTAGAAACATCTGGCCAGTGCTTCATCATCTCACTCTTACAAGAGTGAGTGAGTAACTTCAAAAGTCATTTCCATTGTAATTCCTTTAACTTAGTTTCTAGAGAAATCCACGTCTTTTTGTCACCTCGTTCACCACTGTCTCAAATTTCAGCTCCAACTTAGACAAAAAAAAATTCTGACTTTTTCTACATATTGATATTGTTAATGCTATATTAAAAGAAGATACAATTACTAAAGTTTCCCTTTGTTTTTCTGGTATTTCTGAAGGATTTAAAACCCTTGGTCATGGGATGCTGCCTGGTGTACCGGTAGAAAGGGCGCCCCATATATGGAGGCCATTAGTCCTCGATGTAGCAACAATTCCCGACCTGTGGCCTTTGCTACATCTCTTCCCCCCTTCTCTCTTTGCCCATTTCCTGTCAGCAAAATGCAAAATAAAGGCTACTAGTGAAAAAAGTTTTTAAAAAACTAGCTTTGGTTGTTTTCCTGATTGATTGTGATATTTAAATTAACACATAACAGCATTTAGCTGGGCAAACTTCTATATCTACCCACAACAAAGAAATAATAGTAATAATAGTAATAGCTTATTCAACATAGCAGTGAGCTGTTTACTGGTTTCAAGGTATACAGGACCTAACCCTGGGTTCACACTGTATAATGATTAGCCGTTTTAGCCAAAATCTTTAATCATGAGAAAAACTCTTTGGTCATGCGCTTGAATCTGTGATCTGCAGTTGTTCAGTGTGGCAGATGCAATGACCATCAATTAGTTCTCCCATGACCCAGACAACCTGAGGTAAATATCAAGCAGTGTTACTTGAAGCAAGTTACTTGAAGTTAGACCAGTCCTCCTTCTATTTGGCCCAAGTTCTCTCAGTCTTGTTGGTTCAGGTCTTGACAGTGTATGAATAACAACATCCCAGCTGTGAGGAACTTAAGAGTGATATTTAATTATATTCTCCATTTTAATGACCAAGTGTAAAATGTTATTCAGTCTTGTTATTTTTTAAAGATTATGACTTTCTCAAAATTTCCCTTAAACAGTTTCAGTAAAAAATAAGTTATTATTGTGTCCCTACTCTCTCACTGAATATTGTAATGGACTTTACTCAGGTACCTGATGAGATTCCACTATCCATAAGCTTCTTGCTATACTGTATTTTGATTTTAAAATACTATGCATCTCTTACAGAGATATTCTGTCAGTTGTTCCTGCAGGACACTAAGGCAATGGAAGATCAAGATTTTCCAGCCACATCAGATCAACTTTTTGACACAAACCATGGACAAAAGCTTTTGGAAGCACTTTTATACCCTTATATTAGTCTTGCATAAATATCTGGGTGGACGATGACTTTCACGACGACCAGCGGGCTTTTCAAAGTGCTGTGCTCAGGCTATCTATAATTAGCAATACAAGATAATGGCAAGTTTCTTAGGATTGCTGCAAAATATTGAAAACCCTTGTTTCTGTGTGTGATTGATTTAATGCAACTAGTAGTAAAATTGTTTACAAGTGCCCCTTTAGGGAGTTGGAGTACCACCAGTACTACAAGTTCCACAGTTTAAGAAACAAGGCTTTACTATTTCTCATATATGTGCCTCTTTTTTTGGCTCTACCTTTATTTCAAGTCCCTCTTTGTGATGTATCTGCGCTCACCCGACTCTGAGTACAATTTAGATAATTAAAAAATAACATACAATTTTAAGACATGTACAGTCATGTGCGATTGAAGGCAACAGTCTGTGTCTTTTAAATTCAAACTCCTCTGCTTTATGCTGCTAATTGGAACGACATCAACTATCTGGAGGGAATTGTTTTATGACATTAGCTGCTAGAAAGGAGCGAGAACATGCAGTCTGTCTACAGCTGACTGAGTCCGATCTACAGTGTGTGATTGGTTGAAGTAAGTTTGATCTTATTAATAATAATTTCAAGAGAGCAAGAGGTTTCTGTCCAAAAACTAAAGAACTGACAAGAACTGACCATTGGGAGTAGGTGTTTTGCATTAAAAAATGACCAGCATGTCCAGTAAAACAAACTCAAAAAGATTCTCTTACCGCCATGAATTCAGCACTGGAGCTGACAAACTGTCTGAAGCAGAGCAAGAAGTTCTCTTCAGTGGGAAGAATCTGGGCCAGCTGGAGGAAAAAATGACAGGAAAATGGTAGTGGTGAGCACAAGCTGGTGGAGTTGAAGAGAGTGGGGGGGTGCTTTTTGTCTGCAAAGCCTCAAATGGGCAACTAAGGCATAAATAATAAAAAAGCATAACCTCAGAAGCCGGGCCATGTCTTTGATGGGAATATTTATTAAAATCCTCCATCAGAATGTTCAAGATAACGCTTTACTGTGGATCTTCATCCAGTGTATTGAACATTCAATTAATTTTCCTGATGAGAGGTGGCTTATTGACATCGCAGAATCTCTTTCTCATATCGCTTTGAATCCAAATCTGAAAGCACTAATTTCAAGGTAAAGCTCCTGCTAATACTGCAGAAAGACCATCAATATGCTTTTTAAGCTCCAAATAATGGGTTCTTACTTTTTAAATGGTTTCACATAGAAAAATAAACCTTTTCCTACTCCTTATTGCAGCTGGTTGCTGTTTGTCTTATGAAAATTACATTTCATGCAAAACTGTCTGCAAGTCAACCACATTCTGTGCCCTTATGAGGCAATTGAGTATTTTTGACCATATCATCATCATTTTCAGGCATAATTTGTAACACCAAGCTGGGTAAATTAGAATGCTTTATAGATTTAAACATAGCGGGTGATGTGTATCTGTGTAAATGAGGGAGCATGTGGCCTAAGGAGATCAACACCTTATATCAAGGTGTGCATAATTATTGGGCTTCTTTTCTTTAGGCAAATGGGCCAAAAAAGAGATTAAACTGACTTTGAAAAGTCAAAAATTACTAAAAGTCTCTCAGAGGGATGCAGGATTCTTGAAATTGCTAAGATATTGGGGCGTGATCACAGGTCCATCAAACCTTTTGTTGCAAATAGAAAATGTGTTGAGAAAATAGGACGCAAATTCACTGCCAAGGATTTGAGAAGAATCAAGTGTGAAGCTACCAGGAAGCCATTATCTTCCAGTTCTGTCATAGTGCATAACTGCAACCTACCTGGAGTACCTAGAAGTACAAGATGTTCAGAGCTCAGAGACATGGACAAAGTAAGGAAGACTGAAGCCCGACTACCACTGAACAAGACATCTGAACCATCTAGACTGGGCCAAGAAATATCTGAAGACAGATTTTTCAAAGGTTTTATGGTTGAGAGTGACTCTTGATGGACCATGAGGATGGGTCCATGTTTGGATCAGCAATGGGCACAGAGCTCCACCTCCAGTTGGATCCCAGCAAGGTGGAGGTGGGGTACTGATATGGGTTGGTAATGTTGAAGATGAGCTGGCTGCTTTTGGGTTGAAGATAGACTCAGAATCAACTCCCAAACCTACTGCCAATTTTTACAAGACACTTTCTTCAAGCAGTGGTTCCGGAAGAAGTATGAATTTTTTGAGGACAATGCTCAATCACATGCATCCAAGTACTCCTCTGCGTAGCAAGCCAATAAGGAACATGTGGGCAGTTCTTAAACAGTTGATTCCTAGTGAAGGCAAAAAAAAGTCCACCTCTCTGAACAGAGTCTGTGAGTCTGCGGTTGCTACTGCACAAAAAGTTGATAGTCAACAGATCAAGAAAATGACAAACTCCATGAATGGAAGGCTTATCACTGTTATTGAAAAGAAAGGTGGCTATATCGGTCACTGATTTTTTTTAAATGTCAGAAATATTTAATGGAAAGTTTTGAGGTGTTTGTTTATAATTTTTACTTAAACAGATTAAAATAAAAAAGTAAGATAGGAAAATGTGTGTTTTTCATTTAGTTGTGTAATAATTCTGCACAATAATAGTTGCCCAGTAATTGTGCACATGTAGATAATCTCCCGAGAATGCCAAGACCTCACTTTTACTTTCATTAACATTTATGTTTGAGGTTTAGTAACATTTTGGATTAATTGAGAGCACTGTGGTTGGCGATTAATAGAAATAATCTGCAAAAACAAGACTTGTCTAATAATTGTGCACCCAGTGTAATTGTGGCCATAATATAAAAGGTTTGGTCCAATCTGGCTGATTGTGTTTTTGCTGCAACAGTGATCAACACCTGGCAGCTTTTTTCCACCGATGGATGACATGAGTTGTTAAAGCTCATTTACAGTGATGTTTGAAAGGTGCTCTATCCAAATGTTTTCCCTTTTTTGGTTTCCAGGGTGATTCTGTGAATCCCAAACACACACTTGTTTTTCTAAGTGCAACAAAAACCTTTAAAAGTTAAACTGCAATAATACATTCAAATAACCCCTTCAAGAATATTATCTATTGCATACCTGCACACCCATAAGGACTCTATGTAAAACAGCTCTTCAGTTCCATCTGAATATTGAGCCGTACAGTGTTTTTTTTCCATCACTGCCTTTGATATGTTGAAAAAAGGATATCACCATAAGTTAGAATGATAGTAAGTCAGTATCGTTTTGTTTCTTACAGATTTCTTCAGTTGTTTGTGTTTATGTCACACTAAAGAGAGTCAGATCATCAAATATCAGACAAAGAGAATCTGAGTAATCTGAGTAAGCATAACAAACAGTTTTCAAATGATGATTTCTTTTATTGTGGGAAGAAAAATCTATCCAAACCAACTTAGCTCTGTGTGAAAAATAAAATTGCCCTTTAAACTTAATAACTGGTTTTGCCAGTTATTAAGCTTTTGTGGTAACTGTCAGTGAGTTTTACCTCAGTGTGGAAGAATTGTGGCCCACGATTCTTTGCAGAATTGGGGTTTTTTAGCAACACTGGATGGCATGCAAGCAAGAATGGTCTGTTTAAGGATACACTGCCGTATATCAATCAGATTTAGGTGCAGACTTTGACTTGATGCTCTTCTAAAGTTAAAAGTCAACAATAATACATTCAAATATCCACTTCAAGAATCCTAATTGTAAGTGAGGCCTGCAGTGCCTTAGGTTTTAAGATTTTTGTTACACCCTGGATGAAACATCAATTTCTCCTTGAAGTATTTTTGGTATCCCTTTAACTCCTGAGAAGGTTCCTAACTGTTCTCTGCTTTCTCTGTTTGTGTTTCAAACCCTAATGGACTCGACACAGTTAGTGACAAACAGCGATAGGCGAAAGTCATTGCCACCCAGGGTGAAACCCAATACATGGCGAAAATGGAGGCAATCTTGACATTTTCAAAGCAGTCCATGACAGAAAAAGCATCAAGGATGAAAGGTCTGAAGATTTTGCTGGAATTGACTGAAATCTTGCTGTTGACTCTACTCTACAAAACAAAAAGACAACCTTGGGTTCATCCTATACTAAAGACAAGGAAACAGCATGGTAAATATCCTCCTGTGACAGCAAACCTGAAGGCTGATCGAGATAAATTCAGGGCCTACTTTCATCTAAGTCCTAAACTTTTTTTCTCCTACTACTCACCATGGTAACCCTAAAAAAAAGAGAAGATTTACACTAACATATGGTGAGCTTTTTAGGTATATCTTTATAATCATGGTGTGAAGTGTCATTTAGTACAGGAAAATTGAACACTGCTCGTTCCTCCGTGATGAAAGTGGTTGCAGACTGCATTGTGTGGCCTACTCTCAGCTCATTGGTCAGTCAATGAAATCCTCACTGATTGGTTGTAGTGCCATGAGACAGTAACAAAAGTTAAACATTTTTCAACTTTCTTGTGTAGTGTCGCAAGCCAGCATGTGTAGGTCTATGTGTACAAGCTTGAAATTTTACATGCACAAATGTAATCGATTGCTTGGCTGGAGGGGGAGGGCGAGCAATTTTTGCCTCATTGTGCAAGTTCAATAGGAAATAAATGGAAAGGGAGCGGTGTCACCTCATGTGTGTCGAGCCCCTTAGAAATAGCTCTGTAACCCTTTCCAGATTGGTAGATGTCAAAGACAGTTTCTCATCTGTTCTTGAATTTATTTAGTGTATTAGTATTTTAGCCTACTTCATGCTGTCAGATAGGCTCTATTTCTTGATTCTACAAATCAGGCAGTAATTAGGCCTCAGCGTAGCTTGTGAAATTGCACCATAGTAATGGGGTTAAATACAGGAACTCATGATTTGAAAACAGTATTTTGTATTTACTCACTTTATCTTTGCCTCATATTAAAATTTGCTGTAAATCATGATGAAAAATGTAAGTGTGACAAAAAGCAAAAATAGAAGAAATCTGTAAAAGGGACCGTAAATCTGAAATAAGCTTCAGGTTGGTTAGAGGCTTACTCTAACTGTCTCTTCGGTCTATGGCAAGCTTAAATTGTTCTCTTTTGTCGTTTAGTATTGATACCTCCGACATCTCGATGCGTCCATCTTTGTTTTTGTCAAACTTCTGCATGAATTCCTTCATCCTTTCTCTGAATGTGGGGTTAGTTGGGTCCTGAAAACATTTTGTTCAGTCATATTAATACAAGTTTAATGATTGGTACAGATCTTTGCTGATCTGGTTGTCCTTGAACTCACCACTCCTGCTCCTCTCCGAGCCGTCTCCAGTTCCCTGAAGAAATTCTCCAGCTCCTTTCCCTCAATGTATCCATTTCCTGAGGAGAAACACAGGTCTTACTTGCATCATGTGACATCCTACTGGCCACTTCCTCAACACTGTAAGTTCACAGGGCTTTATGTGAGAAAAGGCTTCATGCAGATGAAGTCAATTGCGCTTTTAATAGAAAGTTTGGAAAATTAAGATGCATAACCTCCTCTGTGGATATAAATTTATGCAATTCCAGAAATAAAGGGCTAATTCATCAGCTATTTTATAATTTAAAGCTAAATTACATCTACCTACAGTCAACCAAGTTGATAAAAATTACTATTTTTAGTCTCTTGGTCATTATCCCAAATTGAATTAAATCATATTTCTTGGATATTTATCTCACAGGGCTGTAAAGTTAATCTTCTCTCTGCCTTATCTTGTTTCATTCTCATTCTCAGTGGTCTTATTCTCTGACAGAATCCATTGTGGGGAAAAATCGGTCTGATTTGCTTCACCAAGGTATTATGGAAACGTGCCAATATCCTATCAGGAGCTCAGGCTGAATGGCTGGACAGATGGCTCCAAACGATGTGACTAGCTGCTTCAATAAAACCCTGGAAGGCAGAGCTGCCTCATTAAACTCCAACAAAGATGATTATGCCATCCACTTCCTCTCACTTTAGCTCACCGTCTTCTCTGCTGTTTTTACATTTGACTCTTCCTTTCTTCATCCAGCCAACATCTTAGCTTTCTTTGTTCTGTGGATATAAATGTATGTGTGTGTATCTGTCTGTCTCTGTGTGTGTGTGTGTGTGTGTGTGTGTGTGTGTGTGTGTGTGTGTGTGTGTTTGAGTCTGTGATGTTATCAAAACTCATGAATAAAATCTCTGCTTTTTCGATAGGTGGGACAGTGATGTGCTGCCGTTGAGCTTTCCTTCAGCATTTTAGAACGAAATGTCCTGCTTGGTAATTAAACAGAAAGATGTGAAGACAACTGAACAAACAGATTTATTTGAAGGCTTACACAGGGAGCCTGTCATTAACTTGATGCATGCAGCAATAGATTCATGCACTTTTAAATTAAAATGTTTGTGTTGCAATTGGTACAGATCCAATTTACTGTGGCCAAAAACCATGGCTAATTATTTGGTATAAAATGGCATATGCATCTATATGAGACTACTCCAACCAACTTCATATCCTACATTGTAGTCAGTCTGCATAACTTGATAAATCATTTTTGGTTGCAAAAAAAGATCTTCAGGCTGCTCACCAGGGCCTCCAGAGACCCTGAAAAAGAGGTTTTATCTCTAGTATCGATGCTAAGATATACCCCACAACAAAGTTCAACCCTTGAAGAGGGCAGGTGTGCACACTACGTGGATATTAAAAGCAAATACAACCTGCATTTGCCTTTCAAAGCAGAGCAAAGCCTCAATCATTCAAATGTTTTGGCTGGGTTTTGGCTAGATTTTGCTTTTTGAATTTCTGTTTACAGACCACTGAAAATTAACTGACGGCTAATGCTCTAAAATTAGCAAAGTAAACAGCAGTTGTATAATTTTTTTTTTTTTTTTTTTTTTTTTGGCTTTGAAGGAGCTGAAGTGAAAAGGCCTGACGGATAACAGCAGAGAAAGATGAGAGAGGGAAGGTACACAGGAGCCGTGAAAGTGATACAATCCAGCTGAGATTTGATCCCAGTGCCAACGAGGGAATATGTGCTTCCATCGTCTCTGGATGCTTCGCCTCCTGTGTATTTTATTTGCAACTTGGAGATGTTTACTTAGTGCGAACAAACAAATTAGTCCTCCTTTCTATCTGAAGAGCCAGGCAACACTCCCAGTAATGAGAGCAGAAATCAAACACCCACAGCCAAATCTGCGGATGCTCACTCCTCACTTTTGTTTTGCAAAGTGGCTCGTTGCTAAACAAAATATGTAAAACAGCAACGAAGAACTCAAGGCACCTGAAAGGGACAAATATCTGTCCAATCCAATTGTTCCACTAAGTAAAACCAACAACTTTCTCTGCTCTCATACGGAGAAAGTGGGGGGAAGCTCAGCTGCTGAGCACCTCCACCACACCCAGCTTCTCATCCCACACTGATTTCCCAGCGGAAAACGCTTCTGCTTGTGTGCAGGCATCAAAAATGAGCACACAGACAACGAATTCCCTTGTGTGTAAAACAAATAGGTGGAGAACCTTTACTTTGTCTGCAGGTGTGTTTTAGGAACATCAAAGAACTGACAGGACTCTGACTCAGATCAGTGGTGATTCTTTCTTTATTGTTTTTAAAGATACAAAATAAGCTTCTATTAATCAGTTTACAGAAAGCCAGTTAATGTGTCTGCGCTCCTGCCTATAAGATTAAGCATCATCACATTCTCACTATAAAGTGGTTGATGAAGTTGTGGGAAGACAAAGGAAACTATGTATGGATCCATGCATATTTGGCAATATGTGCAGAGTGACATAAGACACATTTGACAGCTCTAACAAGAAATGAGTCAAATTTTAAATGTTAAGGGATTTACCTGTGTGTATATGTGTGGTCAACTTGATGGATTAGCTCCCATTTTGGAAAATGCAAAATCTCTGTTTTGCATGAAGCAACCAGCACCTGACAAACCGCACTTAAAGATTTATCCAACCACTTTTTATATCAATGTCATTTTTCAGGGTTATGGAGGGCTGTTGTCCATCTCCAGCTCTCAGTGGGCATGAGGAGAAGTCACCAGGCTAACATAGAGAGGCACAACTATTCAATGGACACTTTGGAGTGCCCAATTCAATAGTCCCCAATATCCATGAATTTGGTCAATGGTATACTGGAGTACTAAAACAAAATTCATGCAAACTCCATGCAAGAAGGCTGGGAATGGAACCCAGAACCTTGACGTTTCAAGGAAACAGTGCCAACAACCTACATGCCAAAATTTGATTTAAAAAAAAAAAAAAAAAAAAATCGTGTTAAACACAGTGGACTCTTGTAAAGCACAACATCTATTGATGGCAACGTAAAGCCAAAATGCAGCTTGTGATGAAACTAAAAAACTGCAACATCGGGGAGTACTTCATGTACCAGCAGGACTTCACCGAAATGCGCACAGGCTGCGCAAATCAGAGGGACTGCCAATCAAACATTTTAATCGGGTTTCATCTCGAAATCACTACAGTTCTCAGCTCTTTACACATTTACGTCACACAACATGATTAAAAATGTTATTGTAATGAAAAATTATGGGGTTTTTTTCTCAGATACAACAAACTGTTCTAAAAATCAGATGTGAAATGTTTATATTGCTGCATTATATTATTTTTGTGCCTCTTTTTCTTGCAGAAAAGCAAATGTCTTTACAAAAGTGTTCCATTTTTTCCTAAAAGAAACAGCTGAGCATTGCTGTAAAAGTACTTTTTTAATTCTTTTAAATAATTTTTATATATTCTAACTTCAAAGATAACTTTTAGTAAAACTTACAAATCTCCTGGTCATGATTTAAAGATCTTTTAGCAGATTTATCACCACCAGACCTCCTTAAGTCGGGTGTAGTCCATAGTTGTCTAATTCAGTTCAGTTCAGTTCAGTTTATTTATTTAGCGGGGCATATTAAACAAATGCCATTTCAACGCGCCATGCAAAAAAAGTCCAATTCACATGCAGTTAAATAGATCCCAATTCATTCTAAGTTAATTATTTCAGTCTAGTCTAATCTAATCAAATAGTCAGATTCAGATCCAATTACTTACAGCGCATTTCTATTCTAATTATAATGCAGCAAAGGTAGTTGATTATTTATTATTTCACGTTATGTATAAAAAACACATTTTTTCTGATAAACTTATGTTTTAATATTTTGACTGTAAGGAAACTTTCAGCCAAAAAAAAAAAAGAAAAGAAAAAAAAATTGAGAAAGAAAGAAAAATAAATCCTACCGTCCACATCGAAATGTTTCCAAATATCAAGAAACTGGGACGCGGTGACCTCGGCCAGGTGCAGGTGAGGAGGCTGTTGTGCTTTGTTTGCCATGATGATGAAGGTGATGAAGATGCTGCTCCGGTATGGATGCTGCTGGACGTCAGACACCAGTGATGAAAAAGTGACGAAGAGGGAAAAAATCCGCAGCTAACTTTTTCAGTGTCTCCGACTGAAACAAACTCCACTCTGTGGCCCCTGCTCGCCGCGCCGCCGCTTTTTAATGCGGGCGCAGAAGCAGCAGCGGCGCTACACGGCCGCTGGGGGCGCACTGACAGCATCCTTCCATCTGAGTCAGCGCCTTCTCTTCGTGCGCGCGTGTGCTGCCAAGCTTCGAGCAGTTGTGCGATAGGACTGCAGTGGACAGGGTGATGTGTGTTGAAGACGCGGATGGATCAACTGTTCTCTTGTTGCATCAGTTTTCCTTTGCAGCAGTCCCCCTGTGGACGCGGTGTTCTTTGATCTGGTGCGCGCGCACGAGACCCCTATGTTCCCCGCGTTCTCGTTGAAGGTGTATGCAAGCGTGCAGCTCCTCTCCAGTGTGTTTGAGTCTTCACAGACTTAATTAGAGCTCCACACACTAATCACATTTCCCACACAGCCCCCAGCCAACGGTGATTAGCCCACATAACAAATGTAAATTTTGGAAAAAAAGGACGTGAAGTGAGAGGAAGGCTTTTTCATTAATGGGCAGTCTTGTGTGGAGGGGACACAGATTCATGCTCACATATATTTCTTAAACTCATTTACTGCAGGAGGTCATAATATCCAAGATGAAGTAATAATACTGTAATGAGCAGAAGTAAGACTCCCTGAAGCATCTCACTGATCTTCAAACATCATTTCACTTATGGAGCATTATTTATCCAGTTGAGATTCAAGCTGTGGTAAAAAAACAAAACAAAAAAAAAACAAAAAAAAAAACAAAAAACCCAGAAAGAAACTAAGCAGGTCATGCAGACATCATCATGGGATAGCTACAAAACAAAATTAATTATGGATTTGTTTGGAATCGATTTTTACAAAAGTACCTTAAAGGTTAACGACAGTTTCACTTAGAATTATGTTTTTGACTACTTGCTGAGCAGATGGCCAATATTAACTGCTTCTTTTGTACAACCTTATTTCTTTGAGTTCTGTTTTGTATCTTGTATATGTTATGAAGAGCTAGCCGAGAAACAGACAAGCACCCCTTCAACTTCTTCATATTTTGTCACATTACATCAAACTTTAGCATATTTTTATTGGCATTTGATGTGACAAAACAATAAAATGTATAATTGGGAAGTGGAAGAAAGACACACTTTTTGCTAAATAAAAAGTGAAAGTCTGAAAAGTGTGGCAGGCTCTTGTGTATAGCTCCCCTGAGTCCATGGGTGACTCTAGACAGGGGCCAATAATGGCCCGTGCCACTGCAGAATTGGTCCTGGCCCCTGTTATGACCATGTACTGAAGAGATAATACTAAATCAGTTTCTCATGACAATATGTGCTGGGACAGAAACCGTAACTAATTGGTCCCTTGGACCATTTTGACTTTTTAGCTTCACAGTTTTACTTTAACAAAGAATTAAAAATGAAGGTGTTGCACTTTTAGCTTCAGCCGTATTGAGAAAAGATCACAGTTTTCATCTGGTAGATCAGGAGTCTGCACTCTGCAACCTGCAGCTTTGGAGCCATAAATGACTCTTTGGCTCAGAGCCTCACTTAATATTTTAAACAGTGAAACATTGCCCTGTTTTTTGTTCCATTTCTCACGGCCCCTGCTCTGACCTGCAGGGGCAGTTCCCCCTGCAGGCAGAGGTGGGCCTTGAGCAATTGGAGCCACCTGGGCTCAGTAGTTTAAGCAGGGCTCCACTAACCTTTCTCTCTCTGCTCCTCCAGGTACACTCCTTTTGTCCTTTGTTCCAGTTTGGTTTTGGGTTGAAATATTCATTCAGATTCACACATACATGTCCACTCCCTCATACACTGCGCCCACTTACATCTACATCTCATATTTATTATCTTTGTTTGGGTTTTGATTATATTTTACAGTAAAACTATTTTAATTGGTCTATACTTTTGTTTCCCCTCATTTTTATTATGGGCCATGAGCTGGCCTGTGACACATTATTTTGTTAAGTGTCTTCATGAAGAAACATTGCCCCCACCCTGTTCCACTTGGTAAACTTGGTCTAGAACCACCACTGCCTGAGTCAATCTTCCCAACGATCTGCAGTTGCTGCTATCTTGTGAGGGTATGTCTCTACCAGCCTTGCATTTATAGATACTGAGATTTCTGCGCATATTTCTTTTCAAAATAACTTAAACTCTGTCAGATTTGATGGAAAGCTTCTATGAACATCAGTTTTCAAGCCTTTCAGAATAGTCTTAATGGGTTTAAGTCTCAGCTTTGTCCAGGTCTCTTGAACATATGAACATGGTGTGATCTAAACCATTTCATTGTAGCTCTGGCTACATGTTTAAAGCTGTTTCCTACTGGAAGGTAAACCTCTGCCCCATTCTAAAGTCTTTTATAACCTCTAACAAGTTTTCTTCCATGATTGCCCTGTCTTGACCTCCATACATCAACTCCAACATCTTCTCTGTCCCTGATGAAGAATAGCATCCCCATAGTATATTGCTGCCACCACTATGTTTCATAACTAGCCCTATCAGATTAGGTGGGCAGAACTTCTCAAACTGACATTCTTGATTTTCCAGAAAACTTTTCTCTGCGTTGCAATACTCTCAGCAACAATTTCCTGCACACAAGGCCATGTCAATGCAAAGTCACAATGAACACACACTTTTCTTTGGAGGTAACCATTGCTAACACAAGAAGATAATGATGTCAAGTCCATCTGTCCTCTTTACATCAATCAGTTTGCTGATTAGATTTCCCAGCTGGACTTTTTTGCAACTTTCCCTAAACTTTATATCATGAAACTGACAGGAAATTAGCTAATTACTTTGGCGGAAATACACAGAAAATAGGATTTTTTTTTTTTTTTTTACAAAAATTTTTTTGTTGTGACAATGCTCTACAGTAATTTAAAATGTACCTGCAACAATCTAAAACCAATTTGAACTGTCAGCACAAAAACTGAAGCTGCATATTTTGTCTGGCACAGTATTTATGGTTTTGCAAAAATTGTTAGACCATGACTGTAGAACATATGTTATAGACTGACTGTTTAAACTAAGCTGTGTTCTTTCTCCACTTTGTGTTGTTGCCCAGCGAACTCGGTTGTAACATATGGTGGGTCGTATGGGAAATTTTGAACTTCCAGTGGAGGACTGTTGTGTTCCAGTGTGTGAGAGTACTGTCTTCCAACCTATTTCTTCATCTGAATACCCTGCAGATTTTTGAGAATTGAGATCTTAAACAATATTCTCATATTTTTAGCTATATAGTATCTTCTTCATTCCTTTATCTGCATAAATCCATTCTGATTGGAACAGTGAACAACTGAGAAAACAAACAATTTGCATAAATAAAATGCACTTTGCTGATGATTGTCTGTTGGTTTTTGAAATCTTTTGATTTTTTTCTTAAGACTCAAAATGAGTAAAAAGCGAGCAAGAGAGGAAACTAAGGAAATCTAGAGATAGGTTTCTAATAATAAAATAAAAACAAAACTATTGAAAACCCTGTGTAAAAAAGGAGAATACCAAACAACAAAAACCATGAAGCTGAGACTAACCAACAAACTATAATAAGTTATTACCTCTCGTTTAGAAGATGATGCTAATATGCATTTTTTTAAATTACTTCTGTTAGGAACCAGAAAATCACTGTTTAAAATACTCCACACCAAAGCAATGCAAGAATGGTTGCTTGATGTTGCCAGTTTAGTATGTGAGTACTTTCCCTGCAGTCTTTTTGTTTTATACTAATGGAGATACCATTCACTTTGGCACCAAAAGTTTTTAAGGGTAATAAACTAGTTTATTTATATTTCTTAAAAAGTTTAAGGTACATCGTATTAAAATTTTTTAGAACCTTAATGGTGCCTCTGCCTGCCGGTGTGTTGGTGGCTCTCAGGGTCTGGGTTTGGTGCCAGCTTACCCTGGCCGCTGCCTGCCGGGGCCTGGGTGCCCTGGCTCTGCTGGGCCTCTGCCGGGGGGGGCTCCATGGCTGGATCTGCTTGGGCGTAGTGGGTTGCCAGCAGCGTGAAAGTCGTAATGCTCTGCTTGTGAAAATAAATTTGCTGGGCCTTACCTTGACATTCAGACAACAACTCTGAGTGCCACACCGCCAGACAGGACACGTTAAAAAAAAAAAAAAAAAAAAAAAAAAAAGAATTTATTGGAACTGGATATCGCACATGCAAAAAATTTCTGAGTGACCATTTTATTTTTACCAAGCACAAAGTATGGCTTCACATACAGACATAACTGAACAGTCTCTGCATTCTGAAGCTTTGGTGTTATGAATTAAGGTTTATATTTAATTTAAAGCTGGTGTCAATAGATTTGAATGATACCCTCCCCCTCCCCCTTGCAAAAAAAAAAAAAAAAAAAAAAAAATACACACCCAACAACTTGGCACCATAGTTCTGAGTGACGCATTGTTGAACTTGACCTGTCACATCTCCACAGAGGTGGAGCAGTAATTTGCCAGCTCCAGCCTGCTCACTGGTACAATGCTGACAAACTACTGTCGGCCAGCTTTGAAGGCAGTAAAGTTAGCAGAGCTGTTAATTTTTTGTCTAAAAGAGTTACAAAGAAAGTGTATCACAAAAAGATCAATGATGTGCATGTAGTGTGTGATGAAAGAAAAGACTCTGGACATGAGATGGTGTTTAAGAATATAAACTCAGCAGACCTGTCCTGCTCAATTTCCTTGGCTTCTCTTTACACCCTAATCAATAGCAGAACCTATAGGCTCACTTCGCATGGTGACAATAGATGGATCAACACTAGATTACAGATGAGATCTGTCGGCAGACTGTACAGACTGTTGAGTAAAACACACTCACCGATGTTGCTGTCATCATCTGTCCTCATAAACATAATTTGCACTTGTGTAAAGCATATATGATTCAGTGCTTACCCGCAAAAGACAGCGGTCAGTGTGAGCTTAATTTGGAGAAGCAGGAAGGACTTGAGGAAATGGGCCATTCAGAACATTCAGAACCATTCCGAGGCAAAATTTTCACCAACTGAAGTGACTCAATCTCAAAGGCTTTAATTCAATAGCAAATGTAATAAAGTGCACTCACCGACCTTTTGTTCTTTGGATTCCTTGAATCGCCTTTTTTCCATCAGAAGTGCCATAATTGTCTGTGGCACAGACTCAATAAGGTGTTGAAAACATTCCTCAGAGGTTTTGGTTATTATTCATGAGATAGCATAACACAGTTTTATCAGTTGTAACTCAATGATGCAAATATCTTGTTCCACTACATCCCAAAGGTGTTCTATTGGATGATAATCTGTTACCTGTGGAGGCCATTAGACGACAGTGAATTTATTGTCATGAGGAAAAATTAGCTTGAGATTATTTGAGGTTTGTGACATGGTGCAATATGGATCAACTCTACCATTTGAATGTTGTAGCTGAAATGGAGACTCATCAGAGCAGACACTGTTTTTCTAATCTGTCCTTATTCAATTTTTGTATTATTTTTTCAATTATTCAATAATTGTAGCCTCTTGACCCTTTTCTTAATCTACAGGAGTTGGCCTTCAGCTATTTTAACCCATCTGTTGCAAAGCTTGACATGTTGTACATTCAAGGACTGTACTTATCTTGGTGGTAATGAGTGGTTATTTGATCTACTGTTCACAGATCTGAGTTATGGTGTTCAAGACAAATGAAATACAGCATTAGATTTCAAAAACTCACTTTTTAATAGGCACCACTCTCCTCTCCTTATAGTTGTTAGCTTGGTTAGCTTGGTATTGTGAAATATCCCCCTTGCACTGCAAGTGACCACTTCTTAATAGATACCACCACAAAAAAAGAACTATTCCTTTAAAAAAGTGTGTGGGTGGGGGGTGGGTCCCACTTCCTACCATCCAAAGCAGAGAGTAGGTTGTTTGCATCCTATATGTGCATCTTTGTCTCCGTCTCACGTTTTGCTGTGGTGTTTAGGAGTGAATGCATGTAAATGGGTCTTGGACAAACATGGGGGTTGTGTTTGTGTTATCGGGCTGCCCGCCTCATTTGTATTAATATTTCAGCTCCACAGTCAGTTGAAAATCTACAAGCTGCGTATGGATGAATAATGTAAGAGAATGGTGCGGAGCAAGGAACAGCCATTTCCCCTTCACTTCAGTCTCACAGTGACTTTGTCTGTTTTAAGTGTGGTTAAAGTGATGGATGGAGAGTGAGGTGAGTGTTAGTTTGCCCTCATCTCCCTGTTCACTGATCCTCATTATCGGTAGACAGACAAGAAACTCTTCTTCTTCAAGAACACAAGTTGTGTGTTGACTAGTTTTGTGCTTCACACTTAAGCACAGCGTCAAACAAAAAAATATGCAAACATCCATGACATAAAATACCAGTATAAAAATGCATGCTGTAAGGTTTTTATTTGACAGCAGCAACATTTTTTCAAGAAAATTAATTATTTCATTGTGCACATTAAAGTGTAAGTGAACTGGTTTTGAACCTGAGCCCTACATACAGTCAGTAGGGTTAAAACACATACACAAAACAGCACTATTACAATTTTTAAAAAAAAAGAGTAATATCATGAAAGTAAGACTAAAACAGTTCAAAACCTTGAGTCGTACCGATTTATATAGAGAACACAGCACCCTTCTATCATGTGTACATTTTACCCTGTCAGAGATAAATTGTTCCTCTTGAAAATGGACAATTTGTTTGTTTCCTTTTGAGTGTAATTCCCCTTTAAGACTTCCATTAGCATCTTGGTATTCTGCCTGATCCAAATGGTCTAAGGGGTTGACTGCTGATTCTGGATTTTTTTTTTTTTTTTTTTGCCCTTTTCAGCTCTAATGAATGAGACGGTCAAGGAAAGCTGGCAAGTGTTTCCAAGGCAGCACAGAGCAGATTGAAACCTGCAGGTCCAGGTATTATACCCCTTCCCTTCTATTACAGTGTTGTCTTTGCTTAGTTGTCAAATAAAATGGATCCCAGCAACTCTACCTCCTCATAAGTAAATCTTGGTGGTCCAGAGTAGCTTTTCATGTCAGTAATTTGCTGAAGATAATTAAATTTTTTTTTTTTTTAATCTGCTAATCTATAAAATCACTAACAAGAAGTTTTTCCACCTTCTGATAGGCGTTCTAAACTGAACTGATTCAGTTCAGATTTAATTAATTTATCAGAAAATTTTAAGAAGGTTTAGACTTAGGTTGCTCCTTTTATTTTATTATATATTTCCATCATAAATACATCGGTCAATAATCTACTCTGTGCAATTTACATTGATTTAGAGCAAAAATAAGTACTTTTGTGAATTGTTAATAATAAATAATCACCCATCATTCCAGTAAATAGCAGCTAGTATGGTGTAGATTCATTGTTTTAATTTAGTGGTAAAGCTTTCTTTAGCTCTATTCTAGCAAAGATCAGACAACGGCTACACAATATTATCTGAACCTACTAAACCTGTAAGATGGAACATCTACATGTTTATTCATTGCTCTCCCTAAAGGCAAACAAGACCTGTAAAGCATGCTTAAAGTCTTATATGCATTACAACCAATACAGCCACTCTAATACACAAATTTAGCCCTGAAAGATGTCCAACAATTATTTGCCTGATCACTTAAGGCATCACAGGAAAAATGTCACAGTCACCCGATAGCACTGATGCCAGAACAGATATACCATGGCTGTGCAGGACACACTTCTGTGTTCCTATTGTTGTTTTTGAATGTGTAGTCTCTGAGTGGGAATTTAAAATGTTTTCAGCAACTGTATTAAAAAAAAATTACAAAAATTAACTAAATTCAGCCCCCAAAATCCCTTATTCCTGTTTTTAAACATTTCTGAAAAGCCACACATGAAAATCCTTATTATAGAGCTAGAACACTGGATATATGTGTAGATTGATGTAGAAGACTTTAGACTGTATATAAAAGATAGAATGTCCATTAATGTGCAAAAGCTAATAAATAGGTCATAAGTGACACATTTTTCAAGTTAATACATTCTCATTTCAACCTGGTCCCATGTATGGACTCTACTAGTGACAAAAAGATGCTGAGATAATTTTCAGTGAGCTGTGCAAAACAGGCATTTCCAAAACCAATGGTGTACCTTCGATTCTGACTTATTTTATGTTACATGGGGATCAAATTAAAGATAAAAATAAGGTGAAAGACTGTCTCAGAATGTGTCAGTAGGTACTAAAGTTTATCAGAACAACAGACTAAAATTTTTTAAAAAAAAAAATATATGTTCATTTTTCCATAGTTTTCCCACCAAACTTGTTGAGTGCTAATCTTCGGCTTGCTCGGTACACATTCTTTCCACCACCAACTCTGGTACTAAAACAAAACAGCACTACTTTGGTGCGTAAGAGTAGTTGTGTAAGACAATATAATATTTGTTTTTGAAATAATAACATTTGATAGGAAGTGACTCTTTTCACAATGTTTTACAAACATGTTGTAGAATGATATTAAAACATGGCCTCTCAACTTTGTACCAACTTGGAGTTAAAGTGTCCTGAAAGCATATTCTGATTAGTAATGTCATTAGCAAGCAAACTGATTTGGACTGAGTTAAATCTGCCAAAGTTGGTGTCAACACACACACACACACACATATATATATATATATATATATATATATATATATATATATATATATATATATATATATATATATATATATATATATATATATATAATTTTTTTTTCTCCTGAAAATTTAAACTGTTGAAGATTATTATGTTAAGCCCATAATATAGAGGCAACTGTATTTTCAAAAACTTCCTTTTTGCACATACTTTTCATCTTTTGATCAAAATTAAATTTGCCCCAACACCAAAGAAACTCTAGTGCTTTTTTTGCTCAAACAGAACTCGGATGGGAAGATGTTAGAGTTTAATGATAAGCTGACCAACAAGCTTCAGAAGGTCCTTCGCACGATGCTCAGTTGCCCTCAGCACGTCCTTGTGGTTTGCTTTTTGGTTGCTGTCATAATCTGTCACAACCTTGTTGGTGATGAGGGACAGACCCAAAACACGCAGCCCGGAGTGACAAGCCACCACCACCTCAGGAACAGTGCTCATACCTGGACAGAAAGTCCATGCTGATATTGAAATTGTTCAATTTCAAATTATACAGACACTTTCATTAGATGCTCTGAGACTGAAGTAAGAGTTATAAACTCAACATTTTTACTACTATGTGGGCTTTAAGTCTACACAACAAAGTGAATTGGGCTAAAATATTTGGCCTTCCTGAAGCTCTATGAGCAACTTGTTCATTTGCATTCTGGTAATCCTGCTTTGTATGCTGGTACTTCCTGTTCCATGGAGTCAAAGTGCTGTACACATCTACATGCAGTTTGCATGTATTCTGTGTACATTATCTGTCTTATACAAACTAAGCATTATTATTTATTTTAAAATCTGTAATTAACTTAAACAAAGTAAATATCTCTTAAAGGAAGTTTCAGCTGTACCTACCCACAGCATCAGCCCCAAGAATCTGCAGAGCTTTGGACTCTGCAATGGTCTCATATGTCGGTCCAGCCACCATGCAGTAAACACCTTCCTGCAGGAAACTCCCACAGCCCTGCTCGTCCGCTGTTTTCTTGGCCAGGGACCTCAGATCTTTGTCATATGCATCAGACATGCAAAGGAAACGTTCTCCAAACCTGCAGCAAAAATAAATTCCTGGATGTGTCATGCTTCAGTGTACACAGAATTTAAAAGTCAAATTGCATTATGCATTTCTGCTCTACCTTTTATCATTGTGTCCACACAGAGGGTTCTGACCAGTAAAGCCAGGCAGGTTGATGTGATCCTTGATGACCATGATGTCTCCCACTTTGTAATTATCATTAAGCCCGCCTGCAGCATTTGTCACAATCAGAATTTTCACGCCTAGCAGGAAGAAGACTCTCACTGGGTATGTCACCTGAAAACAAACATGGTCTGCATTCATGCTTTATTGTTTATTAGGTGATAATAGAGGAAGGAGGTAAGCTGAGAGCAAACCAAAGGAGAAGTTAATGTTTCAAACCTTGGTCAAAGTGTTATTACTGTAGGTTCCTGCACATTTTAGTAACTGTTTCAGTTAGACAGTTCCTCCCCTTCATGACAGACATGCTTGAAAATTTCCTTTTGATTTTTCATAACATATTGTATTTTCAATGAAAGTGTGTTGTTAGTTTGAGCAAAAAAAAATTTCAGCAGCCCTTATATCCTGATAAGGTCAATGCTATCACTTTAGAACAGTGCCATGTTTCAGTGGAGTTTTGCTTTATTATAAATGCGGTCTTTGTTAAGAACTTGCAGCCCACACAGGATAGGAGGTGTAAAACCACAGGATGTGTGTATAATAATAACAAAATAAAATGAAGTCAATAAGGTGTTAATTTTTTTTTTTTTTTTTTTTTAATGTTTGCCAGAAGACTTTAATGAGATACTACAGGTGAATGCACACATGAATCAAATATATAATTTCATAAGGCGTGGACTAGAGATACATTCAGGGCTTCCAGAGCCACTTGAAGCAAGGTGTTACCTTGAAAAAAAGCTAAATGAACATGAACCACATTATGAACTTGGTTCAGAATTTTTAAGTGGTAACTCTTCACATGAAACATCCAGTTTTTATCTATTTGAGCTGAATTTAGAACAAGCTCTGCAGGAGGAGAAATTTGAGCATGGGTTTCAAACTTTAGGCTTAATGCTAGTATCAACATGTTAGCATGTTCACAGCAACACTCTATCAGTTTAAAGTTAACATCCATGTAGAATGATTGATAACAGCGCTAAAAAACACATAGTAGCTTAACTCGATAAATTATATACTTATTTTTCTGGATATTTCTGTTTTATTCTGTTCAAAACATTCTAACTAGTTCCTGTATTGTTAGTCTAAGAACAACATTGCTGGTTAGGTCTTATGTTAGTTTTTAAAACGAAATACACAATTACATGTGCAACACTCTCTTAAGATTTTTTTAATTTCATAGTATTGCTTGAGGTGTAGAGAGTCATAGAGCAGTTGTTTTGCAGGAAGAACATCCTGAGTTCGAATCTCTTTCTGTATGTTCTCTCCATGCATGCATGGGTTCTCTCCAGGTACTCTGGCTTCCTTTATCCTCCTGTGTGTTTCTGTGTTGCTCTATGTTCGACTGGTGACCTGTACAGAACGTACCCTGCCTCTTGCCGAATGACTGCTTGAGGTAGGCACCAGACTCCTCACAACCCTGCAAGGATAACCGGGTATAGAAGATGGATGGATGGATGGGTGGATGGATGGATGGATGGATAGATGGATGGAGGTCACTAGGAGTAATTTTTGTTTTCTCAGGGGTCATAACCTTTTGTATTTAAGAAACTACTGGATAAGACAGGAAACAAACTGAATTGTTGTACCTGAATCGTGTCTGTTGGTTCACCTCCCAGCCTTTTAAAATTGGAAATGACTCCTTTTCTAAAAATTTCACAGAACACAATCAAGTTGTAATCATTCACCTCTATGAATTCGTCATCTGGGGGCACATTATGTATAGCTTAATGTGCTGTACAGGAGGTCTATAATGCTTCTGCCCTACTGTTACAGTATACATTAACCAGAGTTTTATGATTCTATCTGGTTATATAGGCTATTTTAAGAGGAGATGGCACAAGGAAGATGGTAATAAAGTAAAACTAGTAGCCACAGCCCAAAGGCCAGTCTTGTTTTGACATTCAATGAATGTTTTTCTCACTGCTCTCTCAGCTGATTAGTCAACGCAACAAGTAAATTGTTAGCCAAAAAGGTAGCCAGAAAAATGATCTATCAGGCCATAGGAAAGCCAAAACATCTCACAACTGAGGATGTGATCAAATGTTTAATGTTACAGCTAGAGGTTCTCCTTAGATTATGCCAGAATCTTGATAAGATGGGGTTCAGCTTCAGTTAAGAAGCATAACAAGAAATAATACAAATTCAAGAATATGTGAAGGACAGAGTTTAAAGATTACGCTTAACTGCAGAGCCTGTGAATGTTTGCCGCAATGTGATTGACAAAGTCAGAGATTAAACTGCCAGCTTGACATCAGTCACCCTGTATAGTATATCATTTGCATCAGCAAGGTCTGAAAAGAAAGAAGAGGCCAATGTGCATTTGAGAATAGCAAACAGCAAAGAAATCAGGTGGTCCTTCAGACTAAAATATCCAAATAAATTGATAATAATGAAGGTAAATAATAAGCAGTTATATATAATAAACAGATTAGGTGCAGACTTTTCTAAAACCCCAAGAGAAAAAGTTCAACAACCAGTGCCTATGTGAAAAACAAAGGCAATTTCAAGGTATGTGTAAAATAATTAGGCACAGATGATCTCTTGTATTAATATTAAAGAAAGCCATTTGGAAATGCTGGGAGTAACAAAAAAAATATCAGTAGAATAACAAAAAACAAAATCAGAAAGATTTCCCTATGGCAAACACTGAACAAGGACTAAAGCATTGAGTTTCAATAAATTGAGTTTCAATATTTACCGTGTGAATATTGTAGCCCTCGTAGAAGTGGAATCGCCCCTGCATGCAGACACACTCGCGGCCCTCCAGCTTTCCAAACACCAGGTTGCCTGCATGGCCCTCCACTGCACAGCACATGGACAGTATGAACTGCTACAAGCACGCACTGCTGGTTTTTCATTAAAAGATTGTAAAATTTGTTTAGGCCTTATGTGTGGCCAAATTTTTGTGTAGAAAACTTATGTCCATTTTCCAACAAGTAAGTCGATTTAGATGACTGAGACCAAAATAGTAAGCATTTGCTCTAATTAATGGAAGGCAATGATCTTATTCTACTTCATTAAACTAAGGCGCTGGCCTTCAGTCAGTTGGATAAAAAAGTTTTTTGAGCTACTTAATAATGACGGAGCTTTTACATTGTTTTTTAGGTGCCTTATGGCAGGAATATTAGAGGCTTCTCCAGTTACAAATCCACTAACTGTGAGCTGTTGTCCAACAAATGTCCTACATACAAAAGTAACTTCTCAGCAATGGAAGACTTCCTTCAGCAATTTAAGCTGCATGAAAACACTAATACTTAGATGAGTGAAATCCATGTTGACTTTCATAAATATTTTATCATTTTAAGATCTAATTAAAATTAAATAATTTCCTAAACAACTGATAAGAACCTTTTAGGTTTTAGAAAGGAAGTCAATGCATTTTATGCATTCATCCCACCTGTTAAGCATGGGAGTGAGGCATCATGATTTGGGTCATTGTTTTTAATATTGTAGCAAGGTGGCTTCCCAAAATTGATTGATCCATGCATACTATAAAATAAAATAACTGAATAATGTAAAGGCTGGTAGAAATTCAAAACAAAGTTGATGCTTTCGAAGACACAAGTCAAGGTTCTGACCTTAACATCCAACTTATATTTCACCTTACAATTTATTTGAAGAATTCTGATTATTTTGGTCATAGTCCATAATAAATTGATCTAATAAGATCACCTAAACTTCCCAAGAAAATAAGCATCTTACCTGTGCTGGTGGGGAAACGTGGAATATCTTTATATGAGAATGTGGTCTTGTCATCCAGCAGTTCAGCCAGACTGCCGAGGCCTGAACCACAGATGATGGCCACTTTAGGACGGTTCTCTGTTTGTGTCAACAACCAGTCCGCCGTCTCTTTGCAGTCTTCATAGCTGTAACTGAAAATGCAAACACATTTCGAAATAACTGTGGTTGATACTAATTGGTGAAAAGTTCAACACTACAAATATTAATAAAAAATATTTACTGTTAAAAAAAATCTATCAATATATATCAATATCACTTTATTATTGTCCCCTTATGGAAATTTTCCTTGCACCAAGGTGGAATTTAAAAAAAGAAATGAAAAAAAAAAAAAAACACAACATAGAGACAATCACACAACATTGGCAAAACAGTAAAAAGTCTATAACATATCAGAACAAATATCAATAAAAGAGGCTGAATGACAAGATCAGGCTCGATTACATTTAAAATTTTCTGAATAATGACCTGGCTAATAAAAGAGTTTTTCCATCTGTTGGTTCTTGATTTGGGCTGCCTGACTCTCTTCCCAGATGGGAGAAGCTCAAATTCACCATGAAGTGGGTGATTTGGAGAGCAGAGAATGTCTTCTGCCTTTTATATGACGCTCTTTAAAAATGTTTCTGTTAAATCAGGTAATCTAACTCCTATAATTTTACCAGCCCCTTTTACAATTTGTTTCATCCTGTACTTGTCTCTTAATAGGCTGCCAAACTGGGTGATAAAAGCAAAAGTAAGGACAAAGTCAATTGGAGAGTTATAGAAAATGGTCATCAACTTTTTACACACACCAAACTTATTAAATTTGCGTAGGAAGTGCAGTCTTGGATTAGCTTTTTTGTTGACCTTATCCGAATTTTCACTAAATGTCAGCTTCTCGTCAATGACAACTTTCAGGTACTTATAGGACAGAACACTCTCCATAGGTTTGCCTTTAATGAGAACTGAAGGTGCTAGACTGGATGTCTTTCTAAAATCTATGCACATATCTTTGGTATTAGAGACATTTAATTTCAAACAGGAATTTTCATACCACATAAAAAATCCTTCACTGCCTGACCAGGGGAGTCATCCTCTCCCTGTACAATACAAAACAACAGTGACAATTCAAAACATTAAACATCTTTTCAGAATAGATGAAAAGACAAAACCGAAATTGGTCTGGGAAGCTGCCAAGACGTTGGTAGCAACACTGAAGGATATAAAGGAAGTTTCTAGCAAGTGACAAGAATATCTGGTGTTCTTCATATTCTCCAAATAAGGTATTTTGAAAGTGAAAGAATCTTTGAACAGTTCCAAATACCTTTGACCCAAAACATTCAGGTGTCTGCTAGAACATTCAAAACATAGAGATTTCATTTCATTTCATAGCAGTAAGTCTGATCATACACTAAAATTAGCAAAAGAATGGCTTCATCAGAAGAAAATAAATGTTTTTAAATCTAATATATTTGGAGAAGTTTTGCATGTAGAGTGAGCAAATTTTGCTGAGTCAACATATGGGATGCTCATAGACTCCTATCAAAGAAGACCAAATCTGCAAATTGAATCAAAAAGGTGCATAAACAAAGTGATATGTGTCACATAAATTGTGTAAAATGTTAACTTATTTTTTAAATGAATAGAGATGTGTGTGCTTTTCAACTCATCTGAATGGTAAGAATTACAAAGTGTATGAGAATGCTGGTGGGATTATTAACCACACACCAGCAGCTGTGGAGGTAAACAGCATAAAGATTTAAAATGTAAAAAGAAAGAGAGTCTGCTGTAAAATTAACATACAGTGTTCTGATTGAAAAATAAAGAAAACAACAAATTGGTTTGTTACCCTGCGCAAATTGGGGGAAAAATGACTTTGCTGATTCAGAAACAAACCTTGTTAACCCCTGAACAAGGTGTAAAACAGGTCCTTCTGGACTCAAAGTGAACATGTAAGGAATTATTAAAACTGAAAAGAATAAAAGGAAGATTTCACAGAAAGAAAAAAAACACATCAAGGCCAGGTTCAAGTCATTATCATGGAACTCTGAGTACAAGTAAGTAAGTTTAACAAATACACTAGATTATGTAACACAGTCTTGGGGTTTTCTGCTTTCTGCCAGACAAATCATTCTTCCCAGATGTTGATTGGATTTGAAATGCCCCAAGGTGCTACATTAAACAAAGTCAGAAACAGTGTGTAATTCTAATCATAAATCTGTGTGAAGCGATCACCTTGTTAATGTTCCCTCTGTACCCAAAGCTTTGTTATTAAGATAGAGTGAGACTTCAGGCTGCAGTGTTTTCAGGAAGAGAGCCTGATGACTTTGAGCCCAATTTGGAGCTGCCATCTAGGATGACTGCTACATCTGAGTAGCCTTGGGCACTTTGTCTTTCCAGGTTTTGTCCTTGTTCTCTTTTTAAATTCTAACTCAAAACCAGCATTAATACAAATGATTAGGTATAGGTTTTCTGTGTCAGTAATTTTGACATTTAAGCAGTTAGTGCAGATATTCAGAGTGAAATGAAGAAGTTTATATTTTACGCCTTGCACATAATTGTCTCACTTTACAAAACAAGGAACTCCAAAGTTTTCATCTTTCTGAGTTTGCCAGCTGCAAGTTAGAACGCTACTTTTGCAAACATACACCACAAAAACAGAAAGTTGACATGTAAGTGACAGTTTAACTTCTGATGCCACTCATTGGTAGAATTCAGCACTCAAAAAGAACATCTCTTTAAAATAGGTGATTTATAAAAGATTTATAAAACTAAAGAAATGAAGAATCAGCAGCAGATTGTACAATATGTAACCAGGTTATAAAACTGTCCCTCTAAGCAAGAATAATAAAAATGAAGAAAGGCGAGTCACTAAATGAAAACGAAACCTCACTGCAAACTTTTTTTCCATAAAGCAAGAAAGCATGGGGTTTAACTTTACCAGCAAAGTCCCATTTCATTGTAAGCTTTTGTAAACTTTTAACTACTGTTACTCAAGTTTTGTAGATGTACAAAAACTGTGCACAAGTTTTAAACCTCTTGTCAGTACCTTATACTTTGCTTTCATGTAGCTTGTAATCTTTTAAAGTGGTCATCCATTTCTTATTGTTTTTGTAATAGACTGCTATGAACTTCTTGTCTCTAGAGCTATTGGATGAGAGGTGTGTAACACATCAAACAAGTTGTCAGGGGGGAGGTACATCGGAGGGCAACACAGAGACAGACAGGACAAACAACCATGCACACCTAAGGAGAATGTAGAGAGACCTAACAGTCGTGTTTTTGGAAGAAGCCGGAGTACCCAGAAAGAACCCACGCATGGACAGAAAGACTCCAGGCTGGATTCAAATGCCAGGACCTTCTTGCTGCAAGGCAACAGTGCTACCAACTCAGCTCAAAACTCTAGTTGGGACTATCATATTCTTCTTTTTTAAGTAAACAGTACTAACAACTGCTCCTCTGTGCAGTCAGTAAGGTCATAAAGATCTAATTTCACATTGATGTTATGTGTAAATATAAAACTAGTCCATGCCTTGAGCTTAGTAGTCTAAACAGTGCCAGTTAAATATTTTCATTCCATTTTAACGGTTCTTTTTCCAGAATGGAATGAATAAACTACAAACAACTTCAACAGTGGTGGTAGCAGTGGTAAAGGTAGTCAAAAATCCACCCTGGGTTATGACTCAAGCTTGTTGACTGCTGCAAAAGACAAGTGGCTTAGTTGCAATCTTCATTCAATCTTAATATTCAAACTTGTGCAACCAGTTCTTGTTTATAAGTTTCACTTGTTTGTTGTAAAACTCCTTCCACCATAAAAAGGGGGGCTTAAATAAAGTCATTAAAGCCCCCAAATAATATGATATTTATGTAGATTATAAGTGAATGTAGACTTTTGGTTGGTACAGTATATACTTGGCTTAAAGGCAAAAATAACAGGGATATTTCTCTCAAACTGGCAAGGAAAAAGAGAGATTCATGTGAATTAGTAAAACAGTCCAAAGAAATTTTTAAGAAACTCAGGAGGATGTTTGATTTAGGTCAAATTATGTTATGACAAGGAAAATATTCAACTTTGATTCATAATACTTTTACAAATAGATGCATAAACTGATAATATTTTTGATACCATAATGAATAGTAACTAAAATCCAAACGTCTTAAATAACAACCTGTGACCCTTTTATTTAAATTTAATTTAAATTAAAAAAAAATTTTTTATTAAATTTTATTTAAATAAAAAAAAAAAACCATCTTAAGTAACAGGATGTCTGAGTTTCTGCGGGGTCTGCCACGGAGCTGTCCGTGGTGCTGTGTGGATTCTGTTCTCCTGTCTCGGAGCACACGGAGGCCTCCAGACAAGCCCAAGCTGGTTAAACCACAAACCAGTTTAACCAGTCAGGGCTGTGCCTTACCAATACTGGCTGTGAAGCGGGACGTGGTTATTACTGTAGATGTTTTGTGTTCAGGGAGCCGAAAACCAGGCTGGGATAATGCAGTCTGTATTAGGGCTTGTATAAATAAAAGAACATTGAGGATTTCCTGATCCGGCTTCTGCAGGAATATACCACCTGTAACCCAACGTGCTTACGTCAAAGGCAGAGAAAAATAACTGATTGGCTGCTGTAATCCTTAGACTAAACTGTCATATCAGCACAGACTGGCTTCTGTGAGCAGCTCTTAAATTATTTCCTCTACAAATATAAAACGTCAACACACTGTATGTATTTATATGCTAATCATAGTATCCCTCACAGGCTTCATGAATATGAGGCTAGCTTCAGTGCCAACATCCATCCGTGTCCCGTCCTACCTGCACTGACTGGAGGAGGTGGAAGCTGCTTCCATGTCAGGTAGTGATCTGCTGCTGATAAGGCGGTGTTTATGCTGATAAAGCCCGGGTTCTGTCTGTGTGGAGTTCACGGTGATCAGACCGGTTGGAGATGGAGCCTGCGGAGGGAGAGACCGAGATCATGCTACGCGCTGACGTCGGTGCACATATGCTGAAGAGGCGGGGCATAGTTAGCTCACGGGTTCCTTTGAAGAAAATCCGATTTTCCACCAGGCTGGGTGACTCGCTGACCCGAACAGTGGCAGACAGCGCTGGAATGCAGTTTTACAGGACATAACAGGGGAAAAGCGGGAAACCATTAGAAGACACCAGAGGGAAGTGCAGACACCTGGGGAAATGAATACCTCAGACAAAAGTGTTTATCTATTATGACCTGTTACCAAAAGTTAGAGTTGAGATAAGCATTAATCCAAACGAAGATGACTTTTAAAAGCCAAAATCCTGGCGAGAGATGCCATGGGATGTGTTCAAAGCAGCCTATATAACCTGTTTTGCTGCCACTTTTACTGTGTCTCAGAACAATTCAAAGTGCTGAGTCATGTGTTGGAAAAAGAGAATGAATGTGGCAGTAAAAGAAAGCAGAACAACTACAACCAGCAATGGATGTGAAAAATAATTATTTCAAAAAGTTGTTATCCTCTGTTGCAGCCACAAGAGGTTTGTTTTAAGTAAAAGTGAATCAACAACATATATTGTTATATTTTCAGTTTTTAAAGTGATTTTAAATAAGTTTAACTCAAACTGCTACACTCTTAAAACAAATGTGTTATTTTTTTGGACACATTTTCTGTGTTACCATCAAGTGAACACATCTTGTGTCGATTTTTACACTTCATGTGTCATTCTGTTAAAACAACTGGACACACAGAATATGTGTTAAACCATTGACCAATCAGGTCACTTCTTGGACCTCTGGAGTTCTGGAACTTTCCACAGGAAAAAAAATTAACTGAAGCGTCCGCCATTACAGGATGTCTGTGCTTGTTTTGTTCAATAAACTGTTTATAAAACATAAGTAGAATTCCTCAGTGAGGATATTGATTTGTGCTGTTTAGTTACTAAGTCAGTCTGTTGTGACTCATACTGCCTTGACGTCAGTGACTATTAGCTTAGCGTACACCGACATTTTTTGGCTTGAAATGTATTTAAAGACTTCCTTGTCACCTGTAAGCTCTTAAATTAATTGTGATTTTATTACATCGCAGAGGGAGCTAATGTATCTGGCAGCTATTTTATACCCGTGCCTAGAAAAAAGGCTTTAGGCTGACAGTAGCCGCGTTTGCCACTCCTGTAGCAGGAGCGGAGCTGGAGAGATGCATTCAGCTCTTCTCCCTGTCCTGTGCTGTACCCAGCAACTCGATTTATCTTGTCTTGTCAGCAGTTGTGACACTATCAGCATATTATTTAATCATATTACTTGTTATTAATCCAGACACATTCATCCAGATAATCAAATAAATCAGTTAATAAATAAGAAATTCTGATAAGAAAATGTTAAAAGAAGCCAAGTTTAATGTTATGAGACATCCGAGTTATTAAAAGTTTGGGAACATTTTGTTGTGCTCTTATTATGGCTCTTGATGCCAAACTGGTTGGCCACCTCTGACCCTACAGAATGCATACATGGTACAAACCCAAGCCAATTAGATTGTATCTGGTTTTAGTAATAAGCTTTGGCTTAAAATGTGAAATAGCTATTATTTCAGTAGTCCTGAAACAGATTCACGTTAGCACAGTGACACAAATATTTTAATAACATGGTGGATTAAAATATGCAAGGAGTGATTTATTGTGACATCAACTTGGCCTCAGTCTCAACAATGACATTTTTTGTAGCTGGCCAACTCCTGGAAATGATTGATAAACTTGTACTTTAAGGGCACTCTCCCACCTGTTTTCTATACTTTATGGAGGGGACCCAGACTGTGCTTCAGCATTTGCTAATGTTATGTTGTTCTGAAGATCTTTTTTTCCCTCTTTTTCAGGAAAAAAATGGAAGACTCCAAAACGAAAATAATTCCAACAACATTCCTGTATGAGGATGACATCTGCAAGAAGGTTGAACAATAAGTCCACAGGCTACACCGGCAACCTGCTACCCCAAAGCGGATCCAGCCATGGACACAGAGACCCAAGCCCCGAGGGAACACCACCCCACAACAGAGGCCCGACCAAGCCAGGGCACCCAGGCCCTGCCAAGCACTCACCAGGCTGAATTGGCACATACCCAGGCACCCAGCCCTGGACATCGAGATCCACCAACTCGATGGGTTGGGCAGAGGCACCAGTCACTGGAGGGGAGTGTGACAGGGAAAGCAGGGCCCACATTTTTAGTGGGGGGCCCAAGATGATCCAGAATGAGCAACCCAAAACCCAACCTGACAGATATACAGGCACACACAAACACAATCACACATTCCCTCCCTCATGCTCACACACAAACATTCACATCCACTTACCCAACATAAACACACACAAAAATGGATGCCATACACCCACTTGCACTCCCCATACACACTCTATACTCTCAGGTCCAGCTCCAACCCCGAAAAGCTGATTAGAACACACCCATACAGCAAGAGCTCCACACACAGCTCCTACTCCAAACATCCTAAGCCACATCCAACCCCTCACCACAATGCCACAATGGCAAAGCAATGGCCCCGACTACTGCATAAAAGAGGCTATTCTATGCAGATGCAATCATACTCTCTTCTGGATGAAGTTAGGCAAGCTCTACACCAGTGGCAATGCAATTCTGTTGCACAGTTAGTTCTTCCTGATCTAGAAAACAGTTCTTCCAACTGCAACCTTCAGTAGCACTTAATTGGAAGTTAGACCACTTTGATTCAAAGCCTAAAAAGTTCTTATAAAACTCTCACAATTATTCATTTGATCACTTTGATAAATAATCAGAAAATAGAATAAAGCATCACTACGAAAACAGAAACTGAAGGATTACTCATCATAACCTTATGATCACCAGTGTAGTGTTAGTCTCTCTGTTGCTGCCTAATAGCCATGAGCCATGTGGACAGGTAAAATTGACATGGATAACAGGACCATACAAAAAACTGATAAAACCATTACATGAAGGCTGCTGGCTTGTCTTCTTCCCATAATGCATCATGGTGTTGCCTGGATAAGCAATGCACATGCATCTGGCCATTCACATTGTGCAATATTATTCATCAGACTAGCCCATCCTTTTATTGGAACAGCCTTCGCACCCCACATGCATCAATAGCCTTGGCCACCATGATCAAGTGGCCAGTTTCTTGCCGTTTCTCTCTTGGATTATGTTTTATAGATACTGACCACTGCAGAGAAGGAATATCCGAAGAGGGAGTTTCAGAGATGTTCTGATACAGTCATTATTCAATGAGAATTAGGTGTCTTTCAAACATACTCCTTACGCTTGTCCATTTTTCCTGCTTCAAAGACATCAGCTTTGTTTATTCACTGCTAAATCCCAGCCATCAACACTCATGATGAAAAGATAATTAGCAAAGCAATTTCTAATAAAGTTGTTATATATATATATATATATATATATATATATATATATATATATATATATATATATATATATATATATATATATGTCAAGAGGAGCATCATGTCGAAAGAAGAACCAATGTTAATCGAAGTACCTGTGGTATAAGCATATGTACAGAATGTATAGGATAGATTCCATATGCATTGAATGCTTCATTACTAGCAAAGCTTCTTCAGAATGTTATTTCCTGCATCTGACAGACATACTGGGATTCCTTAAGTGGTGCTAGCACCACTACTTGAGTGGTGCTCAAGTAGTGGTGCTACTCTGCTTGAATCCCATAATTGTGGGCTGCTGCTGCTGTTGTTCCTTTGTATTTCTGTGTCACATTCTGTTATCTTTTTACCTCATGGACATTACAGGTCTTTGAATACCTTGAGTACAACAAGAATGATAGCAAACAAACAACTTCTATAGAAGAGTAACATCAGTCTTTGAAATTATGCAGGTTTGTACAGCATAATTTAGTTTCTGACATCTCTGGAACATCATTTGTCCAGAGTTGAAAAGGTGAGAACCACTGTAGGACTAATTATTAATTAAAGTACTAATAAATGCTACTAAATATCAAACCAAAATATTAAGTTGTGTATTCGTATTAGCAATATGACTTTCAGAAATAAAGTTGCTAAAACACAGGAATAAAATGACATGATAACATGAATCTGACTTTCAGTGGACAGCAGTCTGATGCAAAAGGTTTCATTACATAACTATATACAATGAAATGAACATACATATTAATTTAGATTTGATTTATGTATTCAAGCAAATTTGTATTGCTTCTCAAAGCGACCTTGGCTTTTCCAATATGGCGAACGCAACTCACTTATCACTGCTTCAGCATAAACAATAGAAACGGTTTGACACTGTTGCAGCTGCCAGCCAATCAGGAAGCAGTTTACTGGGCGTACGGCAATACCCGTTGCTATGGACACAGACTGACACAACATCAACTTCTGCTGGTGTGTTTCTCAGAAAAATGAAATCTGTTACACCGCGGTAAGAGTTTGTTAGAATAATTTCTTGTGTTAGCACACGACTTTTAAAAAGTGTGTGTTTTTTTATTTTTATTTTTTGTGTGTTAGTATCATGTGAATTGTACGTTGTTTCGTTGAAAAAAATGTTAGAAAACTTTGTGTAGAGTGGTGAACAACTCGATTTGAGTCAACATTTGTTACAGTTAGCACTGGAGGATCAAAACAAATAGATAAAACCATTTTCTCTCAGTGTTAAATTGAAACACACTGAAACGGCATATGGTTTATCTTTGGCAGCATGGTTAACTTTTCGTGTTGAATTAAAAAGGCCTTATACGTTAGTAGGTGAAAGAAGCGTATTTTCAACGTTCGTTACGTTACGTTTGTAGTTATTACAGCACAGCAACGAAGACTGTCTAATTCTAACAACACAAACTACAACACTCTGTAGCCAATAGTCTGAAGCTGTAATTTTGCTCTCTTTTACCAACAAATGTTGCATAAAACGGCCGAAATCTACATCAGTTGTTTTTATTCATCGGGTTAGGTAAGATATTACACCTGTTTGCTTGTATGTGGATGAGGTAGGGAAAAAAGTGTTGGTGTGTCTAGTTATTTGCATTTTGATTGATTTGTACTGTCTGGACAGGGAAACAAAAGACACTTTTTCAGCTCTGAAGAGGTAGCAGACATTAGCGACATCTTCAAGATTTGAGGCTGGGGGAGCAGCTAATTATTATTTGTGCTGTTGACCTCTCTCTGTAGGGTGTCTCTGTCTGCTGCTGAAATTCCATCATGTAATGCTACGTGTTACAAATTGTTTTAATACAAGAATTAAGTATAAGTAACATACGCCATCTTGTTTGCATATTGCAGGTGATTTTGCTACAGAAACCATTCAAAATGAAAGCAGTTCAGATCCAGCATTTGAGCTCTAAGCTTCGCAAAAATAAAGTCCTTGTGAAGGAGGACAAGCCAAGACGGGTGAGCAGATACTGTTTCTGTTATTTATTTGTCTACAACAACAGTATCAAAAGTCAAAAACACTCTACAGCTCTTTGAATCAGGTGTTCCAGATGAGATCTCACATTCCCTGTTTTTCAGAGACCCACATTTTGGACATTGTCCAATGCTTTAAAGAACCTTCTTCAAATGACCAATTGCCCTAATAATTAGTTTGGCTCCTTACAGGGAACAAAAATCAATCCTTGACTGCAGTGACTTCAACTCAGCAATTTTAGGCTCGTGTTTTATCCTGCTTCTTTTATGAATACTCTCAGATTGACATGAGATTCATATTCAACTAGCCATAGTCTTTCCATTTATTCAGATTTTCAGGTAGTTAAAGGTCTGAAGCTGTTCCAGCATCTGACTCTGGATGTGATTTGACTGGAACAACATAAGTGCGGTTTTATCTTTGCCCTTGCACCACAACTTATTAGTCTTTTGAGATTGTGCGCTCTAATGAATGCTAAAGAAATGTCTGAACCAGTTTATTAACAGCAGGTTGGTACATGAACAACTATTACTGCCAATTAAGTTTGGAACCAGATCTGTGGCGTTTGCATATTTAAGAACTGCCATACCTCCACTTCTGCAAGAGATGTTATTGATGTACATAAAAATACAATTTAGGGAAAATTCTATTACATTTATTTCCCTTCCAATGTAGTTTTAATAATTAAGTCAAAATGAGTTAATCTATCTTAAGTAGTCTGGTTAGATGCATTGAGTCCTTGACTTTGCAGCAATCACTCCTCCTGAGCAAGCAAGTGGTAAAAGAGGAAAAGAATGACTCAGTTTTAACAGGAAAAAACTGTCCAGCAGAACCCAGCTTGGCCATGTGCTGTGAGCAGCTGAGGGTTGAGGGAAGTGAAAAAAGACAGAAGAGCTGGTCCAGGAGTACATTTTTAAGAGAAAGAAAACAGTTATGGTACGAACTGCTCCAGCAATGGCACCATCCAGGAAAGAGACAGCTAAACTCAGAAGAAAGCATTGGCCTGAAATCATTTTATATATTAATAATAATAACACTTTCTGGGTTACCCCATCTGCACATTTTTGTGAAATAAATTTGATTTCCATCAAAGCATATTGTTTTACTCCTTGCCTTCCTTCACTAAAGCAGCTTTACTGCCTCTGATTAGTGTTTTATGAATCCAAACCTGTCAGCTGTTAAATGTTGCATATCATAAGACTTTGTGCTACATTATTAATCCAGATTTTAAGCTAAAATTCCTTTTTGACCTATCTCTGAAATGGGCTAAGTGCAGTTGGATGTTTCTTTGTCTCTGGTACACCGATAAGGAGGTGTCAGCAGATTGTGTAGCTTAGGCTTTAACCACAAAATGCAGTGGATCACTCTCACTGAACTAAGCGTTCTTCGAACACGTGTTACTGTTTTAACTGTGAAGCTCTCAGTTGAGCATTATATATATTTTTAAAATTGTTTGTCCATTGTTGAAAACAATCAGCGCCTCATTACTGGTATATGATCTGACAGACACTGAAGAGGCAGTCAGTGCAGACTGGATAACAGACCCTGTCGTTTGTGATTGCAGATGATTCCATCAGTTTTTATGCAGGAAATGCAACAGTCCTCAGAGGAGCGCCTGGGTAACACCACAAAGGTTTACCTGCCCCTCAGGCTCAAGACTCCAGAAAGCAACACCCCGCATTGCAGGGTAAATATCAGCAAATGTTGTCATTCCTCCAGACATTTTTAGTAATAACGTATGAGGAAAATCAGTTGTAATGGTTTGAGATGACACAGGTGCAGTTTGCCCTGAGAGGTGATGTGGATTTATAAATAGCTTGAATTTTGTACTTATAAAACATTTTAAATGAGAATCCTAACAGCAAAATAGCTTAAGGCCCAGTTTACAAGACGTTTTCTGGTGAAAATGGAAAGGTTTTGTTGCGTTTGTACTGTTCATTTACATGACAATGGCGACTGTTTTCTCTGACAACGGCACAATTTGAGAACGGCTTTCAGAGTGCAATAGTTGTTGTGTAAACATTGTCGTGTAAACTGAAAAATGAGATTTTTTTGTACAGGGAACCCCTGGCTCATGTGCAGTATGACAGATATCAGAAGATGGACACCAACACAACAAAATGGCTGCCTACAATTTTAAAAATCTCAGAAGAAGAAATGATGAACAATGACAAATGGCTTGAAATTTGGTGGTTTTATAATTCAAAGTCACCTTAAGCAACAGTTGAACCTCATCATTTGTCCATAGAAACACTTTGTTCTCTGCCATCTCAAATATTTATTAGTTGTCCCGGCTTTTAGGCAGAGACTTTTCAAAGAACATAGCACTAGCTTGTGGCATGGCGAGAGCATTATACCATTTTCACGTCTCTACTGTTGCCGTGTAAACGGAGATTGTAATTAAAACGTTGGTATGTAAACGTGTTAACAGAAATGAGAAAAAAATGCCGTATTCAATGGATCGTTGTCATGTAAACAGGGTCTAAATGAGATTTAAAATAACCCTCCGAATATGACAGGTTTCTCATTATTCTTTTATTAAATAGAGTCCATCAGTGTGTAATGTGGTCTTTGTATAATTACAGCTGTTCCTTGAAAGTCTGAGGTTTGTCAGATAAGATGTAACTTACCTGAATGATGGACAAGGAGAGCATTAACAGGAGAAGCACCCAAGAGGCTGCAGATGTTCAGAGCTCATGTGGGAGAATCTGTCGACAGGACAGCTATTAGTTGTGCAGTCCATAAATCTGCTATTTGTGGAAGAGTGGCTAGAAGTAAGGCATTGCTGAAATAAAGCCATTAAAAGCCCCTTTTTAAGTTTGTCAAGCTATATTGGTGACACAGCATACATGTGGAGAAAGTGATATGGTCTGATGAGACTGATGATGGCCTAAATGCCAAATGATATGTATGACAGACAACTAACAATGCACATTGGCCTGAACACACAATACCCACAGTGAAGCATAGTTCTTTGAACTGCTTCCATTTGGGTATGGTGTGAAGATGTTTTCTTTCAGCAGGAATTAGGAAACTACAGAATTGGCAAAAGACTTCAGAATAAGCCAGAGATTCTAAACATACTCTAAGCTCTCGAACTCTGAACATACAACCAAGCCTACAGTGAAATTATTTAGATCAATGCACCTTCATGTATTAGAATAGTCCAGTCAAAGTTCCAACCAAAATAGAAGTAATCTTTTGCAGGACTTGAAAATTAATATTTACAGATGCTCTCCATCCAATCAAAAAGAAAACACACACACATACAAAAACCAAACAAATTATAATCTACAAAAAAGAATCTTCAAGCAAATCAATCTGTGTAGCCATAAACAAAGCTGGTAGAGACATACCTTGAAAGATTTGCAGCTGTAATGGCAGCCCTGGATGATTTTACAAATATTGATTCAGGGAGGTTGATTAAAAGTACATGGCACACTTTTTATACTTTTATTTGTGAGAAATGTGAAAAACCTGTCTTTTCCCTCCAGTAAGTAACTTACTGGAAGACATAATTTCATTTTTATGTTCCAAGTTATTCCCTACTTTGTGCTGGTCTATCATATACAATACCAATTAAATTATGTGCTTTAGATACCAAATTACTTTCCATCACTCAGCAGCTGTTACTTGACCAGAGTACTTTGCTGTCAAAAGTTCATTTAAGGCATTTAAAATTAATAAACACCTCCTCAGCAAATTTGAAAATTTGCATCTCACCTTGTATGCTTTTCTGTTGACTTGTTAAATATGCAAATCTAAAAGTGACAAGTCTCCAATGTGGGCCACTTATTCTCTAGTGATAAATGAAAGTCCTGCTCAGTATACAGCATATAGGTCATACCAGAAGTAATTCAGATTAACTGTAATAAGATCTGTTGTCCTATAAATAGGTTGTAAGCCTTAAAGATGTGTAAAACAGGAAATACTATTTTTAGATTTTTTTTTCTGCTTAAGGTCTGAATACTGGGAACTGTTGGGCTGTCTTTATCTCTTAAAAACATGGGTGAATTCAGATCCTCTTTCTATGGTCTGAATATACTTCATGCAGTCTTGAGAAGTATGGAGATGTATGTAAGTTTCTTGTAGTGTTTTCCAGGGGCAGATAGAATGGAACAAAGAAATTACATAATGAAAAACACATCTGTATTTCAAGACTCTATCCAATATTTTGTATTAACTGCAAAATATAACATTTTTAGTTGTCTATCTCAATCCTTAAGGTAAGGATTTATTTTTATCAGTATCATGTCCTTTAGTTATGGACTAACCACCCAGAGATGGTCACAGTAAAGCAAAAAAAAAAAAAAAAAAAAAAAAAGAAAAGTAAATGTAGAAAAACCTGAAATCTCAAAAAAGGCCCAACTATTCAGTACTAGTAGATGCAGTGGGGCAAAAAAGTATTTCGTCAGCCACTGATTATCCAAGTTCTCCTACTTAGAAAGATGGGAGAGGTCTGTAATTCTCATCATTGGTCCACTTCAACTATGAGAGGCAAAATAAGATAAAAAAATAAAAAAAAATCCAGGAAATCACTTTGTAAGATTTTTGAAGAATTTATTTATTTGTAAATTATGATGTAAAAGAAGTATTTGGTCAATAACAAAAGTTCAACTCAATACTTTGTAACATAACTTTTGTTGCCAATGATGGTCAAACGTTTGCTGTAAATCTTCACCAAATAAGTGTAAATCAGTTGTGCTAGGTTTGAGCTGGCTTGTGTTCTTAAATTGAGATGGCCGTTGTTTCTGCTTTACGAACCATAGTTTTTAACAGTGATACATGCTGATGCCAACAATTAACAAGCTCCTTTGGATGACCTTTAAACTCCTTAAACATTATGGTGGCACAAACAGACACTGTAGAAGCACAAACATCACATGGAGGGAAGTTTCCAGGTTGATTTACCTTTGATGAACTCTGAAAACTTTTATTGCTATCTTTAAAATTATAACGACACAAATGAAACTGGCTGCAGCTCAAACCAGTGACAACATAAAACAAAGGTTTGACATCATTTTTGTTAGATTGATTAAAGCAGGGGTGGGCAACTTCACTTCGGTAGCCTCTTTTTATTGCAGTCTTGTAGGGTGTGTCTCTATCAGCTTGTAGAGACTGAATGTTTACCTGGTTTTATGTTTAAGCTCAGTCAGATTCGGTGGAGAACAACAGTGTTTTCAAGTTTTCTCACAGATTCTCAATTGGATTTAGGTCTGGACTTTGACTGGTCCATTCTAACAGAATAATTTGCTGTGATCTAAACCATTCTGTTGTATCCCTGGCTTTCATATCATTTGCTGAAAGGTGAACTTTCATCTCAGTCTCTGACAGGTTTTCTTCCAGTATTGTCTTGTATTGAGCTCCATTTATCTTCCCATCAACTCTGACAAGCTTCCCTGTCTCTGAGGATGTTTTCTGCCCATGTAACATTTTACATGTAGGCCAGAAAGTTCCATTTCTGTCTCATCTGGCCAGACCATCTTCATTCATCGATTTGCAGTTTTTCCTATATGGTTTGTGGCAAACAGCAACTGGAACTGTTTAAGGCTTTCTTTTTGCCCCTCGTATATAAAGCCCAGTTTTGTGGATTTAACCCTGATTTTAACTTCATAACAATTTTCTCCCTGACCTGTCTGCTGTGTTCTTCAGTCTTGATGATGCTGTTTGTTCACTAATCTTCTCTAACAAACCTCTTAGGCCTTAACAGAGCAGCTGCATTTATACTTAGATTAAATTACAGACATGTGGGCTCTAAATACTAATTACTTGGCTGCATAGGACTTATATATGAGTATCAAAGTAAAGGCTGCTGAATGCATGTCACACCTTTCAGGTTTCCATTTGTAAAGAAAATGTGGAAACCATTATTTTCCTTGCACTTCACAAATATGCGCCACTGTGTGTTGGCCTATCACATAAAATCCCGATAAAAATGCTTCAAGTTTGTGTGTGTACTGGTAAAAAAATTTGGAAAGGTTTAAGGTGTATGAATAATTTTGGAAGACACTGTTTTGGAAGGAGCTCTTTAGAAATATTCATGCGTACGTGTATGTTTTTTTTTTTTTTTTCAGCTGTCCCCGATAAAACCGGAACGTCTGATTTTCCAGCCTTACCCATCAGAGCTGGTCTTCCAGAACTTTATTCCCTCACAAACCTACAGTTTGCCTTTGCTGCTTCTCAACAATGACCAGGTTTGTGCATGTGAAAATCTGAATCTTTCATATAAATATGATTTAAAACAACATATGGCTGAACTGATCTGTCAATCGTAACAGATTTGGTGATAGAGGGACAAAAACATGTACATTTTTCAACCATTCCATTTCCAAGCAGAAATAAATACATTGAGTCTTATTGTAGCAGTGTTGTGTGCAAGTAATGGAAAATAACTGCAAAAGGTCATGGTGGATTGAAAGAGATATGTAGAAGTAGGTGTTAATAAAGCATCACTTGTCTGTGAACTTTGCTTTGTCAGCTGTTGTTAACAGTTTTTGTTTTGTTTAAGGTTGCACACCCTATAAAGGTGGAACAGGATATTTCAGAACAGTTCCATGTGGTGGGTCCAGAAAATGGAAACGGCAAGGTAGCACCTGGAATGACTGCCAAGTTTATGGTATTCTTCACCCCGCGGGAGAGCAAGGTACTGTTCCTAATAATATTCACGACAAAATGTATGAACCAGTAAGTCTTATGTAGAGGAATGACAATGTGGTCTTGGGAGGATGTATTTGGATTCAGAAAAGATTCTAGACCAAGTTTGAATAAATCTTTCTTTAAACATTATGGTGTAGCTTTTTGAGTTGACTTGATGTTTAGTGTAAAAATCTAATTCAACTGTCATTTTTCTTTTTAACAAAGGATAATACATTTGAAGTTATCAGGATAATTTTTATCATGGCTATGTGGTACTGACTTTCAGTTTGGTAGTAATACTTAGAAATCACATCTCTTTATCTGAGGTACTTATGACTTTATCGGCTTAAATATCTTTGAGGCAAACACTACTTCATATACAACTGAGGAATGCACTGTGATTATATATGTGTTATTAAAATTTAGAGATAAAGATTTTTAATTTAATCCAGCTGGATTGTTGGGATTTGGAACCTGCTGCTGTGAACTTAGAACATAAAAAGCAAATAACGCATTGCATTCTTAACTGGCTGAAACAACGCAAATTAGTCAAAAAAACTTTTTTTGGTTTTAAATCTAATACTTTTTACAATGAAAACTGAAAAACAAAATATCTGTTTACTTCAGAGGAGATATAATCTATCATCTATAAACAAAAAAAAAAGGATGGGTAGCAAATATAACATGAAATGTCCCCTTGATAAACTTATGCACTTAGAAATTGGAGGGATGGAACTGAAGAAAATCTCTCTGAGCTGCAGTGTTCCTTTTCTGTCATTTCAATGTTTTAGATCATCAAACTAATTTTGGTATCAGAAAAAATTCAATTAAAGTAAATACAAAAGGCATTTTTCAAACAAACCTGGCCATTTGTGAAAAAGTAACTGCCACCTTAAACCTAATAATGGTAAATGGAGTGTACTTATATAGCTCTTTATCAAGTCCAGAGGACCCCAAAGCTCTTTTTCCTACAATCAGTCATTAACCCATTCACACCCACATTCACATCCAGATTGTAGCCACAGCTGCCCTGGGGCAGTCTGACAGAAGCGAGTAACAACTGTGCCACTTTTGGTTGCACCAAGTGAAAAACAAGTAATAACTGACAATGAGTCATTTAAATCACTGTGGAGGAATTTTGGCTCGGTCTTTGTTGCAGAATTGTTTTGTTTGAGCCACATTGAAGGGTTTTGGAGCCTGAATGACCCGTTAATGGTAAAGCCACAATGTCTCAATCGAATTTAAGTGCAATCTTTGACTAGGCCACTTTAAAAAGCTTTGCTTTCCTTTATGCTGTTCAGAACTGTTGCACAACCCAAAAACCCTTAAGCATGAGGTAACAGATTAAGGACGGCACATTCTCCTTCATAATTTTTTGGTAAAGAGCAGACTTCACAGGTTCCATTAATTACAGCAAGTCTTCCAGCTCCTGAAGCAGCAAGGCACCACCAAATCATCCATATAAACAGAATCAATCATCAATCATACCATCATGTTTGACTCTATGGTTGATGTTCTTTCTCTGACTTGAGGTTTTAACTTAAATTAACTAAAACTCAAAACTTAAATGAAATAAAACTCATCATAGGGTCAAGTTAATTTGGATAGCTTCATCTGAAACATTTAAAGGTGCAGTATATAACTTTTATAAAACATAAGTTTTTAATATATTTGTTAAAACTGTCAGCATGTCATGACAGTATGTTATGAGACAGATAATCTGTGAAAAGATCGATCTCCTTCATCTTCTCCTTGAGCAACTTTTGCTGTTTGAAGAAATGCACCGCTCCCGTGTCGTTCTGACCAAAACCAACCAATCAGAGCCAGGAGGAAGGTCTTAGCGCTGTCAGTCAACCTCATTTACTCGCTGCTAAATGTGCTGATGGCGGAGAAACAACTTATCCTTACAGGAAAACTGTTTATCCATTGGTGATTAGCAGCGCCACACAGAGGGTGATTGACAGACCCACTAAGACCCGCCTCCTGGCTCTGATTAATTGTTTCCAGATAGCACTGGGAGAAGGCAGAGGAGCTCGATTTTTTTCACAGATTATCTGTCTCATGTCATTCTGTCACGATATATACTGACAGTTTCATATACTGACAGTTTCAACAAATATGTAGAGAACATATATATATATATATATATATATATATATATATATATATATATATATATATATATATATATATATATATATATATTATTTGAAAAAGTGACAGCTGCTAAGGTAAGTTTAAGGTCTCGTTTTATCCATATAACAAGATCATTAAAGTGGATAACTGCTTCATGTCAGTCCTGAACAATACTATCTGAGAGGTAGGGATTTTACTCAAATAAGAAAAAAAAAAAATAAAAAAAAAAATAAATTTTGTCTGTTTTGTTTGTTTGTTTTGTGAGAAAAAACCTCTAAGTTATTCAGTGATTTGTCATTTTAAGTTTTGCGTTGTTTGTCTTTTGTCTCAATTTAGGACTACAGCCACAGACTGGTTTGTGTGACACCAGGAGAACGTTTTGAGATTCCAATTCGTGCCATTGGGCCACGTGCCATACTTGACTTTCAAGATGAGATTCATTTACGTTCTTGTGTAGTGAAAGCATCAACAGAAAAATCTCACTTTGTTTGCAATGTAGGCAACTGTAAGGCCAAATTCAAGTTGCACACACAAAGGTTAGAACCAGCACAACATGGCATAATTTCTTCTAAGATATTTCTCAGATATTTACACAACAGATGTAAATCAAGCTGTTTAAAATAAAAAAGTGAACATTTTGTTTAGCAAATCTCCAGGGGCTACACTGTTCAGTATCTGGAAACAACATAGTAGTATTAGTGTAATCACCATGGATTTCTGTCTCAATTGTTAATGGTTGATTCAATTTTTCTTGTGCCAGTTTCTGAACAAACTATTTTAACAGTCCTTTCTCAGTGACACCCTCCTTTGGTACTGTCGATGTTGGAGAAGGCATCCATGTGACTGTGTTTTTCCACCCCATGACTGCTGGAGAGTTCCAGGAAGACCTCATCCTGCACTACGACACTGGTGAGACCCATTCAGACTAGGGGTGCACGATAATTATCGGCCCGATATCAAGAAATTATGACGTCATTCTCATCGGTCCGATATCATAACGAATAGCACCGATAACATGTTTGGTGGTGTGGGTGGGTTTTTTTGTTTTCTTAATCAAGCACTCCCCTCCTGCATGAGACCTGCACTGAGTTCAAATGCCTTGGTATAATTGGAGAAAACAACTGTCTTACTGGAAATAAATCATTTTAAAATTCCCTCACGTCAGAAAACAACTCAGTCATAATTTTAATAATAGTTAAAAAAAACAATATAGCAGTTACCCCAGTGTGTTACACGCAAACAACATAAATATAAACATAAAAGGTCAGAACAACTCCCAAACTGGGAACTTCCGAAACCATGTGAATGCAGCACAGCTTGTCAGTAAACAGAGAACAAAACTACTGTTGTTTGAAACTTTTTTTAAGGTTTCGGAGGAAGACGATACGCTGGCTTTGTGTAACAAGTGTTGAAAGAAAGCTCCGCGAGGAGAAAACCAGCACCTCAAATTTGATCTGTCACCTTAAACATGACCATCGCTTTGATGGAATATTCAAAAAGTTTGAAGACGCCCGCGATGCTAAAGATGGTAGCAACAAGCCAGCCTTCAAGAAGCCATCGAGACATAAATCCAGCTTTTGGCGAAACAAGAAAATTTGCCCGAGAGAATACAAGGGCTGAAACGATTAAAAACGTCGTAATGTAAATGGCGACACCTCACGACCAGTTCGATACCCTCATCGAAGATGGAGGCTGTTTTTGCCTCATTAGCCACTTGGAGCTGAGCTTTACCATCCCGAGCCCACGCTACTTTTCTGATGTGCGTCTTTCAAATAAGTGTGATTCGACCGCCAAATAAATTCATGCTTTGATTGGAAGCAACATTAGTGACATGAGCTTCTTCTTCTACTAATAATTTTCCACAGACTCTGGGCTGGCTTAGCGTAATGTTGCCCCCTACTCGTTTTATTCACATAAGCTTCACCATGGATATAGGGATTATAAATAATATCCATACATACATTATACGTAATATAAATGATTGTACTTTGAATCTAACTTGTGTCAGGGTATTTTTTGTTTTGAACTAGTGGAATACATTTTTTTTCACTTTGTATTTATTTTAAATCCCTGATCAATTCTTTTACATTTTAAAAGATTACATGAATAAGTAATGCACCTTATTTAAACAGATGTTCATTTGAGATATGGTTTCTGTTTATATATTTTGGAAAATGTTGGCTTAATTGTTTTTCATTTCAAAATTTTATATCTTCTTTTAAAGAGTCAACTGTTTTTGGTCTTGTTTAGTGATGCATTTTTGCTCACTGGTCTTTCTTATTTCCAGGTATGTTATCGGCTACTGGTAATTGGCCTTTGAAATGAGAAAACTGTTGGTTATCAGTATCGATTTAAAAAAAAAAAAAAAAAAAAGTTATTGTTCAGACTCATTTAAACTTATTGTAAAATATTCCAATAAATATTCCAGAAACTTTCCTTTAACTACCCTTTTGAAGTTAAGCTTGGTAGTATTGAAAATATTCCAAATTACAAACTTTCCATGGGGAATTATGGGAGTGAATGGGAATTAACTGGAAACAAACAACTATCTATATACAAGCATAAATATAAATATTTTTTTATACACAGAAATTCATGTGAAGTTAAACATTAATACCTTAGATCAAGAATACTTACCCATTATTATCTATAAAAGCTACTTTACTTTTTGTAGACCACAGGCTCAAATGTGTGGCTTCAATAGTCTAGTGGTCTGGGCTGAAAATATGGACTCAGTGGTCCAGAGCTCCAGAAGTCAACTATACATGTTATGGAGGAACAGGTATTGCATGTGGGGGGTGTGGCCTCTGCGCTACCTGCTTGCTCAAGTTCACTTGCATGAAATCTGGTTGTTTAATCAAGATGATTCTAAAATATATATTTTCTTCAACTAAATTTAAAATTCCTGTTAAGGGCCAATCGTTAATATTTTATATTTCAGATTTTTTCCCATAAATTTATGTTAAGTCCAATATACTGGTTAATTTCAGTGGAAAGCTTCCAACTTTGAATTTTTCAACCCTAACATAAACCCAGTTTAATTTAGGAAAAGTTAAAGTGATTTCATTGTTGCAGTATGCTTCTTCTTATCAGTTTTATTTCCTCTAAAACAAAATTCCTGCATAATGTAAGTGGTGAAATGAGAGGCAGTGCACTTTTAGAGGTTTTTATACACTTATTTTTTCAGACTGTGAAACTTATTATGTCTATGTTCTTGTTAAACTTGGTGTCATTTAAACATATGAACTTTCCCTCAGAGCGAAAACTCCTATAATTTCTTAACATTAAATATGATGGAGCAAATATAATCTCTTCTATTATTAACATATGCTAAATAATGTGTATGAGTGGTCTAAAGACACAAATGGAGGCTAGAAATAGAGTTTGTAGCCTCCATGAAATAGAATTGGTAGAAAGAAAATACATATACTGTAATCATAAAGGTAAACAGCTAAATGAAATTCTCAGACTGCAGCAGTGACCCTGTAGGAAAACAGAGTTTCTGCACACCATCAACACACAAACACACACAAACACAGACTCACAAGGAGTGGCAATAATTTCTTTACTGCATCTCAGGTTTTGTTAGATGGGCTTTTGATTTTATTTCCTGTTTCTATGTCACTATATCTTCACAGCCTTGCAAGTAGATTCCCTAAGGTTATTAACTTACCATGTATATGTTCAGCTAATAGCCATGATTACAAAATTTCTCATTTTGTCTGTATTACCAGCATGCATCTTGCCCACTGTTTAACTTCATAACTCCTTTAAAACTCCACTTGATGGACTGAGTTGAAATCAGGAGTCGTCACGGGAAGTATCAGAAAAATAAGGGTTTCCTTTATCCCAAAACTGGTAGTCATAGAAGTAAAATGAACAGAACTGAACACAAGCACGATATTAACACACAAATTAACTGCAATAAATGTAAACATTCATTTAAGGAAACATAAAGGCATACAAAACGTGTGATCAGCCCATATGAAAACAATAGGGGTAAGGAAGCACAAATGCTTAATACAGATGAAACAAAAAAGTGCACTTTGTGGGAAGTCAGGAAGCAATGCACTCCTCCAGTTTTTTGCAGTTGTATTTTTTGTTCTCAGTTCACAAAGAAGATTACATAGCTTAGATGCAGACGCAAACAAGCCTATCATGTGCAGCACATTAGACTAATTAGCACCTGGCTTTCCATCAGGGCCCTGTTTTATAAAGCGGTATAAGTGAAAATTCAGAAATTCCTCTGGCATAAGCATGTGCATCCTGGGTTTTCGGGATCAGAAAGCCAGGTAGCCATTATCCTGAGCCAACTTAGAACTGCAATTTACTCCGCGAACCAACCCTGCTCAGTAGCAGGGTTGTCTGATTAAATCCTGAGTCTGTCCTCCTGTCCATAGATTGGTGCATGTCTCTACCTATCACATAGAATCCTGGCATTCGAACTTCGGCAGGTGTTGTGTAAAGGTATTCTTTTTATCTTCTATGTTCTTATCATTGAGCACAAATTGCTTATTTTTACTCAAGTTTTATTTTAATATGGAGCTTTTTAGACAGGAGCCCCAGCACTGATGGACAGTAGATCATTGTGACTTGGACATTGATAAGTAGCTCCCAATCTGAAAACCGTGGGCTCGGTTTTGTACAGTTTTGTGGTGTTCCCTAGTCACAGACCCATAAGACTAAAAAGAAGAACTTCACAGAATTGCAGGTATCAGTGAAGCAATAACTTAGTTGGTGTCACATGTTGAGACTCCAAGTGTTATATTTTGGGTTTCCAGGCTTAATTTGCTGGATGGATAGCAGTCAGATTCACTGCTCCTTCACTAAATATAGGAGATTATGTTTTATTTTTTAAGTTTTACATTATTGCACAGTTTCTCATCTGCTCAACTAGCGTTTACATTGAAGCTGTCATCAGTGTTAGCTGACACCTGAGTTTTATTCTTCTTTACTATGCAGCCTATTGAAACTTTTCATAACTCTTATTTTTCTGGATTGGTTCTTATAGTTTTTAGTGTGGTAGCATTTCCTATGACTTTAGCGGTGTTTGTGTGTGTGTGTGTGTGTGTCTATATATATATATATATATATATATATATATATTTCTAATTCCACTGGTGAGAAATTTGCGCTTTGAGGCTTCTTATTCCCTCTCGTTGCCATGGTGGAACGTGTTATCTGCTTTTCATTGATGAGGCCTTCTTATATACTCTGACTCACGCTTCACTCAGAGCTGACTTGGCTCAGAATTGTGTAACCTGATGGATACCACCTGTTCTGAAACCGAAAATCCTGAGTATCACAGAGCCGGGTGGGTTTATTCAATGTATCTGCTTTCTGTTCAGAATTTGTTAAGTCTGCATTCTGAAACCGGGCCCAGGTTGCTGTTGTCCTGTCTTTGGCCACAAACACAACATGGAGCTGCTAAAACATCATACTCACATCAGGATAGACTCTCTGTATCAGTAAATCATGTTTTGACTTTACCCGTGCAGATTTTACTGAGTAAGAAAAATAACTGATTTATTCTGAGATAAAAAAGCATTGATTGACGTTTTAAATGTCAAGTCCATAGAACTATACAGTTCTAACCAATAAATATTTCAGAATAAAAAAGAAACACTTGTGCTAGATTATTTCCTCTTATTTTCATTTAATAAATAAAAATACGCTTACCACCATGCAACCCCCTTCCCACACCCATCTCACCTTGAGTGCCCTAAACACCCCATCCAAAAATATAAGGCACACCTTCCAGGTACATGTAATTTGTGTGTGTGTGTCTGTCTGTCTGTCTGTATAGATAGATAGATAGATAGATAGATAGATAGATAGATATAGAGAGCATAGTATGTAGGTTGTACGTTGCTTGTTGTAAATTTAGTACAAACTTGTACATCATAAACTATACGTATGTCAACTGCATGGTGGTGCAGTAGTTAGTACTGTTGCCTTGTAGCAAGAAGGTCCTAGGTTTGAGTCCCAGCCTGTAATTTTACTGCATGGAGTTTGTTGAGGGTTCTCCATGAGTACTCTGTCTTCCCACCCAAAGTCCAAATCTGAGCATGTTAGGTTAATTGATTTCTTTGAACTGACTTTAGGTGTGTGTGTGTGTGTGTGTGTGTGTGTGTGTGTGTGTGTGTGTAGGCCCAACAAATACTACACTGTGAGGATTTTAGGTTTAGGCATACTGGTAATGGTTAGGATTAGAGTAAGGGTCAGAGTTAGGCTATAGAAATGAATGAAAAACAAATGGAAGTCAGTGAAAAGTCTTTGTGAAGATAGAAGGATATAGTCTGTGTGTGTGTGTGCAGGGTATTATGTCCTGTTCGGTTTGTGTTTCCCTGTAATAGAGTGGCAACCTCACCCAATTACTGCTGGAGAAAGGCACCAGTCCCCCATGACCCTGCGCAGTTAAGCGGGTAGAGAATGGATGGATGGCCATTGACTTTTCTGTTATGGACTATACAAGCTTGTTTTAAATTCAGTTTTATACTAACTTTTGCTTGCAGTATGTTCCTTTTTTTTAAATCAAGGAACAGGAGCTGTTTGTCTGTCAACTAAATGCTGAGGCTTAAAATAGTGACTTCAAAACCATAAACAGATTAGGGGCTGGGATAAATAAGCTCTGCTTCTGACCCAAACTGGTCACATAAGTCTCTTTTAAAGCTATTTTCAAACTCACTGAATCCCATGATGTTTCACACATGCCGAAAAGAAGAGAGTTAAATCCTGTTTGCATCAAGGTAGACATATTCCTCCGTTTAATGACCAACTGTGTGTGAGATACTGAAAAGAGAAAGTGTGTGTTTTTGAATGAGAAGTCACGAGCAGATACAATAATCATACTGTAAATAGTTGTGGTGAAATTGTACTAGAGCGTAGTTAACAAATGTTGCTTGTTTGTGTTGGGATAGTGATAGATCCGAGCTGACCTTGAGTTAAAGAAGCAGAAATACATCTGATGCAGATTTATGCTCAGCTAATACTGATTCTTTTTATGTGAAGGAGAGTACAATCTTTGTCAAGCTTTTATCTTTGCATTTTTCAACTTGATAACATTTCCTTTCGGTAGACTATGAGTAGAAGATATATTACTTCAAATTGTCTGCTGTTGAAGCTGATGCAAAACCCCTCAGTATTTCCAAATTAAAGCATGGTCAGTACAAAGTGTCCTGAGGCAGACATCTTATTTTCATACCTGAACAAGTCTGGTACAAAACTATCAAAATGACAAAAGTTCAAAACAGTGAAGAGGTGAAATGACCAGCAACCGCATAAAGCATAAAATTGGTTGAAAAAAATTCAGTTAGTCTGTGCATATTAGTGTGTCACTTTGCATGTACACTGGGACACACTGCATTGTATCTCCTGCTTTCTGTTCAAAGCCAGTGCAGGTTTAAAAATATTTCAGCTTTCATCGCACTCTTGTTGTTTTTTTTTTTTTGTTTTATTGTGGCATGTTTGAAAATCTTTGTTGTTTCCTAAAAACATCAGACTTTGTCACTGCTGCTGATTTAAAGCACAAGATGAGAAACTATAAGAACCAGTCTGCAAGAAGAGTGTTCTTCGGCACTGATGACACTCAAGGACAGCTAACAGCTTCAGAAAAATTAGCACATACAAACAAAAACACCACCTAAACATACATACAGGCATTGAGAATCAAGCGTGTGTGAATACTTGTACTCTCCTACAAACCTCCTGCAGGATCTGCAGTAATCAACGTATTGAGGGAGCTGATGAGCCCTGCTGCTGTGTTCTCAGAATTATGAGGAAAGAAAGCCAGCAGGAGGAGAACGGGGTAATAGACGTCCATGATGAAAGCTGAGCAATAAGCTGTAGCTCTCCCTGCCTGTCAGCTCCTGTCATAACATCACAGTCCTGTGAGATAATTGCTTTTCTCTCTGTATCCAACTATTCTTCTTTCTCTTCCTCTCATTTCCTTTCATGACTCATCTGCCTCATATGTTTTGGGGTTTTTTGCCTCTACTCCACTGATGATATCTAACCAGTTCACAGACGTTCCTGGAGAAATAAACTGGCCTTTCTATGGCTCTGTGCTATGCTTTATATATATTCCCTTGTATGTGATAGAAATTTCTGTGGGAATTAGAAGCAAATTTAAGCACTCTGTGAATCTTAATGTGTGTATTTACTTGAAATCACAAGCAGATTTTACTCGTCTACATTTGTCAAACTCAAATATTTGCTATCCAACCAAAACTTTATTCACTTTTGCTTTCTGAATGTTTATTTTAATTCAGAGCATCTCTCTACAAGTAAGGTTCCAGGTCGGTAATAGGAAAGGTATTTCAGATTCTAGTCACCTATCACTCCTTGTACAACTCAGTAAGATGCTTTTCTGTATCTTTATTGAGCAAATCTTTAAACCTTAAAAGATTTTCTGATTCAAACTTTTAGCCTTTTGGAGGATTTTGAATCTTATTGATTGATCATTGACTTATACTACTTAATTTTCCTGAAACAGCCAGCTGTATTAGATATCAGAGCCAATTTTTTTTTTCAGGTGCACTTGTTTTAACTTGTGGCTTTACTTATTAGCATTCCAGAGAACCTCCGAATGTAAGGAAAAGAAATATTCTACATTTCTCTATTCCCTTTTGTTAAACAAAATGTTAAGCTTCATTCAAACAAAATTATTTGTGGAGAGTTTGTTTAAAAATAGCTCTTTTACATAGATGAAGGCTTCTGGGAAAAAGGCAACAAAAACAGAGGCTTCGAGCTGGAAAATACCTGGAATTTTAAAATAATTTTATCTTTTGGTCTCTGTGACTGAAGTTGTTTACTGGTTCAAGATAACTACAAGGAAAATAAAATGTAACTCCACTGATTAATGTAATGCATTAATGAAAGAATGTACTGACTGTATGCAGAATGTTTGCTTTTACATTTATTAAAATGGGACAAAAGACAAAGCTGTCTGATATTGAATATGAAAGTCTGCACTTAAAATAGAATTCCATTGTTCAATATGTGTTGGAATGGCACTCATGAACAATATGAGGAGAATTATCATAAATCAAACATAAGTCCTATGCAAATGTTAATCTGCAGTTAATAAATTAGAATATGCGTTCCAACTAGGCTTGTTTGTCAGATTAAAAGTACCTTTTGAAAATTTTAAGTAGGCAGTAAACATATGCTTTTGAATAAGCCCACATTTTTTAATTAATTTTTTTTTTTTTTTATGGTCTGGTGTAATATTCTGATTTTAAATGTCATGTTTTAATTAGGTTTTATCTGTTTAAGTTTAAAATACTAGATAGTGTTACAGTCAGAAAAAAGTCCCCACTGAGTCCATTGAACTGCTTGCAAAAATTTAAAACCTTTTTGATGTCACTTTTTTCATTTCTAGTAATTTTGGTAACCAAGGAATCTGTGATTTCTTTCTTCAAGATAAATGTTATTTCAAGAAATTACAAACCACAGAAGCAAATGTCAGTCAAACATGTTCAACGTTTAGAATTTTGCTTGTATCATTACCAGAATGACACGCTGTAACTCTGCATGTATTCAGATGTACTTACACAGGAATATTTTAATTTTAATAGACATTTGAACAACAAAAATAAACAAATATAAACCATATAAGGACTAAAAGAAAGGTCTCTGCTCTCATGCTTAAATTGCATTGTCTCTAATTTGAATACAAACAAAGAGTTGCTAAATTTACATGACACTTTGTTCTTGGTGGCTTTATACAAAACCTAATTTTGCATCTTATTTTTTTTCCCCTGGTGGTTAATTGAATTACCGGCAAACACAAAACTTACCTTGTTTTACTCAAACAAGGATATCAAGAAAAATGTGTATTCTAACTAAAAAATAGGTTAGAATACTCTACCCCTAACAGCTAGTCCTACCCCATTTGGTTGATGTATCTTCATTGAGATGCTTCTTGTAGCTATCTACCAGTCTTTGACACAGTTGGTAGAAAGATACCTCCAGTCATTGCTTTTAGATGTGAGATGTTTCAGGGATTTCTTGCATATACAGCTTTTTGTCAGATTTAAGACATTGTCATGTTGGAAGGTCCAGTTCTGCTTCAGGTTTAATTTGTTGGGGTTTTTTTTGTTTTGTTTTACAGATGGTCTCACATTTTCCTCAAGCACCTTCTGATACACAGAAATAGGCAATTTTATTTATGAATTACCATTCAGTTTTGCTAAAATTTCATCGGCTAAAGAAAGAAATATGAAAGCCAAAGAAGCTGGTTTTAATTCCAACACCTTAAACGTGATGCCTGTTTTTTTATATCTCTTCCCCAGGTGAAGATGTGCACATCAGTTTGTTTGGAACTTCTGAGGAATTGAACATCTGTCTTGAACCTGAGCCTGTGAAACTGAAGAAGACTTATATCTCCCTGACCAGTTCTCAGACAGTATCCCTCACCAACTGCAGTGATATTCCTCTTCAGTACTGTTGGACAATGTGGCCAAGTCAGGCAGAAGATAACCTGGATTTATCCAGGTTTGGATTAGAAAAAACTTAAAATGCACACAGTCAAGCTTTCTTACTGCATTCACTTTCTTTCTGTCAGCAGCTTTTGCTCTTCTCCTGAGACAGTTTTTCACTTTGGCCGTCTTTACTCACACTTTGTAATAGTTTTCACCTTCTGTCCACTCTCCAGGGAGAACTCAGTGCTTCAGCAGGGGGAGGAGAAAAGGGAGGAAAACATGTGTCGACCTATTCAATGTGAGTCTGACCCCACAGAGATCCATCACCCCCTGCTGCTGTGCCGAGCCTTGCATGAGAGCAAAAGCCAAGCTGCACAGGACTGCCAAGATGCACAAGACCGCCTCCCTACCCTTTCGCTCAGTGGCATAACATTAGAGCCTGTGGTGTGTTTGGATTTCACTCTCTCACTGTATCATTTCTTCATTCCTTTTTATTGAACCACTAATTTAGTTTAATCTGTCTGTCTATATATACACACACACACAGTACTGTGCAAAAGTTTAAGGCAGGTGTGGAAAAAATGCTTTCAGAAATTTAAATGATTGTTTATTTTTATAAATTTACAAAATGCAAAGTGAGCGAACAAAAGAAAAATCGAAATCAAATCAATATTTGGTGTTACTACCTTTTGCCTTCAAACCAGTGTCAATTCTCATAGGTACACTTGAACAAAGTTAGGGATTTTGTAGGATTTTATTGGATAGTCAGGTGTAAGATCAACCAATTATACCAAACAGGTGCTAATGATCATCAATGTGACACTTAAGTTGAAACACAGTCATGAACTCAAATAGAAACAGCTGTGTAGGAGGCTTAAAATCGAGTAAGGAACAGCCAAACTCTGCTACCAAGGTGAGGTTACGAAAGACATTTTCATGTATTGGCAATATTGAGCACAACAAAAAGATAAAAGGTAGTTATATTGCAACAGCAAGGTCTCTCCCAGACAAAGGTTTCAAAGCAGACTGGTGTTTCAAGATGTGCTGTTCAGGCTCTTTTGAAGAAGCACAAAGAAATGGGCAACATTTAGGATCATAGACACAGTGGTCAGCCAAGGAAACTTTGTGCAGCAGATGAAAGACACATCAAGCTTATTACCCTTCAAAATCGGAGGATTCCAGCATTGCCATCAGCACAGAACTAGCAGAAACCAGTAGGACCCAGGTACACCCATCTACTGTCCGGAGAAGTCTGGCCAGAAGTGGTCTTCATGAAAGAGTTGCAGCCAAAAAGCCATACCTCCAGTGTGGAAACAAGGCCAAGTGACTCAAGTATGCATGAAAACATAGGAACTGGGGTGCAGAAAAATGGCAGCAGGTGCTCTGGACTGATGAGTCAAAATTTGAAATATTTGGCTGTAGCAGAAGGCAGTTTGTCGAAGGGCTGGAGAGTGGTACAATAATGAGTGTCTGCAGACAACAGTGAAGCATGGTGGAGGTTCCTTGAATGTTTGGGGCTGCATTTTTGCAAATGGAGTTGGAGATTTGGTCAGGATTAATGGTGAGAAATGGTGAGAAATACAGGCAAATACTTATCCATCATGACATACCATCAGGGAGTCAAATGATTGGCCCCAAATTTATTCTGTAGCAAAACAATGACCCCAACATTACTGCCAAAGTTATTAAGAACTATCTTCAATGTAAAGAAGAACAAAAAGTACTGAAAGTGGCAGTATGGCCTTGAGCCTTGATCTCAACATCAAGTGTGTCTGGGATTACATGAAAAGACATAAGGATGTGAGAAAGCCTACATCCACAGAAGATCTGTGGTTCTCCAAGATGTTTGGAACAACCTACCAAAAACTGTATGCAAGTGTACCTAGAAGAATTGATGCTTTTTTGAAGGCAAAGGACAATCATACCAAATATTGATTTGATTTAGACTTCTCTTGTTCATTCACTGCATTTTGTTGATGGATGAAAATAAATGATTAACACTTCTATTTTCAAATAGCATTCTTTGTTTAAAGCATTTTTCTACACCTGCCTAAAACTTTTCCACAGTACACACACACACACACACACACACACTGCCGACCAAGAACAAAACACAAGCTGCAGCTTTGGAGACGATCCCACCCAGTCAAATAGCTATTTCAATTTGCCTTTTGTTAGGCTCACTTGAACCCTTATGTTTGCCCATTTTTCCACTTCTTCAAAACCACACTTGCTCTTTATGGTCCTTTCTGCAGTAGTGCACAGTCAGGATGGGCCTTCCCAAACTTTTCCTTATAGTTGGGAGCATGAAATTGTCCAAAATGTCCTTGAATCCTGTAGCATTAAGAGTTAATTTCACTGGAACTAAAAGGGCTAGCCCAAATCCTAAAAAAAACATTCCATAGCATTGTCCTCTCTACCCTGAGCTTTATGGTTAACACAGTGTAGTCACAGAAGTACCATTCTCCTGACAACTGCCAAACCAGTCAGAAGAATTTTTTGCCACTCCAGGCAAAAAAGTGTCCAGGGAACACTTCTCAAGTACAGAGTCCAGCGCCAGCGTGTATTACATCGTTGCATCTCACCTTTGGCATTGCACATATGAATGTTAGACTTGGATAAAGCTGCTAAGTCACGGGAACCCAATTCCATGAAGATCTATACACTGTCCTTGAGCTAATCTGAAGACCTTGTGAAGTGTGGCGGTCTGTAGCTATTAATTTTGCAAAAAGTTGGCCAATTCTGCATACTTTACGCATCAGCACCAATCGACCCCACTTTGTAATTTTATGTGACCTACAGCTTCATGGCTGAGTTGTTGTGTGTGTGCGTGTGGTGTGTAAGCCCAGCTTACCAGTTTGCCGATCAGACAGAGACAGTAGACAGAGTGCCTGGGAAAGATTGGTGAAAAGAAAGTGAACTCTGCAGTTTAGTCACTACATAAACCTTGAGCAGACATTTGGGTGAGACACACCATTCTGAGTGTGTGAAGTTTAGTTTGAAGAACTAGTAACAGGCATCGTTTTTTTCTGTTTTACATCTGTTCGTCTTGCATTTGTAATTATTAAGGATCTGCATATGTTCTGTACATCATTTCACTAAAATAATTTTTGCTTTAGGAGGGGGAGATTTGGCCTAACGCTACAGCAAACTTCATTATTGTCTTCAAGCCAGAGGAGGCAAAAGTTTATCAACACACCATTTACTGTGATGTCACAGGTTAGTCAACACTACATATACAGTTTTTTTTTTTTTTTTTTTTGTTTTGGAAAAAAACAATGCCATTGTCAGGTTTAGTTAGGCCCGAGCAGTGACAGTGCTGCGAAGGCTTATTGTAATCACAGGATTTCTTCTTTTTCTTAATATTCCGCCACTTTACACGGCCTTTTAAAGGCCTTAACATATTCAAAAAGTCATCAAACATCACATACCCCACATAAAATTTTTGGATTTCAATGGAATCAAAAGTGGGCATGGTCAAACTTCTCTATGGTGCCCCCTAAACTGAGAGAGGCCCAACTGTACATCGTGGAGATCTGAAACTTGGTAACAAGGTAGATCACCCCAAGTCAAGAAAAAAAAAGTCTCTTGAGAGGCAGCCATTTTGAGTCAAATGGCAATTTTTGGCCATTTTTCATGTTTATACACCTTGAACTTTAACAAACTCCTATTGATTTTGAGCTATTAGCTTCATCTTCAGCCAGTATGCAGTTAAAGAATGGGGGATTAAAAGTGATCAAAATCTTGAGAGTTTGATCATATTTAGGGGGTGTGGCCAAGCATCGAACTTAGTGTACTCGCCAAAGCAAATGAAACCCTACACTTTCACATAAAAGGGTCAAATTTCACCAAACTTGGTATGAGTTATCCATGTTGGATGCCTGACCCCCTCAGAACAGGAAGTCATTTTTTTTTCTTGGAAAACTCCATTTCTGACCCTCTTGACCTAATCAATATGATCTTATGTCAGAAGAGAGACAACAAGTTGATATTAAAGCTGCAAGCACAATTGGGTGGCCCACACAGCTCAGTGTAACAGTATGACGTCTGACTTCGCCATCCCGCCACCGCCATTACCTCCAGCAAAAACTTTGTGCTTGAAAGCAAGGGAAACCAACTTGTTATCTGTCTTCTGACATAATATAATGTTGATTATGTCAAGAGGGTCAGAGATGGCGTTTTTCCAAGTAAAAAAAGTGACTTCCTGTTCTCAGGGGGCGGGGCTTCGATGATGTCAGCATATGACCACATAGTATTGTCAGGCATCTGACATGGATGACTCACAGCAAATATGGTGCAATTTTACCTTTGTATGTGAAAGTGATAGCATTTCGTTTGTTTTGGCGAGTACGCCAAGTTTGCCACTTGGCCACGCCCCCTATATATGCTCAAAAACTCAAGATTCTAACTTTTAGGCTAATTGGAATTTGGTGAGGCCTCCAGCTTCTCCCTGTGTATGATATAATACTGCGTTCAGACTGAATGCGACTTGAGCGTCAGGAGCGTCTGGTTTACATCCAAAGTTTATGGTGGACACGCGTCAAGGGACGTTGAGAAGTCTCGCTGCGCGTTTCGAGTGTTCGACGCGGAGCATCAACCAATCAGAGAGACCTCGCTATGTGACGTAGTGGCGCATTTTCCAACTGGACAGAAGGACCAAGAGCCCGGGAAGTGAAAACAACGGAGGACATGCTGATTATCGCTGCTTGTTCCCATCCTATTATTTATGAGCCATCGAGTTATTACTATAGAGACAGGAATAGAAAGGACCTTGCTTAAAGGAGGATTAGCGAGGAAGTCGGGATTTCGGGTAAGTTATAAATTTTACAACACAATATTTCCCCACATTTGAGCTAGCCAAATCCGTCCCGCACAAGGCTGAGCCACTACTAGTTTGACGCTAAAAAAAAAAAATTCACGCTAAAAAAAAAAAATCAATGTATTTATTCAGAGGAAATGTGCAGGAGATGGTGGAAGAGTCTGAGGGGCAAGTATGCAAAAGAAACAAAAAGGAGAAGGAAAGAAAGAAGAGTGTGCAGCAGCAGGGACAGCACAGAAGTGGAAGTACCAGGTGGTCCTGTCCTTCCTCGAGCCATTCAATGCTCCACCAGAGACCACCACTTATATGGAGAGGGTTGAGGAGAAGCAGGCCGCTGGGTACAACCACTCAGAGGAGCCAGAAGCAGCAGCAGGGCTGACAGATGCAAGAGGTCTGTTGTTTAGAGAGGCTATATAAAAAAAAAAAACAACAAAAAAACATTGACAGGTTCCATCTCCCAAGTTTGCTGGCTTGGTGTTGTTGTTAATATTATAAAATTGTTTTGATAAAGTCATGACAGCTGAAACGGTGCCTTATGGTGCCTGCTGTAAACACTGACCTGGACTTTTCTGAGCCATCTCTGTGCTGGCTGGACCATCCTCTGCTGCAGCACCTACAGGTGTGTCGAGATTCATCGACATATGATTTGTAAATAAAGGGCACATTACAATATTTGTAAAAAAAAAAAAAAAAAAAAAAAAAAAGTAAATAATTTACTCTTACTAGCTGGTGAGCCCCCCAAAAATGTGGTATTTGCACCATGACAACAGCGTTTGAGACATGTTTGCCCTTCATCAGCCATGTCGGATGTGCAATGATGGATCAGCATGTCGGAAACGTCATGTGGTGGTGCCCAAAACACATGCTTTGGGGGCTCACTGGCAGTACAGGATTAATAATTTTAATTTTACAGTAACTTCAAATTCTTGCACGCTGTTTACTTGTTTATATATTAGTAGTATTCTGTGAAACATGTTCAGGCATTCAACAGTCTTATTAGACTGTGTGCTTTGAAGGTTCGCCGAATAAGAGGGTCCGGAGAAGGCAGCATGATTTGGAGCCCTCAGAGTTTGAGAGGCAGATGTTAGAGGCCCTAAAGGCCAGAGCCACACCAACCCCCTGCTGTGAGGACGAGCATTACCTTCTCTCTCTGCTCCCTCTCCTGAAAAATGTACCCACTCAGTTTAAAGACTTTGTCAAATTTCAAATTCACATATTATTATATGAAAACAGCTCTGTTATGCTTAATTTGGAATCATTGGAGCCTACTCAGTAGTTTTTTGTATAAATGAGATGGCATCTTTTGCAGGAGAGGTAGCAGACTTTTTCATGTCCCTCCCTCTTCCACCACACCTCCTCCAAGCAAGGTCCTTTCTATTCCTATTGTACATATCGTAAATAGTTTTTTAAATGTTTATTTGGATTTGTATATGAATTAATGTTACTTTTTAAAAAAAACTTTTATTACTGAAGATTTTGTCCTCTACTTAAGGCTCACTGTACTTATGGTTGAAAAATTTTTCAGTAATTGTAAATATTTGCATTTTACAGATTACTTAAGTCATAGAACCTCCCAAGTACCTCCCAGTGCAGGTACCTGCCCATTTGCTCTCATGAAACTGTGGGGAACACAAGTGGTCTTCACACATTTCTCTACAACTTCTGGGTAGATTTCCAGCTCATGGCAAAATCTTTTCCACTGGGCAGACTAGATCCCACATGCATCCTCCACCACCAGCTGAGCCCATTACAGACGATAGTTGAAGACACGTTGCTCTGAGGTAAGGCTGTCACATCCAGTGAAGGGCAGCATCAAATTTCTGCACAGTGGGAACGCCTCATCTGCTACGACGACATGAGGTTGGGGTTCTCTCTGGTCAGGAGGCAGATTGAGTGTCCAATCATGCAGAACCTGACCAAAGGTTGAGTTGGCCAAGATCCCGCCATTACTTGTTCTGCCATATATCCCAACATCAATCACCTGGAACTTGTAGGGGGCGTCAGCAAGGGTTAGAAGGACCAATGTGTGGTTTCCCTTGTAGTTAAAAAAAGGGAGCCAGAGTTGGGGGGTGCCTTTAGCTTCACATGCTTCCCATCCAGAGCACCACAGCACAGGGGGAAGTTCCAACGCTCCTCATACTCCTCCGCGATGGACCTCCACTCATCTGCTCCAGGCACAACCTTGAACTCCACTAGGCAATCCCAGATAGCTGTCACCACATCTGGAATGATGGTGGAGACTGTGCAAACACCCACTTGGAAGCTGCTTGTGATGGTTCTGTACAAGTCACTAGTTGCAAGAAACCTGCATTGAAAATAAACCAGAAAGTAAATATCCAACTTGTTTACAGTTTCATTACAAAGAATAAGCTGATAACACACATATATATGCACCCTTGGCCAGCAAAAAAAAAGACTTTTCATAGTATTTTGTAACTATATTCCTAAATCACACAAGTACACTTAACAAGGGTAAAGATCAGTGGTGGGATGTAGCGAAGTAAAAAGTTTTAATTTCAGGTACTTTTGAGTACATTTTATGCTGGATACTTTAACCTTCACTACATTTTGTAGCAGGTATCTGTACTTTGTACTCTACTACATTTTTTTAGTTGAATTAAAAGTATTTAGATTTATGGTTCAAATACATCTAGTTCAGTCCTGACTAGGTCATAGTTTAGACATGATTTACACTTTTACTTAAGCAGACTTTTAATCTGATATTTTTACTTAAGTACGAAAAACTACTACTTCTACCACCACTAATAGCCTCCTGAATGATGCCCACTAACCTGAGACAGATGGACCGCGCACTTCAGCTGAAGTCGAGCGCCTGTAGTTGGTGTCCTGGTGGGAGATGCGGACACCGATGCGGGTCAGCAGATTGTCAAACTGGGCTCGGGTGAGACGGAAATTGTGTTGAAATCAACCCTAGTCAGCGCGCAGTTCCTGCACTCGGTGGTGAAACTCACCAAACTCAGAACGCTTCTGAATAATGTAGTGGATCCAGACACGGCGCAGAGGCACACGACGACAACGATCTCTTGCTTTTTTTTTTTAAGTAAATAAAGTCAAGCTACTCGCAACTTCGTCTGCCGTTGTACAAAGAGACCGGCAGAGAAAAAACAACCACAAATCAAGAGGCTCCTCCCAAAATCGCTCTAGACACGCGTCTAGAGCAAGGTTTGAAGACTTTTGCTCTTGATGCGCGTCTAGAACAATTCAAGCGTCTGACTTTAAAGTGCACAACCATCTAACTCGAGGCGTTGGGCGCCTTTTTGACGCGCGAAACATGTCTGAACGCAGCATTAGATTATAACCGTATCCACTAAACATTGATAACCACACATGATGTGTTCTAAAGGCAACAGGAAATCCTCACCAATACATATGCCACGAAACAGGAAGTTATAATAACTCCTGTCTGGAAGGTAGGATTTTGCCCAAACTTCAAAGACTTCCCGCTAGATTAAAACTGAAGTGCAATGAAGACAGTTTGGAAGATTCACCAAATTCGCAGCTTAGTGGACGCGCGCAGGAATGACGTGAGAGAGACTGATGAGGGTATCGGGGTGGTGATGCCGGAGCTCCCGTGTTCGTTGCAAAGCCCAAGCGGTGCTGAGTTACGGTGCTGAGTTGCGAGGCCTGCCCAGTGCTGCTTGCAGTTTTAATTATGTTTGTACCAACCTTCTTGTGCTGCTGAAGTTTTCATCTCTGTAATTTTTTTTGACTCATGGGCAGAAGTTTTAATCATAAATGATGCTGAGATTTGCCTAGAAAGTTGAAGGTGGGAATGACATCACACCTAGGTTGAAAGCATTATAGCTGAAAACAGAACACAGTGGGATTTGCTGTTTTGCTGAAAAGGACCGAGAACTCTGGAAACTTGCTTTTGAAAGGTATTTTAAGTACTTTGTCATAAAAATATTGATGTTCTCTGTTAAAGGGTTAATGTTACATTGTAAATTTAAATATATGAAATTTGAAAATATGACTTCTTTCATGATAAAAATCTTTAAACCAGCAATAAATATTGTTAATTCTTCACCACTTTGCAGCTGACTCTTAAGAACTTGAGGCTCTGTGCACATCCCTCCTACTCTGGAAATCAATAAGTTTGGTTTTCTCATAAAAGACTCTCCTTTCCTCTTGAGAGTCTGTGCTGACAAAGGTTAGATAGATAAATATGAGTCTGGATAGCAAACCACAAGTTTGGCTGTAAACAGAGTCTACTTTGTGTTTCCTTCTCTCTAAGTCAGCAGAACACAATTTACACATTTGTATGTGTATTGTGAGTCATTCCCAATTCATCTCTTTATTATTCAGATTATTTTAATTTAAATAACAGTATTATTCCTTCAGGTACAGTGCATACAGAAATTTTAAATCTGTCCAAAATTTAAAAAAAAAAAAAGAAAAGCCGGTTTTATTCCCTGAGCAGCAATTTAAGCAATTTTACAGTTTGTTTGAGACAATTATCTCATCCTAGTGGCAGTAAAAGGCAGTTGGCAACTTTGCATGTGGCCTTCTTTTGTCTCCTTTGAGCCAGATTCAAAATTTACATGAATTTCCATAACAAGTGAAAGCAAGTGAGCATCTGACCAACTCATGACATTCGTTCTCTAAAGCATTGTGACCTAGATCCTGATTTTGCAAGAAAGCTTCAGTAAATAATGAATCAAGACAAGCATCTATCGTCATGGTCAAAAGGTTATCATTGATACCAATCTATATTTAGGATTGAATATTTTTAATTTTTTTTATTTTTTTTTCACATTTTCATTTCATACCGAAACAAATAAAAATATGTTTACCCACAGATGTGGTTTATGAGAAGAAACTTTAATTGCAGTTTTTGTATTATGTTCTGTTTCTAAACCTGATTTTGAAAACTAACCCCAGGTTCTCTGTGGGGTAAAGATCTTGGTAGTTTCATAAGCACAGATCATCAACATACTACTTGGACTGATAGAAGAGCTTGCTTTCTGAGGACGTTTTCATCCACCTCTTTATTCATGGACCGGTCCTTAGGCAGAATTAGAAGGAAGCCCACCCACTTAAATAAGACAACTCTGAAGAATTTAGGATGCGTCAAATTATGGTTGCTGACTTTGCACCAGTCTTCTGCTGCACATCGTTGTACCTCCTACAGAATTTCAGTTTGTCCTTGTGACATACATGGCTTTCTTCTTGCCCTCTCTTGTCACAAGACCAGTCTTCATAAGTTTTTAAAGCTCATTTTGCATACAAAGACACTTACACCTTTTTGTTGTCGATGATAAGCTCTGTACCGGTGGCAACATTATTGTCATTCCAGCCCCTCAGCAGGAGACACACCTGGAGCTTGTTGAGCAATGTTGAGTGTTGTGCAGCTTTCTTCACCACAACTGAACCTTTCACAGGACATTCTTGGTTATCCAGACAACTGTTCATTGACCTGCAGCAATATTCTAAGCTGCAGTTTCCTTCATGTGAAGCCATTTTGATGCAAAGCAATGATGACTTCACATTTTGTTTGGAGGTAACCACAGCTAACACAATTAAGCAGTGAATTAGATTAGATCTATCCCCTCTTCTATAGCAGTCTGTCTGCTGATTAGAATGATTAGCTGAGCTCCTCTAGAGCTTCACCTATGTTAATGATATGATAAAAATAATAAAATTAGCTGTTTGTCTTCGGTAAAAATACAATGAATACAGATGAAATAAATGCAAAATGTATTGTAATTAAAGTCAACAATTTAACCAAATAAACCTCTCTGCTGCAAATCAATAAACATGATTACTCTAATAAAAACAGCATTAGTGCCAAGACGCTTCAAAGTTTGCAAAACACATCTGCATCAGTGCCTGAACTCTTGGCCATGATTGCTGACTTCCTGTAGACATTTAAACTTGGTACATAGAGAAAAAAATAGAAAATGTCTGAAACAGGACAATTTAAATTTTAAGTATCCCAAATATAACAATGGTGTTACCATTGTGTGTGCCTGAACAGTCTTGTGTTTTTATTGTGTTAAAAGTGTTCATTGTATGACCAAAAGAGATAATTTTATTTAATTTTTTCTTTTTTCATCTTTGCCATGTAAATGCCCTTCTGTGTTTCTGTTCAGGCCATACATCACCATTACCGCTTCGGATCGAAGGTGAAGGCCTTGGACCAAAACTCAAGCTCAATTATAACCTGATGGACATGAAAAATGTATTTATAGGTGACAAAGACCATTATGAGGTAAGAACTAGTAGAACAACTTAAACCCACCAAAGGTGCTCTTAATGTGAGCAAGATAATTTTATTACGAAAATGGTTATTCTTCACAGAAAACACATTTACTGAGGCACAATTTCATTACGGTTTATTCAGTCTTGTGCTAAAGACAATTAAAAACATACACATCAGTTGTCTTCTCCTTTTTCTCTATACTCAGTTCCAGTTTAACTAAAAAAAAACTCACAACAAAAAGATCAAATCTACAAAATGAAAAAAAATACACAGTAGAGTAATTTCAGAAAAACATTTGTGACTCCAAAACATTATAAAGTAACTTTCTAGATCCTCCATGATTTCTGGGATATTTATTTTAAGTTTGACTGTTGAACTAAAGCAAAAATACTGACAAAACCAAACTGTGGAAAGAAAGGAATACACAAAAACTACAAAGTGATGTCAGTCCTAAATGTGTTTATGTTTTGTCAAATTCAGGAAATGTAATACTAACATATTTCAGTGTGCCTCACAAGTTAATTCCCATTGGGACATTTTCACATTGTGTCTTATTATAAATGCAAACATCAGATATTTTGTTAGGATGTTTTGTGATAGACAACCCAAAATAGTACATAATTATGAAAGTGTTTTGAAAATTTTGAACAAATAAAAATCTGAAAAGTGTATTGTGTTTTTGTATTCTGCCCCCTTTACTCTGACACTTCTAAATGAAAATCCAGTGCAGCCAGTTGCTTTCAAAAGTCATGTATTACTGAACAGAGTCCACATGCGTAGTTTAATCTCAGTAGAAACAGAGCTGCTCCGTGAAGGCCTCAGATGTTTTTTGAGAACAGTCAAGAACAAACAGCATCATAAAGACCAAGGAACACAGTGGACAGGTCAGGGATTAACTTGTGAACAAATTTAACACAATGTTATGTGATAAAACAATATCCCAAGCATTAAACTGAAAGAGTTTGGTAAAACTGCAACATGAAAAGTCTTCCAGGCCATATACTTGTTAACATTTCACATTACTTTGACGCTTATACAACATGTATACAACATGTATACAATGCATAATCTACAATGCGTAAACAACGTGTAAAGTACGTGATGTTTACATGCCAAATACCTGTCAAAATGTCACGTGTAGTTAATGCGTAAACTATTAGTTAATAATATGGAACCTCCTGGGCCATATAAGCAAAACCTACCAAGACATTCCTGTCCACCAAAACTGACAAGCCAGGCAAGGAGGGCATTAATGTGAGCAGCAGTCAGATGACACATGGTAACTGGGGGAGCTGCAAAGATCCACAGCTCAGATGGGGGGAATCTGTTGACGTTCTGATCTATTAGACATGCACTCCACCAATAAAACAATAATGATATCTACTGTGATAGACTCATGATCAGTATCAATAGAAAATACACCTGATAGAATTTTGGTAATTTCACTGAACTCCAATCCAGAACCTCACAGCGTTCTGGGGGATGTAGGCAGAGAAGAGGCTTTAGTTGCTCAACCTCTCAAGGCTCAGCTAAGTGAGGTTGGTGGCATCAACTAACTCACTCATATTTTGGTAAGCTCGCAACGACCTATTGAGTAAAATGCGCAGCAGCAGTTTCATGTTACCCTCCACATATTTGGGTGTACTCCACTCCTCATAGGTCTGCGCACACACGAGGTGGACATCCACTGGACATGTCTGCACAAATGTAAATTTTTACAACCGCATACTTGGTGACACGCTGAATCTCATAGGAAATTGCTCAGCAGGAAACAGTGTTCACATTGAATTGTTTTGTATGCAGCACCGAGCGGATAATGTTGAGAATTGGTGCAACCAGTTGTAAGGACGCATAGTGTGTCTGCCTTTCTCTGTGCACACTGACAGATTTGCGGTGGCTACCCTGGTGAAGAAGAAACAGGGCTAGGCGCTCAACTGGCTCATCAAACTTGCTAATATCCATTTGGATTGTAGGAAATGAAGGAATTTGTCACAAGAAATGTAGGCAATCGGTACGCTTGACGATAAAATATCAACCATTCGTGGACAGTGTCCGGTCCACAGATATTTACATAGTATGCCTGAATATGTGGGAGCAGTTTCATGTTTACCCACTGTGCCTCATAACTGCTTAAAAATAAAAAAGATTGGGGAGGAATGAAAGGAGAAAATGAATACAACAGTTCAAAAGGAAATTGTGGCTAAAAGAGGAAAGCTCATGTCACCAGTTGGCAGTATTTTGGATATTTAAAACAAAAACGAATCAATAATTATCGATATCAACTGATATGAAATGCTTATATCGTGATATGTTTTTCAGTCATATCTCCTGCCCTACACTCCACAGATCTGGGTTCTCATTTATAAAGCTTGCGTACGCACAAAATAGGGCCTGAAACATGCGTATGCCACTTTCCATGCCAAGGTTATCATCTATAAAATACAAACTTAACAGGAAAATGTGTGGTCCCTCACACCAGCTCTGACCCATGCGTACTGTATACGCTTCTTTTGAAGAGAGGGGGCAATGGCGACACAAATGGTGAGGTTGGGAATTGAAGCCACACTGCATCATGATTCTCTCAGATCTTTTATTACATATCAAACTATAACCACAGATTGACTTTATCAAAAGGATTCAAAAACACAGTGCGATGTATGCTTGTGCTGGTGAGCCATAACTATACATAAAGACCGTTCAAAAAAAAAAAAAAAAAGACATAAAAGGCAGGCTCAATCCTAAACCAGAGTCTGCACAATTGTTAAACGTTTTCTCACCATCATATACATTTTCCCGATGATCACCAGGGTGAGACTTACAACAGATTAAAGCATAAATTGTGACAAGGTATGAAGCATTCATAGTGATTCCTGTAAACATCTAAATAGTGTGACACCCGTGTTTAATGCTGGACGATGGATGCATTGGTGCTGATAGAAGATGTTGTAAATGGGAGAATCAGAAGGGAATGCATTTTCAGGAATCACCAAGATCTTCTGGCCCATGATGACAACTGCCTTATAAGCCGATTTAGATTCCCTAGGGCATTGCTCTTGGATCCATGTGCTGAACTGGATCCAGTATTGGAGAGATCGACCCACCAAAACCACGCCATTCCTGTCCATTTACAGGTGTTAAGCACTCTGGGGTTCCTGGGTCTTACCAGCACAAATTAGAAGACAGATATGGGTTTGAATTAAGGAACAACATAATTTTGTGAAGTTATCCATAGGTCTGGGATATCACAGCCAGCGCTAAACGCAATAATGTCTGCCGTCCTGGATGGCATTGTTAACATGACCAGTCAATACATCAGATTCCCTTCACTGTGGGAGAACATGAGTCCATGAAAAATTAATTTGTGGAATTCCAACTGTTAGGCCCTGATGTACTGATGCACTATTCTGCTTAAACCTGCAGGGGACAGTGGCTACTTTTTTCTATAAAGACTCCTGATCTTTGTAGAAGAAAGTAAAGAAGAAGGCCAAGAAGGGAACTCTGTAAACATATGGAAGATGATGCTCTGTTCAGATGATAGCTACTTTGAACTTTTTGGGCTACGTGAAATATTGTATGTTGACAGAAAGCAGGGACAGGAAAGCTGATCAGTTGATGGGACAATGGATGGAGCTAAATACAGGGCAATCCTTGAAGAACAACCTATTCGAGATTGCAAAGTATCGAGTTCACCGTTAAGCAGGACAACGCTTAACATACAGCCAGATCTACAAATGAATGGTTTAGATCAGCATATTCATGTGTCAGAATGGCCCAGTCAAAATCTAGACCTAAATGAAATTGAAAATATTGGCAAGACTTGAGATTTGTTCTTCACAGAACTCACATCCAATCTGACTGAGCTATTTTACAAAGAAGAATTAGTAAAAAGACTTGCAGCTTTAATTGGTTCTACAAAGTATTCTCATTTCATTCAGATCTCTGTTTTGAAAATTATGACCATGTTGTCAGTCCAACTTAAGAGAATTGGGACTTTTTCTACTTTATTGAACTCTTGCATATCAGTTTGAAGCCTTGAATTATGCAGTATCCATCGAAACTTTCATGTAAAATATAATTTCACTCCTTAGCGATGGGGCTCATATGACAAAATATTTTTTTGTTGTGTTTTTAGGTGCAGATGACAAACAAAGGGCTGATTGATGCCCCTTTCAAGTTTTCTCACCCTGACACCACATTTGGCCGATGTTTTTCCATTAGTCCCAAGGAAGGTGTTGTTCCCCCAGGGATCTGCCAGACTGTAGAAGTCACCTTTCACAGTCGGATCTTGGGAAATTTTTCTGAGGATTTGCTGTTAACTGTCACAGGACAACCTAAACCTCTTACCCTGACCTTCAGGTGAAGATGGCATGTAAACAAACTGTCTGAGTAAATTAGAATCAGTATTTAAAGCTGTTACAGTGTTCATATCATAAAATTTGTTGTCACTTCCAATGCATAAACAGGACTTATGTATTTTGTAATATTTTTTTCACAGTAGTTTAGAGGATGCTGTTTTTTGCTTTGCTTTGCTTCAGGGGTTGTGTGATTGGGCCCACATTCCACTTTAATGTCTATGAGCTAAATTTTGGTGATGTAGCTTTTGGTAAGTTATATATCTAATTTTGCTTTGACGATCATCTTGAAAGTTAGAACATGAGGTAGCCCAGTTTCATTCACTCTATTTATGTTCTCTTCCATGTTTTATAAAATGTTTCTTTCTGTAGGTTTTCCAGCAACACAGACATGTACCCTTTTCAACACGTCCTTTGTTCCAATGACCTTTGCTTTACATGTCATGGGGGACGGGTTAGGATCTCCTAGCATCAGCAGTGCCAAACAGGTGTCTGATTTATCCCCGAAGAATTGGCAAGGGTATGCAGCTAGGGACCGTCGTCTTCGGCCGGTGGAGTTCACTGTCAGTCCGGCAGCTGGCACTGTGGATGCCATGTCTGATATCAGCATTAAGGTATCGTCGCAATAACACTGCAATCATTTGACAAGCCTAGCTGGTCTAATTTCTAACTTAGTGGGCACTGAGTCACAGTGCCCACTAAGATAAGATTGATAAGATGGAAATGTTGTGTGTAGATTATGTACTGTTTGAAAGAGGTCACTCACATAAAAGTCATGTTTATTATATTTCAGAAACATAGTGAAATTTTAATAGTTTCCAGTTTTTCCAAAGCATTTATTTTAAACTAATCTAATCTAAACTTTATTAAGGTGATTTAAATTATCATGGGTAACCGTTATGTTACAAAACTACAAAAAAATCTACAAAAAAATCTGCAGTGGAATCAATTTGCACACACTTTGTGAGTTTTTAAAATTGTGTTGTAAATATTCAGGGATAGGTTTTGTCCAGTTAGTGTATTTTTTTTTAAATTCATGATAGGTTGATGGGGAGAAAGATAATGAGAGGATGGAAAAAGTGATTCGCTGTATATTTTATTTTGTAATGAGCAAGACAAATTTATTTTATGATTGCAGTACAAATAATATTTTTCAACCATGAAGGAGGATCATACATTTATCATACATCATCAACTTCAACTATCAATTATTCTCATATAATTTGCAGAGTGGAAAATAATGATATGCTCATTTGCTGATTTTGTAAGTTTTCTCTCATACTAAGACAATAATAGTCTCTGCTGTGTCTTGTACAAGGTAGTAACATTTTTAATAAGTTAATGGTGAACCTTTACAATGTGTTTTCTCTGAATTTTAGTTCGATATTTTGTCATTGTCTATTAAAATTAAATTACTATGAAAATTAGAGAGGGTTCATTTATTCGAAAGGGAGGAAAAGTACAACTTCTGGGGGTTAAATAATTATTTCCCTCAGTGTAGATGTGAAATAAATTAAAAAATACAAATCACAATAAACATTTTCCTTTTTCTTGCATGTTTCAAATGTGTGATCAGGTGACTCTGTGCTCCAACACAGTGAAGAAATATGAACTGGCACTGGCGGTAAATGTTGAAGGTGTTGGAGAGGAAGTCATGATTTTGCCTCTCAATGCCAGGTTGGACACACTCACAGCTGACAGTAGAAACACGCTCAGAAAATTTAAGTCTTAAATAGTTACTATTTTCTCTTTTTATATCACTTTGTTACGTTTAACTTTATCACAAACAAATCTGTGTTGATTGTTCATTATCATTTGTTCCAGTAATGTAAAAATATGTTTCTTTTTTAAAATAAATGTTAAATATAAGATCATATTTTCTCAGAAGACTCCAAAAGGTGGATATCTCTGTATAGGTAAATATATTGTGTTTTATGGTTTATGGTTTCAATTATTTTGTCATATAAGAGGCAAATTGAGTCACCTACACTAGTATGATTACAGTTAATAAAAGGCAACAATCTTGCAAACTAAACACTAATTTAGATCATAATCCCCTACTCTGAGGCTGAGATTTTACTGACGTGTGTGTATACATTTTTAGTATTACCAGAATTTACACAATTAGCCAGTTCAGCAGGTGAGTGGGTAAAGAAAGGAAATACAAAAATGAACTTAATTTACGCATAAAGTTTTTTTTTTTTTTTTTTTTTTTTTTTTTTTTTTTTTTTTTTTTTTTTTTTTCAGATAAAGATTTAATTTTCAGAGACTAAAAAGGGTTGAGAAAGCTCAAACTTACCAACTAAACATGGAAAAAGTTGCTTCCATATTTGTTTATGAAAGGACAAAGTAATGTACAGTGCCTTTGAAAAGTACTCACTCCCTTGGGTGTTTTACCCTTTTTATTGCTTTTACAAATCAGTCATGATCAGCAAAATATGTTTTTTCTTCACAAAAAAAATACCAAAAGAACCCTTTAATGTTGAAGAAAAAACTGATTTCTACAAAATAGTGATAATTAAATACAATTATGTCGCATAAAGCAAGTGATTGCATAAATATTTACTCCCTTCAAGTCAGTATTTAGCAGATGCACCTTTGGCTATAATCACTGCATGGAGCCTGTGAGGATACGTCTCAATTAGCCTTGCACATCCGAATGAAATTTTACTCCATTCTTCCTTGCAAAAATGTTCAAGCAGGCCAGTCAGGTTGCGTGGGGATTGACTGTGAAAGGCCCTTTTCAAGTCCTGCATACCCACAGCACAATGCTGCCACCACCATGCTTCACAGTGGGGGTGGTGTGTTTGTGATGATATGCAGTGTTTGATGTCCGCCAAATATAGTGTCTTGTCTGATGGCCAAAAAGACCAAAGAACTTGCTTCCACTTCACAATAAAGTCTCCCACATCCCTTTTGCATCCCTTCTTTTCAGTAACCTTTTCTCTGATTTGCTTGGAGTGTTCTTTTGTCTTCATGCTGTAATGGTAGCCAGGAATACTGATTAAACAGTGAATGGAACTTCAAGACCCAATTGTCTTTATACTACAATCACTTGAGACACAGTCGCTGCACTCAGGTGATGTCCATTCCACTCATTGTTAGACTATAAGCACCAGTTAGCTGAACCTCTGTTGACTTAGGTCAGTCACTTTAAAGGGGGTGAATATTTATGCAGTCACCTATTTTATGTGATATATTTTTATTTAATTGTTATTATTTTATATAAATCAGAGTTGACATTGGAGTTTTTTTGTGTGAACTTTTTTGTCAACAAAAGCCAAATTCTGTTGATCATGATTGATTTGTAAAATCAACAGAAAGGCTAAAACATCCAAGGGGGTGAATACTTTTTATAGACACTGTATGTGAACTGCAAAAATAGTTGAATATGGCTGAACAAAGTGATGTTCCAGTTTTTGTTGACCAAGCAACTCATAGTGTCCTAAAGGAGGTGCTGTTTTGCTTACAGTAAGAAAATGATGGCTAAAGTCAGACTGGGAGAAGAGAACGCTACCCGTTACATAAAATCTGTGATGCAGCTGCCCAATATGTTTTTGTTAACTTTATCCAACTCATTACCTTGCAAAATAACAATTAAACAACAGAGATCTCATTTCAGGCAATTTTCAGAGAAAATGTAATCAGTCATTTTGAAATTTTGGATTTGGTAATTGGCCGTGCAAATATTGTTCCCAAATATTTTCCTCTTCTTTCTTCATCTTTCTCCTTCATCTTTTCTCTGTTGACAGGTGTGTTGTGCCTGAGATTAAGGTCAACCCCGCAGTTTTGGACTTCCAAAGATGTTATCTGGATCTTTCCTATGAACAGAATGTGCAGCTGATCAACTCCAGCAATCTTCCTGCCTGTTATGGTGTACTAGATCAGGTGAAGTTTGCAGATACCAAGTTATCCGAATTAGGCTTTATGGTCATTACACATAGTGCAACAAAAATTACTTAAGTGTGCAGAAGAATATTCCATTTAGTCAGATGATCTACATGCCAAATTGTTTCATCTGTCTTTGAATGATTGCTATTGTGACATAAACAAGACAGATACATCTATATCACTGGGGTTTGTCAATTGTCTGCCCTGATTATTGTGGTATTGTTTGACATGGACTGTTATATTTATTCATGACCAGCCCATGAAAAAGTTAGGTTTAAAAGAGGTTGAATCATCCCAAATCAGAATGTGCTGCTGCTATACACGTTTTCACTATGGTTTCTCAGTTCTCTTGTTTTGTTTTGTTTGTTTCTCTCTTTCTGCAGGTGTAGAGGCAGATGTATTCTTTCTCTGTTTTGTTTTTCTCTTTTTCTCTCTCTGTTTCTCCTCTACCTCTCTTCCTTCTTTTTTTTGCTTTCCCTTTTTTTCCCATCTCCATGTCCATTGTTATTGAAATAAACCCAAAGCAAAATCTAATGACGTTTTTAAAAATATATATTTCAAGTGGAGCATTATAGCTTAAGCCGTATTGCTCCACTTCTAAAAATGAAAATCAAAAAGAAAAAAAAAAAGATTGCTCTGCTTAAAGCTGCAGTAGGTAACTTTTTAAAAAATGTTTTTTTTTTTTACATATTTTTTAAAACCGTCGCTATGTCCTGACAGTATAATGTGAGACAGATAATCTGTGAAGAAATTGAGCTCCTCTGCCTTCTCCTTGTGGTTCTACTGCCATCTGCAGAAATACACCACTCCTAGTTAGAAACAACCAGTCAGAGCCAGGAGGAAGGTCTTAGCACTGTCAATCACACTTGTGTACAGGCCGCTCACACCCTCTGTGAGGGTAGTATAAGAAGATAAAGTACAACATTCAAGATATATGTTCTTGCCATCCTGATGTGAGCAGTCATTCATTATTTATATTAAGAGCAAAGGCAGTGTCAGGAAGAGAGGAGTTGCTGTATAAAGGAGTTTTACAAATGTTTTTAGTAAAGACAAAATGATTTCAGAGTAAACAGAATAAACTAGCTTTAGCGTCTTATATTAGCAGTTAGCATGGTTATCACTGTAAGCACAGCAAGCATAATAAAAACAGCGGTCTCTGTTTGTATATTCTGGAGAATGTAGATCGTTAACTCTAAGATTTCTAAAAGGCTGCTGACATCTTTAAATCCAGGATGCTCAATGACAGACAAAAATGGAACACTCAGCTCAGAGTGATCTCTGTTCAGCTTACCAGTTATCTGCTGAAAGTCTTGCTCTCTCTCTCAAAGCCGAAAGGCATTGCAGATATTTCTCGACATCAAGAGATATTTCTCTTACATCTTGGTACTTCGTCTGACTTCATTTTAGCCTTCTTATTTTAGTCATTTTCCACTCATAACAGGGTTCACATCAAAGGGGGCTGTTGTCAGCATAACCTAGCAGCATCACAAAAAGGTTGGATTTTTGGGTTTCTGACCAGATGGTCAGGACTCGGAGCCGATCAACCCACCACGCCAATTTCTTAGTGCATGTCTAGTTATGAACTTTTTAAAGAAACTTTTATTTAAGTTAAATGCACCCTTTAATGTGTTCATGTATCTCAACAAATGCTGACTCTGCTTCCCTATATTTAAAAAAGTAATACTTTTCCGTGCAACATCTTTAGGAAATTGAGGAAAGTACAACAGCATTTTTTAGCAGCTCTAAGCCCAGAGGAATTCTTCCTTCTGGTAGCTCAAAGGAGATTCCTGTGTCCATGGTGGTTCACGCTGTAGGAAGGATCCAGAACTCTCTACGTATCGCTGTGTTTGGCAACTTTCGGCAGCCTGTGGTCAGTGAGCTTCACTGGAAATGTCAAAGCTACTGGAGGTTCAGTACTTTATGTGGCAAATATATTAATTTTCAAAACTTCCTGTTTACTGTTCTGTCCCAGGAGGTCGTTCTGTCATGTATTGGACAGGGACCCATTGTTTATGTTCCCATCTCACAGCTGAAGTTTGGCACCATTCCTGTCCTGACGGATGTTACTCGAACGCTGCAACTGGTCAACCAATCTCCCATTCCTGCCCACTTCAGCTCCTATATGGTACAGCAGTCTACAAATTCATCTTTCACAGCATACATCGGTAGAGTAACAAAAGGCTGGCAAGCATATGGTAAAAGTAGAGAGAAAAACAAACCTTGTATGACCTAAATGTAACAAGGAATCGATAAAACTTTGTTTGTTATAGTCAGTTAATAGGATAACACACTGTTTAGGAGCATATCCACTCTTTTTCTTCTTTTTGCAACATCTGCCATCCACAAATCTTACTGCTAAGGTCTTTTAGAAAATATCTATCAATTTATTGCCTCTCCTCTGACTAATTAAATTCAGTCTAAATGGATATGATTAATGAGTTAATGAGTTTGAATGTCAAAGCTCTACAAGTAGTTAGTTGCCATTTCAGAGTCATTCTTTCTAGATTCAAACTCTTTATGTAGAGAGATAGAGGCATTTTGTCAATTCAGAATGGCCGAAATGAAATAGCTGAGTATAACTTCGTAAAGTGATTTAATGACAAATGCGTCAGCTGTAATGTGATCCATCATCGTTTGCAGTTTAAAGGTGACCGTTTAATTTTCAGTCGTGGTGAAACTGCTTATATTTCTAGTGAACTGTTTGTCTAACAGTTAACATATTTAATTACTATATATTCAAGAATTCAAACTCTAAACAGTTTGTCATGCTTACTCAGTTTAAGAGAAACACTAAATTGTGCTGCAGCCTGAGAACTGCTGTGCCTTTATTCAGTGCTTCCCTTGCCTCCTGGAGGCTCTTCTCTTGCTGCATCGTCTTATCAGTGTTGCCTGATATCTGCTGAGAACACTCTTGCAATTGAAACCATTCTTCAGTGTAGAATCAACAGTCCACACACCCAAATTAAAACTTTCACAGGCAAGCCTGATGTGACCCTGTCCTTTCCTCTAAGGCAATGTGTGCAAGGAAGGAGTTTCTCCACTGCATTCACAGGCATCAATCGATGAAGATTCTCCTAGAATGTCATTATATACTACTCAATAAGCTGGCAAAGAGCCACACAAATGGAGCTACTGATGGACGATTGCGGGGATATTGCTAAAGATATCTAAGTCTAGTTGTTGAAGTGGCCATATGCAGGAACATCTACATCATTAAAGAGTAACTAAATCCCAAATCAACTTTTTTTTTGCAGATAAACTGTCTAAATTGGTTCTTAAGGGTGCTGTTTATGTTTCTGTGCAAATTTTGACATGTTCATGTAAATTTGTGTAATTTTGCAATATTTTGCCTAAACCCATGTCAGTGCTGGCCTCTTTGGATTGAACGGGGGCTACTGCAGTTGAATTTTTCTATTGCTTACAATGGTACAGCTTTACGTCACACAGTACCGTGATCAGGTATAAAAGTATCTCACTCAGACACACGGCCCCGGTGGCGAGTCAGGAGTTTTAATAGTGAGTATGGCGAGCATTGATCGATAGCATTCCTCAGCTTTGCACGTGATTTATGTGCCATGTGGACACAGAGTGGATTTGGTCTCCTCTCTGCTCTGACTGCTGGCGGTGTGCTGCAGGACGGACGACTGTGTAAGACTGACTGCAGTGCTTAGGCTTAGGATGCAGGGGGTGCTCGCGGCAGCACACTTTTGCTCAGGACAGGGCGGGACAGCAGCAGAGCTACATTGCAATTGGTGCTTCACACGTCACCATAAAAGTCTCCAATAACAAGATGCTAGATTTGTGGCTAGTAACTTTTCTGGAAAAAAAAAGTCACTAGAGGGGTCTGAAAAGATGCTAAATGTAGCAACAAAGTACTAAATTGGCAACGGAGCTTCTCTCGGCTTAACCACAGCTCGGCTTCATCCCCACACTTGGCCGTGCCCCTCAGTATGTCCGCCGCCCACTTTGTTGGAATTTTTCAAAATTTGTCTGAGGCAGGGATTTTTTTGTCATAGCGGGTTTAGTTACATTTAATCTGACCAAGGCTTGTATCAAAATGATGTAGAATCCCACAACTAAATATACTGCTGTCTGATACTGGTGGTATGAGTTAGCAAACTAAACCTCTCTATACAGTAGTTCTCAAAAGTTTACACATCCCTGTTAAGTGTTTTTGTGATGTAAAAAATAAGACCATGAAGAAACACAAAAGCAATTTTCCCTTGAAGGTCATCTATGTCCTGTTCAATTAAACTGGAAAGCAAACACATTTGTGAGGATTAAAAAAAATGGATGAGCTGCATAAGGGAGGAAACCCTTTAACTCGTACCTTGATGAAACAACTTTGGATTCAAACTCAACATTCTGTCCTCCTTGGTAGGATCTTATCAGCATATTTACCCACTCTGTCTAGTATAACTTCTCCAAATCTGTTAAAGAATGAAGATATGTTTTTTTTACAGCTGTCTTTAGGTCACTCCACTGATTTTGTGCCTTTAGTTGGTCATTCTAAAACTTCATTGTATTCAGTTGAAGAATGTGTGGTTGGACTCACTGTGATGCTGAAAAATAAAATACCTCTTCAACTTCAGGTTTCTAGCAGACACCTGGAGGTTTAGTGTCAAAACTAACTTGTATTTTGAACTGCTTATAACGTCATTGGCCTTGACAAAAAACTAACTCAACTAAAAAACAACAACCCTATAGCATTATGCTGCCACCACCATGTTTTACTGTGGGTGTGGTGTTCTTTTGACAATGTTTAGTGTTGTTTTTGAGCCAAAGGTACATTTTGGAATTTTGATGTAAAGATTTTGGTTTCATCTCACGTCAAAATATTATCCCACAAGCTTTTAGAATATTTTAATTATTTAATCCAGACATATAGAGAATACAGGGGCCTGTTATAGCATGTACAAAAGAATCAACACTTGGAAGAAACTCCTTCAGCGTTTTTAAGGTTGGTGTTAGTCTTTTGGAAGCCTTCTTGATCTCTGTCTTATCTTTTCATCAATTTTGATGGAAACTCCAGGTTTTGTAATGTTACTGTAATATGATATTTGATCCAACTACTGATGATGGCTTTCACTGTGCCATGGTGTACATAAAATAATGTGTGTTTTTTCCCTTCACTTTGTACAGTGAGATCCTTTTGATCCTTACAACTTCCTTGCAAACAAGCAGAGGTGTCCAAAGTCGGTCCTTGAGGCCCAGGATCCTGCATGTTTAATTCTCTCCCTGGTTCAACACACCTGGCTCAAATGACAGCTCATTAGCAGGCCTCTGCAGAACATTGACATGCTCTCACCAGGGAGAGAACTAAAACATGGAGGACACTGGGCCTTGAGGACCGACTTTGGACACCCCTAAGCTAAAGGAAGCAAATATGAGGACTCCTGCATGGGCAACTAAACTTTATTCAAGGTTAATCAGATTCCCTAATAATTGATATCAGGGTGTTACCAAGAACAAATTTTAAAATTGGACCAAAAGATGAATAAAACAAAGTTTTAGTTTAATGATGTACACTCAATTCTACATTTTCCTATCTAGAAAAATGTGTGATATGATTCATCATGATCTCATGTTTTAAATCACAAAATCCTGGAAGTTTGACAGAGAACAATATAAGCTGATAACAAAAAAGAATAAAGCACAAACAAAATTCATGGTAATTATTGTTTTTGTACCCATTTACATTTGACATGATTGCTGCAGAGCATATCTTGATAGCAGTAGTGGATACGGCAAAAATTTGAATTCTGCTTAGTGATGCTTTCAATCAATGCTAATCAAGCTGTGGGATGCAGCATGTTTGATGGGATTATTTAGATTCTTCTCATCTTCCCTCCTCACTCCAGGGAGTCAACCCTCTGCTCCTTCTCCTCTCCTGACCCCACCCACCCCTTTAACCGTGATCACCCATGTATTGATCTTCTCCCTGTCTGCGTTCTCAGGCTGCTTTGCTCGATGATACAAACACTAGGAAACTGATCTATGACTCCCAATGTCACCCACCGGCTAAGTACGGTGTGCGAAGTGTCTTCTTCAAATGTTTGTGAAGTAAATATCTATATGTGATATGTTACAAATTTTCTGTGCAGGGATCACCTCAGTATGGAAGTGCAGAGTGAGTGTGATTGTGTCACCACTGATCGATAACCTACTTTGATGTCCTACAGGCAGTGAGAGCGCCCAAGCTTCACTGCATCTGTTAGAAGCTAGTCAAAATCTCAATTAAAAGTTTACGTTCCAGCCATCCATCAGCACCAATGCAGCATAGAACATTGATTGTGATCCTGACCACAGCTTGGTCATATATATATATATATATATATATATATATATATATATATATATATATATATATATATATATATATACAGTACAGTGAGCATACAGAAATGCAGATGAACATTATCTGTATTCATCTGTATTCAGCTCAGAAAGATGCCTCAGCACGAAGATATAAATGAATGTTAAGTTTGTTTTGCAGGTTTTTTAAATTAAAAAACAAACGTGCAACATATAAAGAAATTCCTGGGATTCAGCTTCTTGTGTTTTTAATAGTGCTATTACACAGGTAGTCATCTTCATCCACATTCTTTCTTGTAACATAACTGGAAAATAATCCTGCAAATATTACTTATGTATTTTATCTTACTTATGTCAGGCATAAGTAAGATACCTCTAGTCGCTGCTCTTCCTTTACCTCTAGGATCTCGTGCTCCAATGAGACTAGATGTGATAATGCAGCTATTTGATACATACATCCATCTTCAAGCCATGGGCTAAGTTTTAAGACTAATGCAGCACAGACAGAGGCGGGTAACCTGTTAGGGGAATTATTTTAATGCAACACATTTCAGTGTTTGAAAAAGCTGCTAGAAAACCAGGGTTAGCAAGGTTGTGTCAGAGACCCTCAGAAATCAGACTTTCTGCACACAATTTACTGCCTGACCAAGACTGCAAACAGCCTTCCACTGGTTCTGTTCCCAAGAATAGAACCAGTGGAACCAGTTTGTGATCAGCTAATTATTTTGAATGCACATGTCAAATAATCCTTGAATTTAATGATTTTCTGCTACTTTGGAACTCAATAAGGTTTTAAAATGAATATATTCTTCTTTAATTTTTTTGAAGTATTGAATGTCAGTAGACCTTGAGACCTCCATCTAACTCCAGTCTAAGGTGAACTTTTTGGTCAAAAAACAAGTGTATGTTGAAATCTACCACATCAGCAGTATCTGAGATGGATGTATGGAAACATCACCTGCTGAGGTCCAAATCTGACTACCAGAGACAAGAAAAAAACCCCTTCTGATTTCAGACCAAAGTAAGGAAACCTCTTACCAGTTTATTGTGACAGGTCAAAGGTGGCTAGAGCTGCTGACCGTCTAAAGATGACTCACTCAGAGATCATTCCTTTTTTTCTCTTCCAAACTTTTTCTTCAATTAATTCAAAACTACAAATGATGTGTATTTACTTTTGAGTTTCAAAGAGATAGATGTTGATAGTACTTCTGATAAAGTTAGAGCTTTCATCAGCTGATAATATTCTGAACGTTCATTCTTATTATTTCATTATATATTTATATAATTCTTTCCTTTAATATATGCAATTACACCTCACTGATTAAGTCAAGAGTGTTACCCTGTAGATTGATTTTTGATGGATTTGAGACTGATAAGAAAATTATATATTTTAGGAGACATTTTGATACATAAACATTAAGTTGCTTTATCAATTGGTGCATTTAACTGTCCCCTGGTTAAGAGGCTTTATCATTTCTTTCACTTCACCTGACCATGTTCAGATTGCATTTCTGTTTTTTTTTTTTAACAGATCCATGATCAGTCCTTCTGGCGTGTTGAGCCCAGTGAAGGGGTGGTGCCACCGGAGAACCAGCTGGAGCTAAAGATAGTAGCACATCTGAAGGACACACTTTGCTTTCTGAACAAGCTGGAAATATCTGTACGGGACAGCCGAACACATTGTGTCTCCCTGTCAGCCACAGGCACTGGGACAACTATTGTCAGTGACAAACCTTTGGGCCCTAATCTTGACCTGGGCACACATTTCTAGTAGGAAGACAGTTAAATTAATTTTGATTTTAAAATGTGCAACTTTACAACTGTGAACATCAGGTCATGTTTGTCTTATTTATGTCTTTTAAGCCATGTTCCATCCCAGTACAAATTCAAGCTGACCAACCAGGGTCTACGGCATCACCGGATGTTCTGGAAGATTGGGGGCTTCCTGGCTTCTCCAAAACAATATACAAACTTCTCTGGTAGAACCGTGTTACCTCCAATTAGCTCTTCTGGAAAGAGTGATACTCTGAGACGTAGAGCTTTATCATCCTCCAACAGAGGAAAAACTGTGTTTAGTCTCAGTCCCACTTGTGTGGACCTTTTTCCGGGCTGTTCTGTTGACATGGTACTCACAGGATCCTCAGATTCCCCTAAGGTGTGCTTGTAGGATTTAAAGTGGATAAATAAATAAAACCGCTATATTTTATACATAACAGTTCATGCACTGACAACATAATGGTGCCTTGTACTAGTTAGTAAAGTATGCTTAGCTCTTTTTTTTTTTGTCATTTTACAACAAGAAACTTTCATGTACTTTATTGAGATTTTATGTGATGGACACATGCAAAGCACATACAGTGGAAACCAGAAGTTTACATACACCAAATAAAAAGACATACACATTTATTCACACTGTCTGAAGTTAAATCAGACCAAACTTTTCTTGTTTTAGCATAGTTTGAATTACCAAATTATTTCTATTTGCTAAATCCCAGAAAACTTAGCAAGAACATTTTTTCGAGATTTTTTTTGTATCGTTCTTCAAAATCAAAAGTTTACATAAATTTGGTCGGTGTCAGGAATAATTGTCTTTTAAACTATCTCTTGGGTCAAACCTTTTGGTTTTGCTTCCTCAAACCTCTGACAGGTTAATTGACACGTCTGAGTTAACTGAAGGAACACCTGTGGATGTATTTTTAAGGCCACACCTGGAACACACTGCTTTCTTGTTTGACACAATGGGAAAGTCAAAAGAAACCAGCCAAGATATCAGGAAAAGATTTGTGGAGCTGAACCAGTCTGGTTCATCCTGGGGAACAATTTCCAGATGCCACATTCATCTGTTCAAACAGATATATGCAAGTATAGACATAATAGGAATGTCCAACCATCATACTGCTCAGGAAAGAGACTGGTTCTGTGTCCCAGAGATAAACCGATTTTGTTGCAACTTGACCCCAGAACAAAAACTAAAGATCTTGTGAAGATGCTGCTGAAAGACAGTGTCATTATCCATAGTGAAACATGTTCTGTACTGACATGGGCTGAAAGGCCACTCAGTGAGGAAGAAGCCTTTACTTCAGAAGAAACAAAAAATGCCAGATTGCAGTTTCCAAATGCACACAGGGACAAAGACCTTCATTTTTGGAGACATGTCCTGTGATCTGATGAAACTACAGTGGAACTGTTTGGCTCTAATGTGCAAAGTTACATTTGGACCAAAAATAGGAATGCTCGTACCATCCTGCTCATACCACCCCCATACTTGCAGCATCATGTTATAGGGCTGTTTCACTGCAGGAGGTACTGGTGCACTTTATAAAATATGGCATCATGGGGAAAGAATTAAGAAGAAATATTAGAGCAATATCTAAAGACATCAAACAGGAAGTTAAAGCTTGAGCACAGATTGGTCTTCTAAATGGACCTGATCTCAATCCTATGAAGAAGTTGTTGGTGTATCTGAACAGGCGTGTGTGAGTGAGGTGGCCTACAGACCTGACTCCGTTCCACCAGTTCTATCAGGAGGCATCGGCCAGAACTCCAGCAAACTATCATGGGAAGCTTGTCGAAGGAAACCCAAAAGGTTTGACCCAAGTCACAGTTTAAAAGACAATTATCCCCGATACTGACCAAATGCATGTAAACTTTTGATTTTTAAGACAGTTACAAAAAAATCTCTAAAAAATGTTCTTGCTAAGTTTTCTGGCATTTAGCAAATAGAAATAATTTTGGTAATTCTAACTGACCTAAAACGAGAAAAATTTGGTCTGATATAACTTTAGATAATGAGGAAAAAATGTGTATGTCTTTTTATTCAGTGTATGTAATCTTCTAGTTTCAACTGTAACTTTCAACTGTAAAATTCTTTACCAAAAAGAAGATATCTGTAAAATGTGGGCCATTTCTATTCAGACTCCTGAGCCAATACTTTGTAGACCTGTTGTAATTACCGCTGCTGTAATTTTTTTAGGGTATGTCTCTACCAACTTTGCATCTGCAGAGACCACTTATCTTTGCAAAATATCTCAAGCTTATTCAGACTGGATAGATGGTTACAGTGAAAAGCATTTTTGAAGTCTTGCTATAGATTCTGATCTGTATTTCCATCTGGGCTTTAACTGCGTCACTGTTAGCTATATGGATATACACATGGATATGACCTTTGAGCTAAGTTGTTCCATTGAGGCTGGGTGTTTAGGGCTGCTATTCAGGTAGTAAATGAATCTCCACCTTACTCTTGAGTCTTTGCAGCTTCAACAGGTTTGATTCTGGTTTTGCTCTGTATTTAAATCTGTCAATCTTCCCATTGAGCCCGATATTTTTACCTGTGCTTGCTGAACATAAGCATCCCAACAGCGTGATGCTGCCACTACCATGTTTCACAGTGGGGATAGTGTGTTCAAGGTTATGCGCGGTGTTAGTGCAAAACCCTGGAATTTTATTTGTGACAATTTTTAAGAGTAATATATCATTTTACTTCCACTTACAGATATGTGTTACATTGTGTTCTGTCACATAATAACCCAATAAAAATACTACAGTTTCTGATTGTGATGTGACAAAATATAAAAACCTTCAAGTGTTATAACTATTTTTTTAAGACACTGTATATGTATAAGCTATATCTTTCTTTATTTTTCCAGATTGTTCATGAGCGTCTGGTGTGCGACAGCATCATTGGTGGCCATGGCTATCAGCAGACCATTATGTCTTTGGAAATAACGTGTCATTTTGTTGCTCCAGTCCTCAATATTTCCTCAGAGCAGCTGAACTTTTATGTTGAGAAGGTTTGTTTTAAACAAAATTCATCAACAACCCACCATTCTGGATGTATGAGTATGGCTAGTGAAATCAAACGCTGTTTTCTAAAACAGTATGACTAATCACAAGTAAATCAGTATTTAACAAAGGGCAAGCACTTTTTTATATAGGGCCAGGTTGGTTTGAATACCCTTTAAAATCATTGTTTGAGCACTGCATTTTGTATTTGCTTGGGTTATCTTTGTGATCAAAAAGTAATGTTTGATGATCTGAATGTATGACAAAAAAGCAAAAGCAGAAAAAATATGTGAATATTTTTTACAACACTGCATATACCTTACTTGCAGGTCAAGGGGAACAGCCTGTTGCCTGTATATGAGAAGCTGGTCTTGCACAATATGTCCTCTTTGTCTCTGTCCATGGAGATCATTCTTTCAGAGCCCTTCTTTCTGTGTGAGACCCCAGAAGACCACAGCTCAGCTACATCCAAGGTTTGTTTTGGTTACTTTCATTTTTAGTTTAGGGAAGAGGAGCGCTGCTGATTTAAGTTCAAATTTATTTGTATAGCATATTTCAGCTGCAAGGCAGTTCGGAGTGCTTCATATCATAAAAACATCAATCAAGTATACAGCAAAATCATCAAGCAAATATATATGAAAATCATCAAAATCGAGCAAATATCAGTGCATCAAAATCATGAGGATCATCAAGCAAATATATTTCAAAAACACTGATCAATGTTCCACTTACTACTAATCAAAGGCAGTTCTAAACAAGTGGGTTTTTAGCCTTGATTTAAAGGAACTCAGTGATTTAGTGTCACCATACACTGAAATGTTACTACTATTATCATATTTAATCATTTAATTTACTGTATAATCACTGTGGATGGGAATTGATAAGAATTTATTGATATTGATTCCATTATCGATCTCACTTATCCAGTTGATTCCTTATCGATTCTCATTGAGTTAGGAAATAAACTCTTTAATTCAAAATATCCACCATGTTGTATTTGATTCATACAAAATTAAAGCTGGCTTAAAAAAAAACGAAAAAAAAAAACCCTCTGTCAAATTAACGTTTTAACATGAAATGCAACTTTTTGCACATCAACAGTTTTCGTGCAGACAAATCTGCATGTTTGCCTTTTCAGGAAAGATCTTTCAAGACTAAAAGGTTGTTTTCAAAAGGTGTTTTTAATCTGACAAACGAGCCTTATCGTAACCCGGATCAGATTCTAATTTATTGAACATGACTGTAAATGTTAATATGAGATGGATATTATTCATATAGTGTAATAAAATAACCTGGACGTGGAGGAGTTTAACGTTACCTGGGACATTCATGGAAGGAGACACTGTGCTGGAAGCTCCCCGCCTTGAGAGTCACCACCGTCGCTAAGCAACGTATCAAACACTTTACCTTCGTACAAATCAATTGCATGCTGTGTGGTCAGCTGTTTGAGGATGTTGGAGGTATTTCATCCGTTTATTGTGATTAAAACTCTGCACATGTTGCAACCGGCCCTAGTATCGTCTGTTTGTTAAATGTAACCATACTTTGAAGCGCTTCTGCCGCGACGCCATCTTGATATTTTCTAAATCTAAATACGGAGCATGTACAATCCGTCATCACGTAAATACGTCACAGGTTCCTGGAACTGATGAGCAGAATCGTTAAACCGGCGGGTTAACGATTCTAAGGATTTGAACTACTGAGAACCCCATCTCGATTCCCATCCCTAATAATCACATCCCGTGAATAAGGGATTATTTTTTGTTGTCTAATTATATTCAGATTAGCTAGACAAAGACGCATGTGAGTTTACTGACTGAAAACGTTTACGAATGCAATTCGTTCAAAATTTTCCAATTTCATTCAATGTAGCAAAAATTGACCAGTACAATTTCTTAACAGATGTAGTAGTTTCAGTAAGAAAATAAAGGCTTTAGAACTGTATCCATGTTTATTCATAAAAACAAATGTTCCTAACCTTAATCTGATTCTGATTTTTTTTTTTTTTGGTGTAGCCCTTTACCACTCTTTGACCTATTGGATGGTCAGGCATGATAACCGATGATATTAAGAAGTGCTGTAATTCAAACACCTACAGTTCTAGTCACTTGCTGTATTAACCGTCACCCACAGCAACCTTGTATGGAGATGTGCTGGTTGCTTTGCATTTTTGCCATTTTGTCCGTATGCAGTTTTGGTCTTCATACTCAACTTTTTCAGCTTTGGAAAAAGGCAAGCGGCACAGGATGCTTCATACAGATTTTCTGTTAATTCGTACCCAAAACAAAAAATGACATCTGATAATTTAAAGTAATTGCCTTTAATCTGCTTGTAGTCTAAATTACTCTGAGAAGTTATTTTGGTTTGGTCAGTGGTCATAATCTGTAAATTAATTGAGATTTACCAGGTATACAACCACAGTAAATGGAAACAGTGTAACATTAAGTCTCCAGAAAATCGAACATAAATAATTTTTTTCAGTAATTATTATTGTATGATTCTACAGTGCTATAGTTCATCAAGAATAACCAAGATTAAAGATATAATCGTGTGATTGTATGATCATATGTAAGTATGTTGTTAGAAAATGGATTGTTTATGGGTCTTTTTCATTAGCTAATTCTTTTCCTTACAATATGGCATAATCTGATTTTGAAAAAGGAAGCTTGATATTTTTAGCTGGATTTTTACAAAGCCTGTCAGCCATACAACTTATTGCATGTTTTCTTTGATACCCTTGTTTTTGTATTAAAACAAACGTTCTTTTTTCAGTTTTTGGTTTTAGAGGAGAAGAGTCAATCTGAGTTCTGGGTGTGTTTCGATCCATCTTTCTGTAAGGACTTCGTGCCACTTATTCTAGATGAGGTAAGTCTGATGTTGGTGTTGGAATGCTTTGAAGTAAAGCAGCTTTAAGAATGTGTGAATGTTTTTTTGTCATACTTAATTGTTTTAGTGACTGAAACAAAATTTTATATCAGTGAAATATAAAAGGCAAGTTTTCATTTATTAAGAGAAAAAAAAATTAACCTGGCCCGAAGTGAAAAAGTAATCCCCATAATCCCTAGTTGAATTAATAATTAAACTTAAATAGCTAAACATTTTTGTAAAGATTAATTCAGTTTTACTAGTTTTCTGCCAGATAAGTAGAAACAAAAAAATCACTTAAATAGAACCGGCCTGGCAACATTTAGCAGGCTGAAAGATTTTAAAAAGAAACACATCATGCCCTGGTCAAAAGAATTTCAAAAACAGATGAGAAACACTTGGCAGGAGTTGCCTGTATAATGAAATTCCTCCAAGAGTGCATCAGTAACTCAGGAGATCACAAAATAACCTAGTTGGACATCTAAAGCACTGCATCAGTTAAGATTTGTGCTTATGATTCAACAAGATGAAAGAGACAGGGAAAAAATGACATTCATGTCTGACATTTGCCCAAAAACATCTTGATGATACCCAAGAATATTGGGAAAAAATTCTGTGGACTGACAAGACAAGAGCACAACTTTTGGAATGATAAAACTAACACAGCATTTCAGAAAACATATTGGCAGCCAAACGTGGTGGCTGTAGTGTGATAGTCTGGGTTTATTTTGCTGCTTCAGGACCTAGAAGGCACACCAGCTAGTCCCTCTCTGAATGTCTCAAAAACAAAACAAAACAAAACAAAAAAAAAAACTGAAATGAAAGATTTGGAATGGCTTTGTTGAAGTATGGACCTAACTGATTTAGATTTTGTGGTTGTGTGATATTTTAAATCCATGTGGAGCTGTGGTTTAGTGTGTCCCTGTGACACAAACACATTAGAGTTATACCTCAGTGTTACTCCTTTACAATTTTATTATTAAGTTCATAGAAAGCAATTTGTTTAGAAGGTTAAACTTCCCTTTCTCAGTTTTTGCATTGGTAATTCAATATGCGAACATAGCAATAACTTTACAAAACTTTTTAAGTAACTATTGCTGTGGAAATTAATCAAATATGTATTTCTGTTTTATTTTCAACCCAAATGATTCAAAATAATGTAATAAAAAATAAAAAAAAAAATTAAATTATTTGGCCACATTTTGCTTTCAAAGTATACTGCTATTTCTGTCTTTAACTGTAATAGTTGTCAGAACTTTCCAAACCCAGTGAGTCATCAGGTCTTATTTAGTTGTGATTTCAATAGCAACAAAATAACTGACTTTTTTCAGTTGACAGTCTGAAATTAAAGTCTGTCTTTGGCTTGGACCTTTTCTAAACACTGCCTAAAATAGACTTGAGGTTTTGGCATCAAGCTTCTTTCAAGAGTACCTAAGATAACCATACTCCTCTGGTGCATTATGGGATATGTAGTTTTAGTGGTTACTGTGGTTACTTACTGTTTTGTCCTTAAAAGTTTAAGAAGTAGTTGGACTAAAATATAAATCCTCCAGTACTGAAATAACTAAATATTTTCCATCCTTGCCTCATAGACGCTTAAAATAAATTACAAGGAACACCCAGAACAAGATATTGTAAAGTTGCATGCTGAGGTCCACTTTCCGAACCTTCAGTTTTCTTCAACCACAGTGGATTTTGGTTGCGTGCAAAACAGGACAGAAATAAAGAAAACAATAACTATCACCAACTGCTCTCCGCTGCCTTTGTCCTACAACTGGGCTTTTCTGGATGACCAAAAACACACTCAAATAAGGTATGTTTTAAATGAAAATATATACTCTACACATTTCAGCTATCTGCTGTCATAACTTTAGCCATAAGAGGTGATAAGTGGTGTAGAGTTGTGTAGTTTATAGCTATGTACAGTTTGAGTAAAATGTTTATCGTGCATACATTCACCATAGCCATGATTGTTATTAATTTAAGCTTTTAATGTGTCATTTTTTTCAGAGTGAAAGGATACTTATCCGAGATATCTTAATCGTTCACTTTATTATTTCACAAAGTAGCAAGAAACAGGTTTAAAAACTGTTTGTGGAAGAGGACTAAGCTCTTTTAACCATGGGTCAGAGAAAGCCTACAAGCTACTAACAAGTGCTAAAAATTAAAACAACAGTACAAATACTGTTGCCTAATTACGTAACATGGTGAAAATGTAGCAGATGCATAAAACATTGTTTTATTTAAGTGTTAGATATCATTTTGTCTTGTTACAACCACAAACCTTTGTACATTTTATTGGGATTTTTATGTCATAGATCAATATCATTATGAAGACACAGGAACACACTAGACAGGTCAGAGATAAGGCTGAGGAGAAGTTTGAACCAGGGTTAGATTATGAAAAAAAAAAAAAAAATGGAATTAAACATTTCGCAAAGCACATTTAAACCTTTAACTTAAAAACAAATATAGCACAACTGCAAACCCAATAAAACATTGTCATCCACCTAAACTGACTGACCAGGCAAGGAGATCATTAATCAAAGAAGCAGCCGAAAGGCCCATGATAACTTTGGAGGAGCTACAGAGATCCACAGCACAAGTGGGAAAATGTTGATAGAATTAGTGATACATAACACAAAATTGATCTTTATGGAAGAGTAGCAAGGTGAAAACTATTGTTGCAAGGAAACATTAAAGAGTCATGTCTGCAGTTTACATAAGGCCATGTAAAGGGCACAGCAAAACGTGGAGGAAGGTGCTCTGGTCAGATGAGACCTAAATTCAACTATGTGGTTAATATACTAAACTCTGTGAGGAAGAAAATTACACTGCTCATCAGCAAACTCTACAATTATGCTCTACTTTGTGTTGATCTATCTATCTATCACATAAGATCCCAATAAAATACAAAAACTTGAAAATTTGAATATTACATAAGATTAATTAAACGGATATTTTAAATAGAAATGTCAGGCTTCATTGCTATGCACTCAATACTTTGTTGGGGCTCCTTTTGAATGAGTTAAAGCATCAATGCGTCATGGCATGTTGGTGATCAGCCTGTCGCTTGGAAAGTGACCTAACGACGGGTCATCTGCATTGTTGGTTCTGTTAGCTCTCATCTTGCTCTTGACAGTACTCCACAGAGTCTCTATGGAGTTCAGGTCAGGCCAGTTTGCTGGTCAATGAAGCGCAGTAACACCATGGTCACTGAAACAACTTTTGTCACCTTTGGCAGTGTGGCCAGGTGGCAAGTCCTGCTGGAAAATGAAATCAGCATCTCTAGAAAGCTTGTCAGCAGAAAAAAAGCATGAACTGCCTAAAAATTTATGTTAGATGGCTGAGTTGACAACGGAGTTCAGAAAACCCAGTGGACCAACACCAGCAGATGATATGGTACCACCTTATCACTGATTGTGAAAACTTGACACTGGACTTCAAGCAATGTGGCTTCTGTGCCTCTCCACTCTTCCTCCTGACTCTGGGACCTTTATTTACAAATTAAATGCAAACTTTACTTTCATCTGAAAACAGGACTTTGGACCACTAAGCAAAGGTCTGGTTATTTACACCTTTTCCCCCTAGTAAGTCTTTTCTTGTCCCTTGTTCAAAAGTGGCTTAAAATATGGAATGCAACATTTGCATCCCATGTGTAGGATTCGTCTGTGTGTAGTGGCTCTTGATGCGCCAACTCCAGCCTCAGGACACTCCTTGTGAAGTTCCCCCAAATTCTTGAATGGATTTTGCTTGACAATCCTCTCAGGGTTATACCCGTTGCTAATTAACCTTTTCATACCAAACTTCTTCATTCCACTAAACTTTCCATGAATAGGCTTGGATCAAGCACTCAGTGAAAAACCACCTTCTTCAGCAGTTGCTTTTCGTGGCTTACCTTCCTTGTGGAGGGTGTCAATTACTGTCTTCTGTACATCTGCCAAGTTAGCAGTCTTCCTCCATGACTGTGTAGCCTACTGATCTAGACTGAGACATCATTTAGAACAGTGGTGCCCTACTCTAGTCCTCAAGAGCTACCACCCTGCAACTTTTAGATGCATCCCTTCTCCAACACACCTGGATCAAATGGATGGCTCATTACCAGGCCTCTGCAGACCTGAGTTGCTGCTGGTGAGGGAATTCAGCCTTTACTCAGGCGTGTTGGAGCAGGGATGCATCTAAAAGTTGCAGGATGGTAGCTCTCGAGTGCTGGACTTGGGCACTCCTGATTTAGAGACCGATAACACCTTGGCAGGTGTTTTGAGTTGATGAGCTGATTAGGGTGTGACCCCACACATTTCCATTATTTAACTTTTTCGCAATATTCTAATTTTCTGAGACACTGAGTTTTGGGTTTTCATTATCTGTAGGGCATAATCATGAAAATTACAAGAAACAAAGGCTTGAAATTTCGACTCTGTGTATGGAATCTATATGAGTCACACTTTTTATATGAGTGACAAAAACTATTGAAGTTTTTCATGATATTCACATTTTTTGAGTTTGTAACTTTCTTTTCTTATTGTAATAACTGTTATATACACATAGAGGTTAATGGTAAGTTGATCTGTGGGATCTGCTTGCTAAAAAATCTATTTGTCAGTTACTGAAAAGATGACATTCAGGGCTGAGAACAGACTGGATCTCTGCCTTGCATTAAAACTGCCCACTGGGAAGCTTCAGTACAGAGCTGTACATTTAACCTCACTGAACTGAATTGAGCCAAAGCCATTATAAATTCTCTGGGGAAGACACATTTACTGATGGTGTGCTTTATAAACTTTACAGTGTACCTCTTTCAGGCCTCTGCTTTGGACCCTCTGGAATAAACTGTGAATACTGTAGTAGTCTACTTGTGGCCTTGAACCAAATAACTAATAGCTCTGCAAAATTTATCACCCTCAATCAGCTTTTTCCCCTCAACCTCTTCCATCTATTGGTATTCTTTCATTTTCGTCTCTCCCTTTCTTCTCTTCTCAGGGCTTTACATTGCGTATTTCTCTTTTTTTTTTTCCTTCGCCCCTGCTTCCACTCCCTCTGCCCTGCCTCTGCGTCTCTTTAATGCTTTAACCTCATCCAATCCCTCTTCTCTTTCTCCACCTTTTCTCTCTCTTAACAAGTCCTCATAGGTCATCATGCTAATTAAATGAGACCTTACAAAAGTCTTTTTCTCTTACACAAAACCTGCGTTATCTTGCCATGTACAGCTAATTATATCGTTATCAGTAATTACACCACAGTCCTCGGAGATGGGATTGTCTGTAAAGCACACTCTTTTATCCTATCAACAGATAGAAGCAGTATAGCACATATATATCATGCAATGTGTCCATCTAGAACAACTCCAGCAAGACAGAACAAAAAAACAAAGTTTTTTGTCCATTTTAAATGTGTGAGATATTATATTACTGTGTAAACCAAAGACTGGCTAATCAGTCAAACAAATAACTTAAAGAAGTTCCACGTTAAAGCCAAGGTGTTCAGAGGAACCAGGGGTCTTCAACCACAGTCCTTAAGGGTCATCTTGGGCCATCCATGTCCTGCAGCTTTTAGATGTATCCCTCGTCCAACACACCAGAGTCCTGCTAATAACCTCATTATTTGACTCAGGGGTGTTGAAGCAGAGACACATTTAAAAGCAAAACAATTTATGCTTTGTTTTGCTCTGGGTTCCTGTGACCTCCAGTGTTTTGTTATTTATTATTAAACCCACAACGACTACTCGCTGCCTCTGCCTCTCTGCACTTGGGTCCAACACAACCAACCACACACCATGACAGACAGGCTTATTTGAAATTCCAGTTAAATTCACGTCTGTCCTTATTGTTCTTTTAAAACAGCGATGGCTCTGGCAGGAACAGGTCATGTCATAGGGTGAACATCAGCATACTCAGAGCAGTAATTAAGCCAAAACTGTACAAAAAATATGTACATTTTGCATTTAAGATGGAAAAAAACCCTTCTTCGTCTATAAATATGTTCTACCCAGAACTCCTCAAGTGGCATAATTTTAGTTTCACCCTGTTCAAATTCTGTAACAAAAAAAAAAAAAAACTCCTATTAAGCACCTTTTGCTATCCAATTATTAATTGGTTTATCCAAAAAAGAATCAACAGATTACCCTACACTGTATTGATGTTAAGTCTAACAGGAAAGGCTGAGCTTTTCACACGTTGATGATAGAAGTATTTTTTTAGCTGCAGATGCATCCTTTCCTTCAAATGATCAAATGTACACTAAAGGAATGCTGTTCTTGCATTTTAGGCAATAAAATCTTTATTTTCTTATTTTAAAAAGGAATTTGTTTATTTGCATTTTTTTATGTATTTATAATATTGTATAAAAAAGGCTTAAGTGGTTAAATGAAAAATCTGCAGAATATGCCAATTTTTTTTTTTTAAAATCTGATTAAGTATCAGAATAATTGATAGAATAATCGACTACTAAAATAATCGTTAGCTGGAGCCCTGTTTTAGAGTTATAATCATAATACCGTGAAACTGTGATATTTTTACCCTACCCTCATAATTTCCTACCATCCCATGCCTAGTACAGGGACAATAGATGAAAGATTGCCATTTGGCTAATTCTGGCACATTTACAGAAATGTTAATTAAATCCAGTACAAAAAACTTTAATCATGCCTCTTTAATAGGATTTGATTTTCCCTAAATAGAAATAATAAAATAAAAAACAAACAACAATATGATATATTTAAATATTGTTTGCAGTAAGTCTGTTTTTTGCCATGGTTGTACTCCATTGACTGCCTCTGTTTTTGTTGTCTAGCCTATTTATGTTTTATGTAGTTTGCATTCACATTTTAAATTTTTCTAAATTCTTATATGTCTTTTCATTTTTGTCCTGTTATTTACTTAGTTTTTACACTGTCGCTTTTTTGTACATTTATCCAGAAGGTTAGTAAATATGCCAGAAATGGTCCTGAATAGGATAGCTATACAAGTACACACACAAACACAAACTCTCTCACACACACACACTTTTAACAGCAGCAATGTAGCCACTGTTCAGTGATTTGATATATATCTTCTCCTGACAAGCTTTACGAAGGCCTCAATCTCTGCATCTGTTTCAATCCCATCCATGTTTATTCAGCACTTCACTGCAATCTATCCTGACCTGTTTCCTGCTGCCTGCCTATTAAAATTCCTCTTAATTATAGAACACTCTGTTTAATTAACTTGATGGATGCATCCAGTGTGATCCCACAGGGAAGGAAAGACGAGAGTACTAAAAGAAAATGAGAGTCTGAGTTCTTTAGGATGTAGGAGCTTACTATTTTCTCCTTCATTAAAGTATTGCATTATCTGTGAATGATGAAGGCTCACAGGTTCTTCTCTGTCGTAAATGTCAACATGAATGTGTTGCACAGCTTCTTAATTGAAATTTTTGTCTTGTCTGTCTTTAATATGCTAGAGAATGTCATTGTTCTAGGAAAAAAATTCTTCAAAATTATTGCTCTTCAATTGCTGAATTTCCAATTTGTAAAGGAGAAAAATTAACATTCTGCTAAATGGATGTTGTAAAATCCTTTTGCTCTCACAGAAAAACAGAAATGGCAAAGACAGAGTTTGATCTGTATCCAGATAATCATACTGAAGCTTCTCCATTCTCTCCCACCCCCGAGCCTAAGGCAGATGATCAGAGCAGCAAACTGCAGGTGGAAGAGGTAGGCAAATGTGGACTTGTAAACAAATCAGGGTTTTCCAAAAGGCTATCAACAGCTAATGGGGAGTTCTTCCTGTGTCGATACTGCTGTAAAGTTGAATAAATGTGCATCGTCCACACCTGCACACTGAAATAAATCTCAACAGAGAGAGTTGCCTCTCTTGTCAGAGAGCAGATCAGCATCCTGCCATTTTTAGGATATTTATTTTTAGAACAATGTATTATAACTGAACAAATGTTTGAAGATTATGTTTGTCTGAATAATCAAGAATGAGTTTACTCATATGGAAGCTGTTTAAGTTATTTAGACACTTGTCTACAGTGCAGTGCAAAAATATTAATACTCCTGGAATTTTCAACATTTCATCACACTACAACAACCTTGAATCTATTTTATTCTGATTTGTGTGCTATAACAATAGAAAGTAGTGCATAATTGTGAAGTAGAAGGTATATGGTACATTATTTTCAAAACATTTTACAAATATATATCTGAAATGATGTCCATACCAGCGATTGTGTCTGCAATTTCTGATTTCTTTTTAAGACTTATAAATAACAAAAACTATTTTTCTGTATAATCTGGATGAATTAAAAATTATATGGCCTTTACCATAAACTGTTTATGGTCAAATTAAATTTCACATGTGGGAGTCTTTGTAGTCTTTGTTACACAGCTCTGCAGTTAAACTGAATTTTACTAATATTTCAAAACAAAGATTAATGGATTAAAGAAGTTTATCCATCTTTGTTCAGGCTTTTTCTGATCTACACAGGTTTCTGGTTTTCTTTTGAGACTTTACCTGCTGGCTTTGATATTTGCAGATTCTGTTTATTTTTTTAAAATCAGAAGTTGAACAATGTTCTACAGCTTAATTGATAGAGGTAGTAGTTTTAAATCTGACAGAAGATTAACAATTTAATAGGATTATCCCTATTTATACATCAAAGCATATGTCCTCCAACTTTATCAGGTTTTTATTTAACCTAACATAAATGCATCAAGTACATGATGTTGGGTAATGTGTTTGCTTTTAAGTATTGTTAACTTTGATGCATTTAATGAATAGAAAATAAGAAATCTAATTTTTCAGTAATTGCCTGCAGATCACCAGTAAGTGTCCATAAAGAGAAAAGTAGCTGATTCAGCCATCTTGTTTGATTACAATGCACAATTATCACTTTTATTTAAGACTTTTTTACAAAGATGTTATATTAGAATATATCTAGACAGGTTGTGGTTATAATACCTATTTGGCTCAGTTGTTTCTCGCTAAATATGAGAGATGATGTCTAGTGATCAAACCAAAAATAACCCAGTGCAGCCATGATTCTAATGCCAGATGTGAATAGTCATACTTAAGGCTTGTTTGAATGAGCCTAAAAGCATGTTAAAACCAGTCTAAACACATTATTGCCTGAGCTCACTTGTTGTAAAACCATGTAGCTGCTCATTGATGTTCTACTGTTCCATTTTGGTTTACATAGGTTTTTGACATCATACCGATGTATGGTGTTTTGCAACCTCAAGACCAGCAGGTTGTCATTTTTTCTTTCTTCGGTCATGAGGACATCAGTAAAGAGGTGGTGGCTCAGTGCTTTATTGAAGATGGACAAACATATGAGGTCCAAGTCAGAGGCGAAGCCTCAGCAATCCGTTACAGTCTTGAATCCACCCATCTTGACTTTGGACCTCAGGTATGTAAAATTACCTTAGGGAGTTTAGATTTTATTTTTTTTCTGGCAGTAATGCTTTACACTACCCATTTCACAAGGGAGTCATTTACTTTACCTTACGGAGTTTCCCATAAATGCCGAAAACTGTCAGAGTTTAGGAGATACATTATTTACAGTGGCTTCCCACAAGGGCTTAAACTGGTCCTCCAACTAACTGATGAACGTGAAGGGGTCCCATCCACCAATGTTTGATACATTGTTCATCTCATTGCACATTGTCTCACACATAGAGAGAAGCTTGGAAGCACTCTTGTTTCATAAAAGTTACCATTTAATCTTCAGTTTTGTTACATTTCATTAAACGAATGAACCATCTTATGACCTGAAACATACCACTTAAAGTGTCAAGTTGTCTCCATTATGTTGTTATAGTTTGCTTCTTATATTCTTTCACATCTGTTTGTTCATTGATGTGTTACATGCTGCCCAAAGCTAATTCACTTTGTGGAGAGGTTGACAGGATGATAATAGTGCCACATAAGAAGATGATTCTGACACGATTAAAGGGTTTGGGGCTGATTTGTGTGATTTCTTTGAGTTTACTCAGCTGGTGTTGTGTGCTATTATTATTACAGTACCTTGCAAAAGTATTCCTACCACTTGAACTTTGGAATGTTATTCTTTACAACCATAAACTTTAATATTCCACTGGGATTTTATGTACAATAACTCTAAAGTGGAAGGAAAAAAATGGATGGTTTCCAGCTTTTTTACAAATAAAAAATTGAAAATTGTGGCATGCATACCAGTTCAGCCTCCTCTACTTCAATACCTCCAGATAAATAAGTAATCTAATTAGCTAACAGAGTCTACCTGTGAGCAGTTTAATCTCAGTACCAACACAGCTGTTCTGTGAAGGCCTCAGAGGTTTGTTAGAGTACTTTAACAAAGAATTAGCATTGTCATTTTTCACTTTTTGTTAACCCACCATATTCTTTTATTGTCGTAAGAATGTTGGATTAGAAACTGAACAACTGCTGATGTAAAAGATTAATTAATATAGCTGTTTATATAGATTTTGTATAGGGAAAACTAGATGAGTTGTTAATTTTAAATGTCACAGTCTTGTTTTCCACACTTGCATCTTGTTCACTTGTACCACTTCTTTATGTATGCAAGCCACTGGGACCTGTTATCATTGATATTCAAAACAAGGACACATTGATTTTTTTATTTAGGTGAAAAAGCGATTCAGCAGAACATTCATCCAACCTTCCTGTCTGTTCAGTGTTCTTCGATGTCTTATTCTTTTTCACTCTAGGTGTTTTATTTTATTGCCAGAATTTTGAATTACTTAAATAACTTCTCCTGAAACAGGCCAGTTTGTTCAATCATTCTGAAATATTTCTTATTTTTATTAAATTCCTTTCAGTTCTTTGTTCTTTGGACCCTCACATCCAAAAAGCCATTTTGAAATCTCTTTCTAGGTTGCAATTTTTTACTTGGTGTTTACTTCACAAAAGTAGATGGAATAGTTTACGTGTGTATTGTCACAGGACTCTTTCACATGATCGTCAAGCTGTTACATTTTCTTCATTTCCTTTCTCTTTCTTCCAGCTCCTTCACTGTGTGGGTGAAGTTGAAATGTGTGTTAGGAATACTGGCAAAGTGGGTTTTGACTTCAGCATCAGATACTTTCAAATTGCAAAGGAGAACAAAAGGGTTGATCAATGGGATGGGACACTGATTAATTCAAATGATGGCGACACAGATACAGAGCAATTAAAAGGAAATAGTAAACAACAGGAGAGACTGAAGATCAGACCTGGGTGGCCCATAGTTATTCCAGCAGTGGTGAGTCAATCATAATAAAAGTTCTTGTGTGACTTAATTGATTATGTAATTTTAGTTTATCATTTAACATTTTGTTTGTGTTGCTAGGGTTATATTAGTGCTGGTTCAGAGGAGCACCTGCGTGTACTTTACCTGCCTGGGATCCCTGAAGCGTTTAAGAAGCATTTTCAACTTCATGTGGCTTTCTTTAAACCACAGGAGATCACACTAACCGGAGTGGGAGTGTTCCCAAGAATCCAACTGAATTTGCCACGAAACTTGTGTATGTTCACACAAATCCCCTGCCCCCACAGTACTGGTGTTATGTCAGCCTTATACCTCAATCTTATACCTTTTATCTAAATATACTCAAATCTTCCAGGTAAATGCCATAATATTATCCCAGATAGTCAATTGGAGTAATTCTGTGGTTCTCTTGCAGCAGAGCCGTGCTACAGAGATGTGGTGCAGCAGGCCCAAGAAGCTGTGAAGGCACAGAATGTCAGACAGGAGCTTAAACAAGGAATCACTGTTGCTGAAGGGGCTAAAGAACAGGCTGATTGTGGGCCAGCGGTCAGTCAATACAAAATGTTTATTAGATATAATTAATTGACTTTGAAAGAACCAGTACCACTTCTGCCTTTTATTTAAATGTTTTAACAAATTAGTTATAATTAAAAGAAAAAAGGCAGTCAGCAAAACTGGAATCTGCCGTTGTGTTTATTTACCACTTTATCTCACTCTGCTGTTTTCTTTTTCCTTTTTCGTCTGTTTTCTATAGGATAAAGAGTTGATCCACATGGAGGTTGAGAGACTGCTGATAAAAGATATTGTGCTCAGTGTGCCTGATGGGCTGCTGGAGCTTAGTGACTCACAAAGTTCTTTATCACAGTGGCAGGATCTAAGCAAGTAAATTCAAACAAAAGCACTCTGGTTTTAAAGATGATCCTGATCAGAAATTTGGCTTAAATTGATTACTTTTGTTTGGTAATGACTATAACCCATAAAGAGTGAAATAAAAACAAGCTAAATTAGAGTTTGATGTGAAACACTTGATGATTTGTTTTGCTTATAGTGTATTTTTGGTATAAAACCTACTGAAGAAACAAATCTCAGTCAGTCAAAGTTTAAAGTTTTTCTCTTTTTTGCCAGGCTCAAGCTTCCAAAGTATGTACTGGATTTTGGCTTAGTGGTTCCAGGTAAAATCTTCAGTCAGACAGTGAACATCTTCAATAATGGAGCAATACCAGTGTCCTTCTATGCCTACTGCAAACATCTAGAAGGCACAGGTGACACAAGCACAATTGTAATCTCTGTCTTCCTTTCTTTATATTTATATTTAATGTTGTTGTTTTTTTTGTTTTGTTTTTTTTTTTTTTTTTTTTTTGCTATGATGATGAGCTTTGTTTTTAACATCATGGAGCCTTGTTAGGGAAGCAGGGCTCATTTTGGATCATATAGCCTCTTGAAAAATATGTTTTTTCAAATTCAATTCAGAAATACTTTATTTATCCCAAAGGGAAATTAAATACAAATACATAATAAAAATAGAAAATACAAAAAACAAAACAATAAATAAAATGCAAAAAGAACAATGAAATCTGGAATGGATTGTAAAATCACTAATGATGTAAATGAGTTTTAACATTGTCCTTCACAGGTTTCATAGCAGAATTTGAAAGCGTTACGGACCTTCCTTGTAGTGAAACCCAGACTTTTACAATTAAATTTGATTATCACTCTGCTGACGGAAAGACGGGGCAGACAAGCGTCATTCTGCCAATACAGGTGCTCACAAACATGTTCCTACATCCTCACGAAATCCCAATTATTATGATTAAGTTTAAAATTATTTTATTATTCTGTTTACTGATTCTGTCAACCAGTTAGCGATTGCTAACTTATGATGTTTTTGGTTGGGTTTTAAAGCTGACAGATGGTCCAGTGGTGCAGGTTCAGCTGTGTGCAGTCATTGCCATCCCGGCAATTACTGTCTCAAAAGACATGCTGCTGTTTGACTCAGTGCAGTGTGGCATGTTTCAGGTAAAACAATATTTATTCTCCCACAGATTACTTTTGACGTACTGAAAAGAAACATTTATGATGACATACAGGACCTTGACAAAGTATTCTTACTACATCACTTTTTGTCACATTATAACCATAAACTTAACTCATCTATTTCATATCAGATCAAAGGGGGCTGAGAAAAAATGCACACCACACTTTTTAGATTTCTATTTGTAATTTTTTTTAAAGTTATATATTAATGAGCTTCCCTTTCAAAGTTTTCCACTACTATGTGTCAGTTCATCACATCAAATCTCAATGAAATACACTGATGTTTGTAGTTGTAAATTAAGAAAACATAGAAGCTTTTTAAGGCACGGTAAAGATTTAAGATTTGCAAAACAATTAGCTTGTTTTTCTTTACAGATATAGTGAGAATGGACTGGTTACAATATTTTTTAGATTTATAGACTACATAATAGTAGATTTCAATATGATTTGTTTGTGGAAGAATACAAAACTAAAGTGAATGTTTAAAAGCTCAACTACAGAATGTATTGCATGTTAATGAGAAGCACTAATGAGATAACGACATGTTGCCTCACTATGGTGCCATCTTGTAATTGTTCATTTTAAAATCAGGATGAGGGAGTAGTTGCAAAGAGTATAAACCCGCAGACGCACATGAGCCTTGGCTGCCAAAATGTTCAACTGATAATAATCCCCATCTGATTGCTTAAGGGCTCCGCTTTATGTCAAGCGCAGACAATTAATTATTATAGGTGGACACACTCAAGTTATTTTTCATTTTCTGCAGAACTTGTTAATCGTGTTTGGAAATGTTTTTGCTCAGATTCAAACAATACAGCTGAAAAACTGTGAGCCTGTGCCGTGCCAGTGGAGCATGGCTGAAGAGGTGAAAACTATCAAAAAGGTGTGGCTTTTTATTTAAATTTTTTTTAATTTTTCCACTAATGCTGTTAATTCCCTTTGACTTGATATTAAAGCTGTTTCTGAAAATGGTTATTTAGTGTATGAAATATTGCATGATATTTTTCTGGCATGATAGGACTGAATAGGTTGATAAGCTCTTGCCTCTTTATAGACGTAAAATATTCTTACAGGTGAAACAGCAGACGGTATTCCAGGTGATTCCCTGCTCTGGTGTGCTGTTCCCTGAAGAATGGGTGAATGTCCTCATCAAGTTCAACCCTGTTGAGGAGGTAGACATTTTATTAGAGCATTATTTTTCTCATAAAATCAAAACTCTTGTTTAAGAAAGCTCTATTTCCTTAAACAACTGTAATAGGACTAAAATTGTGATATTTAAAAACTGTTCCTGTTTTCCAGTGTTCCTATAGCAGACGGTTGGTGGTCCAAGTCTCTGACAGCACTCAGCAGGTCTTCATTACAGCTCAGGGTCAGGCTGAAGAAGCACAGCTCGAATTCTGCCCATCTGTACTGGAGCTTGGACCCAGTCTTCCTTTTAGTTCAGAATCTAAAGCTATGGTCACAGTGAAAAATCTCTCCTCCTTTCCCATCGAGTTTTATTCCCTTGAGTTTGACACACAGTACCTCAAGGAAGAAGAGGTAGCTATGTATTAAAATTTGGAGACAATATCTCTAATGTATCAATTGAAATTATAATTTTATGATTTATAGTTCTCTGCATATCTACTTAACATATATCAGAATTTGATGTGCATTGCTAAAGGTTTTTACTTTCTAAAGTTAAACTAGCTAAAATTTGATTTCAATTTTTTAAGCTTTGTTGAAGTTCTTCCAGAGTTATTCATTGCTGGTGGACATTTTTCAGAAATGTCATCTATTGTGGGAAACACACTATTCCCTCCTGTAGAAAAACAACCACAAAACAAATTGGTTGTTGGATTAGATGGTTGTTACAGACTTAAAAACTTCCCCCTTTTTCCCTTGAGTGTCAATGAGTCAATTTTAGTTTCATCAGATCACACAACATACCTTCAAATATTAAGGCCCTCTTCGCTGAGTGCATTTGCAGACTGTAACTTGGCTTTTTATGTTTGGTTTTGGAGCAATGACGTCTTCCTTACTGAATGGCTTTTTAGTACAAGACTCATTAAATCTAATAGAGAGTCTATGGAGGAGCTAAAGATAAGGGTGATGGGAGGGAGGCATTCCAACATACCAGTGGAAACATGCAAAAAGCTGGTCAGCAATTATTGGAAGGGTTCTGGTAATTATTGAGAACAGTATACATACTTTTGGAGGTGCCATTTATAAAAATAAATATGTTAATAAAAAATTGATAGTCCTTTACATTGTATTCAGAATTTTCTTGAGAGATGCCTGTCTCATTTCCTACCAGAAGCAAAATTCTTGATTGATTAAAAGTAATTTTATTTCCTAATCTGCCAGGGGTCTAAACACTGCAACCCAAGCTAAAACTCAGAACCAGAAGCATTTTTTCTTCTTTCTCATCATTGTTCGTTTAGTTGTTTTTCCTCTTTTTGTTTTCCTTTAAGATCCTGCGGCTTATACAGGAATATGAGAACAACATGCTGCTGCTTCCCCCAAGGGTCCCTGGAGAGGGTCTTCCTGTGGAGTTGCAGGAATATTACTCTCAGCTAAAAGATGATGGTAACTTTACTAAAACATTAATTCTTATCAAATTACAGCCCGCACATCTTTGTTTTATTTCTAGCAAAATGTTTGTTTTTGCTTGTTTACAGATCTGAATGTAGACATGGAGGAAGATGAATCAAAGAAAGATGGCACCGTAAATGATGAAGAGAAATCAAAACCAAACGATGGCCCAGTTGCGATGAGCTCCTCTACTGTGAAACCAAGTGAATTTTGTAAGTGCTATATATCAGCAGCAGAATGGTTATACAAAGCTGCTCAACTAAAAAGGACGTTATTCACTATTCTATTACATTATTATCGTCTCTGTTCTCTGCATTTAGTTTTTTCAAAGTTGACAAAAAATGAATTCAGTGGGAGTAAAGGACAGATACAGATGACCCCTGTGTTGAGAGCGATTGCCCGCCATATGGAATTGGACCTTTCACCTGAGGGGCAAATGCCAAAGAACCACAAAGGAATTGTTATCATTGTATATGGAGCCCCTCTGACAGGTAAAACGCACAACTTTTTCTGCTCTTTCAAAATAACACTGATTTAACTATAGGTAGCACCAAATTTAAAAGTTTTTTTTACACCTTAAATGGTGTTTCAGATAAAAGCAGCATGGCAGCAGCTTTGGCGAGTCACTATGGAACAGCATGCTTGAGCATTGATGCTGTGGTCACAGATGCGATTCAAAATGGCGTTTCTCCTTCAAGCCTTTCAGCAAAACATCTTTATGATGCTGCAGTTGCTGATTATGAACAAAAAAAGGCTGCAGAAGCTGGTAGGCCTAATATTCTATTCATTTAGCAGTTTATAAAGGAAATTTAATCCAGGTCATCACCAAAAACAAACAAAAAAAAACCCTTGTCATTTTCTTCTAGCCAAGGCTGCTGAAGAAAAAGCACAAACAAAACCTGCAGCACCTTCTGAAAGCTCAGCTCCTAATTCAGTTCTATCTTTCCCTGATACTGTGGATGTTCCTGAAAACCAGAATGAGAACAACTACAATAAAGATTCCACTTCAGCTCACCAGAAGTCAGAAAACACAGCAAAAGATTTCTGTGTGGTACATGTAGTAAAATTTTTCTACTCCTGCATGTAACATTTACTCATTATAGTGTAGAATCTCTAACACACGTGTTAAATCATATACAATGTAACTGTTGATCCTTATTTGTTGGGACTTGGTTGCAGGGAGGAAATTTGCCGACATTCACTTTTTTCCCACCTGAACAGCTGATTGTTGAAATCCTCATGGAACGTTTTCAGGTACAGTAAAATATATTTGGCAACATGCCCAAGAATCTTATGAATAAGACTATAAACATTTCAGACAACACAAACTGTAAATGAAAACATAACTGAAATTGCACAATACAATTACTGTAACATGGTCTGGTCCTGTGGCTTAAAAACAAGGCTAAATCATCATCCGTCTACTACCATGCCTGGCAGTTGATATAAGATGTTTGTGCTGGTGAGTTCTTTGGTTTTCTCCAAAATACTGCTGAGCATTATGGCCAGACATCTCAACTTTGCTCATATCTACTCCAAGGACCTGCATGATTCCAGAACTTTTTTAGTTTAGGAAACTGATAAAACTCCTGCTTTTAGAGAAGCTCTCACATTCATAATATTTAATTAATTACCAATCAGCTATGAGCAGCCCCTGAGTCCTTCCTCACCACTAAGGTCCTGTGAAAGCAGGATGGATGGATTTAGATTTTCACACAATGCTTCTGGATGTTCTGTTTTCAGTTATTAAGTGGATTAAAGTTTGACAGTTTAATATGTCAAGGCGGTAACCATCAAAAGCAGTATTTACCATACAATGAGAATACCAACCAGATATTTTGGTCAGCTTTAACTTGTGTCGTCATTTGTGTTCTTTATTTGTCTTGACATTTCTGTTTCTCATGTCCCTATTTTTCTCTTTTAACAGTTAAGTGATTGTCACCGTGGAATAGTTATCAGTGACCTGGAGTCTGTTTACACCCAGTGTCTAAGAAGTTCACTTCAAATTGTCCTTAAGGCCTTGAATAACCGCAAGCACCTCTATGTAGTCAACTTATTTGACACCTACGATGCCCTGAAAAAACGTGAAAGTCAACAAAGACAAGCTGAGGGTAAATTATTTGCCAGGTCCCACATACTGTAGATATGTATATTTTTATGCAAAAGTTGTATTGTAAGGCTGACAACATGGTTTGTTTGATTGTCCATATACTGCAGAGGCCTTGCAGAGGGAGATAGATGAGAGGGAGGAGAGGTGGCTGTGGGAGTTTGATCAGGAGGCGTTCGATGCTTTGCCTGATAAAGATAAGGATGGTATTACCCAGCGACACTTGGAGGCACTTAAACAGAAGAAGCAGAGGTTATAAATTGACACATGTATAAAATCTCTTTTTCCTTTTGTGCTTTTGCTCCATAACTTATTAGATGTTATGTATTTTATCTTCTGCATGCCTGTATGAGAGCACACATTTAGAAGCATTTTTCTTCTAGCCAAGTAAACAAGTGCCTACCTTGTTGAAACATTATAGTTTACAGAGCTACATTGTTTTTTTTTGTTTGTTTGTTTGTTTTTGTTTTTGCTGACAAACAAACTACAAGGAATGGGATTTTCTGCCTAAGGTCTCATTATTGCAATAGAATAACTATTAGTTCATATATTGTGCTATTTTCCAAAGTAAGTGCTTAGTACCCAATTTTTAAAGATCTGTGGAAAGCAAATGCTTTTGGGAATATTGTATATCTAAAGATATTGATCAAAGGCTTTATAGAGTTATCAGATGAAAGTGACTGTTGATGAATCAGATGGATGGGTCCATGGCGGGATCAGTAATGGGCACAGAGGTCCACTTCCAGTTAGGGTGAGGGAAGTTACTATTAGGTGGTACTATCAATAATTGGCTTGTTGGATCTTTTGTTTTGAAGATGCCCCTAAAAATAAACCACAAACCTAACTACAGTAGTTAGCTAAAAATTATCCATACACAAATTTCTTTCATAAGACAGCCAAAACCTCACTTTCACTTAACCCTTGTAAGCTGTTTGGGTCTATTTGGGTGTGCGTGCATTTGTAGATACTATGTTTAGAGGACAAGTATAACCATTTTCACCAACAAAGGAAGGTAATTTATGGAAAGTGAGGAAAGTGTTGTTATTCAGCAATAAGAAAAAGGTAATCAAAACTACAACTTGCCTTGTAATTGTGCAGTGTTTGAACTTTAGGTTTTCCCCTTCTGCTTATTTGTGTTCTTAAAATCAAAATTCAAGAGTTGTAATTTAATGATGAATTGAATTTATTCCACAACTGTTATCTGTAAAAAATAAGATGTTTCCATGGTTGCATCATTGTTTAAGGGAGTTTGAGCAGAAGGCAAAGGAGGAAGAAGAAAGGAGGCTCCAAGAGGAGATTCTCAGGTTGAAAGAGAAAGAATCAAGGAAAAAGAAGAAAAAGGATGAAAAGTCAGAAGCTGTGGAAGTTCCAAAGATGAAAAGCTTACTGGAAATAAAGCAGGTCTGTGTATGAATATCTTTTAGGAAATCTGATTCTTCTAAGTAAACATTTGTGTAAACTTCCAAAAGTAAACACAAACAGTTTCTCCCCCCACCAGATAAATTTGTTTTGTTTCCTTTTTGGTCAACAGGAATAATGTGCAAACTTCTTTTTTTTCTTCCCTGGGTGTCTTCTAATTTTTTAAAGCACAGGTGTCAAACTGCAGTCCCTGAGGGCTGGTGTCCTATAACTTTTACATCTGTCGGTGTTTCAATACACTTGAATCAACTAAGCCATTAGCAGGACTCTGTAAAATTTGACTACATGCTGACGAGGCAATCCAGACACTAAATTTAGTTGCGTTGGACTGAGGACACATCTAAAAGTTGCAAGATACTGCTCTAAAGCAGGGGTGTCCAAGTCCAGTCCTCAAGAGCTACCACCCTCCAACTTTTAGATGCATCCCTTCTCAAAAACACCTGATTCAAATAAATGGCTCTTTGCCACGTCTCTGCAGAGCTGAATGACTGGTGGTGAGGGAGGGGTTAGCTATTTGATTCAGGTCTTGGAGCAGGGATGCATCTAAAAGTTGCAGAGTGGTAACTCTTGAGGATTGGACTTGGGCACCCCTGCTCTAAAGTTTTCTTGATTAATAGTTTCTTCCACTTTCTCATTTTCAGAGCCTTGTGGATAAACGACAGTATGACTTTGAAAAATATGAGCAAAACCAGGCCATAGTGGACCAGGTCCTGCAGCAGTGGGACCGGGTCCAGGGCTCGCTTCTGGAGTCTTGTCCTATTGAAGAAGCTGTTCTAGGTTCAGATGAAGCCATGACAGAGAGAAGGGTAAATATGATCATTCTCATTTTCTTTGTTAGAATTAAGACTATGCAGCTAAGCTGTGCCGTTTGTCATCCTTGGATTTGATCAGGCTGTTATAATATTGGAATATTTGAAACGTTGTTCTCAACTGTTTCAAAATGACAACTTTAAAATCAAACTGACAGTAAAACAGGGTCTGGAAACGTATCCAATTTGATTTCTTTATTTATCAGACCTGGATAAATACAGCAAAATATTTGTTATTCTAGTCTCTCTTCCCTGTCACATTGCCGAAGTGTTCTACCCTTTTTTCTTTGTGTCTATCCTTAAGTGCATCCTCAATAATTTCTTCTCTCCTTTTTTCCTTTCTTTTCTTGTCTCTGTCCTTCCTTGTGTCATAGCTCCCTTCTTTTTTTCCTTCCCTGTGTCCTTTCCTTCTTTATGTTCTGGTATTCTTCTGTCCTTCTTCCCCTGTGCTGTACAGTTTATCTCTTCCTTTCTTGTGTCTTTTGTTCTTTCCTCCCTTGAGTGAATTCTTATTTCCTTCTGTGTGTCCTTTTTAGCTTCCCCTCTCCTATCTTTCTCTCTTACGTTCCTTGTCTTTCCTTTCTTGTGTGTTTTCGTCCTCCTTTGTTTGCTTCCACCTCGTGTATCCTCTTTCTTTCATCCTTGTGTCCTACCTTACTTCCTTCTTTCCTCATATTCTCCTTTTGTTCTTTCAGGTTCTGGGCTTTTTTGAGTGATGTTTTCAAAGCATGCCTACTAAAATTTTTGTCATAAATTCATGATGAACTTTAGTATTTTATATGTTACAATAAAGGTATAAGAGCTCTGAAAAGTTGAGTCTGGAATTGTCTGGAATTTTGAAAAACAAAAAATGTGAAGATAGTTGTGTGATTTTAAAAATAAAATTTAAAAACATTTTAGTGTAAAAAAAAAAAAAAAAGTTTTATTGTAAAGTACCTTGAGTGGGCATTTCATTACTCAGTATTCACAGGTAGCTAAGAAAACAAAGAAAGCCGCTGTTAAGACCATCCAGAGAGCACCGGACGTCATCCCTCACATCATGATGAATGTAACACAGGATGACTGTGCTAATTTCACAGAACTGATTAATAATAGCTTACTTCCTCCTCTTCATGAGGTAGGTCCTTTTCATGATGTTCCACCAAGGTAGACTTTTAAATGTAGTTTTGTTATTGTTTATTTTCCATTAATTAGGTTCATCTCATAATCTAAATTGTTTCTTTCTTTCACCCTCTATAGATACAGGACAGTTTGGGTTTAGGATCTGATGCCCCCCCAATTCTTCCTCCAACCACTCTCTCTGTTGTTGCTTTTCCTAAACATAGGGAACAACCTAAAGTTGATCATACATGTTTCACCTTCCTGATTCCCTTTGAGCAGGATGAGGATGAAGAGAAGAAAAGTCTAGAGGAATGTACACACAAAAAAAATGCACAGGTCATATATGTTTTTCTCATCAGTACCTAAAAACCTATTCAAGAAAAACAGTAAAGATAAGAATCCAACTGAAGGAAAATTCATGTTATCAATCATTTACATTTTGATCATTCTAGTTTATGACATTTAGAATAATACATATTGTCTGCATAGGAAAGGACAGCTAAACGTAACAGAGGAAACCAAGATTCCAAGGCCAAAGACAAAAAGGGCAGAGAGAGTCAAATGAGCTTGAGAAAACAAGCCGTCAAGACAAAATTGAAGAGTTCAGACAGGTCCAACACACTTTTATGCATTTCCTCTTTCTCTGACTATCACAGAAACTTCACAAGTGTCTCAGACAGTAGATTTTCAGATATCTAATTGTGTTTGTGTTTATTTGTAGTTTGACTACATTTCGCTGGGTCGTACCTGCTGGCAGTGAGGTGCTTCTGAAGGTCTGGTTCTACTCTGAGTTAATAGGGGTTTTTGAACAGGTCTTCAATTTTGAGTTGATGGGGAGCCAGAAACTCTACCAACTGACATGCATAGGAGTTTGCACCTATCCCTCCATCTTCAAAGAATACAAGTCAGTATGCATTACTCAATTAAGTCATGTGGGAAATGGAGGTTTAACAATTTAAACAATACAATGTCTCACTTTGATTTTATTCCACTGCTCCAGCATTTGTTGATTAGTTCATTGGAATTCCTTATAATGTTTGCATCCATCCATCCATATTTGTACACATTTATTTATCTATTTGCCAGTTGCTGCTGTAGCAAAACAATTTCCCACATGGGATTAATAAAGTATCCATCCATCCATCCATCATAGTTGTTTATCGTAGTCTATAGTCCACACTTAAATATGAATGGCACATCATTAATCTTTCCACAGGACTATTTTTGCTCACTGTAAGAAGGTAGCACAAGAGAAGGAAGGCCTTCAGAAGACCTATGTAATCAAACCTGGTTACTTTGAGTTTGGACCTTTACTTTGTAGTAAAACTAGAGACAGGTGAGAGACAAGACAATTTTAAATGTGGTTGTAACAGCTGTTTCCTTTTTAATGCCAGATTTCCACGTTTGTCTATAGGTACAAGAAAAACGCATATCCAGAGAACTCTGAGAGGCTGCAAATTCGTAACAACTCTGGTTTGGAGGCAGAGATCCAGTTCAGTTTCCAGCATGACTCTCAGGCCACAACATATATGCTAGATCCCCCTACAATGACCCTCACACCTGGACAGAAAGAAGTACTACTGCATCAAAATGATCTTAATTAATTACATTAGATGACATGAAAAAAAAAAATGGACATGTAAATATTCTTCTTATTCATCAGGATCTGACAGTCTGGGCATTCCCAACAAAACAGGGACAGATAAAAGACAGCTTAATTTGCCATATCAAGGACAATCCTGAGCCAGTGGTTATCCACCTGTCCTGCTGGGGCGTCCGACCAGAACTTGAGCTGGAGAGCACCCATTTAAACTTTGGCAAGGTTCTGCTGCATAGGTACCTAAAGAAACACAAACCCCCTCCTGTCTTTTTCCACTTTCCCTTCAAGGAACCATACAATGTTGAAATGTTTTATGTGATAGACCAACATAAAGCTGTGCATAATTGTGATGTGGAGGAAAAGGAAGGATGTCATTAAGAATTTTAACTAATAGAAATCTGACGAGTCTGATCAGAATTTGTCTTCAACTACCCTTTGTCAACAGATTGTAGAAACAACATAACTAAAATATAGCTGCCAGTCTTCTGAGTTTGACCTGCTTCTAAGTTCCTGCTGAAGAAAGGCATACCCCACAGAATAATATCACCACCAATAAGTTACATTGTGGGAATGATGTGTTCAGGGTGACGTGGAGTGTTAGTTTTCTGTCACACGTAGTGTTTTGCAAACAAGCTGCAGGTTCTGTCTTGGTCTCATTGGATCAGATCACTTTCAATCTAATGTCCCCTATGTGATTTAGGGCAACAATGTCTTTCTTCCATTAAGGCCAGATTTTCTCCATGAGACTGTCTCTCAAGTGACTGAAGTACAAAGACATCTGGGTCTTGAAGTTCCATTCACTGTTTAATCAGTATTCAGAAGACATATTGTTAAAGAACGTCATTGTGACAAACTCAAACTTCAGCTGCATGCTCTGAACATTGCCATTTTTTCAAATCACACGTTTTTTTTTCTACAGGAGAGAGTCTCGTACCATTATGATGCATAATAAGTGCACTTTGCCAATATCGTGGGCACTGCAGGGTGTGGACACCTTGGGTGATGAGTTTATGATGCCACAAGATCAAGGCGTCATCCAGCCGAACTCCTCTTTCCTTCTCTGCATGCACTTCAAGCCCAAGAGGCCAGTCCTTGTGAAGAAACTCTTACGTCTTGAGGTAATGTTAAACTTGCAGCTGGAGGTACCTCAATAAATTTGTCTAAAGTACTGCATAGTTAAGATCTATTCACCAGTTGTGCTAATAAATTTTAATACATACATCAGGAGCATGACTGCAATATCATGTTTGGACTTTTGATGGTTTCTATAGGATAATCTTTCTTTGACATTAAATGTGATGTAAAATACAACTATAGTAAATCTTAAAACAGGAACTGATTGCACAAGTTTAAATGCATCATAGATCTTCTCTAATCTAAAGAGGGCTAAAGGTATGAATGTCACCACTATTTGGATAAATGTCCTTTAGCGTTTGTCTTCTAACAGCAGCCCAATTTGAGCCATTGATACGCTTCTGGCACAAGTCGGGTTGGACATTTGACAATGTTTCTTGGCAAAGTTTGTAGAGTTTATAAAAACCAATTAGTTTCCTGGGGTGGCCATGACTTTTAAGCACTGACCACAGATTTTCAGCAGGGTTGTGGTTGGGGTCACTCCAGAAGCCTATGGTAAACCTGCCCTATCCATTTGCCCTCCTTGTTGTATCATAAATTAGCTGTCATTTACCAAATTTTTTGAAAATGAGTTCATTTTCATCGGCCATATGGAGGCTTGTCAACTGCCAGACCTGTAGAATCACTTGAAGTCACCTACAGTTGAAACCAGAAGTTTTTATACACCTATTTTTCTCACTGTCTGAGGTTGAATCAGACCAAGCTTCTCTTGTTTTAGGACAGTTAGAATAACCAAAATGATTTTTATTTGCTAAATGCCTCAATATTGAGAGAGAGAGAGAGAATATGTCAGATTCATTATTTATTAAATTTTTCTAAATAAGAAATTTACATATATTTACTTAGTATTTGGTAGCATTGCACCTTTGAACTGTATGACTTGGAAAAATGTATCGGTTTTCCTTTCACAAGCTTCTCACAATAGTTTGCTGGAATTCCGGCCCATTCCTCCAGACAGAACTGGTGTAACTGAGTCAGGTTTGTAGGCCGCCTTATTTGCACACCTTTTCAGATCTACCCACAGCTTCTCTACAGGATTGAGATCAGGGCTTTGTGATTATGGCGCTAAAACGATGACAGCTTACACTGGCAAAATGAGATTTGGCATTGAAAAACCCAAACATTGTAAAATCAAACATTATCATTACATTACATTTTACACTACAGCTTTTTCTTTTGATGAGACATGATCTCAGTGTTACTGCAAAGTTACGTTGTCGCTGCAAGTTGTTGCCATTTTGGCACCGGGGGTGGGGGTTGAAACTGAAAGCTCATGGACCTTCTGTTTTTTCAGGTTCAAGTATCGCTCCTCAAGTACAGGTTAGGCTCTCTTTTTTATGATTACTATTATAATTTGCTGTAATAACCGACAAGTGATTGAGTTTTACTCTAACAACAAGCCAACTCTGAGCTTCGAATCCATGTCACAACGCATTGCATGCTGGGTAGCGGCAGCCATGATTTAGGACACAAAACAATAATCAAGTAAAATCAAGTTTATTTGTATAGCACATTTCAGCAAGAAGGCAGTTCAAAGTGTTTTACATCATGAAAACATAAAATCATAAACACATCAGTCACTGGTTATGAAACCAGTAACAAACATTACATTTTATCTAGTGCTATCCTTAAAAACATCAATACACATCAGATATGTTGGTCAATCTTTCTGTTATTATGGGTGAAAAGCAATTCTATACTGGTGGGTTTTTAGCCTTGATTTAAAGGAACTCAGTGTTTTAGCTGTTTTGCAGTTTTCCGGAAGTTTGTTCCAGATCTGTGGAGCATAGAAGCTGAATGCTGTTTTTCCATCTTTGGTTCTGGAGATGCAGAGTAGACCAGAAGCAGAAGACCTGAGTGGTCTGGAAGGTTGATACAACAACAAAAGGTCTTTAATAATAATAATGAACTATTCTTGTGAAAGGCAAATTTTGCTTAAAGTCTTGTCAGATTTGGAGCTCAGTGGGTTTTCTTTTAAGTCGATTTTTTTTTCTGATGGACCAAATTCTTTATTAATAAGATCTTTATGTGAAAATGTAAGTTGAAGTAGTCGATATGACCAGTGGGGGAGAGCATTACGCTAAACCAGCGTACAGCCTGTAGGAAATTATTAGAAGAAGAGCAACAACAACAACAACAATTGACCCTGAAAAGAGCCTGCACAAGCTAAGCAAATAACCAAAGCAAAGCTACTTTGAGAAAATAACGTTGGTTATCGGGCTTGATTTATACAAGCGTAGTGAACTCGACAACAAGCGACCGCAGGTAACATTTTCAGACATTTTTGGGTTCCTTGTTTGTGGAGTGAGCGCCTACACATATGAGCAGTTCAGAAACTATAAATCTCTGGAAACTGATCTTCAGTTCACCAACGAATGGGTGCGGGATCTGCAGACCTTCAGGGTTAACAGCTAGAAAACCATCGTTCTCACAAAGGTGAGTGAACATCACATTCACACGCAAACTTGTCTCTCAGCAAACAAACTTTTCAGTGCATAGACTACAACGTGGACTCTAGATTAAACACTACATTAACATGTATCTGGTGATTACTATAAAACATTGAGGCTATGATGATTGTAAGTTATGACTACATTAATCTTCTGTTATTATTTCTACTAATATTATTGTCACCATCATTCATTACTATTTATTTAATTGTAGCATTAATGTTGGCATTTTTGTCTTAGGTATTGGTCTCTCTGCATGTCAGTGAACCTCTTCTCAAACCCCGGGTTATCTTCTGTTCCTCTGGTTAAGTGGACTGTGCATACTGCACATGCTGTGCAGTTATGAACACATGTTGGGGCTCTCCTGTTTAATGTTGAAGTTGCTGTCTGGATACGCAGAACCAAAATAGTGACTTATGCTTCAGCCTACTGGATGATGCCCACTGATGTGGCCAAGATTCATGCAGACATTGGGTTTTACATACCTAAGACCTCTTTTATTTATTAAATACTAAATGTTGAACATTACAGTATCACTTTTTTAACCTGGTCACTTTATACCGCTAGTATTTTATCCAGAAATGCTCTGTTGTAGCTAGTTAAATTTACACATCTGTGGCATTTGGTGTTATTTTTTTAAGTATTAGTGCCATTTTTTTTAACATGTTCACTTTATGCCTCTGAGTACTTTGAACAGTAATGCTCTCTTGTAGCTGCTTAATTTTACTCACATAGGTCTTTTTGTTATTTACCTGAACTTTTGATATTAAAGTTTACAGTGCCGTTTAACTTACTTTGATTCCACAACATTGGAACTTTCAAATTCTTAGTGCATTATGTTTTGTTTTTTTCAGACTCAGGGTTTTTTATGTTTCTTTTGCAGTAATGGCTTTCTCTTCACTGAGTGGCCTTTCAGCCCATGTCATTACAGGACACATTTCAGTGTGGATAATGACACTGTCTTACCAGCTTCAGTCAGCATCTTCTCAAGGTCCTTGACTTTTGTTTTGGGGTTGATTTACACAGTTTGGATCAAAACACATTCCTTTTTGGGACACAGAACCTGTTCCCTTCCACAGATGTTCCTCCAGTTAAATGTTTCAGTTAACCTATCAGAAGTTTCCAAAGCCATGACATCATCATCTGGTCTTTCCCTCAGAGATGGTAATCATTTAATATGTAAGCTTCTGATTTTGAAGACATTAATAAATCAATCACTGGAATATTCTTTCTCTCATTATTGTAGTATTTAGTAAAAGGAAACGTTTTTTGTAATTCTAACCGACCTAAAACAAGCAGAGTTTGGTCTGATTTACCTTCAGACAGTGAGGGGAAAAAAAGTGTATGTCTTTTTTTTAAGTGTATGTAAACTTCTGATTTCAACTATACATAGAACCTGTTTGACAGCATAGAGTAGGCTAAGTGGTCTCAAAAACAAAGAAATTCAAGAACAGATGAGAAAAAAGTCTTTTACATTTATGAGTCTGGAAAAGACTACAAGCCATTATTAAGCTCAGGGACTCAAGTGAACTACAGCAAGAGACATTATCACAGTGAAACAGTGATAATTGGCCCTGATCTGGCCAATTAAATAATTTTTACTCTGACAAACTACCAACTGCAGCCATACATGATCACCAGCCAGGTATTAATATACGTTGTCAAGTAAAGATATTCTACAGCTTTCAGTGTCACTTATTAAAAGATTTTTAATGAACTTCTGTTATACATTTAAATGTATAATTTTATTCTGTGTGGAAAATCCACAATAAAATAACATATGCACCCAATTCTTGCTATTAAAATTGTTTAATGTATTCCAGCTTTATGTGCATTATTAAAATGTATAATTTTGGTCACAGAGAAATTTATTTGATGAATTTTATTTCAGGTATATGATGTGGAGAAAATCATAGGAATTCTGCACACTGACACCTTAGCAGTTCATGCTGAAGCCTATGATGTAGACCTGAAGGTCGAACCAGGTACAAACTATAAAACCCTAAAAGTATTATCAGTTTAACTCAAAAGACTGGCAACTGTGTAGTGAAATTTCAGGTAAACATTAAAGTCAGTTTTTGTTGTCGAGTAAAACAAAATTTTCAGTAAAAAGTTGTCTTTTTCAGTCATCTCAACATGTTTCTTCTGAACAACTTTCTCTCAGGTTCTTTTTTACCACTTTCTGGACAGTTAACAGTTACAGCATATGAACAAGGACAGTAAAAGTTTAGTGATAAGTTAAAACTACTGTCACTGATTTATTTTTCATTGAGATCCTCCAATCTAGCATGTCTTTAGTTATGCTATAAAATGTTTGAGCTATTGAAGCACTTTGGAAAAACTGTTATATTTCTACACAGTGGAAGTTTGTTCTAGCAGTTTCCTTTACTAACATTTTCGTCCTACCATTTTCACTCTTATTGATCAGGAGCCAAGTTTTAAAGCAACATTTAAAAACAGTAGCAAAAAAGTACTTCAGCCTGCCTTTGATTCATCTCTAAGCTGTGTTGCTTTGATTTTCAGAAGCAACCTTAAGGTCCTGGTGCATTTTAACTACAGTAAATATTTAGGTGTCTCAAAAAGTTTTTCTACCATAACTAAAATACAAACAGGTGACAACAAATGATATGGAATCATTGCTCTTAGAGGGTGTTAAGTCAGCTGGTTTACTCTGTGAGGAAAAAAAAAAAAAAAGTCACATATGTAGTTGAGACGTTTAATTGCAAACCTGAACTCTCATTCTAGCTCAAGTAGATGACAAAGAATTTTGAAATAAGAAACATAGAATCAGAGACCTTAATGAACCATTGCTGGCTGGTTGACAGGAAACATGCTCCAACAAGAAAAACAGCTTAAACAATGCAAACTATAAGAAATTTGCTTAAATAAATTAGAATTAACACCAAAACAGCAAAATAAAAAGTTCCAAGAAGCTGAATGGTAGGACTCAAGGACTTTGGGTGATTGGAGAGACATGAGATTTAATGATAAATCCTGTACAAAAACAGTTAAACCACATATAAACCTTTTAAATGTTTCTATTATTGTGGTTTGGATGTGATTGGGTTTGAAATAGATGGGTTTACTTTTTTTTGCTTTAAACTCTCAGATGAAGTTTCATTAAAACAAAAAAACAAAACAAAAAAACTACATTTCTATGGACCTGAATTGCATTGATGCCGAGATTTTAGTTCAGTTTCCTAGCAAAAAATAAACAAGTGGTGATTTATTATTTTGCAAATCAATCATGTAGTAATAATTTGAGAAACCTTTTTTTTTTTATTTTCTTTTTTTTTTTTATCATTTTATGACCTGCCTGGAAAAAAATTAAAGGCAACAATTTAGTAATAATAATGGTTCAGTTTACATGGCTTTATAAATGCTGGTGTCACATTCATTTTTATTACATTACAGTTTGATTCAATTTTCCTCTATCAAAAAAAGAACTAAAACAACTATAAAAGTGCTGCTCTAAAAATATGTAATATTAGAAAGGAAAAGTTAATGTTACTGTCAGCAGTAACAAATCTGACCTCTAGGCTACACTAAATCCTGCAGAGTGATCCTTTAACTCAGCTAATCCACATGGTTTAATACTGCATCACTGAGATTATTTTCTGACATAGTAATAACATCTTCTACACTCTTGTTTCTGTGACAGCTGCTAGTTTGGACTTTGGAACCATCGGAGCTTTTGAAGAAGCCAAAGAGCAGGTCAAGCTGACGAACAGAGGAAAATATGACTTAGCCTTCAAGTGAGTATGAATGTTTTTTTGTTTACCTCTGTGTTCTAAGTTTTATGTGAAATTAGCATTATTTAATTGAAGGATTTTATTTGCTGCTTTTTGCTCTTGTTTTTAAGATTTACAGTTCAGTCTCCTGACCCAACGCATTCCACCCTAGACTCCATGTTCACAATGGCTCCACAGAGCGGTACTCTGTTTGCCCGTGGGAAACCCACAATAGTAATGATTGTCTGCAGACCTGATAAGGAAGTTTCATTGAAAGAAGAACCCATCATACATTGTCAGGTGTCATTCAGTAACCCCTGAGATGGATGTTAGATTCTTAAAAGCTGTTTGAAAGAGGTTTTTCTTGACATGTATACTTGTATTATTTACTTGTACAGATTGTCTTAGACTCAAGGAAAGTAAATAATCTTCAACTAATTATTGTCTTCCATCTTAATACAATTCCTCTCAGAAGTTTCCATACAATGGTTGGATTTTATTGTGGAATTTCTCTAAATCATACAGGGTCAAAATTATATATACACAGGTTAAAATAAATAAATAAAAAACTGAATTTCCCTTAAAAACCAAGCACCTTTTGTAGCTATCAGCATCCTTCTGGTAAAATTATGTGAAGAGTATTTGACCACTCTTCTTGGCAGAATTAGTAGCATTCATTAAAAATTTCTTGCAGGAATGCAGGTTTTAATCATAGTCTGCAATTTTACAGTAGTGTTAAGGTCAGGGCTATTCCATAAGCTTAATCTCAACATACCATATCCATTCCAACTCTGTTTTTTAAATTGTGTCTGATATGAACCTCCTGTTAGACTTCTGTCCAGCTTTTAATTGTGTAGCCATTATTCAAGGTGACATTCAAAAGTTAGGGGATAGTCCTTCTTCTTAATTCCATCTACATAGCCCCACAGCTTGATGCTTACACACCCATGCATGACAGCTGGTTCAGTGCTCTCAGGTTTGAAAACCTCACCTTGACTCATCCAAACATCCTTGTTGTTTCCTTGGACCATAAAACATTTTTTCCAGAATCTGTTTAACTTGACCCTGTGGGACGCTGCAGATGTCATTCAAGCTTGAAGTTTTGGAACAGAAGCTTCTTTCTTAGTCTGCATTGTTTTAGTCTATCCATTTATTTTACATGGTCCCAAACACACACAAAAAACTGGTTTTGAAATGGATGAAATATGCTTGCATTAACCTTCTGAAAATCCCTGTCTTTTGCTTAACTGTAATCATACAGTGGTGTGAAAAAGTATTAGCCCTCTTCCTGATTTCCTCTTTTTTTGCAAGTTTGTCACACGTCAGTGTTTCAGAACATCAAACCAATTAAAATATTAGTCAAAGACAACACAAGTAAACACAAAATGAGGTTTTTAAATGAAGATCTTTATTATTAAAGGGAGAAAAAAAAAAAAAATCCAAACCATCATAGCTCTGTGTGAAAAAGTGATCGCCTCCTAATTCTAATAACTGGTTGAGCCACCCTTAGTAGCAACAACTGCAATCAGTCATTTACAACAACTTGCAGTGAGTCTTTTACAGCTGTGGAGGCATTTTGGTCAATCATCTTTGCAGAATTGTTGCAATTCAGCCACATTGGAGGTTTTTTGAGTATGAACTGCCTTTTTAAGGTCATGCCACAGCATCTCAATAGGATTCAGGTCAGTACTTTGACTAGGCCACTCCAAAGTCTTTTTATTGTTTTTCTTCAGCCATTCAGAGGTGGACTTGGTGGAGTGTTTTGGGTCATTGTCATGCTCCAGAACCCAAGTTGGCTTCAGCTTGAGGTCACGAATTGAGGTCAGAATTCATTATTCCATTTATCACAGCAAGTCTTCCAGGTTGTGAAGCAGCAAAACAGCCCCAGACCACCACGATATTTTACTGAAATGCAGTATTAGTTTTATACCAGATGTAATGGGACACACCCCTTCCAAAGAGTTCAGCTTTTTGTCTCGCTAGTCCACAGAATGTTTTCCCAAAGTCTAGGGGATCATCAAAATGTGTTCTGGAAAAATTGAGATGAGCCTTAATGGGTTTTTTTTGCTCAGCAGTGGTTTTTGTCTTGGAACTCTGTCATGGAGGCCATTTTTGCCCAGTCTCTTTCTTATGGTGGAGGCATGACTTCTGACCTTAACTAAGGCAAGTGTGGCCTACAGTTCTTTGGATGTTTATGTGGGGTCTTTTGTGACCTCTTTCCCATTTGTTCCTGAATTTCTTTGAATCTTGGCATGATGTCTAGCTTTTGAGGATCTTTTGATGTTCTTCACTTTGTCAGGCAGGTCCTATTTAAGTGATATCTTGACTGAGAACAGCTGTGGCAGTAGACAGGCCTGGGCGTGGCTAGAGACAGTGAACTCTGGTGTGATATGTTAAGTTAAGTTATGTTTTAATGGGGGGGGGGTGATCACTTTTTCACACCTGGCCATGAAGGTTTGGATTATTTTTTTTTCTCCCTTAATAAACACCTTCATTGAAAAACTGCATTTTGTGTTTACTTGTGTTGTCTTTGACAAATATTTAAATTGCTTTGATCTGAAACAATGAAGTGTGACAAGCATGCAAAAAAAAAAAAGAAATCAGGAATGGGGCTAACACGTTTTCACACCGCTGTATGGACTATGCTTAAAAAGTCAAGTTCATGCTAGTAAACACATGCTATGCAAATTAAAGCAAACTCACTACTAATGGTAGTGCACGACCATTTCTGATAGAAAAGTGGTCAAATATCAAGCAAGAAAAACCTTAGTAGCTGGCTGAAGTCTACAAAAAGCATGTGGGTAAGGTGCAACTTGCTAAGGTACATTTCAAATGTTAGTATGGGTGTATGTATATATTGGCTTTGTGTGAATTGGAGAAAAAGCAGAATTAAAATTTTGGACCAAATTTTTGTTTTTATGATTTATTAACGTTCATTAACAACACTGTATGTAACTAGATTTGGTTTGCAGATGTGGTTCAGTAGAACTTAAACTGAAATGAAAGAAATAAAATGCGTTTGGAAAGTTTTAAACAGTTCTACAGCTTTATAAAATTGCTTAAGAAATTCAAGTTGAAGTTCTCTTGCTAGTTAAATATAAAGCAGGGGTCTCCAACTCCAGTCCTTTAGAGCCAAAGTCCTGCTACTTTTAGATGCATCCTTCTTTTAACACACCTGTATCGAGTGTATGGCGTATTACCGTGCCTCTGTAGAACTCGATAACAAGTTGAGAAAGTAATTCAGCTCTTTGATTTGGGTGTGTTAGAACAAGAAGTATCTAAAAGTTGCTGGAAAGTGGTTGTTGAGGATGGGAGTTGTAGTCCTCTAAGCTGAAGCAACAATTTCTTGAGTTAATATGCAACATAATCTTCTGCAGGTGATTGAACCCAGCATTAGAGGAGGAGAAACCATAGCCACCTTAGACATCAAGATTTCACTGCAAACTTTTTTCTCCAGGTTATCATTAATATTATTTTTTCTGTGGCACCGAAACAATATTATGTAAAAACAGGATGAATACAGAATTCCAATACCAGTTTTGTTCTTTGAAACTTTAGTGAAGATGATCAAATTTCTGTTTGTGTCTCTTTAGATACAAGATAAAACCTGCAGGTGACATTGACTTTGGTCCACTGGTTTATGGCACGGACAAAACTCAGAACTTCATAATAGAAAACAGCGGACTTTTCCCTCTTCATTTCACCTTCAGTCGCATAAACTCAGAATTTGGTAACCAAGCAAAGCCAGGGTAGGAATAGAGATTGTGTTTTTGATTTGCTAAGAAAAGCCTTTGAATAGTAATAAATGTTTTAATCAGTTCTTAGTATTCTATGGTGTACTATGGAAACCTGTACAAAAAAAAAAAAAATGTTGACATTACAAAATCCAACATATATGTGTATTTTAAAGCTTTTGAACTTCTGTACTTCTGTATATCTCAGGAAAATTGTTTGTTTTGCTTTTTTAAAAATTGGATTTTGAGTATATAATAAAGTGCTGAACACCTTTAACCAACTCAGAACAATACAGGGTCCTTCATTGTTGAAACCTGAAACCTTTAATATATATTGTTCTTGATTAATAACAATTTGTTCAGTCTAAATGTTTTCTCAATCTACTACTACCTGAAACAGATTTAATTGTTTAATGTCTCATAAAATTAGGATCTAGGTTCATTTGAAAGTATTCATTAAACCGTTTTCTGTCTTTATTCTGAGTTCAGAGGACGAGGTAAGATGGTAGCTAAGGAGACTGTTTCAACAAAGTCCACTGGTACCACTCTCGAAACAAGACAAGATCCTTCTCACAGAGACTTGAGTACTCGGGATGTAAGCAACTGCTGCTAGTTCTTTAACAGGCATCACTTGGTTTGCATCATATGTGCAATAGATATTTTGTCTTTTTTGACCTTTTTCTACAGTGGTGTGAAAAAGTGTTTTCTACCTTGCTGATTTCCTAATATGGTGTGTAATGGGACACACACCTTCCAAAGAGTTGAACTTTTTGTCTTGTCAGTCCACAGAATGTTTTCCCAAAAGTCTAGGGGATCATCAATATGTGTTCTGGAAAACCTGAGATGAACCTTAACGTTCTTTTTGCTTCACAGTAGTTTTTTGTCTTGGAACTCTGTCATAGAGGCTATTTTTGCCTAGTTTCTTTCTTATGGTGGAGGCATGACTTCTGACCTTAACTGAGGCAAGTGAAGCCTGCAGTTCTATGGATGTTGTAGTGTTGTCTTTTGTGAACTCTTGGATGAGTTGTCACTGAGCTCTTAGAGTAGTTTTGGTTGGGCAGCCACTCCAGGGAAGCTTCACCACTGTTCCATGTTTTCTCCATTTGTGGGTAATGGCTCTCACTGAGGTTTGCTGGAGTCCCAGAGCTTTAGAAATGGCTTTGTAACCCTTTCCAGATCAATAGATCTCAATTACTTTCTTTCTCATTTGTTCCTGAATTTCTTTGAATCCCAGCATGATGTTGAGCTTTTGATGTTCTTCACTTTGTCAGGCAGGTCCTAATTAACTGATCTTGTGATTGAGAACAGCTGTGACAGTAATCAGGTGTGGCTAGAGACAGTGAACTTGTGTGATAAACCACAGTGATGTTTTAATGGGGGGAACACAATCATTTTTTCAAACAGGGCCATGTACGTTTGAATTTTTTTCTCCCTAAATACTAAACATCATCTTTTAAAAACTGCATTTTGTGTTTACTTGTGTTGTCTTTGACTAATATTTAAATTGATTTGCTCTTCTGCAAAAAATTAAGAAATCAGGAAGGAGGCAAACATTTTTCACACCACTGCATATCTATAAAATAGAAACACAAATGCAAGCTAGCATGATCATGATTTGAGTTTGCTATTTCATGTTGGTTATCCTTTTTGTCTAATTCTATTTTGTCACCTACTCTCCTTCCTGCTCCAAATTCTCCCATACATGGCATCCAGATTTACCTCAACTTGGGCATTTTCTCAGTGTCTCCCTGGGCTGGAAACTTGCAGCCTGGGACTCAGCAACAGATAACCGTGGCCTGCGTGGCTGAGCAGCTTGGCGCCTGGAACCATGCCCTGCTTATTGACATCAGTGGCCGTGACCCCTCAGACCAACCTGATGGTATTCTGTATAGACTGTTTGCTGAAGTCTGCAAACCAGGTGAGAGATGTGTCCCAACATGAAAAACCTAACTGAAAAAGAATATACATGCATGCTTCACATCTAAATGGGATAATGTCCAGCTGGTGAGTAGCATGATTAGACATAAAATGAGCCTTTGACGAGCAACCCTGGAAGGAGATTCATCTGTCAATGAAAGATCTATTTGCTGGAAAATAATCCAACACTTTAAAAATATATTCTCTCAGCAATAAATTGCAATAGATTTTGCAAATATTTAAAAAGATTGTGGAGAAATATGGAAAACTAGTGAATTGTCACTAGAGTGTTTACTCTAAAGCAGGGGTCTTCAAATCCAGGCCTCGAGGGCCAGTATACTGCAATTTTTAGATCTGTCTCTACTTCAACACACCTGAGTCAAATAATGAGATCATTAGCAGGACTCTGGAGAACTTGACTGGATACTGAGGAGGTAAGTCAGCCTTTCGATTCAGCTCTGTTTGACCAGGCCACATCTAAAAGTTACAGGACGCCAGCCCTCAAGGCCAGGATTGGAAGACCCCTGCTCTAGAGCAACCTTGAACTGAAAAGGTTGGTGACCCCTGGTCTAAGGCAAGCATAAGATGTGTACATAATTAACTGGCAAAGACAAAAAAAAAAAAAAAAAAAGTTGGAAGATTAGATCCACCGAAAAGGAGTATATATGAACTATTGTGGGTCAGTTGGGAACAGAAATTTTCTTTTAGATGGAATAACATAAACTAGAACCCCATGGGAAAATATCTAAAGAGGGAATAAAGTAAAAGTGGGGAAAAAAATTCTAATTTTTAAAACAAAATAAATCAGGAATTACACAAGGGAACTAAACCCCACCCTATCTAACCAAGAAAAGATCTTTAAAGGGGGTATTTTGTAAAGGGATAATGGAGGAGCATTGTTGTGATGACAAAGGTGGCGTGTCAGAAAGAGCAGGAGCTTCTTAAAGAGACAGGTCAATTTTAAGGCATCAAATTATGAAGTCAAATTTCTTTTAAAGGGGGCGGGGAGTATTATGTAAAATTGACTTGTTTAAGCTTCATATCATGTTATCATGTTATTCCCTCATCAAAAACATACCTGGAGTGTTGCTTTGATTCTTTCATGCATTTTTCAGAAATCCTTGAATCCACCATTGCAGTCATTTGGGATGCCTTAATGCATGCTCTCACAAAGCGCTGACTACTTCCACAAAGCTCCTCTTTGGAGCTGTAGTCTCTCCAGCTGAGTTTCACCTCACAGAGCACCCCTCTCCTGCTTCTTCCCCACACAGCTCCACCAGACTAGTGGCAGCAGCAATTAGCAAACACCTGGTGAAACTGTGTTTCTGCTCAGCTTATCATACTAACTACTTCTCAGTCTAATGCTCATAAGAATGGTTGTAAGCGGTTTATTGGAAAAGCATTGTTGTGATAACGTGCAGCATTTTTATAACAACTGAAGGTAACATAGTTACGTGATTGTGCTATATAATGACAATATGTGCCTAGAAAATACATAAAAAAACAAAAAAATAGGGAAAAAAATAGAATAGAAGGTGTAAAACATACACTGAATGATTCTTTGACAGACTTAAGCATTCAACTACACGTACACAAAGCAGATAACCAAGCTCAGTTGGTTATCTCTACGTTGAAGACTAACAAAATCTGTTTTTTGTCCCTGACGGATTTTTCAGACTGTATCTATAAATCTGAGTAGAGCAGCTAATCTTTTCAGGCTTAAGACATGGCTTGGTCTCTTAAAACCCAAAATACATTATTGCAAAAATAATGTCAAACTAAAAGAAAGATGAACATCCATACCATGAATCATCAAGACATTTGTGAGAAGAAAAAAGATAGCATGAGGTGGAAGAATGCCTATGTAGCTTGTTACCTCTGCCATGGTACAGACTAGACCACAGCAACCATGATTCAGAGAGATTCCTGCCTTGGTTGGGCCTGTGTTTGCTGAACAAAAACTGGGAACAAGAGCAAAACTATCTGCTGATCTGTTGGTTTAAAATTATACTTTTGTGTAAGAAATCATTGATTGCATCAGCCTAAAGCCTCACCATCTCTAATATAATGTAAAGTCCGTAAACTGGAAATGTTACCTCAAACAAAAAAAGTTGACCACAAAACTGTCCCTACCTCCTAAGTCAACAAGTTTTTCCCGAAGCTTCTTTTTTTCTTTCTTATCACCAGAGATTGTGGTAGACCCAGAGTCCGTCTTTGAAGAACACTACTTGTGTCAGAACAGTAGCCAGCTATCTTCTGAGCAGTTCTGCAATGCTGAAGGCATTTTTGTCCTAGATGAGAAAAAATTTATCTTTAAAAAAGTTCTAGTGGGGCAAACTGCTAAAGCTCGCTTCAAAATCAGCAACAACAGCAAGGTCCCTTGTACAGTTAGCTTCGCCATCAAATATGGAGGGACTAAGGTGAGACTTTTAAAACTTTCTATTAGCTATGTGTTTCAAGAGATAAAATGGAAAAAATCATGATGAGTTTGCTTTCAGACATCCCGACAGATGGAGGTATTTGACTTGTCTCCAACAACACTGACCATATCCAGCCATGCTTTTGTTGAGGTCACCTTCACACCACTGGCAATCCGGTCTTACAGTGCTTTGTTTGAGGCTACAACAAAGGGACCCAGCAGGTGAAATTTATTACTCGAATAAAACTGTGCCGTGAGAAGAATTAAGTAATAATCCTATATTCTCTGTGAAAGACACTTGAGAAGTTTGCTTTCTTTTGCTATATACAGATCAAAACTTCCATTCATCAGCCAAACCCTGGAGTTCCAGCTAACTGGAAAGGGAACCCTGCCCAGTGTTAGTGTTCTGCGTCCAGCTCAGGAAAACCTCAGCGGAAACCCAGTGATACAGTTCAGACGGGCTTTGGTAGGCCGAAGATATACTTTACCTTTGGTGCTTCTCAATGATGGAAATGTTGTAGCTCAGGTGAGTGTTGGTAAAAACCTTGCAATGTTTTTTATGCTTTTAGTTCGCATTAAGTTTCTATATTTCCTAGAGAAGTAATTTATGCTAATCATTCTGTTCAAACAAACAAACAAACAAAAAAAAAGATCTCTAATGATAGTTACTGATAGGTACTTCAGCATCTCTCCATGTAGTGCCCTACACACTTATTGGCACCTTTGTTCGAGATGTGTAGAAAATCTTTGAAAAAACTAAGTACTATAGTCTCACAAAGATAGGACAATCTAACTTTTAATCTTAGTACATTTATTGGTTTTTTGTTTGTTTCTTTTAACTGCAGATGCCACGTTTAACTATTATGGCACCAGCTCAGTTGTTAATGAAGCTACACTATGAAGCTTACTGAAAATGGCATACTCTGTAAACACCCCCGTGGGGAGTAGAGCCACGACAGCTTTACCAGCAATAAAATATCTTAAACATCCCTCTTGCTTTGACTTTAAATTATCAGTATTTGGAAGCGTGCCCAACACGGACTGAATGGCTTAATTCACTACCTCCACTGCCATTGCCAAACTACAGCCATAAGCAGACTACAATTCTAAAACAGCGCAGAAAATGTCATCGTTCTGAGAATATTCTGTCATCCTGAGAAATTGAGCTCATTGGGACAAATCCCAAACAAAGCACTGAAGGGAGATGAGAATTCAGCAGAATTATGTAGGAAGACAATGGCCAGGCTTGTGGAGGGTGCTGTAAATTGTACAATCTAAAAACTGCATGGTCATTGCTTTAAGTAAAAGGATGGGTTTATGCTGTTGGGACAGAGGTCAGGTTGCTTTAACCAAACATTGGATAAAAATTTTTTGACCCAGTTTGTTGGATTAAAGAGATTAAAAAGAAGCCCTAATTCCTAGTTTCTTTGTGCAGTGTGATAATAACAACAACAACAAAAATTCTGTTCCTATCAGACTTCATTGAATCTCTTCTGCAAGATGAAATACCAAATAGATGATGATTTTAGGCCAGATATTGATGTTTATGGCAGTGAGTTAATGACTTTTGTTTAAAATAAATTATTTTTTCACTTTAAGATACCATTAGTGTCTTAGCTATTCAATACTGACACTTTGACAAAAATTATGCTTAATAAAACCCATAATTCAACCTTGTCTTGTCAAATCAACCCAGAGCTGATTTGGGCCAAATTTGACGCTGGGTTCAGTTTGTAAAACAAGGCCCAAATCGGTTGTTTTATTTTACAAACCAATTTAGATAAGCAGTTTAAAAAAAAGTAAAATGATATCTTATGATGATGATAATAATAATAATAATAATAATAATAATAATAATAAATACTTCCAAATACAGTAACAGTCAGGTGTTGACACAAAAAAGTCAAGGGAGAATTGAATGTAATTTTTTTTGTATTTGCTGTGAAAGGTCCAGATTGACATGGTGGATAACGATGGTGTATTTACAATCAAACCTCCTCCTGATGGCACCAACAACTCTGTCCACTCTGTAAACCTTCAAGAAATCCCAGCATCAGGTAACGAGTGTCATCTTGTAAAATGTTACATATATAATATTTCTTTAGCAGCGTCCTGTTCCGTGCTGCAGTTATTCCTTGGTTTTGCCATTCAAACCTTTTTAGGGTGTTTTGTTCTATTTTTTTTATTCTTCTTTTGTTTAATTTGTTTGGGTTTTTTTTTTAAGGATTTTCTTTAAAACCACAATTGTAGGGTTTCTCCAGAAAACTTGTTAAGCATGGTAGTTGGGGTGCTAGGGCAATTCTCCAGTGGTCCACTATGTTTTTGTATTAAAAAATGTTAAAAGTTGACAAGAAAGTTTAAGAAAATATGGCTAGGTAATGATGTTATTGGAATACATTATTGACAATACTTAAACAGCTATAGAGTTTTAAAAAAGCCAAAGAGACAATCAATCTGTTAGCAGCTTGGTGCAGTGTTTTGATTTGCAGGTTGTTGTTGGTTTTTATTTATCAAAGTGAATGCAGTATTTGCAAGAAATACTTTGAATGGAAAAAGGCCTTTCTGTGTCTATTTGCCAGATTTTTTTCTGAAACCATACAAGGCTGTTATAAATGGCCCAACAGCTTAGTGGCAGCTATACAGAATACAAGTAAACCACTTTTGATGAAGAATTACATTAAGAACATGTTCATAAATTGAAAAAACATCAAAATACAAATCGTCTGGTTTGAGTAAAAAGGCGGCGCGCACGATCTGTGCCGAGTTACAGGAATTCTGAGGTGCATGACCAGGCGCCACGTCAGTGCAGGAGATCAACACCAGGGGTGGGGATGGCGTGATTGGTTGTGATTCAACTATAAACATGACTTAACCCATCTTTGCTTTGACTGTTTCTGGTTTATAAAAAAATACATGTAAAATAAATAAACATGTGACGCTTAGCCTGTTGGGGGGGGATAAAGCCTGGTGGGCCACCAGGCTTATAATACACTAAGGGAAACCCTGAACTATTTCATAACTATTTAATTTTAGATCAGACTGGTAACATAAACTCTGCATATTTCTGCCACTTTGCCCTAACAAACACTGTTTCCTGTGGTCTAGAGGGTCAGTTGGTCCACAAAGCCTCTGCAAGGCTTAACGTGAATGAACAAAAGAGGTTTGAGGTCAGCTTCTGCTCCAATAAACCTGTGAATGTTGAGACGACAATTACAGTGATGGTGAAGGACAACCAGTACAGTCACACCACAATACATGTGATGGGAGAGGCTTATCAGAAAATCGTGTCTCTCGATAACATCAGTAGGTCATCACAGGATGGAGAAGATGAAGTGGAAGGTATAAAAACAGGAGCGGATTGTGATCGAATAGAGAGTGGTTTTACTGCATACTATAATTATTTGATTTGGAAAAATGAAGGCTTGTGTCACACATTACAGTTTCTTAAAATATATGTTTCTTTTTCAAAGGTTTATATGAGATGCTTCATTTTGGTGACTGTCATATAGATTGTAAATACCAAGAAAGCTTCACTATGACCAATCACAGCACCCACCAGGTGGTAAGGTTTGAGTGGCCTACCAGTGGACCCAATGTCACGTTTTCACCACAGGTAAAGTGCTTAAATGTATGAAAAATGTGAACAGTAAAATAAGATCTTAGCTTTATTACACTTATTTTGTGAACAAATATCAATATTTACATCACAACTTTATTGTACAAATCCACAACTTTCGGGTTTTTTTCACAACTGAAACTACAAAATATAGTGTCAACTCAAAACAATATAATCACCATTTAATGTATTTATTCAGTAAGCTTTCATGGGCTTCCCTTTGCCTGGTTTTTTGGTAATTTGCATTATTTTTATTTATTAATTATTTTCACATTCTGAAAAGATTCCCCCTTTTCACAAATTTAACTGTTTTAATGGTAATACCTATATGACATTAAAAGTTGTTTTTTTCTTAACACAGGTTGGGCACCTTCATGCTAGTTCTTCTAAGGTAGTGACTGTCACCTTTTGGTCCAGTCATCCAGTGACTTTGAAGCAGCCAATGAAATGTAAGATTAGTCAAGTGGAGTTCAAGCAGCCAATAGAGGAGGTGGCCGACTGGGATGACCGTCAAAGAACAGTGAAATGGCAAAATGCTTCTGATATAGTTTCTCAAGAATCTCAACAGTCTGAGAGTAAAAAGGTAGAAATGGCCCCAATAATAGGCTAAATAAAAGTATGTTTAACACCTGATTAAAGGTTGTTGTTTTTAAAAGGTGCTTTTAGCCATATATTCACTAATTGAAACACATTATATAGATTAATTACACACTGATAGATGTTTGAAAGCCTTTATTTTTGTTCACTATGAAGATTTTCTACTTACAATTAATGAAAATATGACACTTAAAACTAGAATATTACATCAGACCAATAATAAAAAAACAAAACATTTTTAATAGAGAAATATAGCCTTTATGAAAAGTATGTTAAATACCTGCTTAAAGGTTGTCAGTTTTCAAAAGGTACTTTTAATCAAATAAATGAGCCTCATTTGGAACACATATTCTAATTTGTTTAGCAGTGACTCACTGTTCAAGCACTCTAATGAAAAGCTAATAAAACCCCCTGAATTTCAGTTTCTCAGAAATGTCAATGTTTATGGCTTACCCAACATAGGAAACACTTCTCACTTGACAGTTGTCCAGCAGATTATCAATGACAGATGGAAAATTGAGTAGAAAGAAAAAGGTGGCACAATCAACAAAGATAAATGCAGCCTTGAGATCATTGAGAGGTTGAGCCCATTCATGAATTTCAAAAAGATTCTGAAGGTGAGGACTGTAGCTAGAGTCATTGTTTCAACAGCCATCACATACAGATATATCCAGGACATGGACTACAACTGCTGCAGTCCTTGTGCTAAACCACTTCTGAACCAGAGGCAGTAACAATAAAAATAACATTTCTTCTTTTAGATGAAAGTAATTTTTACATATTTTTAAATCAAGGTCACAAAGTTCATCAACTCACCACTGCCACAGGGTGATCACCTTTAGACCAGTAATTCATGCAAAGGAGCCCCAACCAAGAATTATGTGCTTATACTATATAGTACTTGGACATATTTTTTAGTAGGCAGAGATTTATGTTTAAAAATTATTTTTTGGTGGTCTTGGATAATGTTTGAACTGTAATTATTAACAGAAATAAAGGCGAGAAACTGATTTTTGGGTTTTTATTAGTTGTAAGCCATAAGAGTCAAAATAAACAGAAACAAATACTTTAAATCTCACTCTGTAAAAAATCTATGTTACACAGAATGACTTTCACTTTTTGATTTTATTACTGAAAATGCATCCATCCTTTTCTTGTTTATTGAGATGAACCTGGAAGTTGTTTTGATTTGCTAACTCAATTGCCTGTTTGCTTACAGGTGATAGAAACAGTTCCTGAGCCTCTCTGTTCTGTGGTTAAGGACTCTCAGTTGGAGCTGGATTTGGAAATCAGGGCAGTTTGTGATTACTCGAAGTTCAGCTGCAGCAGCAACAACATCCAGTTTAGAGACACCATGCTTTTCGAAACCAGGCTCCACCAGTAAGTCAGACTGTACATTATGTCTGAGAATATTATGATCCTACGTGGCGTATGCATGTTTAACACACAACCTTATTCAGCAATTTGAATAAAAGACAAAAACTAGCAAAAAAAGCTTTTATTTATATTGTTCTGTATTTTGTGCATGTCAGTTACAAATATGGATGTGCTACACCTAATTTTCTATTTCTAAATGCTCTTTCCTCCATAATTTGGGTGTGTCTCTAGATTAGTCCTTTTACATGTATTATATCTGTTCCTCTGAATCCTTCAAGTTCTTGAATAGACTTTATTTACAGACACTTTAAAGATTTGGTTTATCCACTTTGAAGCATACTAGGTCTAACACCTAGTATCAATATTCTGAGGTCCTCTAGAATGCTGTTTCCTAATGCCTTCAATAATTAAAATGAGAGGATCCCATTGTTTGAAGTTTGCATCTTCTCGCTGTGTGTACCAGTGTTTTCTCAGGTATCCTTGTTTCCACACACAGTTCCTAGACATGCACAATGGGTTAACTTACCACTCTAAACTTCCCTTACGTGTGGGTGTATGTTTGTATTGTTGTGTGACCGTGTGTGAATGTAAATTTGTGATTTTTGTCTTTACTGAATAAATGCACTAAGAACTTTTCTGCATGAGATTATGGTACTGCAATAAGAGTTTATTTTAAGTCTTTTTACACATCTTACCCTTATGTATCCATCGGTGTTCATAGTCTTTTTGATTTTGAGGACAACTCTACAAAGAATAAGCAGGGACTTTTATCAATGTCACCAATGTCTTGTGCTCTTGGATTTTTCCAGCATATTTATTATATTTTTATATAATTTTATAATATTCTGTACTTAATACTTTTTGTTGTTTTTTAAAGCTAGTGTCCAATTTAAATCTGGATTTCTTTCTGTTGATTGTATTACCTTAATGCTGCAGTATATTTGTTTCCAGTGGAATATTGGATTTAAGAAAAATTCAAGTTTGATCTCATCTTGATTAAAAAAAATAAAACTACAACTGGTTTTTAGGTGTGGATTTCCTAGTCATAGGGGGTTAAACGTTACTTGTTTGACCCAAAGATTGACTCTTAGGACCCCCAAGCCATGATGACTACTGTTGTGGATGGCAAAGCTGAAGCAAATAGTGATGAAAATAGTAATGATGACAAAAATGGTTTTGAGAACTTTAGCAATTTTATTTATGTTTTTGATTGATTCTTTGCATTTTATTGATTTCCATGTTCAATGTTGCATCCTGCTTCTATCTTCCCAAATAGTTGCATGATTTGGAAATATAACAGCATTACATACAACCTGGACTCTTTCTTTGAGCTTGCAACTTTTGTTGCTGCCATTTCTGCCTCTCTCCTCTGGTGTGGACTAGCATGATGGTTATAGTACAGGCTGTACTGCAGGTGCATATTCATGGTGGGCCTAACTGGTAGGGTTGGGCTAATGGAAGTGGTAGGGGAAGCAGCAGTTTCTTCAGGAAACATAATTGGGACTTAATCATCATTTTATTGGAACCTGTCGAGGATCCATAAACCATAACTTGGCTCGCTGAAGATCTTTGATAATTAAATCTGGTCACTCTGGTCTTGCCTAGTTTTCTTTCAAAACTCCTTCCATGTGTTTTAATATTTGCCAGATTTTTTCTGAAACCATACAAGGTTGTTATAAATGGCCCAACAGCTTAGTGGCAGCTATACAGAATACAAGTAAACCACTTTTGAGGAAGAATTACATTAAGAACATGTTCATAAATTGAAAAAACATCAAAATACAAATAGTCATGCTCAAAAGGACTCTGTTGCCTTATGCAGTGTCACCAGAGGCTTGTGAGTGTGGAAGCCTGTTTTTTTTTTTTTTTTGTTTGTTTCCCCCCCCCCCAAGTTTAGATTTCGTTATGATTAAACAACAAATTACAATAAAAATACAATAAATAGAAATTTTTAAAAAACTGATAATCAGATGTTCTGTAGGTGAGAAATTATATCCAATGTGAATTTGAAGAATTTTATGGAAAGGTTTGGTTTTGCAGCTTCAACCTGTTTAAGCTTTTATATCTGTTCATTTAATACTCAATGCTCAGCCGCAGTGGATAAGATCTTTTTTTCTGTTTTGTTGTGTGTGTGTGTGTGTGTGTTTGTATATAAAGACTGCAGATTATCAATGTGGGCTGTGTGAAAATGGATTTCTCCTGGCAAGTCCAAATGGATTCATCCAACAAGATTACAAATCCTAAACAAGGAGGTAAAATGAGCTCTGTAGATGAATTTAGTAATTTTAAAAAAAAATTCTGCTTTAATTGCTGTTGTATCTTAATGCTTCAAGTTGGACATAATATATCAGTTCACATCTTAGTGCTTTAAAAATTATTCTATGTAAATCAGAGTCTATGTTGTTTGTGACAGATGAGAGCTGGAGATCTCGCCCTGGCAACAGTTCAGACAGGCCTTCCAGTGCTCAGAGCAGTGTAATATCACTAATAATGGAAAACTCTAAATTGCCTCCATTCAGCGTGGAGCCCAGAATTGGGACAATAAATCCTGGTGTTACACAAAACTTCCATGTCTGCTTTTCACCTGTGAAGGTAGCTCAGTTTCAGGGCAGACTGCTCTGCAGGTAAGTAAAGGCATTAAAGGCAAGTGCATTTTATGCTCTTCAGTTTTCAGTGGTCAGCATCTTAAAGGTTTTCCCACACCTTCTGCTCAACATTCTACTCTAATTTATTGATTTTTCATTTAGAAAAGGATGGCTCTTGCTATTTTTTTTTTTCAATGTGTGTTTGTTAAAGATGAGCATGTTAACAAATAACCTTTTTAGCTTAAATTAATCCATCAATCCATTATCTTCCACTTATTTGAGGTTGGGTCACGGGGGCAGCAGTCTAAGCAGGAAGAACCAAACTTCCCTATTCCCAGCCCCTCTGGGGGAATCCCAAAGTGTTCCGTCTCTCTTCATCACAACAGACTGGTACAGAGCCCGCATCACTGCAGACGCAGCACTAATCCGCCTATTGATCTCCCACTTCATTTTTCATGAACAAAACCTTGAGATACTTAAACTCCTCCACTTGGGGCAGGACCACTTTTCCAACCCAGAGAAAGCACTCTACCGTTTTCTGGCTTGGATTCCATGGCCTTGGATTTTGAGGCACTGATCCTCATCCTGGCCACTTCATACTCGACTGCGAACTGCTCCAGCATAAGCTGGAGATCACGATCTGAATAAGCCAATGGGACCACATCATCTGCAAAAAGCAGAGATACTATCCCAAGACCACCAAAACAGATCTCTTCATTGCCTTGGGTGACCCTACCAGGGACATGAAGCTCCTGACAACATAGCTCCCAGGATCATTTGGACACATAAACCCTTCCACCATGTTGAGGTGGCAGCCTGAGGAAATATTTTAGAAATAGCAAAGCAAAAATCTTGAAACATACTTATGTTTGGCTAATCTAAAATGAAAGTAAATTAAATTGATTCCCCAGAGTACTCAAAGTTTTCACGTTCCTTATTGATGTCTCTTTTTCAGTATTCCAAACTTGCAGAAAGGTGACCAAGCTCCTTGTATCTCTGTGTGTGGTAAAAGCCTGTTACCTAATGTCCATTTTGATTTGGAGGACTCAGACTACATCAGTAGCAACCACCACAGCCCCGAGTTCAGCCAATCTCTGGATCCTACCACTCGAGTTTTAGAGTTCAAAGCCATTGGCTCTTCAGCTCCCACAACAAGGTAATAGTTTGAACGATAGGAGGTTATTATCCACATTAATAAGGTTTTTTTTTGTTTTGTTTTGTTTTTTTTTTTGTATGAGATCATTAAATATTGTCTTTTCATATTCAGGAGCATCTTGTACATTTTTAAATTATCACAATGAATAAAATCTTTGAAAATCCAGAAACTTATCCTAATCAGTTGCATATTTCTTTTAATCTGATTAATAACTGTAGAATATTTTTATTTTTCTTATGTTGTGATTGTGCCCGAATTGTACACATTTTTTTTTGTTGTTATATTTTACCTTATGTAAAGATGCACATTTTCATTTGACTGTCAATTTGCTGTTATAAAAGGATATTTCTATTCTTTTCTAAAAAGGAATAACAAAGATTCAGATTCATTGGCATTGCATGTTTTGTTAAAAAGCACGTATTTTAATAATTTCTGTTTTTATTTCCTGGCTCCAATTTAGAAAAATTAACAACAGTTGAACAACAGCTCAAACAACATTTATATGGACAAATCCTATCTGAAAAATATTTTTGAAACATAGCCTGTTTACAGGGCCAAATCAACTGGGTAAAACTATTGTTTTCATCTTTTCAACTCAAACATGGCAAGGTTGGATGTTGTGTCATTCCCAGATTGACTATGTCAAAATAAGACTATGACTATCGAATGCAGTGTAAGCAACTACTGGCACTTATTTCTAGTTCAGTGTTGTCCACTTCAGTTTTACTTGGAGTTTTTGAAATGTTCTCCACTACGCTTTCCCTTCTTGGTAGTTTCAGTTTAAAGCAACGCTCAAAGTGCTTGCAGCAAAGTCTGTTAGTGTTTATTAGCCTATTGTCTTGAGAAAAATTCTGCCAAATTTCCACATACCTCTAAAACTAGCACACCATTGATACTTGTACCACAGTTTGAGAACCATTGGTCTAAGGGACTTAACTCTTGTGCTCTTGTCTGACTCTGTAGATCATTTAATGTGATGAACCCAACCAAAAAGGCTTACTTTTTTAAATGGAGGTGTGAAGACACAGCGGCCACTCCTTTTCGTTGTCTAACATCTTTTGGGACCATCCCACCAGGGAAGAAGGTGGAAGTAAGAACTTTTTGTCTCTCAGTCTAACCATCGACCTTCTTCATCTCAAACTCCCTTCAATTCTCAAGGTATTTTCTATATGTGATTCTCTGTTCTACCTATGTCTACAGATGTGTTTTGAATATGCTGCTGAACACCAGGAGACAGTGGAGTCACTGTGGACCTTCTTTATTGAGAATCAGTCTCTGTATTTCCCCTTCCTTTGTGTGGGAACTGCAAGAGAACCATATGTCTATCTTGACAGACCTTATCTTGACTTTGGGGAATTGGTTGTTGGTATGTAAAACAGACAGATGTTTATTCATCCATGTTAAAAATAATATACTTTTGTATTTTAGTAACTGTAGAGGAGCATTAGCAACCTTTCTGTAAACAATCATTAATTATTTATATTAGGACCAGATCAGGTGTCACACCGTGTGAGATAGCAAGATGTGCCTATTATACAGCTCTTGAATTAAACAGGCTTCCCTATTATTTTAAAACAAAGACAGAATGATTCAAGTTCACATTTTTATATCCCAAGTTATTTAGCCTTTTATACTACCATTTTGCAGAATTGGCACAGATGGCATGATTAGCACAAATAGCTAATGGAGGTAGCACTGCTAACATTAGCCTCTTGTTGTATTCCTTGTAGTTAGCAGAGCTTTGCAAAAATACTTTAATTCTGCATGTTGTGTGACAGATATACATAAATAGATAAAATACAGCAATCTTGCTGTTTTACTGCTGAGCTATAAACCTGATTTCAGTGTTAAAATTCCAAATATACCTCATTCTGACAGGAGTTACTGTTAAATCTGTACACAACCTAATTTTGGGCACAGATATTTTGCCTTTATTTAGACAAAGTCAAATTCCTTGATCTAAATGTGGTATTAGCTTAGACATTTTTGTATCCCACATAATATGGAATATTTATGTATCCAACATAAACAATGTAAAATTTTTATAGACCACAAAAAGTCCCTAAATTTAGCAAAAAATCCAAAAGCTCAAGTTAAATGATTAGAATAATAAAACAATGATCTTTTCCACAGTAAGGCAGACTTTTATTCTAAATACTGTACAAGCTATCATATGTTTGTGTGGGCAGGCCACAAAGGGAAGCAGACAGTTGATCTGGTGAATGCAGAGGAGGAACCTTTCCACTTCTCCGTCCTGCAGTTGTCTCTTCTCTCTGAAGATCAGCTGTCCAGCCTGAGTGTAAAGCCCATGAATGGAACAGTGATGCCCAAAAATAGGTTAATAACTCACATCAGCCACAATAATATTTTCATAGTTTTATTGCAAAATGTCAAATTTTAATTTTCACATTCAAAAAATGGTCCTCAATGCAAAGCATTCGGGTCATTCTTGTTGAAGTCAGAGTCTTTGAAATTTTGCAATTTATTTGTTGTAGGTTACCACTGTTGGTGTGCTTCACACCTTCCTCAGAGGGATATGTAAACTTCAGACTGAACCTGAAAGTGAAGAGAAAGTTGGAACCACTTTCACTCAACGTTAAGGCTGATTGTTACACCGTGACTGCTTTAGTTCAAATTCAGGAACGAGACGGGAGCCTCAGAAAGATCATCCCTAACCATGAAGATACACTAGACTTTGGAGAGGTCACCACACCTTAACTCTGCAGCCACAGTTACCGAAACACAAATTATACACATTCACATCTGAGCTTTTAATTGAACAATCTCTCCTATGTTGGTCTCCACATTCCCAAATCATAGGTGGGGATTTCAGAGCAATGTGCCTATAATTTCCTGGTCTCCAATCTTTCAAGAGTCAGACTGGAAGTCAGCTTTGAGTTGATGGGTGTCAGAGAGCAATTTCAACAATTAAAAGTGAAACCTCAAACTGGTGCTGTGGAGATTGGGAAGCAGCGCCAGGCATCAGTGTTTTTTTGCCCTCAGAACATTTGCAACCTTCATGATGTCAGACTTATTGTCAAGGTAAGATAAAGTTACTTCAATTATCTACCAGCTTTTCAGTCCAATGTAGAAGTTTGTTGGATGGCTGACTTCTAACTCAAGTTCAGGAATGTGAAAACAACTCAGTAATCTATGTTTTCTTTGAGTAATATACACAACAAAAGTAATTTCAATCTACTTAATACAGAAGGTAAATTAAATCTTTTTCCAGTTAAATACAGTTCAATTCAACCCAGTTTATTGCTTATTTATATATTCCAATTCAAGAAAAATCATTACAATTGATTCAAGCTCAGTTTAATAAAACACTGCCAAGATTGGTCCTGCTGTAATCCTGGTCAAAGATCTGAACATTGCTACAAAGACTTAGTGCCATTGTCTTGGCTTCCTTTAATAAATATATTTTAATTATTTGATACTATAAACTGACTGCAGTATATTATAACTAGGATTAAACTGGAAGGTATGCAATTGCATATGAATTTGTTTATTTCGTTGTATTGGCTTGAACTGATCTATATTACTCTGGATATGAATGGAGCCTGTTTGCGTCATCAAGTCCCTTGAGATGACATTTGTTCTTAAGACCATTTACCATTTTCATGATTTATTCAATGAATACATATAAGAAAACAGTGCTTTAAGTTTCAAAATATTATTTTGCACTTTTTGTGTATTGTAGCTTTTTTGAAGAGGCTTGTTGTCATTTTTAAATTAAAACAAATCAAATGAAATAAAATTTGTAGACTGATCAAGCACAATCCGTGTGTGTCAGTTGGACATTGCTTAACAACTGACTAAACAAACATCAGATTTGTATACGTGTTTAATATTTTTTTCTTTGTGGCTGTTTTTTGTCATTTTCTCTGTCTTGATTCATCTCACCAGGTGAAACTTGGCCCTACCTTTACTGTCTCTATTAAAGGCAGAGGTATGGCACCCAGCCTTGATTTCTCCTTCACAAAGTTCAACTTTGGAAAGCGTTTCCTGTTCTCTCCAGGCATGTTGCCACCATCCCAAACTCTTCTTATTCACAACAAAGACAAAAAGGAAGTCAGGTGTGTACCCATCTGTAGTTCAGGTAGTTGTGGATAGTAAATGTACCTAAAACCAACTGTATAACCCCTGAATATTGGAACATTGCCCAGAAATACATGTTTTCTTAAGCCTCGTAGAAATTTAGAACCTACTTTTATAATGAGTATGACTTTTATTTTGAAAGGTATCTATGAGCTTATTTTAAAAATCCACCACAATCTATGTTTGAGTGCTGGTTAACGCTTTAGAAATTTAAAACCATGTAAATAATCTAACTTATGAAAGAGCAGGATAATTACATTGAAAAAAATTTGTGAACTTTGTTTTGAAAGATCAACATGGCCAGTGCATTTTATAGGAATACACTAACTACACTAATACATAAAATGAACAAAAACTAAGGGGAAAAATCAGTATCTTATTTATCTTGTTTTAAAATGAATAATTTTATGAGTTTAAAAAACAGTGATTTTGATTTGCTTTCATCAGTGTCCAATGCCAGTTCAAAAACACAGCATTCTTGGAGGTGGACTTCCAGTCTGATATTTTGAGACCTGGTGCTGTGATGGAGGTACCAATTACCTTCTACCCCCAGAAGACTTGTCGTTATATTGCAAAACTCACCTTTGTCTTAAACGCCAGTGTCACAAAACATGTGGACATAGAGGGACAAGGCACTGAATTAAAGGTGAGAAAGTAGAGTGAAGTAAAGAATACACTACACTGAGTATACTGCTGCTTGCTTTTAATACAGTATATCTGTCCATCAGAGATGTTCAGTTACAAATGTATACTTTGCAAACACTCTTTTTTTTTTTTAAGCTTATGCAAATCACACATGCTCCTTTCGTAGTAGTAAACCCAAAATCAATTTAAAAAAAAAATCAATTTGAGTGATGCAAGTGCACACAAGTCATCCTGCAACTCAAAGCAGCTGTATCTAAATAAAATAGAACATCACTGAAAAGTAAATTTGCTTCAATGTATTTAACTGTCAACAATGAAATTCATGGGGTGCTGCGGTGGCGTAGGGGTAGAGCGTGTGACCTATATACCAGCTGTCAGGTTCAAGTTCCAGCCTGCTGACTTTGCTGAATGTCTTCCCACTTTCCTATCACTTTACTATCAAAATAAAAGCCACTATAGCCACAAAAAATCTTTAAAAAAAACTTTGAAATTCATTCATTCACAGTGATATGTTTCAGGCATTTATTTTTGTTAATTTAACTGATTATGTCTTACAGTTAATGCAAACCCAAATTTCAACTTCTCAGAGGCTTTTAATATTTTATAAGACCCAATTAAAAAGGGAATTTTAACAGCATATTACTCAGTACTTGGTTGAGGCTCTTTTTGCCTGGATTACTGCAGTAATGAAGCATGGCATGGAGGTGATCAGCTTGTGGCTTTGCAAAAGAAGTTCACGTTGGTCTATGAGTGACCTTTGGTTTGTTTGCATTGTTGGGTCTTCTGTCTGTCATTTTCCTCTTGACAACACCCCACAGATTCTAGGGGTGTAACAGTGGTCGGTGGTAATAAGGACTTCCAGCTATCACTGATGTCTGCTATTTAGGAAGGTTTTTCATTCAGCTACAGTGGTGATAGAGAAAAAAAGGGTGGAACAAACCAAAGTTTTCAACCACCCCATAATATCGCACAGCAGATGATCTCAGACAATACACCAGTATGGTTTAGGGAGGAGTCCCTCTGACAAGAGAGGATTTCCCTACACCTGCACTTTTATGGTGCATTCAAGTAAAAAAATTTTTTTTTTTACACTCGACTGTCTTTTCATCAAAACAATTCTAACATTGTTTAAACATTTTATATTCTAAATGTCCCCGAGTCTTTGTCAAAAATTAATAAACAACACTGACCATTTTCAACTGTTTTTTTAATGTCCAATTTACCTCTCTAGGGAGTGGCTATACCTGCATATCCTTTAACTGAAAAAAAAAAAAATCACTCTCAGTTCAAGACTGGCCTCTTCTTTAGAATATAAAATTTTCAGAAAGTTTTAAAATTCTTTGTTCACAGCTGAATAAAGTAAAGAATTTGTTTGTCTTGATTACAGAGTATTTAATAACTACTAAACCGTGATTTTAAAACCGAGGAACGTACCAAAGTGAGATTTTGTGTATCGTTACACCCCTAATAGATTCTCTTTGGGGTTGAGGTCAGTCAAGCTTAGTGATACCATTGTCATTAAACCATAGTATTGTTATTACTCACAATGTGGGCAGGTCCCAAGCCCCAATGAGGAATGAAAGGAAGTGGTCTAAAATTTCATGGTAGACCTCTCCAATATTCCTCCATGCTCTCGGATGTTGATTTTCTAAATAATATGCAAAATTTATTTTCATATGAACAGAGTACTGACAAGAGACAACTGTCCAGTCCCTTTTCTCCTTAGCCCAATTATGAAGATTCTAATGTTGTCTGGTTCAGGAGTGGGCTAACACAGGGAATGTGACAGTTGTAGCACTCTGTAACAGTCAGCTTCTTTCGATGTGACCTGTCATGGCTTACCCTCCTTGTGGAGGGTGTCAGTAACTCTCTGCTGAGAACTGTTTAGTCAGCAGTCTTTCCCACAATTGTGTAGGCCAGAAAAGCTTTATTTAAAATCCTTTTTTTTTTTTTTTTTTTTTTCCTTGTATTAATTTTTTAATTTTATTTAACCTTTATTTAACCAGGAAAATCCCATTGAAATTAAAAACCTCTTTTTCAAGGGAGTCTTGGCCAAGATGTAGCAAAGGTTACACAACAAAAAACTAAATTATATGTTTTTTCCCCTATAATCCATAATCAGCAAATTAGCAGAAGTAAATGCTTGAAATATATTACTTTGTGTGTAATAGCTCTATATTTTAGTTCATATTTTGAAACAAATTTCTGAGATAAATTAACTTTCTATTGATATTCTGATTGACTGAGATCCAGCCGTAGATCTAAACAAAAATAACCCTGGAATCAATAGTGTGAGTATAATTATTTTCAATTATTCAAAAGGAAATTTATTGTAATTCGTTACCTGCAAATAATTAGATTAAAGGAGCAATGGTCTGCTGACAGAAACAATTACTAAAACAAACCATCAACTGACGTATATGGTATGAGGGAAATGTATAGGGTAATTTTTTATTTCTTGAATTTTTTTCTATTTAGTAATCATCTAAAGTGGACTCAATCACTAGTTCTCCAGATTTATTTATTTATTTATTTATTTATTTTTTTAAGTTTTTCCTTTTAATTGTCCAAAGTCATTTTCATAAGTCAGTGTGTCTTTCTGTCCCAGCTGGAGGTGTTGGAACCCCGACAAAAGAAGTTGAAGCTGGGATCTGTGGAGTTGGGTCAAAGGGTTAACAAACAGATTGTTTTAGTCAATAACAGCCTCTTAGACCTTTCTTTCACTTTGACATTGAACATAAATTCTCTTCTGGATCAAAAGGTATCCACAACACACACACGCACACACTCCAACATTTACACAGGAGTCCACTAAACCCAGACTTAATAGCTGTCTTCCTGCCACTAGGACCTGTGTGTCAGCCCAGCAGGTGAGCTGAGTCTGAGATCTGATGGCGGCTCCTGTAAGGTCCAGATTCAGTTTTCACCTAGTCAGCAGGTTCCTCCTTTTTATGCTGAGCTGCAGGCGAAGTTGGCAAGCTTCTTCCTCCCCCTGCTGACCATCGAGGGTTGTTGCAAGGTTGGCTGGAATCTGCCCTCATAAACATTAAGCTGTGCACAAGAATACTTTCTGAGTGAAGTATGTGTTGTGATGTTTTTTGATTAAGAAATATTTGGTAGTAATTCATAATTTAAAACTGTCAGGGGATGGAAGTCCATTTAGACAGCAACCATGTGTCTTTCGGAGCTGTGGTCCAGCACTGCCAGACCACCAGGAAGATTGTCATGATGAACACTGGTGATGCTGGTGTCAGGTAATGTTGAATATAACATCTCCCACTGAACATTTTTAGAAACACCTACCGTCCTCAAAATCCAACATTAACTCTGGTTGGGGTTATTTTCTGCCTCCTGTTTCATTTCGGTCCACTGAAATACCAGATTTCATTGGCAAACTGGAAATTTCCCTGCAGAGTTGTCAGTCAAACCAGTGAAAGGGTATATCTGCCCAGGCAAGGATGTTCCCTTTGAGATGACCTTTGCCCCTGTGAACCTCAATAATGACATCAGATATGAGAACTTATCCTGCTTCATCGAAGGTTCCTCATCTGTTAAACTGATGGCCACAGCCTCCTGCATTCCAGCTATCACTAGCAAAGAGGTTAGACCAAACTCTGTATACTTACAAATATAATTTCTCATATCTTTGAAAGATTACTATTATTACACATTTTGCTTATCAGTTAAAGAATAAGGAAGTTGTTTGGTTCTACTGTTGCCTCATGATTGCTGATTTAAATTTATACTGACTGTGTTTTGAATATTTTCCCTAAAAGCTGCAATGTCAGTTGTTTCTTTCTCATTGTGGAAATGGTTAAAAGGTAACTCCAAATAATGTGAGACATTGATTTGTCTCATTTGGATGACTCAGTAGCTTTTCACCAATTTAAGGATTTATGCAACTTCTTGCAGTCAGATTTAATTAACTGAGTACCCCTAAGGGTCCTGCAGCCGAGGAATAAGACCAGTCAGAAAGCTTGTGTTAAAGATCTCCCACATTCACTTATTTGTCTAAAGTAGACAGGCGAAAGATTTTTGTAAAGGCTGCAAAAACATGCCGAATTTTTGCTACATCACAACTTGATTGGTGCTCTGTGTATCTAGCAGAAGAAAATGTACATTATGCTCTGTAGAAATGCACCGATTGGGCCTTTGCTGGCCAATACCACTTTGCTGTTTACTGAGGTCTGACCAGTGGATTCAGGTTTCTTTTTTTAAGCCTCTACACCTGAAAAGAGGAAAAAGTTATGCACCAGTTGTGCTTCAAAGCAAATGTCTTTATTGAACTTGAGAAATTTTGGCAGGTTTGATGAATTTTAGATATTTTGGAAAACTGTCTCTAGGTGCTGAATTTTGCTTGCCGAGTGCGAAGTTCTCAAACTCAGAGCCTGTCCATAAGCAACCCCATTAGTGAGTGCTGCAACATCAGACCTGTCATTGAGGGTGAACAGTGGACTGCTTCTCTCTTTCTGACCTTTGAACCCAACCAAAGCAAGACATTTGACATCACGTACAGACCACTGACCATGACCTCTGATGGAAACAAACACCAGGTAGAGAAAAATATTACTTTTAAAAGAAATATTTTTGTGCTTAGGAATAGTAAATGCTGTATGCTCTGTAAAGATTTCAAACACAGACTTGTATTTCTCACAGGGATCAGTTTTTTTCTCCTTTCCTTCTGGGAGGGGACTGTTGTTCAACCTGCAGGGAACCGCTTCTCCCCCTAGAGCAGAGGACATCATAATACATGAGCTGCCTGCCAAAACTGAACACTCTCTGGTTCTCCTAGTCAAAAACTGGCTTTCCAGACAGCAGAGGTAAAACACTAAGTCAATTTAAGTCATTTAATTCCAATTTCATCTAACATAAAAAAAAAAGCTTATAGGACATTTCTCATTTCTTGAAAATTTCCTTTCAAGTCGTCAGATTTAGCTTTAAACTTTTAAAGTTTTCTTGATAAATAGTTCTTTAGACTTTGAATGTTTCTGTAAGCCTTTTAATATTGATCTTCAATTATTTAGGCATAGAAGAGCTCCTAAACTCCAGGAGTGTTGTGGCTACACATAATAGCCAACCAAGCAAGTAACAAATTTTAAAATGGATCTCTTGGCACTTTGTTCATAACCTGTTGCAGCTGGGGGGTTTTGAATCTGTAAAAAATATCAAGGATAATATAGTTTTATGGAAAATATGATTTAGCTCCAAGGTGATAGTCGGACAGAAGCAAGGTGATAGTCGGACAGAAGCGAGCTGAAAACACTGCATTTAGCAGATGAGGAACTGAAGGATGATGCATCTTTGGGGTCCTGTGTCATACCTTTACTATTTTTTATTTTATTTATTTATTTTTTTCAGTTTCCCAATGGCATGTCTTCCAGATACTAGTCTTCTCTTAGAAACAGTTTACTTAAATCTGACACTTCTTTTGCCCATTCATGTCAACATTTCAACATTTCTCACATTCTTACCCACACACTGCACAATGGGCTGCAATAGTCAGGTCTGACTGTGACAGAAAAATTAAAATTAACAAATTTTTCAGAAAGTCTGGAGAACTATCAATCACTTTAAAGGACTGCGGTACAGTTTGGTTCTTTGGAAGCTATGGTAAATGTAATGAGATGATGCTTGCTTTTAAAAATGTTGCAAAGTATTATACATAAACAATCCATGCCACTAAAGAAAATTATTAAATAAAAACATGAAAAAATAAAAGATTTTTTTCACCTGTGGAACCTCTAACAACCTTTTAAGTGAACAACTTTACAATTACCTGCAAAAATTAATTTATTATAAATTGCAGGATGGGACATTTGAATGAAGATTTTTTTTTTTTTTTTTTTTTTTTTTTTTTTGTCCCTGTTTTGGCGCCACATCATTTAGTATTAGTCACTGACTAATGCAGCATTCCAAAATGATAATTCATTAAAGTTAATTAAACCACTGTCATATACAGATGTTATTAAAAGTATACAACTCTTGTACAAAGATGAGACCATGATAAATGGTCTCAAAACTTTTTCCTTATATAATGTGACATTTATCCTAAGCTATTCTGCCAAAACAATTGATAACCGAGCAAAAAATAACTCTTTAGGAGGTGTCTGTTACATTGCCACATCTTGAATCCATTTGCCGTTCTACCTGGCAAAAAAGCTCCAAATCTATTAGATTGTGAAGACAACTCTGGTCCAGAGACCTCTTCAGGTGACCCTTCATTTGATGTTGAATTTAGATCTGAACTCTGGCGAGGCCACTCCAAAAATTTTATTTTCTTCTCATAAAATCATTATTTTATTAATTTTGGTGTTTGCTTGAACTGTGAACCCAGAAAATAAAATTCACCTTCATCTTCACTTCTATAGCACACACCAGAAGATTCTTGGTCAAGACCAGCTGTTATTTGGATCTGTGAATAACATTGTCCACCATGAAACTGAGACATCACCTTATCCTGAATGATCACTTGATATAATGAGAAATCCTTCTAATCCTTTAAAAACTCTCTGCAATCATAGCTAAAGGACACAGATGTTGAAAAGTTGGAAAATCAAACTAGGACTCATGAATTTATTTCTGGTTAATCACACACAGACAGACTAGAAGCTATATCACTCTTTCTCTTTCATTGTGAATGTCATATCTGAGGGTAAAAAATGTTTAGATTGCTAGCAGAAACCCCCTGACTCAATCAGCAAAATAATATGGTCTATAGTACCATGCAAACAGAAGCAGGGAGTGCTTGTTCAAAAATTTCCCTGTAATACTTGAATGCATGTCTTTCTGTGGGTACTGTTGACAAAATCATAGATTGGTTGACCAACAACAGGTATCTGAAACTGAGTTCCCTTTAAAAATAGAATAGAAATATCCTTTATTGTCCCACAGTGGGGAAATTTCTGTGCAACAGCAGCAAAGTAAGCATGACCGGCAATAACAGCAAACAGACTAACAGAAAGATAGAATATAAAATTTAAAAATACATGATTGGGACTCTAATCCAAAACTTGGGAATGGAATGAAACAGCCCTAAACATAGTATTTAGTTTTTAGTATTTAACTGGAGATAATTAAAAAAATTAACAAGTTTCAATCTGCTTTTTTAAAAACATGTTGTCTGTTTTTCTGTTTTCAGGTTCTGTGTTATGCTAGAGGTAGTTAAACCTGAAAAAACGGACCAAACTGTGTTTCTCAAGGGACACAAGTCCATCGAAGTTCCTGCTTTGGCCAAGAGGGACTACAACATGTCTTTCTATGCATATAAAGAGGGGGATTACAACACAAAGGTTTTGACAAACAAGATTATCTCTGTTCATACAAATATGTTTCTAATATCCATATCACACTATTGCATATTTGCCTTCTGTTTCAAAGGTGTAGGAAGATGTATAGGCTTGTGAAACAAATACTTCAAAAATGCCTTCCTTGAAATACTATACCATTAACAAGTCGATCTCCAGCTGGCCTAGACTTCCATGGCATGGAAAAAAACAATATTGTGGAGTCACAGCAAAAGTAACAGTCTATCCTGATGCTATCTAAGCCTGAACTGTGTGAATTTCGCACTCTTCATCCCGATCATACTTCCTGATCATCCCGATCAGCAACACATACTTTATAGAGATGAGAGAACCTGACGTTCCTTACTTTAGACCCACATTGGACTCAGTTTAGATCCACCAACATACATGAGATAAGAAACAATGTGACAGCAGAGTGAATCTGGCCCTCACTCCACACTTTAATCTTTCTACTCAGGTGACATTTCGTAATGAGGCAACGGGGGAGTACTTGTTTTACCTTGTTAACTTTAAAGTCAAGCCTCCAAAAGTCCTGTCCACCATCAGTCTGGAGACGCTTGTTCGCAAGGTGGCCTCAGCTGTTCTACATGTGGAGAACCCCATGACTATAGCTACCAGCTTCACCACAGAGTGTAAATGTAACGATATAAAGGTGCCACCTCAGCAGACCGTGCCAGGACAGTCCAAGGTAGATTCCAAAAAACAAATTTTATTTTGAAGAAAAATATCTATGTTGTTGAATAAACCTGACCAAGTTTATGTCTGTGTACATCTTCTCTTTAGGGTGTTCTGAGCTTCGAGTATCGACCTCTTCATGTAGGCGAGTCCACCACACGTCTGACCCTGTTCAGCAGTGATCTGGGCCATTTTCACTACAATCTGCTCCTCAAAGCTCTGCCCCCACCAACAGAGAAGACGGTCCACTTCCATGCTGCACTGGGCAACAGTAGCTCCACCCCCATTCATTTCATGAGCTACTTCCACCTTGTAACCAAGTACCTCTGTAAGGTAAGAAGCTAACAGAACCGAATCTTGTTTTGTAGAAATGTTTTTGGAGTTTAAAAAAAGACAACAATGCCAACACATTACAAGACATCATAAGTTTTATTTTATTACAGATGAATAGGGCAAAAATCTGAAAATCGCAATTTTTACTTGTTTAGTTCTGGTTGGTGATTGGCAGGTTAAACACTGAAAAGTTTTTTTTGTCCTGTTCGTTTAATGGATCAACACAAAGAAATCCCACTCTGTTTGGTTTATAAATGCATCAACTAAGAGCAAACTGACATATTCTTCTATATTTGTTTTGATCAGAGAACTTGTAGCACCTTTTTCTCTTCTATGTGCTATAGTTCTTAAAAACTGGAGTCAGTCAAAACCGAAATCAGTAAGCCATACCTCAAATGAAACCTGAAATCTGTATTGGCCAGGAAAAGCTTGATTTGTGATCTCTAAGTTTTTTTGTAATTGATGTTATTGCTTCCGTAGCAGATTGATTTATTGTAATGTGATCCTGTGTTGTTCTGCCTCTCCTACAGACTGACTGTCCTGATTTTATCGTGGACAGAACTGTCAGTGCTTTGCCCGGTTTTCCTTCAGGGTCAGAGGTGAGGGTGGAAGTTCGTTTCGAGCCACATCAGCTGGGGGAGGTGAGGGGACAGCTCAGCTTGACCTCAGAAACTGGTGGCGACTACATCTTTCCTTTGCATGGTTTCTGCACCCCCCCGAGACCTCAGGGTCCATTCAACATCAAAGCGGGTTCCAGCGTCACCATCCCCTTCAAGAACGTGTTCCTGCAGACCACAGCTTTCTCTCTGCAGGTAAAATTCAGTCAGAGCATAGCAAGATTGAAGAGTAGAACAAAAGAGAAAAAAAGTTCCTGCTACCCAGCGCATGAACAAATCAAAATCCAATTTCCACTATTTAAACAACACCTAGTGGTTTATTTTTTTGCATTATTTCTTGACCAAAAAACTGAAGCTTCAAAAATTGTCCACTGATGATCATCAAAATCAACCAGAAGTTTTAGTCTCTATCCAGCAGTTCTACCACTTGTCCTTTCACATTAGAAAAAGGCATGTTTCTGCTGTTGTACTTATTCATTTGTTTAGTCTGTAGTTTTTTGGGGATCCGAGTTAAGTTCATGGCTTTTTTTTTAGGACCTGTTCAAACCAGGCACAAACATCCATTTCACCCAATCATCCATCCATGTTCTAGTCACTTAATCCTTGCAGGGTTGACAGAGGTGTTGTCTTTCTCCAGTGGACAAGAGGCAGGGTGGATTTTGAACGGGTCTCAAGTCCATTACACCTCTGTCTATCTGGCGACATTCCTGGACGAAACTAAAACTTTGTTTCTGTTGGTTCAATTCTTCTGAAAATAATTATGGTATAAATATAATTCAGATATAAATACAAGATTTCATTTTTGATTATTAATGGGGCCATTCAAAGAATAAGTGTAAAAATTATTTGCTGTTCAGATTGGTTTGCCTCTGTATTTCACCCTTATTTATTATTGATTTACAGAAACATTAGTGTAAATGTTAGCATTGTTAACATTAGTCAGCATGCTGATTGTCTTTTTCGTTGCTCAGCTGACTGTTTGACGTGGCTACGTGTTGATATTTAGGAACAATGGCTGATCTTTCAGGAAGGATTTTGAGACGGTGTCAACGGTTATACTTAAAGGCATTCTCCTGCATCCACTGCACACCCAGGATACATGTTAGTGCCAGGTCTACAGGGGTTTACAGATAGTAGAAATTACCATTTTAACTGTCACAGGTCTCAGCTTGACTCCTTTATGAGAATTTCCTCCCTGATACTGTCATCCATCTGGCCACTTTCTATTGCCTGCTGACAAGTTCTCCACACACCACTGCCATTCCTTTAACTTTTACATATTTGACATCAGTAAACAGCATATTCTCTTTTGCATTTATGTGTTAAAATTATATAATCTAAGGATACTTTTTTTATTTACTTCTAGGTTGACAACCCCTCCTTTACTGTCAAAGAGGTGGGCAACATAAACTCCAAAAAGACACACAATATCCTGGTGTCCTTTGAACCTCCTCCCGGGGAGTCTTCTGGACCGTGGTATGGGAAGCTGACAGTCTGCAGCCCACCATGTGATGACCACAGCAAGCCCTATTCATGGGTCTTTTACCTGAAGGGCCAGCGACCGCTGTCTTCTTAGGGAAACAAAGAAAACACCCAAACAGTTACACAGCTATGCTTTTATTCTGTATTTTAACTTCGGTTATCTCTATCTTACAAGGATTTTAAACTGTTTTGAAACTGAAATCTAAATGTTTATGCCAAAAATGTTAAACAGTTTTCTCTTGATTGTACCTATAAGCTTTACTTGTTGTGTTTCAAAATATGTTCTTAATAACTAAATAAATTCTGCAGAGAAGCATTTCCTGTCATTGCACACTCATTTCCACAAGGGGGCAATCATGTCAAGTGACTGGATTTGAATTCTGGTGCTCCGCAGATGTTTTCAACAATTGTCTTACTTGACTTTTCTGCCTTTTGGTCACTGCATTGGCTCATCAGCAGGACCTAATTCAACGAAACCAGTGCTGGGTTCTGTTAGACACGCAGCACATTGAAGCAAAGGCTCACTACACTGCAGAAAGGGCAGTGCTGGGGGAGTCTCTCATTACCAAAGGTTAGACGTGTCACATCAGACATGCACTGCACACAAACCTCTAATGAGGAGCTGGAGTGACAGTTCAGGAGACACTCCTGTTTCCTGGATGAGGCAAAATCCTCTGATCCTCCCTTCAGGAAGAAGCACTTCCTGCTGTTCATGTTCAAAGGTAAAGTAATATTAATAAGATTGGACATTAAAACACAGATAAAACAATCCCTTGTTGTACATCAGTTGATACTTTTGGGCAACAATCCCAAAGGAAACATAATAGTTTTTTTCCTCAAAAGATGAAAGATAGATGTAGATGAAAAGATGTTACTTCAGACATTACTGAGAAAAGAACAAACCAAATAAACTATGGGTCAATCCTCAGAAAACAGAATCTCTAGGATAAAACCCTGCTAAACAAATATAAAAACAACTAAAGGGTCTTTAATAACAAAATTAACTTGGAGACTTCATGAAACCACATAAGGACCATTTTAATCAATGTTTATTATCTCAATAGGAGAGTAATTATCTGTTCATTTGACACTGGTTTTACCTGTAATCTCCGTAATACTGATGACTGTTTTCCACTTAAATCATGACTTTGTTTATAACGGTATAACAGTGTACAGTATACGGTGTACAGTTAACGGTATAACTTATTTTTTTCAAATTCTTGATTTTAACACATTGCATACAATTATTTCAGTTATTTGTATGTTTTCTTTAAAAGTAACAAATTATTTTTTAAACAAAAAAGGTTTAATATCACCCTTTTCTTGCATGCAACATACATTACAAGATAGTAAAATCTATACATACATCAATTACATTGAAAAACTAAAAAATGTAGCAAAGTTACAAGGAATTTACTGAACTTACAGTTATAACAGTTGATTACTATATTTCATGGGTAACATATTTTAAAACAATTGTTATCAAACATTCCTAACAGCATCGTTTAATCATGTTTAGCCTCTTATTTAACTTGTACTGGCTTCTTTTAAGCAGGATGTTTCAGTCATGCCCATTTAGATTATGCCAAACATTTATGCTAATTTAAATCTGTGAAAAAAAGTTGTTTTTTTTTTCTTTTTACCAGAGGTTTCAGATGCATCTTAAACTAGAATATTAAGTTAACGTAACACACAGTGATATATTTCAAGCCTTTAATAATAAGAGGGAGTTTTAATACAGAAGTCTCAATCCACTGAAAAATATCTGCAGGTACTGTACAGCATGTACACAAATACTAACAGAATACACAACATAATACTAGCTTGGGGCCCTTTTTTGCTTCTCCACTCTTTCTCCAGCCTTAGTTAATGTAATTTCCAAAATAATTTACTTTCATCTGAAAAGAGGACTTTGGACCAGTCCTGTGCTTTCAGGAGGGCATTCAAGAGTGATTTAAGTGATTTATAGCACAATCAAGTAACTATGTTACCTTCAGTTGTTATGAAAAGGCTTTATATATAGAAGATAACTTAAAAGAAACTTCAGAGACATTTCAGAGACTTGAAACGTCTTGAAACTGGCCTGTCTCTTTAAGTTGTGTCAAGCTCTGTCATGTTTTAGCCATACTTTTTCCTTCTGCACAACTTTCCCTTACTATACAGCATTCTGTTAAAAGTCAGCTTCTTCTGCAGTGTTTTGCGGCTTACACTTCTGACAACTTAAAATCAGCAGCCTGAAAATCTGATCGTGTAGGCCAAAAATGTGTGTGTGTGTGTGTGTGTGTGTGTATATATATATATATATATATATATATATATATATATATATATATATATATATATATATATATATATATATATATATGTGATATGTGTAATTATTCTATTTATAACACAAGTTTTATTTTTTAAAAATAGATTAATGAAATAAACTGTTTGATGATATCCAAATTAAATGAAAAACATCCACTCACCAGTTGTTGCTTTTGGACATGAGTCTTGATCGAAGATGTTTGTTTTAAGTAGCTTCTTGACTAGATGAAGTAAATTGTTGTAACTTAAATTACCGATAAATACGTTCTTTACTCACACACATTTGATTCTACTGAGATGAGTTAGATTTAGCTGCTGGATGGGTGCATGGGTGTGTTTTGGGGTGGGTGATGTAACAGGGGAAGTGTTGGGGGGGAGAGGAGGGGGTGGGAGCTTCTCTCTCTCCCCCATAGAGCGCAGCATGAACGCTCCGCAGCAAAAGGATGTGTGAGCAGGCAGCGCGCTACTGTAGGGACGGGGTCCACAAACTGCTGAACAAAGAACAAGCCAAACTTCGAGCCCAGGAAAGCCGCGAGCAGCCGAAACCCGTAGCCGGTCAGGACAGCGAGTCCGCGACGGCAGCGCAGTCCGGAAACAGCGGCGCCCAGCCCGGTGGAATCGACGGGCTTGTCCGCTGGATCGTCACCAAAATGAGCGACAACAAGAACATCTCCAGCCGGGAGTACGCCTCCAGCAAGGAGGAGGTGGCCGTGGCTCAGGAGCAGTTCTTCGCCCCGGAGCCCCGAAGAGGCATCTCGGTCATCCTGGATGTGAGTATGAAGCTGCAGGTTGGGGCGGATGGGCGGGTGGACGAAGACATCCAGAGCGCGCTGCGCACTTACGCACCGACAGTTTCATAAGGCAGTGCCAGTTTGCTTTCAGTCCTTCTACCCAGTATTCCGAATAACAAACTGTTTCAAATGGTTTAACCTTTAATCCAAATAAAGAACAACCCCTTATTTTAACCCTAAATTTAGCTGTTAAGTTGCCTGCACAGAAGCATCTCTCGGGCAGCGCAACGTGTGATTTAGGTCAACTCATCAAAACAGTGAAATTAGTTTTTTTCTGATTACCATTTAAAAGAAAATCCCCTGGAGGTCCGTATTATGTAGCGTAACTATGCAAGGAAGACGAAAGAAAACTTCATGGGTCGTTAAAGTCAACATCCAGCGGTGTATTTTTTTTCCCACTTAAAAACGGTTATTAACTAGCTGTAAAACCACTGTGTAACGAAGTAAAACTTTCCACTACAAGATTTCACAAAACAGAAACTGTTGAAAGTACACTGAAGGAACAAACCATGCTAAAAATGATTTGTGTGTATTTTGATCTGTGACATCACAAAAGGCAAAAAAAAAAAAAAAAAAAAAAAAAAAATGGAGATGAAAATTAACTTTTGACAGATCCCCTGATCCGCTGCACAAACCTCTTGTGCTTTTCTGTTCACAAATCTTCCTTAAAGCCATGCAGCGTTCTCACATACAACTAAAACGTTTTGCTGCAGCCGTGCAGAGTACAAGTAAAATCCTTTGGGGGAGGAATTTGATTCTCTGCCCTAAAAATACTCTTATTAGTTGCCTTCTCCCTTATGTTATGTCATCAGAGGCATGTGCACATGAAACCTTGCTTTTCGGAGGGAATTAATGTTAAATCATTGTTTTACAACTGAACACTCAAAATAAAACTTGGAAAGTAATCTTCAGACAGTACTGTTTTTCTCCTAAATATTTATTAGCAGTTATGGTGAATGAACCAGATACTGTAGCTTTATTTCCCAGTTTTAGTCCGGTATTTATTTAAGATTCAGTTCATTTTCATTGTTCTGAGCATGGCAGCTGTCTGACATGCAGTTTGAACTCATTCTGACATTTATTCTCCGGTTTTCTGCATCACCTTTACCTCTGAAATGTTAATTGTTCTGCCATTTTCCCATATTATTGACCCCCAACATTATTATCACTGCGAAGTCTCACACCAAAGTGGTTTCCTGGTGGGTCTGTGTGCTCATAGCCTCATGCAGCATTTCTCCTCATTAGACCTGCTTCCTTGGTTGGTTTTTTGCTGTATTTATCCTTACCTTCATCTTAACTCTTTGTACCTTTCTCACTGTTATTCAAACTCCTTTCATCTTTTTCCCCCACTCCTCACTTCCTTATCCCTCTCTCTTCAGAACCATTCGTTATTAATAAGGTTAGAAGCTGCAGCACTTTCCCTCTGCTGCTGTCTCCAGTTTCTACATTTGTTCAGTCTTTTTCTCCTTTTTCTGATGTTTTTTTTTTTTTTTTTTTTTTTTTTTTTTTAAACTCTGCGTTTCTATTGTAACTTCTCACAAACACACCCCACCTCCTCACCACAACACTTTTCTTCCTCAGTCCAAAGCTGCTTTTAAACAGCTCCAGATCTGGTTGCTTTCTGTGGAGCTGAGTGCGCCCCAGGGTGCAGCTGGGCATCAGAACAATGTAGAGCAGCTTGCTGTTTGGAGCGAGGCTCTGCTTAGTGGTAATCAGTTTCACTTTGGCCGGTTCGTGGTTGCAAGAATCTACCTCTTAACTGTAGAAATACTAATCTTGCAATGCCAAAGTGTCATAATTAGCTCCTCTGTAATAATGGTGCAAAACATACATTCGAATTGGTGTGTCGTTGCTTTGCAGCATAAAATTGTTTTCTGGTGTTTTGTAAAGGCTTTTATGATTGTAATGAGTGAATTCAATTTGCATGAGTTTAAGATTAGAGACCTGAGTGTGTGCATGCATGGTTGTTTGTCCTGTTTGTCTCTGTGTTGCCCTGTGATGGACTGTTCACAACTGTTACCCTGCACGTTTTAAGTGGTTATAGAAAATGCATGGATGAATGGATATGACTTAAAGTATAAATTAACTTTCATTTATAGGGAACAATGTTTTTACAAAGGTTAAAAAGTTTTAAGCTGTAAAACTGTTTTGCAATCGACCACTAAAAACCAATCATTTTGAAATTAGAATTGTCATATATTTTACACCTAAAATACATTTTGATTTTCAAAAATAGAAATAGCAAAGCTGAGTAATTCACCTTAGAATTAAACATTCTCAGGGCCCCATATGTAGTGCAAAAAATTTTGGAATTTGATTTTAGATTTTTCAGGTCTGGATAAAGAATGGAAAAGAAATTGAAGTATGGAAAATATGGCTACAGGTTGTCTTTGTTCCCTAAACTCAAGTATAAATGTTCCTTTCATCCATCCAGTCTTTCTTCCTTTTTGTTTCTTTCTTTCGTCCATCTGAAGGGATGTTATGGACTAATCCATTTCCCCTTACATCCTTTCTTTTTTCTCTCCTTCCTTACTTAAGTCCATCCTTTCTGTCCCTCCCTCCCTCCATTCCTTCCTTCCTTCCTACAGTCCCTGGTTTTTGCAGATTTTATATTTAAAGCCTTAGCACTGTAAATTATAAACCATAAATTAACAGTGAACTTTAATATTTATATTTTAAAATGGGCCAAAACATACTGATAATTCTGGTAAATTGAGTTTGAAAAAATAAATTTGGACATAGAAAATTTGTGGTAAACCTGTTTTCTTTATTTTAATGGAATAGTTAATGATGATCCAGCTTGTTACAATGCCTCGGTTTTATTTTTGTCTGCTCCTTTTCTCAGTTTGTCCTTTGCTGCCGCTCACTTTATTTTTTCGTCTGCCCTCCTGTTCATTATTCTGCTGCTCCCCTCAGCAGGTACACTTCATATGGCTCTCAGAAACCACTGATGAAAGTACCAGTCCTGACATTTTAACTTCCACAGTGGGAGGAAGCTTTTGCTGAAGCTATAAATTAGCTTAATGTGGTGCACCACCTGTACACAGTACATAATCAGTCAGCTGTCGATCAGTGAATTTGTTTGGTGAGTGTTTTATTCTCATGAACTTCAAGTCTGGGAGTTTTTCATAAGCCTTACTAATAAACAGCTATCTCCTTTCAGGCTGTCCGATGTAGTCAAAATTAGCAATAACAAAAAAAACCCACTGAATAGTTGATTGATGACCTGTTACTTGTTGTTTTCTTATTGGCTCTATTTCCACTGGGCAGAATTAGTGTTCTTCTCTTTTCTGTTAAGATAGTGGCCTAAAAGGATATCCGGTTGGTTTGTTTTCAGGGTTTATAACCAGTTATTCCTCACTGATTGGCATATGAAGCATTTCCCCTTTCTAATCAGGTTTAAACAACATCTTTTGGTGTTACTGAAAACTTACTAGTTATTCATACACAATTTCAATTCAGTTTGTGGACTCATTTCTCAGCAAAGAAACATATTTTTAAAAGAAAGATAACACACAGAATCGCAACCTGAGGAACACAGTAGAAATTATTTTTCTTAGAATATACATTTTTATTCATTACCACAGCAAAGCTCCTGCATACTATAAAACTACCATCAGGAGTTTGTGCCATGATTTGGTGAATGTAATTTTATTGGAGAATAGTTTGGAATTTAAGCTTTTAGATTAATATTTTTTACTTAAACTTTACTTCATTTTATGTAAAACCTCAGCATTTTAGGAATATAAAACTAAAAATGTCTTGATGTTCAGATGGACAGTTGGATAAAGCAGAGACAGACAAATGGATGAATGAAAGGATGAACTGATTATGAACAAATAAGGTGGAGGATGGATGGAGGAACAACAGAGGAACAAGGAATATGAACAAATAGATAAATAGTTGGTCAAGACAAGTCAGGTTTATTTCTATAGCACATTTCAGTAGACTTGAACCAGAAGACCTGAGTGGTCTGGAAGGTTGATACAATAACAACAGGTCTTTAACGGATTTTGGTGCTAAGTCATTCAGTGATTTATAAACTAACAGAAGTATTTTAAAGTCTATTCTCTGAGCTACTGGGAGCCAGTGTTAGGACTTCAGAACTGGGGTGATGTGCTCTATTTTCTTGGTTTTAGTGAGAACAATAGCGGCAGCATTTTGGATCACTTGCAGCTGTCCGATTGACTTTTTAGGCAGACCAAAAATATATTCAGTCACAGATGGATGAATGGATGGATAGAGCTTTTAGAAATAAGAACAGGTAATAAAGTCTAGAAATATAAAGATTTTTCAACACTTGATGTTCTATGTATGTGCTTGTCCAGATCTGCAAAATATTGTCATCAGTTTTAATATTTTCTAGCCTGGTATAAACCAGCCCTACACTTCTACACTTCTACACTTCGCTTTGTACAGAGGGTCTGGGCTCTCGGCCATTGAGAATCGATTGCTTCCTGGAGACGTGGACTCTGTTGATGTTTTAAATTTTACCCAATCGCTAACGTTTGTTTGTGATGTATGTAATGCGCCAGTTCATCACTATGAAGCTTACGAGAAATTGCCTGTTCTGTAAACAACCATCCTCCACTGCAAAGAGAGAAGTGGTAAGCCAAACGAGGTAGCTGTTAATGTTAATTCAATATTTGGAAGCTTGGCCGACACAGACTGAACGGCTTCATTCACTTCCTACGTTGCCAGTTTCTAAAACTACAGGCTGACTACAATTCTAAAACAGCGCAGAAAATCAACATCATCGTTCACAACTTCTTCTGTTCGCTGATTGGCCTGGTTGAAATTCTCCTGGAGGAATCCAAGTCAATGGGAAAAAGTCCAGACTATCTGTAAGCAAGATTTGAATCGATCAGAATAGCACAGGAAGGCAATGGCCAGACCCATATTTTTCCAGACTCTGTAGGAACTCTATAAAAAAGTCACTAGATTGATCTGGTTAGATTTCTATTTAAAGTTATTGCAGAAAATCAACAGGGTAGCCAGATAGAGATAACATCAACACATTCTCAGGTAGTGGGACAACAGAGTTTGTGCTGGGTTAATTTATGCATTTGGGTTAATTTATGCATTTACTACCTTGCTGGGTTAATTTATGCATTTGTTCACCAGTATAACATAACATTTGACCATGCACAGGTACAATGAAAAAACTGTTATGGCTAAACGACTGGGTCAGAGATTCTCCAAAACTGCAGCTCATGTTCCTTGTCTAGATTATTATCTATCAAAAGTGGTGCAAGGGAGCAACGATGGTGAACTGTGGGCAGCCAAGGCTCACTGATGCACATAGGAAGAGAAGGCAGACCCATGTAGTTGAATCCAACAGTTACTGATGCTCAAATCGCAGAAGCAATCAATGCTGATTCAGAGTGCAAGTTGTTAGACTATGCATTATATATGTCAGAATACTGAGTGCACATTGTTATCTATTGAGCTTCATAGACCAATAAGGGTGCCAATGCTGACCCTTGTCCACTTCTACAAAGCCCAAAATAGGCAAGTTAGCATCAGAAGGGATTCACAGAACAAAGAATAAGGGTGGCCTAGTTTCACGAATCACATTTTCATTTACATCACATGAACGTGTTTGTGAAATTTACATGGGGAACAAATGGCACGAGGTTACGTTATTCGAGGAACACAATCAGGCAGAGGCAGTGTAGTACTATGGGGAATGTTCTGCTGGGAAACCTTGAGTTCTGCCATTTATCTACTATTACTTTGATGGAAACGATATTTCACTCTGTGGCCTCTTTCAGCACCCTCCCACAAAACCTCCAAATTCGTCAGTTGTCGATCCAGTCAAGCATCTGTGGGATGTGCTTGAAAAAAACCAAGTCACATCTCGCATCAGCATCCATCCCTCCTCCATTATCTGAACACTCCTTTCTTTGCAGGGTCGCTGGGGGGTGTGTGCCTATCTCCAGCAATCATTGGGCGAGAGGCGGGGTACACCCTGGACAGGTTGCCAGTCTGTCGTAGAGCAACACAAAGACAGACAGAACAAACAACCATGCACGCACACACTCACTCGCAAGGGCAATTTAAAGAAACTAATTAACCTAACAGTCATGTCTTTGGACTGTGGGAGGAAGCAGGAGTACCCGGAGAGAACCCGTGCATGCAAACAGTGATTTTAAATTGATGCATTTCTATTTAGCATAACTTCAGCTAAAATCTTTTCTCACACTATCTTCCCTCTTTTACCTTCTGTTCACAGATATTCAGAAGAGCTGACAAAGACGGTGAGTTAAATTATCCTGTATTTTGTCTTCTATTTTGTTTCCATGTTTGTATTTATGTTACATATATTTTTAAAATGTTCTGAAGAAACAAACTAGTAATTGAAAATACAAATGTGGTTCATTTATATTTTATAAATGCAAACATTTAAAAATATTTGACGAAGAAGTAGGTTGTAGGCTTTAAAAGACCTATGGATGTCTTCTCACCAAGACCATAAATTAATATGGTTGTAAAGATCTTGCAGTTGATTAGCATCTCTGAAATACATAACCGCAAATGGAACAAGACATGGTCGTTTATCTACACTGACATCTCGAGTAAGAGGAGCATTAATCAAAGATATAGCCAAGAGGCCTAGAGGTACTCTGGAGGAGCTGCAGAGATCTACAGCTCATGTAAGGGAATCTGTCAACAGGAGAGCTATTAGTCCTGCAAGGTCTTCCAACCTTTATGAAAGAGTGCCAAGGTTACTGAATTGTTGGAAGAAAAACCAAAGGCTTCCTCCTCTGAAGTTCATCAAAAGCCATGTAGGGGACACAGCAAACATGTGGAGGGTGCTGTGGTCATATGACACTAAAATGTAACATTTTGTACTACAAACAAAACACTTTGTGAGGTGACAAACTAAAACCCTGAAAACACTATCCCCATCCTGATAAATTGTAGTGACTGCATGAAATGAGAAGGCTTTTCTTTAGCAGGGCAGAGCTAAATAAAGAGCAATATTGCAAGAAAACCTGTTAAAGATAGGAAACGCTTGAAACTGTGGTGAGGCTGTACCTTCCAGCAGCACAATGACCCTAAACATATAGCCAGAGCTACAATGGTAGGGTTTAGATTGAAACATATTGATGTGTTAGAATGGCTTATACCTAAATCTGATTACACTTGGAGACTTGAACATGTCTGTTCCATTCAGTCTGACTAAACTTGAGCTATTTTCAAATCAAGAATAGATCAAATGTTAGTCTCTGGATGTGCAAAGCTGGTCGAAACAAACCCCAAAAGAGTTGAAGCTGTAGTTGTAGTGAAAGGTGGTACTACAAAGCATCGCCTCAGGGGGCGCTGAATACACACCCCACTCTGTAGATTTTAATGCGTAAAATGCTTTGAAAACCCCACAGTTTCCTTCAGCTTTAACTATAATTATTAAATGTATTTAAATTTGTGATTGAATTTGCAATGAACTGTCAGGCAGGCAGATATTTTTGTAATCTTTTAAAGATTTCTTGATCAGTAACTCTTTCAGCCTTATAAAACTCTAGAAGTTTCTCTATGGACTTTGGCCGCTTTTCATTTGTTATTAAAAAGTTCCTGACCTTTTTCAGAGAACTGGTTTTATGTGTTCAGCCACTTCACTCTGAATCACTCAGCCACAGCAAGGCTCCTAAACTCAAGCGATGACCTAGGACCTAGGTTTTGACAAAGCATGACAGCCATCTTTGTACCAGTTTATAATTGATCAAAAGCACAACTTTTTTTCTTTTTTTTTTTTTTTTAGATTTTATTGAGCTTAAAATGTAAAAAAAATAATAAATAAAACACATTCTTCACTGTCATGGAGCAGTGCTTTAGTTCCAACAAGCTAAATCCCAAAAAGCTGTGAACTAAAAACTTGGTAAAGATGATCAACTCCAGTGTGATGCTTCTCTCAGGTCATTGCTGGGTTTTTTTTTTTCCTTTCTCCGAAAGACTTTCAGAAATGGTTCATCAAAGATTTTTTACACTTCTTATTTTCTCCTTAATTTATTGTAGACAATGATTAGAAAAACTGTACTGAAATGAATAAAAAAGCAACCAAACGTTAGTGACCTTCAGAAATCTTGAGCTGTTGAACAAGAATAATTGATGAGAAGGATTATTATGCCTGGCTTCTTTGATAAAGAAAAAGAGAGAGGGAGCTGGGTTCTGTTTTAGTTCTGATGGGGGGATATTTGATGAGTAGCAAGCTGGTGAGCCCTGTCTTCTGGGGGAGCTGCTGCGGCGTCCTCCTATCATTTATCTTTGCATTCTGGGACAACAAAGTGTATTCAGAGGGTGTTTTTGTACAGTTTTTCCAGCAAACAGTTTGTTTATATCCTTTGGCATCTGCTATTTTCTTTTCTTTTCTTGCCCATCCTGTTTCTGTCCCATTCTCAACCTCTTTTTCTTGTTTCTCTATTTGTTAAATGCCATAACAAGCTTTTCATCGCAGCCAGATGGTCATTTGCTCTTCAAATACATGTTTGATTTTTCATGTTTGTATGGGATTCTTCATTTTTGCCACAGAGTTCCAAGATTTATCTCTAAATAACATATCTGTGTCCAACCATGAGGGTTTAATTGGTTGTAGTCATCTGTCTGAGCAGAAAGCACGCTACTGAAGTTCAGCAAACAGGAATGATTTCCCTCCTCTTGTCATCCTTTCTGTAGATGATGGTCCCATCTCACTCGGGGTTTGATGTGATTGTGCTTCTGCAGCTCCAACTGACATTTTAAATACCTGCACCTAATTACCAACTTCTCTGATACAGAACGTTTGTCAGGACAGATTTTCATTCCTGCTGATCAAATTTTCTGAGAGCAGGCCTCTTTTATAAGGAGCTCCTTCACAAACAAGCTGTCGGATTGCGTGAGACTTTTTGATAACCGCCTCTCGGGGTGTCTCGGCAGCTCAGTTCCAGGTGAAAAAATGCCTCTAAAAAGGCAGATGCAAGTGTGTGTTCGGTGAGTGGGGGGATTGCTGCAGCATCTGATATCAAAAAGAGCCTTGGTGAGGAGCGATGATGGTTATTACGGGGAAAAGCTGTTATTTGATGCATAGTATGCAGGCTGGAGGGAAAAAAAATCAGTGAACATGAGCCGAGGAAGAGCTATTTTTACCCTTGTGCTCTTCTCTCCTGGGAGAGGACCGGGGAACTGTTTTAATGAGAGAGAGTGTGAGAGAAGGGAGATGCTAACAGGGAGAGGACAGGTTGTTAAAAAAGAGGGTTGCAGGTTAAAGATGGAGAGGTTAGTAAGAGAAGAGGAGCAGAAAGGAGATAAAGATGAGCGAGGTAGCAAGAGCTAGTATCATATGTCAGGGTGAGAATTCAGGTGCACTTGGTCAAAGTCTGGCTTTACATTCATGCTGCATATCTCAGCGGTGCTGAAACCGCAAACCGAGGAGTGTGTGGACGTGGGTGTGTGTTCATGTCGATCAGAAATACAAGCAGCAAATATGTCGTTGTGGTATTAAATGCTCACTGTTGTTTGGTTGTAGACTTCTGCACACACTTGTAATACAACGGATGTCTGGCACACATTTTTATGCAGCTGGCGGAGTTTTTATGTAACCAGTCAATTTTTGAAATAGTTGCATCATTGTACAGCATTGTAGTTAACAGTATGAATATATAGCAGCAGCTGCTGCAGGTTTTCTGTAATCACTGACATCTTGACTTTAGGTTATATTTGCATTCTGCACCTGCTTTGGGTTTTTTTTACTTTCTGTAAATTACTTCTTTAAAAATTAGAGAAAATCAGTTAGAGAACTGGCCTATTTCAGTTTATTCCAGTATGTATGATTGTTTCCTATCGTGAACACTTGTTTCATGATAAGAAACACAATTATTTTACTCATTTACTGCAAAATAAAAGGGACTTTTATGTTATTTATAGTTTCCTATTTGAAGTTGATTACCTTAAATCACCTATGCTATATGTGCTAATAATTTCAAGTTTATAACAACTCGTACTTTGACAAATAGATGAGGATGCAGGTTTATTTAGCCACAACAATGAGCAGAATGGTAAGGGAGATGAACAAATCTTCATAGATCACTGTTAACTGCATCAAAGAGCAGCACAAAGTCTCGAGAACAACCGCTGGATCTACTTAGATGCCAGTAAGTGTTTTAGAGCCATTTTAGGAAAAACACCTTCTTACCATCACAATGGTAAACATGTGGAGATCGCTGAACTCTTATAAGACTTGAACTCACACCGTGTGCTTCAGTCAGAGAGATCCCTTTCCTCTACCCCAAATTTACTTTTGTTATACTGTTAAACCTGAAGATTGCTACAGTGGTACTCATGATGCTGCTTAACTCAGGCCTACTGCTCTAAACTTCACAGCAAAGAGAGCGTTTTGTGTGTCAGTCGATCAGACTCTAGGGCAAAATACTTTACACTGAACTCAGAAAGTGGGTTACATTATAAATAAAAGCAATTTGCTTTAATAGAAAGAGAAGAACCTAACAGAAAAACACAGTGGTTGCAAATAGGGCAAGAAAGTAACACAGTAAGAAATTGTGAGTAATGCAAAACATGTTTTCAGAAAGCTTTTATACTTTTTCATGAATTATTATTCTCTGATATGAAAATCTATTTATAATTAAATCCAGTATTAGTAGTTTGACAGTCTGTTAGATAGATGCTTAAAAATGAAATGTGACGAAAAAAAGAAAGAAATGTGGAGATACAGTTTTACATTATTTTTAAATTTGATGGAAAGCAAGAAGAAAAATTCATAACAAAAACCATCACGTTATCTGCAGTACAAGTACAGTGCAATGCTAAGATTTATATTTATTCCTACATTATATCTATCTATCTATCTATCTATCTATCTATCTATATATATATATATATATATATATATATATATATATATATATATATATATATATATATATATATATATGGTGATTGTTATGCACCATCAACTTGCACTATTTTTACATTTTGTATATTTTTAGAACTTTTTTTATTTAATGTTCACTGAAAAGACTTCAGAAAGTTTCAGACCACTTGTAAGGGTGTGTTGGATCACTGTGGCTCATTACCCATCACCATTTGTAGGCACCAGACCCCCTTGCTAACGGGGGGTCTGGTGCCTACCTCCAGCAGTTATTGGGCAAGACACTTGGGACAGGTCCTTGTGACAGTATATTCCTGTACATTTCAAGAACATACTGAAATCTGTTTATCCAACAAACCTTTGATATTATGGGGTTCCACTATGGTGAAATGAGGGCTGGATGAAGTTCATCCTGTTCTTGAGGTTTTGATAGGTGTTCAGCTTCAATCTAAATGTCAATTCAGTTAACTTGTTCTGAAAATCTGGAAATTAAAATGCAAATGAGCACATGAAAAATACTTGTCTAAATGTTAGAAAAGGGGCATGATGAAATATTTAACTGCAGGATAACACAGATTAAATGTCAGTTATGTTGTGGTGTCTACCTCATCTTTAGGGAAACTATCTCCTAAAACAATTTTTTAAGCAATATTTCTGCCTTTAAATACAAATTTTAACCCAAGTTCATTTTGACATTAAATCTATTTAAAGGGGCAGTATTATGTAAAATTGACTTTTTTGAGCTTTATATCATATAATAATGTTATTCCCTGATCAAAAACATTCTTTCATGCATGTTTGAAAAATCCTTTAATCTTCTATGGCAGCCGTTAAGGTGTGCAAAACATCAGGATGGACCTAGTGCTGCCTTTGAGACCCAGCTTCTCCTCAGAGCTGCAGTTTCTAAGCTTACACCACACAGAACAGCCCCCCAAAAGACTTCCCCACTCAGCTCCACCAGACTAGCCAGCAGCAATTAGCAAACACCTGATGGAACTGCTCATCTATCGAGCTCATTATGCGAGCTACTTCTCAGTGCAACGCTGGTAAAAAACATTGTTAAAGGGTTAGCTGTTGTGATGACTTCCTGGAGGCGGAGTTTCAGAAAGAGCAGGACTTTCTTAAAGACACACAGGCTCAGTTTCAAGGTGTTAAATTACGAAGTCAAATTTCTTTTAAGTCATATTTGATATAAAATTTTTATAACAACTGAAGGTAACAGAGTTACTTGATTGTGCTATAAAATGGAACTATGTGTCTGGAAAATACATAATACTACCCCTTTAAAAGCAGTTGATGGAAACGTCAGCCTAATCTAATGTCATACAATCATATTTTTTTTCCCTGTTTAGTTATTTTTCTTCTTTTGCAAAGTCATTGTGACTGCTATAAAAGAATCCATCTAAGTGTTAAGTGTGTGCTCTAAAATTATTTCTCCAAACTGAAGCTCATGTCTAAAAATTATGAAAGCAAGTTCCTGTTGTCTGTGCTGGCTGCTCAGCTGAAGACAGTCTGACCAGACAATCAATGAAAACACCTGTGCAGGTGAACCATTGCCACCTGGTCCAATTCAGCAGCAACCATGTGATTATACCTTATTTAAAACTTATTTAGGTAAGTTTAAAATTCATTAAGTTTCTTGTTTGGGATTTTTAGCCATCTGCTAATTATCGCCTCACTGCTTGACATAAAGACAGAAGGCTGGCTGAGTTTAGGGAGGCCTGTTTGTCCCTGCTTGTCGACACAAAATTACAACATGACAGCTTAAAGCACACATGCAGCTGCTCTCGCTCAGCGTAGCTACAGTTACATGAATGAAACTGAGTGCCTTCCTTTGGCTTTCAGTTCTGGATGATTTGTGCTTCTCAGCTTTGGATTTCTTGTTGGTCTCGTTCATTGTGGATCCTCAGTTTCTTGCATTGTAGCTTGTTCAAGCAGTCTAATTGAATTGTTTTGCGAGATTCTCAGTGGGACATCTCTTTCTTTGAATATCTGATTTAGGATCAGTTGTAGATCTATGGTGCAGTTACTACACAAAAAAATCCCCTTTTAATGTGTCAGCCTCTTTATTACACAAGATATGGGAAACTTTTAACTCTAGATTCTTGTTCATTGTCCATTCTAGACAATTTTCCTCCGTATCTGTTTGAAAATTGTCTAATTTTGCAGGTTTTGCCTTTAATTTCTTTGTATTAAATCTTCATAAATTAGAAACCTTTTTACCTTGATTACCTTTTGACGTTGAGCTTCAGCAAATAACGTTTATCTGTTTATCTGTTCTAAAAGGTACTTTGGCAACATTTGTATGTCTATTTGTGTGAAGGGGATATAACTGTAAATGTTTGGCCCTGGTTTCTTATTGAACAGGAAAAATAATCACTTATAGGAATAATATAGAAATAAATTGACATTTGCTTAAGCTTGAGGCTTCAATCCCAAAATAAATTCAGGAAATGTGATTTTATAGTGATTTCTTTTTTTTTTTTACAACGTTTTCTCTAAAGTACAATAACCTTGTGATAACTAGGTGTTGAACACAAGCAGTCTTCTGGTTCTGGTCTGCTCTGCATCCCCAGAACCAGAACCAAAACAAGGAGAAGCAGCCTTCAGTTTTTATGCACCACAAATCTTGAACAAACTTCCAGAAAACTGCAAAACAGCTGAAACACCGAGTTCCTTTAAATCAAGGCTAAAAACCCACCTGTTTAGAGTTGCCTCTGATTAGTAGTAAGTGGATCATTGATCAATATTTTCGAATTATATTTGCTTGATGATCTTTATCATTTTGATGTATAATGATTTTGATCATTTTGCTGTATACTTGATTGATGTTTTTATGATATGCAGCACTTTGAACTCACTTGCTGCTGAAATGTGTTATACAAATAAACTTGACTTGACAATTCTTTGTCAGAAAAAAAGACTCAAAGTTGATGGAAGCAAAGCTAGATAGGCTGGAACATTTGATGCTTCCGTGGTTTAGAGAAAACTATTAAAAACTTTTAGTAACTTCAGGAGTCAATATTTCCACTGTTGATACTTTATGAAATATTTTCTAACCAGAAGACAGTGCTTTAAATGAATATAGCAGCCAGTATGTGGGTGTGACTGGAGGCACAATGATAACCTTCGAACAGACAAAAATAGTCACAGAGGTGAAGAGACTCAAACAACAGAAGCTGCTGTGATGCAACAGTCTCTGCAGTATTTGAAGGAGGAAAACTGTAAATACACCAAATGGAGAGAAGCTGAGGATGAAAGTTCTGAGTGAAGAGCAGGAAAAAGTGAGGAAATGCAGGCTGACCGATGTCAGAGCTGTGACGGTAGAGGGGTCTGCTGATGGGTTTCAAGTGTTTGGTTTATTCAATAGAAACAAACAGTATAACAATGCTGGATGGATAAGATCTGGAGACATTGTCTGTTGTCATCAGACTAACCTCACTAACACAAAGTAGTCTGAACCAGCATCGTTCAAAGGGTCTGGACCCCTTGAGCCTGGTGAGCCTCTCCCAAGCAGGACATCAGGAAGTCTGTTAATATAGTGACGAAGGAAACTTGCTCAGCTTTCTCACTGCCTCCTTTCTAAACGTCAAACCCCACTTCAGCTGATGGCTGAATGGCAGCCTTCCTTCTTAAACAACTCGCATTTGGAAAAGAGCTGAGATATTTTAGAAATCTGGAAAAAGTAGACTTCAGAGATTTTGTTTTTCTATATAGACCTCTTTATCAGAGCAACCAATCAGAAACCGCTCCAAAATTCTGTTGAAAATTTTTCTGAAGTGTTTTTATTTTTATGAGGGGATGAAAATAAACCAAATATTAAATTTTTTAATTTTTTTAATTTTTTTCAGGGAACTACAAATGTGTCCACTGCAGTGGACTACATGAGCCTGAGCACTCAACACAAAATAATATGAACTTAATATAAAAGCTCATTTGATAATGTTTCATGGTATAGCCATGCCTAGTTATGACGAGTAGGATCACATCCTAGGCCAACGAATGTGTCCCAGGACCATGTTGAAATATTTGCTTTTCCTTTTCTGTGACAGCCAGATTTTCTGGCAGCCACTTATCACTGTTGTTACTATAATCCTCACTGAAGTTGGAAGAAATATCCTGGGCTATTATATGTTTCCCTATTTTGTGCTGCACTTGGGAGTCTACAAAATATGACAAAATTGAAATTGTTACATAAAATGCAACTAACCTACACAACACCATCTACTTATAAATAAATACCCTTTAAAATACAGCAAAACATACACTGGTTCTACAACCAAAACAGCCACAAGAAGAGATTAACCAATTATATGACTGGAGCCATAAATATTCTTGATGATGCATGGCGTCCACTTCAGTGGACACTTAGTTAACTCCAAATTACTACTTATTCAAAATAGATTTTTTAAAACAAGGCAAATGAAACTATTAATTAGATATTACTGTATGTCATCATTTCTTTTAGCTCTAGGGTTCTTCTAGAGTAGAAGAAGTGACAAGATATTCCTCAGGTGTTCAACAGGTGTGGCTGTTTATCTGCCATCTTGGATTCAGAGGAAATTTACTTGCAGTTACAATGACTGACCACTGAATTGACCTCAATGGAGGGAGGCAGTAGAGAGCAATCAAGTGGCTGAAATTAAGTTCCACCATAGAAAGCCTGGCATTTAGAAGAAAGTGCCTTTTGAATAGCTGTCCAATACAGTGACCACTATGAGACACAGGGTTAAAAGGCATCATTTGATGTATTTTGATGCACAGCTGGTTCAAAACAACATTACAACTCACTTCTGCAGGCCCCACAGTTCAGTCCCTCTTACCAACTCCTTCTGGACTTATTGGGCTGATCTCACCTCTTTTGACAACATCAACAACATCTTTGAAATTTGGTAGATATAAGATGTCAATTTCTCTTGTTTAATTTGATTCAAAATGCCAAACCAATATTAAAACAAACAAACAAACAAACAAACAAAACCATGATTGTAACTATCAGGAAGTCATTATCAAGCTTGTAAGGCTGTGTGTGAGCTTCTTCCCCGACAGACACACTTGGTATCAACCAGCCGGTCTTCAGTTTGTCAGTTAATCTGCTTCTGCTAGTCCTCGCAGGTTGGACTAATGGGCTGAAGAAAAGTGCTGACAGAGTTTTAAGGCCAAGCTGTTTGGGAGTATTCTTGATTGGGACCTAAAGGATGAGCAAACCCCTGACTGCTGTACATCTTTTATTCTAAGGCAATGTTTTACTTTGTGTAGATAGATATAGAAAATTTTTATTTTAATTAAATTGGTGGAAATGATATACAGGTATCGTATACTGTGAGAAATTCAATATTGTCACTCATTTCAGAAAGTGATTACATTTTATAGATTCGTTACACAGAGTGAAACATTTCATGTTTGTAATTTCATTTGTTGTAATTTTGATGATTATGGCTTACATATAATAAAAACCCTAAATTCAGTATTTCTGGAAATTAGTATGTTTTACTTAGCACCAATTTAAAAAAGAACAAAAAAAGCGATTTGGCCATAATATGCCCCACACCATAACGCGAAGTCTGCTGACTTGACAGACATCCACAAAACAATCATTGAAACCCTCCACAATGTAAGCTACACAAGGCCATTGCTAAAGCAGCCAATTGTTTACAGAGTGCTGTGACCAAGCAGACTCATAGAAAGTTGAGTGGAAGGAAAAAGTGTGGTAGGAAAAGTTGCACCAGCAACAGGGGTAACTGCAGCCTTGAGAGGATTGTTTAGCAAAATCCATTCAAGAATTGGGGGGGGCTTCACAAGGAGTGAACTGAAGCTCGAGCCAATCAACAGACGAATCCTACATGTGGGCTACAAATGTCGCATTTCTCGTGTATAGTTTTAGGTTGTTGTAAAAATTAATAAACCTTTTCTACTTTTGTCTGCAGAACCTAATGCTTAAGCTGCTATTATTTCAGAAAAAGTCAAAGTGACTAATTTTTTTTTGGCCCCAAGGGGGAAAATAATTAATATAAATATATTATCTCTTCTCTTGCTGAAGAATCAAGTCTCTTTTAATTACCACGAAACAGCCAGTTGAAATTACTGGATTGATTGTCAAAATGAGATATTTGCATAACGCATTGAGAGTAAATTTTCATTTAGAAGAATGTTACTGTGACTATTCACCAGCTGGAACACTAGCTTTGTCTGCTGGCAGTTCTGCTGGTCTTCAGTCAGATTGGTGTCATGTGTATCTAATTACCTGCAGTCTTTAATCACAGAACAATGCTGCTAACAAGTCCCAGAGAGGCGAGGGACACAGACGAGCCAAAAGGAAGGAAGCTCTGTCAGAGCCACACGAAAGAAAGTCTTCAAATTTGCCCTGAAAAAAAGAAGATATTTTTTCTGTTTTAGATCTGCGCTGCCATTAAATTCAGGGAAATCACTTAAAAACACCTAATGAAAGATAATGTAATTTAAAGGGAATATAATAGCAAAGAGAATATCTGAGGAAAAACTTGATCAGATATTGCTATGAGGGTCTTTATTATCCCATTTTTATCTTTTAACCGGTGTTTGATTGTGTTTACCAGAAACTGGAGCAGGACAATATATTGAAGCACATTAGCCATTGCAGTTTAAGTGTCTTCAATATAAAAAATGATTGCTTGGATCCAGTTTTTGTGGGGTATTAATATTTGGGTGCCATGCATTTAAGCTCTGTTTGCCATTACTATATTTGGCCAGTTGGATATATTTTTTTAATGTCTTTTATGCCCACATAAAACTTGGGCATAGAAAAATTTATATGTATTTTTTGTAATTCTGCTTGTGTTGATGAAACAAAGAGTTCAGCAATGTTAACTCTGCTACTTTTTTTTATTTAAAGCCGAGATGAAAGGGATATTTGTCATTTAAACATCAAAAGAGAAGATGAGTGTCATTATTAAATATGAAACTTGCCATTGACCTTGTAGGAACTCTACTTGTGAACATTATGTGGAGAAAAGTCAGGCTGACCTAACTGAATATAAATCATGATTACAAGGTCAACATCTTAACTTTGTCTGGTCTAAAATGTGTTTAATGTGGTGCAGGACAGATATGATGGAAACGCTGAGGGTGGGAAAAAAATTTCTGCTCAGGTTGTGTAAGAGTCCGTGACAGCAGGCAAACGGAGAAGGATTTCCGTCCCGGTCTTCTGGATTTGGATCAAAGGCCGAATGTTAAGATGCTCTTTGAAGATGTTTTTCCTCACCTGGTGCTTGCTGCCCTTCACTGTGCTGGGATCAGTACCTCCTTTTTTTTTTTTTTTTTTTTTTTTTTTTTTTTTTTTTTTTTTTTTTTTTTTAATGTTTTTGGTTTAGTTGGACATTAGCAGAAAAAAGTCTGATATTATGTAGATTTCTTTCACACAGAATAATATATCTTTAATGTTTATTTGTGTTGCTTTGGATGATTTTTGGTATTCTGAAGTATTTCTGACTGTGAAAATATATTTCTCTCATTTCTACAGCAAACAACTGACACACAGGAAACAAAAACATTTTTTTCTAATTTTTTTTTTTTTTTTTTTTTTTTCTTAAGCCCTGAATTACAGGTGGGAGAAAAATTGTTGTACCATTTTCCTAAGTCTTTTTTTCTTTCTCATCCAACACACAGGAAAAGAAAAGAAAATTATTCGCTTAAGTGAAAAAAACAAAAAAAAAAACTTAGAAAAATGGCACTGTGGAATTCCCCCCGGCTTGCCTTTCATGGTTTTAGTGAAAAAGAAAAAAAGTAGATTTTCTTTTATCTGTGTTGGTTGCTTACTGTAAAGGCTGAAATAAATATATTTTTATAGTCTGAAAAACACAAATGATCAAATTTTGCACATCACAATTTTTTTTATTTTTTTTTAGCTTTCCCTTCAGAAAAAAAACATGGAAGCTTCTGTAAAAAGATGCTCCGCAGGAAGAAAAAAAACAAACTTTGAAATATTCTAATCTAATTGTTTTTTTTTTTTGTTTGTTTGTTTTTTTTACCTGCACATGACTTTTAAAGGCATGAGAAAAAGAAAATTTGGTCAGATTTAGAAAATGGATCTTCAAAAAAACATTTTCCCCCTTGCCTTTCAATGCTTTGGTATTTTGGCTAATGGAATGGCCAAATCCTTTTTTATCAGAAAAGGAGAATATCACAAAAGACCCAAAATATATAAAAATGTTATGTAATGACCTATACAATCATGGGGAAGGCTGAAGATATATTGCCCTGCAGAGACTCAGTGATACCCTCCACATAGAGGATAAATCACAAAAGGTCATCACTGTCTCCTTGGAGTGCTATATCCAAACATATTAATAGAAGGTTGAGTGGAAGGAAAAGGTTTGGTTAAAGAAGGTGCACAAGGAACAGGGGTAACTGCAGCTTTGAGAGGATTGTGAAGGACAGCTCATTCAAGGGTTTAGGGAAGAGTCAAAAGCTGTGAACTACATCTTGAGTTGATGCCTTATGAACGACCACACGGAGAAGAATCCAGGACATGAACCACAACTATTGCTTCCCTTGTGTAAAGCTGCTCCTGAACCAGAGACAAAAATGTCTTATCTGGAGTAAATGGAAAATGTTCTGGCCTGTTGCTTAGTGGTCCAAATTGTTCTTCTCAGATGAAAGTAAATTTGGTTTTTATTTTAAAACCAGGATCCCAGAGTCTGGAGGAAGACAGCAGAGGGACAACATCAGTGTTGTTTGAGGTGAAGGTTCTACGATCAGTCCAGATCAATGTCATCTGTTGATGTTTGTCCACTACTGATTAGTTTTATGGAGATGCTTATTTCATTTTCCTCTGGGACTTGGTATCTGCCCACTCTGCCAAAAGAACCAATAGCTGGTTTAATGACCAGTTTGGCCGGCCAGCTGGTCTGACCTAAATCCCAGAGAGAATCTGTGGATTATTGTCAAGAGGAAAATGAAACAGAGCCAACAATGCAGACAAGATGAAGAATGCTCTCAAATCCTTCCTAAAACTTACTGAACAGCCCAGCAGAACCACAGGCTGATTGCCTCCATGTCATCCTGTGTTGATAAAGTAATTTATGCAAAAGGAGCCCCAACCAACTATTCAGTACATATACAGTACAGTCCAAGGACATAAATTGCAGGCTTTTCTGCACTAATGTACATGTACAACATTTCTGTACTAAATATCAGTTTTTTGTTGATCTTGATTTTCGTTTCGGTATTTAACACAGTATACTACAACAAACGATGATGATGATGAAAAACAGCTTGCTAACTTCGGTAGCTCACAGGATGTTACCCTCTTCAGTCACATCCTGTAAAGGAGTTAGAGGTTTGATAACCTCTCCTTTTTTTTGTCCAGACAGCTTTACTATATTTGTAGTTTTATCATTTTTAAAGCCTCATGCCACACATGCTATAACAGGTACGCCCATGCCCAGTCCTCCATAGCTGCTTTCCTGCAACTTTTAAAAGCATCCCTTCCTCCTACACACCTCAATCAAATGGTTGAATTCTCTCATCAGCTCGTCATTCAGCTCTGCAGAGGCATGCTAACGAGCAATTCATTTGGTTCAGATGTGAAGGGATGCATCTAAAAGTTGCAGGATGGAAGCTCTGGAGGACTGGATTTGGGCACCCCAACTCTGGAAGTTTCTAATAGTCTGCATGAATTTCAGATTAATCTTAACTTATTTGAACCACTCTCTCTCTCAGGGTGGAATGATTATATAATAAACTACAAAGATTTAAAAAAAAACAAGAATTTGGTGCAAATGTGTGAATTTATTGTGGACTTTCTCTAATCTTCACAGGGCAAAGGTTACAGTAGATACATATGCACATGTCGTTTAGGCTGTGTATCCACACGGATTCGGTGTCTTGGGAGACCAGAGTAGATAAATTTCAGAATGCCAGCTTCATGTTTGTGTGTGGCCATGCGAGCTGACTTTTTTTTTCTTTTTTTTTTTTAACAATGACGTCTTAGCTCTGGCTCTTTCTCTATCCCGCGTATGCCTCACTCTTACAAATAATAAACATGACGCTGTTCGCTTTTTTGTGTATCGTTTTCTGGCAGTGTTACAGCACCACCGATTGGCCCAGCATACTTACTACATCATTTTCTGTGGCGTTGCAACCTTTCATGTGGGCGCACATTTTTTCTTAATCGTTTACGAAAAATATACTGTGCTTGTCTCCGTGTGCACAGGGCCTGAAACCTGCAGTATGTCACTTTTATAAAGAAATGTTTTTCTACATATTTGTTAAAACTGTCAATTATGTTGTGACAAAATGATATGAGACAGATAATCTGTGAAAAAAAATCGAACTCCTCCGCCTTCTCCCAGTGCTATCGAGTGTTTTTTAAACTAGAAACTGCTGCTGAAGAAATTTTGGAACAAAAAAAAGACAGGAACCAGAAGCCCAAAGAAATTATGAGGATAAACAAGCAATCATGAACAAAGCACTTTAATCAGTCCAACCAGATTCTTTGCTTTATTGCTGGAAATATGAGAGGCAATCATCGATTCGCTGATGTGACCTTTTCAACCGCTCGCCCCCTCACATGCACATGCTCTCTTGAAACCCTCTTGAGAAACTGAACAAACAAGCAGTGATGAGATCAGGGCGGTGTTGTGCCCCGAACAGATTATGCTGAGTTATTCTGCAGCCTGCTGTTTATTATGTGGGTGTATATGTGTACCCAAGAGTGAGTTGATAAAGCAAGCACTGCATGAAGAGTATGATGAAGTTTTGTATTTATTAAATGAAAAGACGGGAAATCGATCAGATTCCTAGTCATGAATAGCTTTATTGTTGTTGTTGTTTTTTCCATCTGTATCTGACTGGAGTTTATGAAAGGTTTGACCACTGATGAGGCTGAATCATAATATGACAGGAAGACAGTTTGAATTGGAAAAGGACAGGAGAAACAGACCTTGACAAATTTAACGGTTCAGAGATCTGTTTAGTTAGCATCCAAATGGTAAAACAACAGTTTAACTCTCAATCAACCATGAAGGAAACCGGGATTGTTCCTCCTTTAGACACCCTTTGTGGTGGACCAACAAGCACCCGTCTGTGCATTCATCTTTTTTTTTTTTTTTTTTTTTTTTTTTACATTATTTTTTTTGGGTGGTTTTCTGACAGTGTGATGATTTTGTGTTTGAATAAAGTATAAAAGTATAGTAAAAAGTAAAATTATAAAACTATCACACAGTTACACACCACCTTATAATGATCTCAGAGTTCTGCTGTAAATCAGTAGTTCTCAAACTATGGTAGCACCACTAATTGTGGTACATGTGCTGCATTTAGTGGCATTTAAAAAGCTTTGTTTTAATTTCTTGATAAACATGAACAAATTTACTGTAAAAACTGTAACGTAGAGCTAATAACCGTCTAGCAAAAAAAAAAAAAGAGGTATCCAAGCACATTGATTTTCATCAGAGGCTTATCAAAGCAGACGAGTTGTAGAGAACATTTCTTGAATTCCTAGTATGAACCGAAGCAGATGACGGTGAACCAGGAACTTATGTTCTAAATACTTCTGAGATTGGAACTTGGATCTTGATAACATCCAGCTCTAAGTTCAATAACCAGTGGGATTTGCTAAAAGATGTGGTAACAAATCAACTACTGTTAGCAAATTGTGAAGATATTTTTTTTTATTCTGGATTGAGAAACGTGGGTGTTATTCTGCATAGTTCTAAAGTTGGACAAACAGATAAGTGCTGTTATCAAGTCAAGACTTTTCCCAACTATGACGAATTGCTAAAGCAAAGCCTTAGCTTATTTAATGCTCTTGAGAAGATTAGTCATGCTTGTACCACCTCTCGTCTGGAATACTGTAATTCTTTATATGTTGAGGCAAGATGAATCATCCCTGCAGCGTTTACAAATAGTTCAGAACACTGCAGCTCATCTTTTAACTGGTACAAAGAAGCATGAACACATAACTCTAGTCTTAAAGTCTCTTCATTGGCTTCCTGCCTGTCTTCGCCTTGTTTTTGAAATTTTATTGCTCATTTCTAGAGTTTTAAATAGTCTGGCCTGGGGGTGTCAAACTCCAGTCTTCGAAGGCTGGTGTTGCAGCTTTTTGTTGTGTCCCAAGTCCAACACATCTGAATCAAAGGACTGAGTTATCTCCGCATTCATTCAAGTTCTCCAGAGTCCTGCTAATGATCTATGTGATTCAGGTGTTTTTTCAGTGGTCTAGCCCCATCCTTGCTATGTGATCTCCTCAACATCCACACACCTTTGAGAGCCCTCTGGTCAATCAGCCAGTTTTTCCTCAGTGTTCTAACATCAAGATGAAAAAGTAGAGATGTATGAACATTCGCTGTGGCCATCTAAAGACTGTGGAATACCTCACCTCTACATGCCTGCACCGCTCAGAGCATCAAGTCATTTAAATGTTAAGAACTAATTTCTTTTCCCTGGCCTTTGAATGAGTATGACACACTGAATAGTTCTTACCGGTAGACTTGTTGGTGTGCTCCGGGTCTTTGTCATGGTGGATAACCCAAATGCAAACTGATGGCTAAACACTTTCCTTCAGGATTTTCCACTAGAAGGCAAAATTCATGCTTCCATCCTGAAGAAGCAAAGGAGTCCTGGAATATAACCCATCCACCACTGTCTGTATGATGCTCTTTTTCTGAAATACTGTTTTTACACCACAAGTAATGGGATGGCCACCTTTAAAAAAGTTCCAGTTTGTTTTATCCATCAACAGAACACGTTCCCAAAAGTCTTGGGGAACCACTGTTCTAAGGCTACATTTACATGAGACCACTGCCAAGAAACTGCTGTTATTTTCAGATGTAGATTGGGTCAAAGCTCCACGTTTCAATGCCACCACCGAGACACCTTGAGTCAGCTGTAGTTGTCATGCCAGGCCACTATATGGCGCTGTGCTCAAATCACCACGCATGCGCTTTTGACCCTTAGCTTCCACCTCAGATAGTAAACAGTAAGCCGTTTCCGTCTCCCATGAATGAAGTGCTCATGTAACACATCCACGACTGGTTTTGCTGTTATCTGCCCGTGCATGCATAGAATAAACCCTGCAGCTGTTCGTTCTGTGCATGTGAGCCTTCACACCTGCGGAGTACTTCACACCTCTGGTGTCGTGTAAATGAGCGGCTGGATCGCAACAAAAATGTTATGGTTTAACTGAAGAGTGGCGCCGTGTACACGGGGCCTAAATTTGCTCTGGTTTGTTGGAGTCCCAAAGTATTAGAAATTTCTCTGTAACTCTTTACAGACTGAAGGAATGGCTGTTTGATCTGTTCTCAAATTCTTTCAAATTTTGTGCTACATTTTGAGATCTTTTGGCCTACTTGTCTAAAAGATCTCTTGTTTGGTGTCAAACAGGTTATATTTAAGTGATTTCTTGATTCTACATGTCCGGCAGTAATCCTGATAGTGTAGTGAAATTGAACTCAACTTTCCAAAAGTTGTGGTTAATCGGTTAATTTGTGATTTAACAATTGTCCGCTGTGCTTTTCATCAGGACCAGGTTAGGTTGGAAATTTTTTCTTTTCTTAATAAGTGAAATCATAATTGAAAATCTCGATTTTATATTTACCCAGGGTATCCTAGGTAAATGTTTAAAAACATTTAGGTTCCCACAGCACTGTAATTTCCGTATTTGTTCCAGTTTTCAAACAGGTTTTGATCATCTAGTACTTTGAAATGTTGAAAGTTTGATCTGCCTCTACTTCCTGTTCGATCTTTTCACAAGTTTGACTCAGAGTCCAGAAGTCTGGAAGCTTGAAATCTGATGATGCTGTTTTCTGAAGAAGCATCCATTGTCTTTCTGTAAAACATCGATTATACCATTAGCTTGTTGAGGAAGAGCCCTGCATGGTGCTTGACAAAAGCAAACTGGCAGCAGATTTTCACTTGTGCAAACTCTCCATAAAATGAATGGCAGAGCTGACTGTCATTTTGTTCAAAATCTGATTGGTGTTTGTTCCTCCATGAGCTTGATTTCATTTTGGGGAAAGAACCAGTCAGTAGCTGCTAATCCTCAATTTGTTTTTGTGTTTAATAAGTGACGGCGGTGGCTGGGAGCCACCACTCTGAATCTGATCTGTGCACTCTGGTCTGTCTGTTCACACACTCTGTGTACTTCATTCGAAGAGTGGGGGTCTTCTGCTGTGAGCTTTAAAGCAACAGGGGCACTTAAGGCATGACATTTATATGCCGCATAATTAACACAGTAGCCTTGCTGGGTGTGTCTGAATTAATGTGTCATCTGCATAACAACTTGTTTTAAAGGTCTCGGTTATTTAGTCTGTATTTATTGATCACTTTTGGGAAACTTTTTTTGATTTTGTCACCAAGCTAAAGCATGTTATTCACTTGCATTCAGATGTACATTTCATAAACAAAACTCTCATCGCAGTTTTTCCAACTGCATTTTAATATTAACTGTAACCAGTTGTAATGTTCTAGTAATAAGGCAGCAAACCTGGTTCTCTGATCAGGGATACAGCAACCTCAGTTGCCCCTGGTTACAGCATCCCTCTGTTCTCCTCCCATGAGGCTTTATGACCTGCTGTTGCCATGACACCAAAGTTAACCCCCCTAAAGTCTCCCTCCATAAGCATTTCTGTGCAGCTGTTTCCCTCAGTTTCTAATTTGCACTCAGGTGTCGCCTTCCAGCTGAGACACAGTGAGTTCAGCGAAGGGACTGTTCATCGGTTTGTTCTAGTCTAACAGAAATCACCATTTGTGCCAGAGTCGCTTAGTTTGCTTCAACAGTGGTGTGTTCAACACAGAGTCTTGAACACATGATAGACTGTAGTGATGCTGATGGTTATTCTCTTCCACAGGGAAACAGGGTGAACTTTTCTTTTTTTCAGACGAGTGTAACACACAGTGCTTTTCAGGGGTTAAAAACAAACAGGTAGAAAAAGGACCACATGCACACACACACTAGAAATGATCAAATCAAGTAAACAGGCAGACAAAACAAATGAGATGAAGAAATAAGAGAGTAATCAATTACTGGGAATACAGGTTGATGTGTGTGTTAGTTTATATGCATATAGGAGGATGTTGCATACAGCAGGTTAGACTTTAGTCTCATCTTACTGGAGCACCTTCTGCTACATTGCTTTGAGCCCTGAATGACATGTTGCAAATCCTTAAACAGGACTTCTAATAGCTTTCCTTCTTATTGCATAACTAATAGGTGTCCTGCTGAGCTGTAGACCTCTACAGCTCCTGCACAGTTACCATTGTCTTCATGCCTGGCCTGTTAGTTCAGGTAAATGGCCATAGTAGGTTCGCAGTTGTTATCCTGTTTCTATTTTCAGACAATGGATGCTCTTTTAGATGTTCAAAGCTTGAGACATTGTTTTATAATGTAACCGTGCTTTTATCTTCTCCACACTTTATCTTTGATTCTCTGCTGTGTTCTTTGATCTTCATGATGCTGTTTGTTTACTAAGAAAACCTCTAAGCTGCTAATGGTGAGATTATATGTTGCACAGGAGATTAACAGGTTATTAACTATTTTTCACTGAGTTCCACTGGATTTTGTTTAGAAGTAACTAAGTAGATGGGGATGAATTCAAATGCATGCTACAGATTTTTTGTAAAAAAAAAAAAAAAAAAAAAAAAAAAAAAAAAAAAAAAAAAAAGAATTCATTATTTTTCTTCACTTTCCAGATATACACTGCTTTTTGTTGGTTTGTTGCTTAAAATTCATATGAAATACACTGAAGTTCTTGGTGTCATATGAGCAAAAGTTAAAATGTCCAAGGGGGTTTAATTGTTTTTTTTGCAAGGCATTGCATGTCAGCGCAAGACTGAGTGCATGATGAAGAGTATGTTTGTGTTCCTTGTGAGAACAGTATACCTTCTGAGTGATAGAAGATATGTCTCCTGTGTATCCAGTAGAGCTCGTTACCTCATATTTGAATAGTATTTTCCCTTATTGTTCCTCTTCACACGTGCAGTTTCATCTCTGTCCCAACATCTCAGCTGCTCCTGTATTGTTGACACACTTCACTGATTTTTCCTGCCGAGTTACATTTGATATCCACCTCACAGATGGCATATAGTACAGCATCTGTTGCCAATGAACATACGCTCCCATTTCACCGCTCGAAAAAGTGTGCCTCCAAATCCCTTTTGACTGACAGAAATCAAGTCAAGTCAGATTTATTTGTATAGCACATTTCTGCAGCAAGGCAGTTCAACGTGCTTTACATCATAAAAACATCAATCAATTATACAGCAAAACATCAAAATCACTGAGCAAAATCATCAAAATTATCTAGCAAATACACGTGAAAATCATCAAAATCATCTGCAAAAATATTGGTCCACTTACTTTATTTAACTGATTTACACTCAAATTTCCATCCTTTGGAAAACCAAGCTTATCTTACCCAGATTTGTTTGCAGATTTATGGTCCAGACTATTAATTAAAGGCAGCTCTAAACAGGTGAGTTTTCAGCCTTGATTTATAGGACTAGTGTTTCGGCTGTTTTGCAGTTTTCTGGAAGTTTGTTCCAGATTAGTGGTGCATAAAAACTGAAAGCTGCTTCCCAAACTTGAATGGATGATTTCTGTTTCTGCTGTAGCTTTGTTGACTATCAGTCACAGTTATGTATGATTCTGTGAAAAGAAAAAAAAAATTGCTTCGGTATACATTGTAGAAGTCCGAAATTGTTAAAAGCTAAAGTTTAGATTTTAAAATGTGGCTTATTAAGCTGTGTCTGGCTTTGTAAAACATACCTTTGGGGAAAAAATAAAACATGTTATGAACCAAAATGCATCACTGTTAGTACTTGGCTGGACCTCCTCCCACTTTTCAACCCTGTTAAATTCTTTGAATTGACAAATAAAATGAATAAAAGCAATATTCTTATTACAGTAGGTTGCAGCGTTCTCATTTAGCCTCTGACAGATCATTGCAGGATTTTTTTCATTTGGATTGAGATCCTAACCATTTGCTGGCCAAGTTATCGAGCTGATTTTCTATCCTGAGGAAAAGTTGAATGTCCTCTACTCAGAGGATCGATGGATTATCATCCTGAAAAATTACTTCATTACCAAGCCTTTTTTAAATTGATGGAATGAGAAAATGTTCACTGGTGGATTTCCTGTGGATGTCATGACAGCCATCTGCCCTTCTCCTCTACCTGACCTGCAGTCCCATATCATCAAAAGGTGTATTAAAAAACTGTGAAACTCATTTCCTCAGAATCCAAAACTTTTTATCTGGCCATCAGGTGTGTGTGTTTTTACAACTGAGCCCAAACTCCTTACACAACTCGTAATGTTTAACGTTTTTCAGGGCTGCTACACCTGTTTAAACCAGCATGAGAAAAACATGGCTTCCTGTGTGGACAGCACACTCTCAGCCAGGTGAACCAGTCCACCTCGGGCCAGGGGGGTATTTCACATATTTATGAATTCATGCATAATAACCCAGGCAGAGGTGGAGAGTTAAATCTAGTTCATTTTTAAACTTTAAGGAAATCTTTTTAATGCAAAATGATACCAATCAGAGAGGAGTTTATTTCTTTTGAAAATCTGCAACAGTTGAAGGGTTGAGAAAACTTCAGTGGGTCTAAAAAAAAAAAAAAGGTATAGATATACATAATAGCAATATCCTAAAAGCTTTTGAGCAGCAGTTTTGATTTATGGTTTAACATTATTTATTTCAGTGAGAGCAATTTAGGTTTGTTTGATAAATGAGCAATATTTTTTTAGGTGTCAATATAATTTAAAGCAATTGCATGCACAGAAACACCACAACCATAACTTGAGGCAATATTAAAAATGTTTTCATGTTTGAACAAAAACATGGCTCGGAGATGCATGCACACTGAACAAGAATCATTCCTTTTATTATACGCTGGTAAATTTGCCATCAGACTGGCCAGCTATTAAAGTTGGTGCTTTCCTGCTGTTTTGTGCTGTAAAGAAATAAAGTTTTCATTTTATTAATATATATTAAACATACATTTCATCATAATTATCAGTAACAAAGTAAAAGGTCATTAGGATAAGTGGCAAAGCAGCTGATGGAGTAGTTGTTAGATTAATTTCTAAGTTAACAATCTCTCAAAGACTAAATGGAGACCAAGAAAAAAAAAAAATCAAGTCTGATTTAGAGAGTTAAAATTTAAATCAAGTTGGTTTGTTCTTTTTAGACATTTATTCAAAGATACCTTCTGTTATTTGAATCCTGGTTTATTTTAAAGCTCTTGTGTTCAGATTAGGTATTTAGTTATTGGAGAATTCATTTAATAACTTGTTTAAAGCTAAAGAAGTCTAAGAGTAACTTTGTCTTGTGTCTTGGTGTGCATAGTGTACACAGTATTTTGAGAGATTAGCTTTTTGTTTTGAGATGCTTTATTTTGGCTAAATGAAGTCCATTTTATCTAAATCATAATCTTAAGAAATGAAAGGTAGAAATCAAGGGTTGGTTCAAGAAAAGATAACCTTGTAATTCATAATCTGGTTTGTTTGCTTTCTTTCAGCCTCAAGAGACATCAGGACTGGATAATGTATTTACCAAGCTAAGCTGGTTAAACCCCTGCTGATTTGAGTACATTCAATGCAGCAGGAGATGGATAAATGGATCAGGCTTCGCCTATAGCTGTGAGGGCATTACTCTAGTATTTTGGTTGTGAAGGGGGTACTGTGAAAGGCTAAACTCTGAATTTATTGATACATCTACATCCCAACCCTCAGCTATAGTTATGACTGCTGGATAATGACCAAAAGTACCAGGTTCTGGATTAAAGCATCTGAAATAGATTAGGATGACTGGGCTTTGCCTTAGAGAAGAGGTGAGGAGGTCTGTCATCTGAGAGAAGAAGATTCTTTGGTTTTGATTAAAAGGCCTCCAGAAAAGCTTCCTTGATGGAGCAGACCCTCAGGCAGACCCAGAACTCTCTTTAGGGACTATAAAACACTTATTTATACCTTCAAACACCAGCTGAGGTTTGATTCTCTAGTCGCCCTTCAGAGTGCTCGGTGTTTTTCTAAAAGTTTGATTAAAATAATTCATAAAAGTAAGAATGCCTGCTTTCATAAAAAAAAACAAATACATAAAGTTTGAAAGTATGATGCTTCTCATAAAAACACTAAGTGCTAAAGGATCTAATAACATACAAAACATTCATACTTGTCAAGTTAAGCTAAAATATCAGGCAGCAGATAAAAAATTAAGAGCCATTTGGGAGCCGAAAGAGCCGGCTGTTCTTGGGAAGTCGTGCCACAAGATGGCCGGCTGTCTGAAAAGAGCCAAACTTCCCATCGCTAGTAATCACATTCGGGAGGATGCCAACAATTTCATTTTTATAGAATCAGTTTTATTTATGAAGAATCCCATTAAGTCATTAATGCTGAAGGCTAGAGGAATGGATGGCTCAATAGAGCTATGATTCTGTGCAAGTTTGGCAACTCTACAAAAAAGAAACCTCAGATTATTCATATTCTCCTCTATCGATGATGGAAAATGTACTGCTCGAGCTTGGCGTGGTGATATCTCAAGACACTTTAAAAGACAAACAGATTAAGTTTATATACAGAAGTATGTAATCAGATCAGTCGAGTCATAGAAACCAATACAAATTCAGTTACATACTTCCCATTTCACTGCAGTCATATTTCATTTATAATGAAAATTGGTATAAACTGATCTATGGAACCCCAGTTAATTGTATCAAAACAACTGACTTTGTAGCAATTACTTATTTTAAGCAACCATTGCACAAAAATCTAAAATATGGATAGTGTACCCAATAGGCTTATCACTGTGCCGATGCTTCAGTGGATTATTAAAAACAGACAACTGATTCAAAATGGAGAAAGAATGTTGTTTAATGTCTCAATCCTCCATGATCTCCTATTAAACACCATCATCCTGTAAAAATCAGTTACATTATGAGTTAATCACTGAATCAAGTTGCTGGAACAGAAACTGTAACATGCAAATCAACCACAAAGGACTGATTGAAGCAGAGGGAAGCCACTGATGATACTGGGATCTGCTACATCCAGTAGATCATCCTCACAGGTGCCTCCATTATCTGCCATCACAGAGGATTACTCATCATTAGGATAGACCCACACAGTCACTCCTGAACTTTACAGATACACATCTTCTTCACTTGCATTGTACTGTGAGCAGCCACGCTCCTCTAATAATAACATCATTATGTTCAGGGAGCAGATTGATGATGATTACACATCATTCCACTCTCCACTGAGACAGAAAATAGATAAGGGTGGTTGATGAACATTTACTGTGGCTCATCTCTTCATACAGACAGACAAAGAGCGACTTGCTCCCAACAGGGATCCATCTGTCGGTGTTGATATGCAGAAAATCGTATCCTTCTCATTAAGACAAATTATCACATCATTTGTTTTTTTTTATTTTTTTTATTAAAAAACAGTTAAGATACAGAGCAGTGATGCTATAAATAAAACAATTTAAGATACAATAGGCCTCACGTATCAAAAACTGGTATACATTTAGACAGAAATTATCTTAGGGCAAGTTCCATATAGGATTTATGAAACTGTGTACATAGTGGTTGATCCAGTTGTACAAACAATCAGGTGTTGGAATATCTAGCAGCTGGAAAAAGTCACAATTTACATGCCATGCCCTATTTACTCCATTCCAGGAGGAAGACGATGGCGGGGGGCCGCCCCCCTTGGTGTGTTGTTGTTTGTATGGTTGCTCGGACCATGCCCCGGGGTGTTGGGTTCCATTGGGCTGCCTGTTCGTCCTGAGGATGTTTGTTTTAGAAGCATGTTTGTTTTTTGATAATGAGAATACCATTAAATTTGATTTAAATTCATGATTCCCATCCCTACCCATAGATAACTAGCTTTGTTTGGGACACAAGCAGACAGTAATGTAACTCTCCCAACCTGCAGTTTGGCACAATCAGTTGTCAATTGTTGGAGTCATTAAAGCTTTTGAAAGAGTTTCTTCGTGCAGGAATATGCAGCTGCCTGGCCTTCAGTCTCTGTTAGCAGATTTCTTTAGAGAGTTGATGACCCAGTTTGATGACCCAGTGTGCTGAGGCTTCATGCTCCTGTAGTCACATTACCTAGAGTCAGGGGTTTTCCCCCCCATCTAAAATGAGCTTGGGTGGCTTGTCTTATGTTTAAATGTTTAATTGGATGTGTGTGCTTATGAAAGTTGAGGATCCAGTCAAGCAACAGCCTGCTCAGATGTTCATGTAATGGCAAATTCATTTGCATTAATGGTGTTGATGTAGTTGAGTGAGTGCAGCAGGAGAAGGAGCGAACTGGTCATAACGTGTCTTTTTTAAACTTTGTGTGAAATACCAGCTCCCAGTATTTCAGGTGTATTAATGGATGTTGAGGAAGAACTGGAACTGACAGCACCATAGTTCCTCATCTGTAAGAATGAACAGATTTATGGCAGTGATGTATTCACACATGGTCACAGTTTGTGACTCACAAACACTTTTTTCTCTTCGAACAACAACTGCAATATTTGAAAACAGAACAACATAAAAATTTCATTAAAAAAATCTGTAAAAGCTTTTGACATAAGCTAATGAAAGTGGATGTACAGTGCCATGCAAAAGTATTCATACCTATTGAATTTTTTCACATTTTGTCATGTTACAACTGAAAACAGTGTTTTTCTACTAAGATTTTATGTCCTACACAAACACAAAGTAGTGCGTAATTGGGTAGTGGAAGGAAGATGGTATATGGCAAGTGTGATGTGTTTGTAATCACCCTCCTTTATTCTGATGGCCCTGAAGAAGCTCAAGTACAACCAATTGCCTTCAAAAGTCACCTAATTAGTAAATAGTTAAGCTGTGTGTGATTTATATTCAGTATGAATACAGCTGTTCTGTGAAGGCTTTAAAGCCTTGTTACAGAACAATATTGAACAAACAGCATCATAAAGACCAAGGAACCCAGCAGACGGGCCAAGGAGAAAGCTATGGAGAAATTTAAATCAGAATTGAAAACAGCTTTGTGTTCTGTAGTCTGGGTAAATAGAAAATATGCACGGTTTAATTTCTAATTTGTTTTTTTCTGATTTATTTTATAGATATTGAGGGTTTTTTTTCCAGTTTACTGCTTTTTTTCTTTTTCTTTCTTTCTTTCTTTTTTTAAAACACATTTTTCTGTTTTGGCTTCATCTTTGATAAAAAGTGACACTATAAAAACTTGAAGTTTGACTTTAATAATGTCAGAACCAGGGAAACACCAGATCATTTGTGAGACTGATGACATCAATACAGTGTTGAATAAATGAAGAATGGGCTTAGGTGGTTAATACTTTATTCATTCACTTTAAAATTCTGTGTTTGTGTTGAATTTTCTTTTTCTTTTTTTTTTGCTAAGCAAGCTCAGGCCATGTTTAGACCTGGTACCAATCAGGGCCAGTTTTTATTTGTTTTTCCAGGTTTGCAGAGAAGTTTCTGCTGATGTTCAGATTATCAAGATTCAAGAACTAGTCAGACTAATCATAAATGTTTGGGGGTGTAAAATGGACATTTTGAGCTTTACATTGTGTTATAATGTTAGTCCCTCATCAAAAACATACCTGGAGTGTTGCCTTGATCCTTTCATGCATGTTTGAGAAATCCTTTCTCCCGTAGCGGTCATTTGTGGGGGGGGGGGTTAACACTTGCTGCGGTCCACAACTGAGTTCCTGCCCTCACAGCTCCACCAGACTAGTGGCAACAGCTATTAGCAAACACCTGGTGGAACTGTGCGTCTGCTGAGCTTATCATATGAACTACTACTCAGTCCAACCCTTCTAAGAATGGTTGTGAATGGCATAATGGAGTAACATTGTTGTGACAAAGTGCTGAAGCCATTTAAAACATTTTTATAACAACTGAAGGTAACATAGCTAGTTGATTTCTTGATTTTGCTATAAAATGACACTATGTGCCTGGAAAATACATAATACCTCCCATTTAATTTTGTTTAACAAAGTCACGAGCTAAACAACATAAATTTACTTAACTCACTATTTTTACAGAGTACCACTCTTCTTCTGTATGTGGCAACTGTGCATTTCCTCTAATGAATTATATATTCCTCATGCTGCTCTTCCTGTGAATAGGCCGTCAGGGGAGTTGTGTGATTTTAATGTGAACATACAGAGATTTAGAAGAGGAACTCCTCTGTCAACAAAGGCCAGATTAACTATATCTGAGTGCAGTGTTAGTGTTTTTTAATCCATCTAATATAAAAAGAAGCCCAGTTGTTCCAACTTTTTCTCATATCCCTTCAGGATGGAATTATTTTTAGATAGGCAAGTGGAGGTTACTAAGATATTCAGAAATGAGCAGAAGTACAACAAATGTGTTAGCTGTGGACAGATGGAGAAAATGATGGTTGTTTTCTGAGCCTCGAAGAAGGGTCAGTTCCCCCCACGAGTTGCCATGACAACCAATCATGCAGGGCCCAAAAATAATGATGTAAAAGATAAAGAGAAGCAAGACACAAGAGCGATAACATTTTTCCTTTTAAAACATACAAGTCATGAAACTGAAATGTGACTTTAGCATCAGAACATTTTTAATATTAACTGCATCGCTTCTGTGAAGAGTCAATTGTTTCCAAAGAATCTATGACCTTTTGGCCACATTTTGGTACTAAGAAAAGCATTTCAGTGTTGGTGAAAAGCTTTAGTAGCTCGTACTTTCTCCTTCTTTCAAACAATTTTCCCACAGGAGAAAAGGATAACACCCCCTGACCTCTAAAAAGGGTACAATCTGCATTAAGAATGAAATCAGTTACTCTTGAAGAGCGTATAATCTCATGTTTACAGAGATGAATCAAACCTGAACCTCTTCTGAACTGATATGCTGCCATTAGGTGGCCTTGTAATGAGGAGGTGCGTTCTTGGCATTTCCACCACCTGCAATTTGCACCTCCACAGATGTGAGGTTATGGAGATATGCCTTTTTCTGTGATTGGCTGAACAAAGAAGTTTTTAGGTGGGATTAATTTTGTGGCATTTTCAGACTGAAGACCCCTGATGAAACAAGTGGTCTGTTTATGTACCCTGATGGCAAAATGAGAGAAAGAATAAGGGTCTCAATTTGCATAATGTGATTGAATAAATGAACAAATTACAAAATTTGATTCAGATTGGGTCTATCCAAGTAATATGAGCAAGTCTAACAACTTTTCATGTTCTTTACAAGCATTTTTCTTTGAGTGCTTTGTTTATTTTAATATTTTCTCAAAGCAAATGCTATAAGGTAACATGCATATGTTTTGTTTGCATTTTGTAAATCAGCATGTCAATACTGTTTTTGTCAAAACACAAGTACTAATTAGTTAGATACTTCTGTTGTTGCATGCAGAAGTAAAAAGTAGATACACTTACTGGACATGTTTTAGGATTTCTGGTTCAGTCCTCTTTCCAAAGTGAGTAGTTACAGGTAAATAATACATCACAGGGGTAACATTGCCCGCTACTCACAGTTCGATACCCAATTGGTTCTCAAAAGTGTACAAACATGTCAAAATGTCAGGTTTTTTTGATTTTTTTTTTTTTTTTTAATCTTTACTTTCTTTCCCGCCTTAAATCTGAGACAACCTGTACAACTCAAAACAAACTTATCTCAGGAGGAATATTAAAAAACAAACAAAAAAAATGCTACAATGAACCGGGTTGCATAAATGGGCACAGACTAAATAAAACAATTACTTTGTTGAAGCACCTTTAGATTCAAATTAAGTATTTAGTCCTCCTTGGTTTGCATCTGTCAGTATATCGCATCTTGACTCCACAATGTTTGCCCAGTCTGGATTGGAAAGTTTCTCCTTAATTTCTTTCAAGAAAAACAAGCTAGTTAAATTAATGAATTTTAACATTAATACATTTTTATAAATGTATATCATGTAGTTCTAAGTGCATTGTAATAGTATAAAATCGAAAATTACCTGTTGTCATTTTTGTTTTTTCAAATAACAGCTTTAACATACAGTAAATTAAAAGGTAGCCTGGAACTCCCACTACGAATATGGACAATAAAACAAAATACTTAACACTACTTTGACAATGCTTGAACATCAGACTGGACTCATGAGCACAATATAGCATATTTACCAGCCATAATTAGATTCCACTAAGCGTGGGAAAATTTTGACCCTTTTGTTTTTCCATACAATCGCCACTCATTTTCCAGTGTTATTGTACATCCTCCTGAACCCAAAACTCTTTAATACTGATGGAAACAAAACCAACCAGGCAGATCTCAAAGCTGCTGCATCCTACTAGCTATCTTTCCATTGCTTTGGTGTGAAGTGCTTTAGTTAAAATCTTAATTTACAATCTTTTTATAATGGCTTTTTACAAAAAGTAAAAAGCATTGTGTGCCCTCTCCTTTCTCTATTTGAGTGGTGACTTTCTATGGATTTTTTTGCCACCTTATCACAGGACCTTGCCTTTTTTTCTAGTTAAAGTCTTTGTCTTAACAATAGCAGTCTCATCTTAAGCTATCATGTTACCAGAAATAAGTTGCTCTGGTAAATCTCTCCACTTGGCTCTGTGTAAAAAGCAAATAACATGGAAATCTTCATGGAAGTAATTGATTGTGGCATCAAAAATGTGGCGACTTTGCAGCTGAGAAGTAAAACAGCAGAATCAAATCAAAGGCCTTCACTAACTTTGGCTGCTGCAGCTTTGCTCGAGCTACAGCTCATCTCCTCCCTGCTGCTTCATGGTACATTTGTGGGAGTGTGCCATTTCCTTTGCATTAAAACCATTTCCCTTGATGGACCTTTTTGGACAATAAAATAAAGACCATTTCAGCAAACATTGCCAGTCTGCAGAGTCTCATTCACTGAAGGCAGAATGCTGTTGCATCACCTCTTCTGATGATGGTGACTTGCGTGATTTCTGAGGAGAGTGCTTATCTGAGTTGTACATTATTTATGGAGGGGTTTGCTGGGTGAATGTTTGCTGCAACACTGGGACACAGAGGAGAGGAAGCTGCAGAAATTATCCATGGATGTTGCTCAGCAGTAGCCCTTTGAAGCCTGGCTGTCCTATTAGGAGAATACAAAAAAGAGAAACTCCCAACAGAGAACAAGGAAGTTGCACATTACATTTTTGCACAGCTTCTATGACAAAAAGAGCTTGAAAATGGTGGAAAGTGGGTCAGGAATCAGGGAAGATGTAGGTTTTGTTTGACATGTAATTTAGGAGTGTGTTGTGCCTTTGAAAAAGGAGGTTAGCATGAGGGAGTGGTGTGTTGATAGAGGAAAGTGGGGCTGAAAAATGGGTCATAGCTGCATTAAACACCAGTTTTTCTTTTTTTTTTTTTTTTCTTTTTTTTTTTTTTTTTTTTTTTTTTTTTTTGTCTCATGGCTCAGAATCTGAATACATGGTGGACATCGGCTGGACAGTCACAGTAGGAGTGATGCTGTGGAACCAAGAAATGACATTTCAGAAGTCACGCCTTCTGTCATTTAAAGGTTACACCAAGCATCACTAAAAGAAAACAGCTTTTTCTAGTCTTATTAAACGTCCCACAACATCTGGGAGGAACCTTCTGCTGCATGTCTCTGTAATAAGATGAAGGAATGGAATGAGGAAAGATGCTAAGAGTGATGCAATTTTTAAAGAGAGGAAAACCAGGCAGTAAAAGGACTAAAAAGAAGCTCCTTAAAACTCAGTTTGAGTAAAAACTGAGCTGGAACTGGTTCTAGCAATAGTTCAGGTTGAGAGCGTTTCTTTCTTTACAGCATACATCTTTGCATTTCTGATAGCAGCTTAAGTTTTACTGTTGTACAATAATGAGGTTACACTGCTTTTCATATGCAGCAGATAACTGGAGGTGTATTGCTTACCAAAACTGAAAAGATCACAGTGAAAAGAAGTTGTCAAACTGTGACTGAGAAACAGCAGAGGGAATAGATGAGGCAGACTTGAAGGGCAGCACATTAGGACTCTGTCCTTTGTAAAAGTTGCTTTCCTCTTGGCATCATGGTTTCCCTGTGCTCTGTAGCGGACCCAGAGCTGCATCCAGTCAGCCACTCTTAAATATGAACTCACTCTGATAGCAAGGTAAATTAATATTTAATATCAAGGTTTGCATCATGTCGAGACAGATAGGCCAACAGTATAGCTGACACGTGTAGAAAATGGCATGCTGCAGAGCTGCTGTAAATTTAGCAAGAATGCACAATATTCAAAAAGCAAAAACAGGTGTAAAGAAAGTTATCATTAAATACTTTGTGCTGTTTTGATCTAAATCTTTGGTATAATAATTAAAGCTATTAATTTAGTGGTTTATATTTTCAACTCAGTGCTATGTTGGTATGAAGCACTGTGACTGATCAAATTAACGATTAATAGAGAGATGTGTAAATTCAACAAAAGGTAAGAGTTATTCTACAATTGATCAATATTTTTTTAATTTACTGTCGTGGTAATAGTTTATCTGAAGCTTTCAATCATATTTACTTTAAAATGGAAAAATTTTGAGAAAATACACCTTTTTGTATGTATTAACATCACTACACCATTATATACCAGTTCATTTAGACTTGTTATGTTAGAAGTCTCCGAGTCGTCTGAATATAAGAATTATAGCTGTTGGCTGTATAACATTACTGAAGGAACGTCAATTTTCTGTTACTATCTGATATATGGAAGTGTAATAAAAAGGGCTGTAATGGTTCTACCTCAGGTTTTCTTATACTAGCTGACCTGTAATGACTTTCAGTAACATTCCAGAGCTTCGGCACCGTTGCCCAGTAATGTTGTACACGCTTGCTGTGCCTTTGTTTCCTGGGCTCATAATGTTTATAAAAGGGGTCTGGAGAAAGCATAATTTAAAGTATTTTTTTTCCTTGGTGTTTTTTCTTTCTAAACTAATGGACAATGTCAGAAACTACTTTACCAGTCATACACTGTATATTGTTTTAAACTAGAATATAGGCTCAGTTGCTTTAGGGGAAGTGTAAAAATGGTGAGAGTTAATTGAAAGCCAAACATTGTTGTAAATGAACAGAACTGTTGTGTGCAGGCCTCAGGTTATGCATATGAAGGGCCCTTACAGGATTTAGCACCTTTACACATGAACTGAGTTTGGGAATGTTATTAGTTGAGCTGGAGAAAACCTCTCCTGCTGACCAGAACAGAGATGAACCCTTGGACCTAATAAAAGACAAAACATTTTCAGAGACTTAAGCAGGAGGTATCTTACTTTCATGACCTTTCTCTAATCATTTTTTCAAGGCAAGAAAAACACAGAAATCAGTTTTTGACTGTGGTGGGAAATTTTAGAGAAAACTAAAGCTACAGGATATGTGGTAAAGTAGAAACTTATATTTTTTTTAACTATTTAGGAATTAATTGCCCTATGTTTTACATATGGTCACTGATTTTTCAGTTTTCCTGCACCTGGACACATATTATATAAACACTAATGCAGAATAGTCATAAATTGGGGCATGAGAATAAAGAAAATTGGTAAGCAAGTGTTATCAATCTGACTTTAAACTCACAACTATAAAATCTGTAAGGTCTTCTTTCTCTGAATGATTTAATAAGGATTTTGTTTTTTGTTTCTTCTGCAGATGATGGGAAGCTGTCTCTGGATGAGTTCCAGGCTTTCTTCTCTGATGGCACGCTGAATGAGGAGGAGCTGGAGAAGCTGTTTCACACCATCGACTCTGATAACACCAGGTTAGCGTCCATACATTCTGGTAGAGCATGATGTGTGCATGAAATGTCTGAGTGGCTGCATGAAGTTATTCCACAGAACATTTAGAAATGTGTGCATTTCGTGTGCTCACTGCACTGTGACTTTGTGTTGATAACTTATGAGCAGTTTTGAAATCAAAGAGTATTTGCACAAAGCTTTTTTCTTGCTTTGCAGCCTGTTTGCCATTTTGCTTGTGTGTTTGTGTGTCGGAGTATGTGGGTGAGGGTAAAGATGTGAGGTAAAAAAAAAAAAAAAAAACAAGCAAAAAAAAAAACTGCTGAACTTTTTGCCTCAAAGCATTTTACATTCAATTTCAAATATGAACATGTCTAAAGAATGAAACAGTTGAAAAGATGGAGAGAAATCTAAAAGTTACTGAAGAATGCAGAGAACTGTAGCTCATGCAAATAACCTGGAGAGCATTTTAGTTTGAAAGATATTGGATATGACTAAAGACATTTGGTTTAAAACCAGGTTACATGTGGAGAAATAGTGAAAGTTTGGAAAATATCTTTGGGTTTGCTTGACAAGAAAAATACATGACTAAATGAGCAGTGCTTAATCACACTTTTCACAATCAATGTTAGGATTACAAGTCTAAAACCAGAACACACTGAGCTACCAAACCACATGAGTTGGTCTGCACAACTTCCATTGTTTTTACTGAAAGTGTCATTTTCATTTAATACTAATTAAACTCACTTTTATCATTACATCAAAGATCTATCTTGTCAGCACAACATCATTTGTGTGTTAAAGGTGCAACTAATATCTTGCCAAGTTTAGTCCAAAGGTATATTTGAGCTGAGGATTATACCATTATAAAAACTGCTGTTTTGACAGTTTGCTGCACTAGAGCAAAAAGGGGTATTAGTGTGTGTTAACACAGTGCCAACGTGGTAAGACATCAGCAGTTATATTGCTACCCATAAATATGAGAATGTTTATAAAGCCATCTTGAAAATGCTCAATTATTCAGCAAAAAGCTTTTTCACAAGTGAAAAGTATTTAAGACAGTTTGCCACTCTTGGAGATGTTCCTGCAAATTTACTCATATCACACAAACCTCAGAGAAACTGGAGAAAATCCACAAGTTTGATTTCAAACTCTACAGGACTTAGTGAGGTTGTCAGATGTTAAAGTTCATGACAGAAAAATTAGAAAAAGAGAGATCAAGTATGACTTTTTTCAAAAGGGTTTTGCAGCAGAAAGCCTAAAAAAAAAGAAGCTGAACGACCTCAGTTTGCAACGTTGTGTCAGAATGAACCACAAAAATCCTGGAACAATGTCATTGCTTATCATCTAGTACCAAAGTAGAGTTATTTAGGCAAACAGCGTCATGTTTAGTTAAAATAAAAACTGAGTATACTGGAACAAATATTTCAGTTCAACTTTACAGCACAATGATGGGTGGCTCATAATTTGGGCTCCCTGCAGTCACTGAGTTTCCCATGAACTCATCTATCAGATATTGAAACTTGGCCTGAATTTGGTCATCTACAGGACAATGATCCCCAACACAGCACCAAATCTACAACAGAAAGCCTAGAAAAGAAAAGAACCAATGTCTTGCAATGGCCCAATGCCCAGGTCTTTACCTGACTGAAACAGACTGCTCGTACTGAGCCTGGTTCTGCTGGAGGTTTCTTCCTGTTAAAGGGGATTTTTTTCTTCTCCACTGTTGCTACATGCATGATCGGTATGAGGGATTGCTGTGAAGTCAACGACGCAGCGCAAGCAATTGTCTATTGCCTCTATGTGCTCATCCAGCATGACTGAATGCTGAAAGTCAATGACTTGAAACTATCTGCTGGGTTTTCTCAGACAGAAAACTTTTTAAACCAATTTGAATGTTAAACTGAACTTAATGCACTGTTTGATAACTAAGGTCAATTGGAATGTAGGTGTGATTGAGCTGAAATTACTTTTTTGTAAAGTGCCTTGAGATGACATATATACATAAACTGAATTGAGTTGAGATCCCAGGACATCTGCAAGCCTCAAGGAGCTAAAGCAATGCTGAGAAGCATAGGGGGTCAAAATCCCCCTACTACAATATAGGAGTAATAATAGAGTTGAAATGTATTTCTATTAATTTAAGTTCAATAACCCTAGTGTTTGGAGGTTCTCATATGTACAGCACATTTTACATTAGTTTAAATTTTAAATCCCTTCTGTATTTTATGGTTTTCATATGTTGTATAACCTGAGACAGTGTTAAGTTGTAAAAACATCAGCTATCCAGTTTCCTCCCTGCTTTTCTTTTCTCTTTCCACCTTCTTTGTCATCATCATTCCATCCTCCAACACATTAACCCCCCTTGTACATTTTTTGATTTAGTTGACTCTCATTAAATCAGTTTATTGACCCTTTATAATCAGCCCATTCATCCTGCAGTCAGCAGAGGTGTGCTGACACAGTGAGATCTGAATAATCAGAAGCCTGACTGTTAATTTACACAAGCTCAGGATAGAGCAGCGCCTTGGATAAAATGAAACCAAGCAGAACAAAAGCTGACCTGTTAACGTTGTTGGAAAGTTGAAGCTGGTCCCGTTTATAAATCGTCCTCTAGGCTTGGCCTTCTGACAGTTTTTATCTGTCTTTAAATCAGTGCAGCAAGTGGACCATGTGATTGCTGCCATCACCTATGGATGTTGGTCATCTAGCCTCTTGGAGATGGTCTCACTTTATAAGCATCCTTGCCGCAGTGGATGCAGGCAGAGAAGTAGCTACAGATAAGGTCATTGATTGAGCTGAGTGGACGTAGAAAAGAACATTTAAGTGTTTCCTGTTTGAAGCAGGAAGTTGATGGATGGAGAAGAGGGACAAAGCAGGCAGAGACTGAGCGATGCGGGTTTTCCTCCCACCACCCTTCAACTTGATCACCTTTTCAATGCATTCTCAAGGCTTTCTGTCTCTGTTTCTGTCATCCTTTTCAAGCTTTCATTCTGCTGTCACTCGGTCCGACACTACGTTCCCCTTATCCTCCTCCTTCTCCTTTCGACATGTCACTCACTCCTGCCTGCAGTCTTTTCTTCTCTCAGATCTTCATTGCACATTTGTCAGTCTGCCTGTAGTTTCTTGCACATGGTGAAGATGTAGTGCATGAGAGCAAGAAATCTCAGGTAAATCGGCCTTGGGCCATTAAAATTCTTTTGTAAATGCCACCGAATGCATCAGCAATAAGTCCTGAGGGATTTTATATTTTCACCTTTTGTTCTGTTTTCTGTGTCTCCTAGAATAATTTATTTTACATTAAAGAATTCGTAAAATAGTTGGCGCCACATAAGAACATGACTGATTGCTTGACAAAGTGTAAATAGTTTCAAACATTTTTGGAAATCTGACTGTCGAAATTGTAAGGCCTCCTTAAAGTCTGTGTGTCGTGATTTTAGAATAAACTGCAGGAAGATAAGAGACATACTTTTTCTGTTATTCTGATGCTGATCTGACATTTTAACATTGTTGTAATGCAGTGATAGTGCTTTTACTGATTTATTTATTTATTACTTTTTGTCAGGTCCTGCTTCTTTTGGACTCTTGCTTTTGTTATCTTTTCGTGTTGAATTCTTATTTTCACTTATCCTGGCTTATTTCTTGTTTGTCCAGTTCTTAGTTTGAGTATTTCAGTTACTTTCAGATTATCTTGAGCATTTCAGTCTTTTCTTAGTCATCCTAGTTATTTCCTTACGTCCAGTTTTCTCCTTGTATCTTGTCATCCTGTGTTTCTTATATTTATTAGATCAGCCATGTTTCGGTTCACTTTAGTACAGTCATTAGTTATTTCCCTGTGTCTAGTTATCCTCAGTTACATGTAGATTCTTTTCCTTGCTTCCCTGCTGCCATTCTCTCTCTCCTCAGTCTCCTCTCTAGTTAATTCCCCTCACCTGCTATCATTCAATCATCAGCTCCAGCCTTTGTTCCAACATTCACTTCCCCAGTATTTAAGCTCCTCTCCTTCTCCCACTCCTTGCTGGTTCCTTCTGTTTGCTTCATGCCATTCTTCCAGTTATGCCGCCTGTATCATCCTGGTTTCTCCCTGTTGTGCTCCCCTTTGTTGATTTATGTTTTTGGTAAAACTCTGGCTCCCTGCATCCTTCAGTGTTTTTGGTCATTGTTTTCATTAAATCTTCAACAGCTACTCTCTGCCTCTTGGTGTTTGGGTCTTCAACAACCACCACGAAACATGACACTTTTTTGATCAATCAAAAATTAAACTAAGCTCATCAGTCTGCTTCTTCTTACTGAAGAATGCAGTTCTTTCTGATCATCAGCAGCTAGCTGGGCAAGCACCGGTTTTTGGGGCTAGGGCCAGAGTTTGCCGTTGTGGAAGCACAAATAATTGGTAACACTAGCCTAAGTTGAGCTCTGGAACTGGTTTGGTGGAAATGGCCCCTTAAAGAAACCATCCTACAATGTTTCCACTTTTTAAAAAGTCAAGTGTAATTCCTCATTGCCCTCATTGTGACCAGCCCAGATGAGATTCCAAGGATCTCATCAAACCATGCAGTCATAGTGAGGGTGGCTGTGCAAAAAGGCTAATTTTTACAATCTGAACTATTAGAAAGTCTAAAACTTTTGATAAATTAACCTTTTCAAGGAGTGTTGGAATTGCATTTGCGCTCTCTGGGAATTTTACTGATTTACAGGTTTGCGGCTTGTTAAAATACAAAATTCTTGGAGCGAGATGGAGCCTAAATATAGCCAGATATATTCAGGACTAAGACACAAATACTTATACCAGATCACTTACTATACCATCCTCCTCCCATCAGTCAGTCAGAGAAAGTCTTGTTTACAGCTGCAAAGTATTTGCTGTCAAATAGGCTTCAACCCATTGAGCTTAATTAAGATGCTATAACTTCCATCAGAACATTCTTGGATTTCTCCACTTCCTACCAAACTCTGTCTCTTTATTTTCCATGGATCTGCGTAAGACTGCACGCTAAAAACCTGTCCTTTATTTCTGACCCTGTTCTTCTCTTTATCCTTTTCTTTCCTTTCTTCCCATTTTCCTCACCTCCCTACTGCTTGCTGTGATAGTAATGTAGACACGAAGGAACTCTGTGGTAAGTAACCTGCAAAGTGACCTATGTAAAACTAACTGTTTTCAATTAAAATGAAGCAACTCATTGTTTACAATTGCCCCTGCAAAGTGGTTTGTAACTTTGTAAATGTTTGTATGTGTAAAACAGACTACTTTGCCAAGCACATGGGAGACTATGAAGGAGTTCTGGCCTCATTGGAAACACTGAACCTTTCCATCCTCAGAGCAATGGATTTCACCAAAAGGGTAGGAACGAGGAATGACTGGCACTTGCTCAGACTTCTGATGGTAGATATTTTCCATGTAAACTCCAGATGATGCACAGTTTAACAGTAAATGCACTGTCAAAGATTGCTCAGACAGCAATCTTTGTGAGGATTGACACACTTATTGCAACTTCAAGCACACATTGTCCTCTCCACTAAGGTTGACTTGTATGTAAAAACTCCTAAAGGACTAAAATAAAAGCCAGTACATAAAATATTCCAGAAAGACACCTCAATACGAAAGCTTTGATTATGTTGTAGAATAAGGGACCAATGATTGACAAATTAATAAATAAACCCTCCCATCCCTCAAAAACAATCCCATCACAAAAAAGAAGGGAGAAAAAAAATCTCTATTTGATGTCAGTGTGGTTTTAGTTGTAAAGCTCTAATCATATTTTTAATAAGCTGTAGTGGGATAAACGCAAGACTTAAAGCCCATGTTGGCATTGGATGGTGAGAAACCCTGGACCGAAAGAGCAAAGACCAATAAAGATGGATTAAAACAAGTGTTATTGTTATTCCAAAATGTTTGAAAAAGATAAAAGCAAGACAATTAAACAGCATAAAAAAACAAAGCTTGGATTTGTCAATTATGAACTCCTTAAATGTGGCATAGATTTTTTTTTTTCTTTTTTCACATTAAACAGATATTTACTTTAGGTTGAAATATACATATAAAATACTAATATATTTCAGACTTTAACCTTTTAGAAGTCTGTAGATACATAGTTTCTCTATCTATCTATCTATCTATCTATATATATATATATATATATATATATATATATATATATATATATATATATGTACAAATTAGCATAACATACAATAGGAGATAGTATGTGTGAAAGTTGTTATAGCTTCCCATAGACAGAATTTCCATAATAAATGATGTTGGTTTCGTTCTGCTTTGCTTTAATGGCAAAAAACTCACCCCAGATAATGAGTAGACTATCCAGCTACTGAAAAAATTAAATTAAATTCCTTATTTTCATCTCAACAACAAGGTTTTATTGAAAAGTTTGATTCTGCTGTTTTAGCACTGAAACAATTTACTTGTAGTTTCTCCATGATTTTACCATCTTATGACCTCTTAACCTCCTAAAGCTTTTTATGCTGCATGAAACCATTAAAATTGTGTACAGTGATTTTGGGCAAACAATAAATTTGTGATATATTGTGCAGCCCTAGCAAAGATCAGTATATTTTGGTAGAAGATCAATTGGAAATTTAAAATGCTTGTCTTAACAACATTTTGGATATATGTTCATTTCACATGCTCATTTAATGTATTTTTGTTTTGTGACAAAAAAATGTAAAGGTCCACACATTTAACACTCTTAGTCTACTTCTTTTCAAATACTGATTTTCTTATCTTTTTTTTTTTTTTTTTTTGTCTGAATTTCTGACACAATCAGTGAAAAATATCAAAAATATGCATACCACCACATTTATGGAAATTATTATTTAAAATTGGCCCCACAATCATTTTAAGTGTTGCAAAAAAATTTTATTTCAGTGCAGGTATAATGGGTAGTTGAAAGTGCACTCTTGCGTTGGACCTTAGAGCAATATTTTCTTTTTGTTCTCTTCACTTTTGGAGAAAATGTTCTTTCAGTTACTTTGGGTCCAACAGCAGATATTTGAAATGCCTCCAACAGAAACTAACATTTCCCTCTGCAGCTAATAAACTTGAATCCCTGACAACCTGTCCTAGCTGAGCAGAAGCAGCGTGTCCATATATAGCTCCAAAGGCATACAGTATAATGCATACAGAGCGTGTTCCCACAGTCCGAGAGTAATGATGTGTGTTTTCTGGCTGGAGTCTAATTCTTTTGTTGTTTGAGCTGCAGCAAAAATAATGGTATGTCAAGTTTCTGTTACACTTAGCTGCAGTGGTTCAGATTATGAGTAGCAGCTGGAGAACAGTAATGTGCCATCCCAGTGTTTCCCCCCCATATGCTAAATATAGCAGCTGGTCTATAGCCACACCTCCTTCATTCATGTGCGGACTATTTGTGTCTATATCTCTGTCCTGCAGCTCTTTCTTTATCCATCTTTCAGCTGCAAGCCATTCAGCAGCACTCAGACACATTAAAGCGCACACTCTGATCCCTCTACACACAGCCTTCACCTAGTTTCTCTCTAATGAACACCCTTTGTTTAATCAATCAGTCTGCCTTGTTCTTCTACTGTATCGTTTGTGCTCTTTTCTTCTCTTCTTCTAAAGCTAATTCTTTCTACGCATTCCTCAGTCTCCTTCTCTTAACCAGAGCCTCATTATGGACTTGTTATGCAGGAAGTGAATTGCAGACAAGGCTTCTATTTTACACAGCTTCATCATTGCATCATATTTGTCGTCCCTGCCAGTAGATAATTGATTCTGCTTTTTGTGCTTTCTGAATTTGAGGAGCAGCAGTTCAGGGAGATAGCTTATCTACACACCTTGGAGTTTTTTCTGGTCATATTATCAAAGGCTACTTAGTCTTTATTTGTAAGGGCTCATTATGTTCTTCGCCATATTTCTGATTGATGCACAGTATTTATAAATGGAACTGGCAAAAGGATTCATATACGCTGATTTGGGCAGGATCTAATGCCAGCTTTCCCTAGTTAAAACATGACAATGCGATCAAACAGACTGAAAAGTGCCTTCCTGGATTCAGTTAAAGATACCTTTTGTAAATGCAGTTCTAGTGGTATGACTTCACAATGTGACTGACCAACCTAAAATAAATAGGAGGAAGAGTAGAGGTAAAGAATTAATGTTTTCCACTCCTGGTTTAACTTTACATCAGTGCAGCAGCACTTGCCTTCCATTGACTCTTCATTTAAATCAAGAGAGTTTAAGCAGTCAAAAGTCTAAAACATCAAGACTGGCCATCAAGAAGGGGAATTTGCATCCTCTGGTTTAGCTGGTCATTGGTCTCTTTAGCCCAGCCCCAGACCTTGTCTTTTTAATGTGTCCTGTCTGGCAGTGTGGCCCTCAGAATTATTGTCTGAGTGCCAAGGTGAGGCCCAACAAGTTCACTTTTACAAGTATATATAAAACTTTATTAGAAATGGTTTTGGATTTGTTTTAAATGCAATGGATACAGAGATGGAAAAGAAACAAGAAAAGAAAGAGAAAAGGTTAAAAGGGAAAGAAGGCAAAAGGAGAAAAAAGGACAGAGAGAACACAAGTTAGCCTGCCCATTGCCATCCTACGCAATTCTGCTCGATTCTCATCTCCCTTCAGTGCTCCATCTGGGGTTTCTCCCACTGAGACATATTTCTCTGGTAGAATTTCAACTGGGCCAAGCAAATTTTCTGCACTTTTAGAATTGTAGTCTGCCATGGTTGTAGTTTGGCAATGGCAGCAGAGGAAGTGAACGAAGCCATTCAGTCCATGTTGGCCATACTTCCAAATATAGAAATAACAGTCACAGCTGCCTCGTTCGCCTCGGCACTTCTCCCTTAACAGTGGGGGGTGGTTGTTTACAGCACAGACAATTTCTGGTAAACTTGATAGCGTTGAACTGCCGCATTACAAACGTAACAGTTAAACGTTAGTGATTGGGTAAAATTTATCGTTTCTCAATTGTTTCTCAACAGCTGATGGTCCAGACCCTCTGTATGAAGCAAAGTGTAGAACAAGGGGCTGATTTTTGCCAGGCTAAACATAAGTCAACACCCCAGAAGTCCACTCCTACACCTGCAGAAAGAGAAACAACAAAACAAAACCAAGAAACCATAGCAGCAAACAACATATGCATATATAATAATAACAATTGTAACATTACTGAAAAGTACATGGCACAAGTTAATACAAGATGTATTAACCCTAGACCTCGACCTTGTCTAAAGCAAGTCTTTAGTTTGGTTCAGCAAAGACTTGATGCTCGCTTGGCATGGTCTTTATTTATTTATTTTTTTTGTGGTGCATTTTCTGTCCTCTCAACCACCAGACGGTTGAGGCAGATGGCCACTCATTTGACGTAAAGATTTGAGGCAGTCTGCTAGTTTTCTTCGATGACTTTTTACTAATTTTAATTTTATGATCCACTGAAACTGTGTGCTTGGGATTGCTTTTATATTGGGTTAAATCCCACTAAGATTGAATCTTATTGAACATGCGAGTGTGGGGTGAGCTGGGTTGAACCTACAATATTTTGCAAAAGTATTCACACCCCATGAACTTTTGTACTGTAAAACACTGAGAATACTGAGGATGGGGGTGCTGCAAAGATCCACAGCTCAGCTCAGGTGGACAAATCTGTTGACAGGATGACCTTTATGAAAGAGTTGTGACTTCATTCTAAATTTTACCTCAACCCAGCAAATGTGAAAAGGGTACTTATAGGACTAAGACTGAACTTTCTGGACTACAAGCAAAACACTATATCTTGTGGAAAGCTAAACCTGCTCAGCTTCTTTAATTCACCATCCTCATGGTAAAATATGATGATGGCAGCAAGATGCTATGGGGATGGTTTTCTTGAGCAGTGAAAGTGAAGCTTGAGTTATTTTGCATAAAAGATTGGGCAAACATTTTTCTAGATGTGCACAATTGATGGGTTGTCAATATGCATTGTGGCAAATTCCACTCGCTTTTTTACGATTTGCTTTCAACAGCAGTGTTGTCCTTGGTTGTCTCCCATGAAGCCAACTTTGGCTCAAACTGACACTGATGTACCTTGACCTTGGAGTTTACCTTTAATTTCTTTGGAGGTTTTTCTGGGCTCTTTGGGTACCATTCGTATGATACTTCTCCTCAATTTGTCATCAAGTTTCCTTCTGCAGCCACAGGTAGGGCAGCTGGCTATAGTCCTATGGACCTTAAACTTCTGAATAATATGTGCAGGTGTAGTCACAGAAGCATCAAGCTGCTTGGAGATGGTCTTATAGCCTACACCTTTAACATGCTTGTCTATAATTTTCTTTCTAATCTCCTGGGCCAACTCTGTCCTTCGTTTCATGCGGTCCATGCTCAGTGTGGTACACACCATGTCACCAAACAGCACAGTGACAACTTGTCACCCTTTAAAATAGCCAGACTGATTGATTATAAGCTTGAGGACACCTGTAATACTAAAGGTGCAACTATAAAGGCTGAGTCATGGTCACTTTTACAGGTTTGTGTTGAGTGCACAATAAGATTGATGTGAACCCATATATCTTTGTGAACACAGAATAATGTGTGGCATGTGCATCTACATCTCGCACAAGCTCACTCAATAAGTGTCCTGGCATGAACTTGCCTCCGTGTCTGCGCCACAACATGATAAAGTGTATTTTATTGTCTTTTACTTTTAAATATGACCAGGGCTGCCCCAATGTTGTATGGTGCCCTTAGGCAGAATATGATTTAGGGGCCCCTTTTCTGTTAGGAATATCACCACCACTAACAGCGTTTCAATACAGCTTTGGTGGAATTTGGGAGAAGGGTCCAAGTTTATGCATTTGTGAACAAACCGAGCTCAAACACAAAGATTAAATTCATAGTATCAGATTGTAGCTATGGTAGCATAACAATCAAACTATGAAGAGTATTTTTTGCACTTTTACAAAGTAAACTTCCCAACTCCTTTAAATATTAAATTTAAATATTAAACTATTTAAAAACTTTGAATTTAATTATGGTGAAAACATTAAATCAAATTTAATAGCATTCTAATTCTCTATAAAGGAATGTTAAAATTCTAGATCTATGGTCTGTGTCAAAATGTAACCATTTATGGGGGGCCTTGAAGGTCTTGTGGGCCCTAAGCAGCTGCTTAGTTCGCTTTTGCCTTGGGCTGGCTCTGAATATGACCAGCATTACATAGCATGTTTTAAGGGCCACTGGCAGAATAATTAATTAGGATTTAATTAAAATGCAAAAAAATTTTTAAATTATTTATTTTATTTGTATTTTTTTGTGTTTGCCTTTTTTAAGACTCTATAGTTGTGTGTTTAAGTATTGTTGATAATATCTTCCAGTAACATATAATTACCTAGTCATGTTTTTAATTTCCTGCCAACTTTTTACATTTTTTAACACAAAACCACGATGGGCTGCTGGTGGGCTGCCCTAGCGCCCCTACCATCGGGCTTAACTAGTTTCCTGGGGGAAACCCTATTGGCCATTAAAAAAGGTCTATCAATAATTTTGTCCACATGTGTATTTAATTTGAAAAATGTAACAACTTAAAGGGGCGTGAATACTTTTGGAAATCACTGTATATTTTATCTGGATCTGTTTATATTCAAATTAAATTGCCCTGAGATGACTTTTTTCTCTTAGTTTGATGCTGTCAATAAAGTGAAATAAATTTTCTGTGTTGTAGTTTGTGCTCCTGTGATGAAAATGTAAGCTCTGTAAGCACAGAGCAATGTAAAAACTGATCGATCTATTAGTTTGTCTTTTATGAGCTTTAATTCAGTCAGTCGTGCCCCTTCATGGTGAGCAACTTTCTTGAGTGGAATGGCAATGGAAGCCAAACTCGCTTATTTAGGGATTTCAAAAAAAAAAAACCACTTAATTTTTCCTGTTTTAAACTTATGCTGATTATTTTTTTAATGTGTCCTGCTACCCTAAAGCAGTGCAGCTACAACAGCATGGAGGTTTCATCACAAGGAAATAGCAATTTACCTTGTTCACTTCAGATTTCAGTGGTTTAATTATTGTAGGTGTTCTGGAGCGGAGCTCAAGTTCCCAGAAAAACTGCAGAACAACAGAGCAAAGGGCAAAGGACTCACCTTCTTCACTTCCCAACTGATGCAGCTCAGATGACCATTTCTTGGTTTCTTGTATTCACATTCTCCCTTCTTATCTCTTAAGAAACACTAAATGTTTCATGCTTAGCCTGCTCTGGTTCTAATGGGCAGCTGGGGCTTATCGGCTCCTTGGGAAAAGGTCTGAGTGAGCCGTCTGAGAGCTGCACAAATGGGGATAAAAGGTTTTAAAGCTCTGAACTGGTCATAATGGCTGCGTATGTTTCAAATTTATCTTCTGTAAAAACAGCAGCTGTCTTTTTTTCTTCTTTTTTGCCTGTATAAAATTTTATACTGGCAAAACAAATTTATCATTAAAAGAATAGGTGGAACAAAAACCTCTTGAGTCAGTTGTCTTTACTTTTTGAGGGTTTTTGTTTTGTTTTTTGTTGTTTTAAATGTAAACTCTCCAGAAAATCTCAAAGCTGAGGCACCCAAGTTGTGGCAGGAAGGGCGGAGCCAGAAGATGGAGCATTTTATTAGTTTGAGCAGAAAGCTGCAGCATGAACCGAGCTCTTTTTAGAGCCCAGTGAGAATTGATTACCTCCACATCCACCTGAATAAATTCAGAGAATGAGTGAGATGGGGAGACAGAAGTTACACTCAGCAGCTGCCCACTGCACTGCACAAAAGTGTTTTTCTCCTCTGTAAAGCAGCACACTGGCACCCAAGAGTAGATTGGAAATGAAAACGGACCTGTGGACTATTCAGCCAAAATTTACGTGAAAACAGCATTGGCTCCGCTACACTGTTAACAGAAAAAAACAAAAACCCTGGCGATTCTTTGCAGTGAAAGATGGGATGAGTAAAAGGCAGTTCCAGGAAGAAGTCATGGCATAGCAATAAATACAGTGCCCTTAAAGGCCTCTAATCCATTAAATAACACAAAAGGATAAATCATGAACACAGAGAATAGCTGAGATCTGCAGCTGTTAAGGATGGAGTTGGACCCAGTGTTGGCATCCAGATGGATATTGATGCTGTATGGATCAGAATTACTCATCAAGCTCCCATTCTTTCTTCTAAACGTGAAACCAGCTCACCAATAACTCATGCAGATATGATATTTTCATTTAGGTAATATATGTCGGGGATTGATGCTTCTCAACTTGACATTTTGCGTATAATCCAGTCATAAAGCCATTAAAATAAAACACTTATCAGATCAGATGGTACTTCAGCAGTAATGACGATCCAATACATAACAAAGAAAAGAAGGTTTGAAATGGCAATATTATATCTTTAACCAGCTGGAAACTGCTTGTTTTAATTTTTTTTCTTAGATCTTTTGGCTGCAACATGACATGTATTTTTATTATTTTTCCATGAGCAGAGGTTTTTAAATAGAGCAATAAACCTTAATAGATGCTAACACACTGAGCCATAAAGCTTATAGAAGTTTTACAGTTTTGTCTTTACAGTGATATCTGCATAGCATCACCTCATCTGTTCCTGTGGGTTACTGTGGTCGCTGTTGTCATGGAGGTTTAATACTTTGGGGACTGTCGTCATGGATACAGCTTGGACTGTTCTCAGTCGGGATAAGCTGTTGGAACAAGAGTCTTGCCGAGTTTCATCTTTGTTTGAAGATGTTATTCTGCAGGACCTACTGCAGACTACACCAATATTATTGCTGACACTATTATAAGAATGAGTAGAAATATCACAGATTTAAAACAAAATTTTAAAATATTTATAAAACTCTCTACAGGTGCATCTCAAATCATATCATTAAATCATTAAAAAGTTATTTAATTTAAATAGTTTACCTCAGAGTGAAATTCAAAGAGAAATGTATCTCTAAAGTGTCTCTGTTGATTACTAATACCAGCCAAAATTAGCTTAAGCCACAAAAGGTTATTGCTAAAGAAGCTGGCATTTCTTAATGCTGTTTCCAAGCATATTATTTGGAAGTTCAGTGGAAGGAAAAAGAGTGGTAGGAAAAAGGGCACAAGCTGCAGTGCACAGACCCACCACCACCATTTCGTTTGGCAAACCACTCCTAAACCAAAGACATCATCAGAAATGTCTTAACTTGCTGAAGGAGAAAATGAACTGGGATGTTGCTCAGTGGTTCAAAGTCACTGAACCACTGTTCTATTCTATTAATCTGAATAGAGATTCAGATTAATTAAATGTTTTATTTGAAAAACAAGGTCCTGGAGTCTAGAGGAAGAGTGGAAAGGCACAGAATCAAAGTTGTTTGAGGTACAGTGATTCATGTCATCTGTTCACTGTTTTATTTAAGTGAGAAGCACTTCATGCTTGTGTCTGCAGGCAAGCATTATGCAGATGATGATTTCATTTTCCAGCAGGACTTGGCACTTGTCCACAATGCCAAAGGTACCAAAAGATGGTTCAGTGACCATGGTATGACTATGTTGTCCAAACCTGTGTCAGTTTTTTCAGTAATTTAAGCTACAGTAGCTCTGGTGTTCAATTAGTCCACATCGGCCAGCTTTCACCTCCCACATCTGTCTCTGTTCCTTCTTTGGAGAGTTTCAGTTTGGAGATGACCTGATCCAGTTGTCTGGCTATCTTTGCCCTTGTCAGACTCACTTAAATCCGATTTTTCATGCTTTTGACACATTAAGCTTAACAACAAAATGTCCACTTCCAGTCTCATGTATCCCACCAATGAGGAAATGAGCACTTTCCCTGGTCTTAGTGATATGTCTCATCTGTGTATGCATAAACTATAAAAATGATCCTGTCTCATCATGTTTCCCTTTCTTTGCTCTACCTCCTGTGGTGACTCCATTGTCAAGAGTGTGCTCGTAATAATTATTAACGGAAAAAATGATGATCAAAAAGACGAAAGTTTTCGTCAAATTTTTTTGTAGCCCATCTGGTGATTATTTATTCCCAGAATCCATTCCTCAACGACTTACTCTGAAAAGCAATGCGTAGTCCACAGGGATGGAGCGTTGTTGTTTCAAGTGTTTATCTTGTTCTGCAATGGTGAAAGCTTTTATGGAACAATCAGAGTCAGAAGTGTATGCAGAAAAGTTTTAATTGGCTCTCCAGCCAGCATAGATAAGTAACGTCCTCCTCCTCCCCTGAGCTGTGTGTGTTTTTAGACAGTGAAAGGTGAAGCAGCTAACAAAAAGGAAAGAGGGAGAATTCATTAAGCTCTTGTCCTGTCTGGTCCCTTATAAATGCTGCTTTTAATGAGCTTCCCTCTTTAACACTTTTTTTTTTTTTTTTTTTAGGTCTTTTTTTACTGAGCGAGCTGCTTCACACTGACAACTCATTTTCTCTGCAAATAAAATCTTCCTTAAACTATCCTTTAAAAATAGTCTTCTGCCTCTATGACCCTCTCCTCTGATTTCTACCTTTCTCCCTCTCTTCTCTCATCCGTCTTTTTCTGCGTGTTATTGTCTGTTCCCAACCACAAACCATGGCAGACTCCTCCACGTCATCCTCCTTTTTCTTCCTTAAGATTAAACTGAAGAGGATCGTGGATGGGCAGGAGGTATTTGGTCTGTACACAATAGCATCTGTAAAGAATGAGCTTCAGAAGATTGATGGAGGAAAACAGGGAGATGAAAGAGGGCAACAAGAGAGAAAGGAGTCTTACAGAAGAAGAGAGGATGTGTGCTCGGGGTATGAGAGGAGTAGGAGAAATGATTAAATTATTTAGACTCTGTTAGGCTCTGTACCCATCATTGCTCCCAACAAACACTATAAGCCGTTTTTACGTTCCAGCTGTTGTCTGCACTGGTTTCCATATTCTCTTAAATGGTCTAGTTTTGCACAAATTTACAAAAGCACACTGCATTTTTTTTTTTTTTTTTTTTTTTTGCTGTTGTATTATGAATACTATTTTTAATGCGAATTGCTGTGCTTTCCATTTGCATTTTCCATTTGCTCTTGATGCACAGAATTTCCCCACTGAGGCATCTCAACAACATAATGCTGCCGCCACCATGTGTACTGTAGGGAAGTTGTGTTCAGTGGAATTTTCCAATGTATGTTATTTGCCACAGATGGCATTTTGCATATAGCCTAAAGCGTTCAGTTTTGATCTTTTCTGACTAGAGCACCTTCCTCCATCTTTCCCTACATGATTTGCAGGAAATTGCAAAAAAGATTTCTTATGGCTTTCTTTCAACAATGGCTTTCTTCTTGCCACTTTTTCCATAAAGGCCAGATTTGTGGAGTTCACAACTAATAGTTGTCCTGTCAAGAAATTCACCCACCTCAGTTGTGGCTTCCTGCAGCTCCTCCAGAGTTACCATGAGCCTCTTGGCTGCTTCTCTAAATACCTAGGGCTGGGCAGTGAATCAATAACAATATATATCACAATAGACATGTGACCAATATCAACAGAAATTACATCCAGCAGAATGTTCAATAATGAACTATATTCTAGAACCGCACAGCATTCTGGGGGATGTAGGCAGAGAAAAGGCTTTAGCCGCTCAGCCTCTCACAGCCAGCTAAGCAAGGTGGGTGGCATCAACTAACTCACTCACTCATTGGTTACCTAGCAACAACCTGTTGAGTAACTTGCACAGCAGCAGTTTCAGGTTTTGCCACCATGCCTCATAACTGTTTAAAAATTAAAAAAGACAATGACATGGAGTGAAGGGAGAAAATGAGTACAACAGCTTGAGAGGAAACTGGGGATAAAACAGGAAAGGTCACATCACCAGGTTGGCTGTATTTTAGATATTCAAAACACAAAACTAATCAATAAATATCAATATTGAGTGATATGAAATGTTTATATCGTGATGCATTTTTCAGCCATATCATCCAGCCCTACCCTTGCCTGACCTGTCAGATTAACATTTTAAAAACTTAGGATATTGGGGATTTTGTTTCAACTCTTCTTTAAGTTATTTTCACAACTTTATCACTGACTTTGGTCTTAATGATACAAGTTGTTCATTAAAGTTGTCTAACAAATATCTGAGAGATTTATAGAACAGCTGTATTTTTACTAAGATTAAATGATCCACTGAGGGATTCTATTTATTGAAATCATGACCTCCGAAGGTAACTGGTTACACTGGATTTTTTTTAGAATTATCAAACTAAAAGGGGATGAATACACATGCATGCCACATTTTTTTAAATTTCATTTCCAAACTATTTTGAAAATTATGTGTCCTTTTTCTTTTTTGTGTGTGTGTTTTTATCTTCCACTACTTGTGTAGAACATGAGTGGCATTTTTATGTCCTCATTTCTAGATTAAAAGAAATCCTATTTGGAAGTGAATACTTGTTGTAAACTGAAAAACCTAATTAAAAAACCTTTCCCATTACGTATGTGGTGTAAGAGTTGTGATATTTACTAGATTTGGTCTGCTTTATGCCCTCTGCCTTTTGTAAAACATATCTGTTCAGGCAGCTATTTCTCTGTAGGAACCTGTTATTTTTATTCCATCTCACTTAAACTTGATTATAATAATTAAAGGCCAGTGTTTAAAGCTGCTCTGAATGGCTCCAGCCACAGAGTTGGAGTAGATCTTAGTAAGTAGAGACAGGTAGAAAAGAGCAAATGAATTAAATTAATTTTTCAGATTGTACCACAGATGGATGTCTGTGTGAGATGGAGTTTAGTTGGGTGGTGTGCTTACCATAAAATCAACCTTATGATACTTTCAGTGACTTGGAATAAAGATAGTCAAAATGTAATGTATTGTAAGTGTAAGGACTTTAGAACAGGGGTGATGTGCTCTATTGTCCTGGTCTTAGTGAGAACGTGAGCAGCAGCGTTCTGGATCAGCTGCAGCTGTCTGATCGACTTCCTAGACAGACCTGTGAAGACACTGTTGCAGTAATCAATTTAAAGATAAACACATGTATGAGTTTCTCTAGATCTTGTTGAGACTTTAGTCTTTAATCCTGGAAATGTTCTTCAGGTGATAAAAGGCTGACTTTGTAACTGTTTTTATGTGTTTCTGAAGGTTCAGGTCCGAGTCCATCACTATACCCAGATTTTGGGCCTGATCATTAGTTTCTAGCTGTAATAACTGAAGCTGCGCACTGACTCTAGATTGTTCCTGTTCTGGTCCAAAGATAATAACTTCAGTTTTGTTTCTGTTCAGCTGGAGAAAGTTTTGGCACATCTGCGCATTAATTTGTTCTAAGCATCTGTTCAGTGCTTGGATGGGTTCGGAGACACCTGGTGGTAATTTAGAGCTGTGTATCATCTGCGTAGTTATGGTAACTAATCTTATTACTTGTTGTAATCTGAGCTAGTGGGAGCATGTAAATAATAAAAAGGAGGGGTGCCAGGATTGAACCTTGGGGTACTCCACATGTGACTTTTGTTCTCTCCAATGAGAAGTCACGTATTGACACAAAGAAATCCCTGTTCATTAGGTAGGATTCAAACCAACTGAGTACCATACCAGGGAGTCCGACCCAGCTCTCCAGTCGTTTCAATAATATATCATGGTCAACAGTGTCAAATGCTGCACTGAGGTCCAACAGAACCAACACTGTGGTTCTTCCACAGTCTGTATTTATGTATATATCATTAAACACTTTGACGATGACAGTCTCAGAGCTGTGGTGAGTGCGGAAACGGGACTGAAAGACACCAAAGTGGTTTGTCATTGTTAAAAAGCTGTTTAACTGTTGAAACACAGCTTTTTCAATAATTTTGATGAAAAATGGAAGGTTAGAGATTGGCCTGTAATTCTGCAGTAGTGATTTATCTAAATTGTTCTTTTTAACAGTGGTTTGATAACTTCTGTTTTTAAAGCCTGGGGGAAAACACCTGATGAGAGGGATGAGTTTACTATTTGAATCAGATCAGATGCAATGACAGGCCAAACTTTCTTAAGGAAGGTTGTAGGTAGGATATCAAGACAGCAGGAGGAGGAGTTTAATTGTTTCAGAATTTCTTCTAAGTTTTCATTGTTGAGTTGGTATAAGTAAAGTTAATGTGAGAGGCACAAACCCGTAACTATAAGCTTAAAATATTTGTAGGTTGATTTAATCTTCATAAAATGCTAAACATAAGTTATTTTAGGTTGTAGCTTTGAATTGTTTTGGTTTTTTTTAATTGAGAGGAAGCACACTCCTGCAAAACACTGAACCTGGTAATCAGGTTTATAATCTTAGTTACATTGATAATAATACAGTAGGATTTAAAAAATCAGAAGTAAGGGTAAGAACAGGACACAAATGATACTTTTGAATAGTAAAAAAGAAGTTGGCAGAGGTGAGAATCAGAGGGCAGAATCTGTGTCAGAATGGAGTGAAGGGAAGAGAGGGACAACCGAAGAAGGAAGTAGAGGCAGTCGGAGGAGGTATAATAGATGGTCAGAAATGATAACTGAGAGAGGTGAAAGACGTCACTCGGGGGTCAACGTCTTTCTCACGGCTGCCATTACATCTTGGTTGCTTTGTCATTGAGACCAATTACATGGTTTCATTTCATCACTCAGCCCACAAATGTTACATCACTTTACTTCATTTGACAGCTGCACACCACTTCACATTTCATGGAAACATCTTTCTTCTTGTATAATGTGGATGGAAACAGAGCTGCCAACAGAGATCACACCTGCAAAGTGATCACTTGTTCCTCAAATTGGATTTACGCCTTGAGTTCTCCACTGAGTGTCAGAAAGACCCCTGACGATGATTGTGTAATAAATAAGTGTCCAAAAAACAGAGAAAGAATGTTGTCACAACCTGGCTGGTGGGGAAAAGGACACAAGGACATAATTTATAAATATTTATTTGTAGAAAACAATAAAATAGATTAATTCAGAAAGATGAAGAAAATTAATCTTTTCGACAAATAAGTTAAATTAACCAAACTGGACTAAGCCAAACTGAACCACACAAACAAATCAAATCAAAAACCCAGGAGAATAGAATAGAAATGTCATTTATTGGAGGCCAAGAGAAGGGAGGGAGGGGAACCAACTCAGGTGTTTCCAATCATACCTGCTGCACTCCAGCCAATGGACCCGTCCCTGCAGCAGCTCAACAAACAGACATTTGACAGGGTGGTCACAAGCACTAAACTGTGGCGCTTTAACAGAATTTGTCAATAACGTTTGAAAATATTAAGAGAAAGGAACCAAATAAATTATTGATTGTTATAAAAACAGAATCTGGTATTCAAATTGTGAATTTGAGTGAACATATTTGGTTCTGTCAGTTTTTTGGGTCAAAACTGCTGTTTTAAAGTGAGTGATCATATTCTGTTAGTTAGGAACTTGGGAAGCTTTTTAAATGACCAGTAATTAATTTATGATTGGTTATATACTTTATACTTTTTAATGCATGTCAGTAGACCTTAAATGAACTGCAGCTCCAGCCCCCAATAGAACCCATGATAAATTTAGGCCAATATTACATCCAATATAATAATTTAATGTAAATAAATCAGTTTTGCTTCTGAAAATGTAAGCATTTTTTTATAATACACAATTCATCTCTGTAAATTATGGAATTGAGGCTTCTCGATTAAGGGAAAAAAGCTAGGCATCAGACTGATTGACAGATATGAGACTGATCAATGTTGGTTACCAATCCTTACAGTGAACTGGGATGTGCTGCTGTTCTGCTCAAACTGGAATCAAACTGACAAATCCTGCATGCATGTGACTGACTGACTTGGATGTGAATTCCCTTTGTAGGATCTTGCACTGGCAGGAGTGTGTATTGTGTTGACTGATGAGGTAACACCCAGAGCATGAATAATGCAGAGGCCTTGAAGAGTGAGAAAGCTGGCACAGAAGAAAGATGGAGAAATGGAGGGATGCATGGATAATTGGGTGAAAGGAGAATACAGAGAGGGTGAAATCCACTTTGGGAATTTAATGCGGAGTTCAGGGAATGAAAGAGTAAAACACACAAACTCAACGTGTCTCCATTCCTTCTTCTCATTTATTCCTCATCATCTTCCTTCTTCATCTTCTTCTCCCTTCCTATCGTTTCTGTCTCCCTCCCAGTAGAACGACAAAGCTGGCGAGCTTTCTGAAGCGTCTGTATGTTTCTGAAGCTTGTTTGTGTGCCCGCCTTCTGTTTAGAAACAAACTCAGGCTCACTGCCTCCTACTTACCACCTCCACACTTCCACTGTCACTTCCGCTGGTTAAATCCCTCTAATTAACCAAATGTTTGTACTATTCTTGGCTTTTTATAGCTTCTCTCAGTTCTGACTACAAACACAAATGTGATTGATTTGATGTGTTTGTTGGTCTGAAATGCACCTTTTACAGTTTTCTAATTAGACTTAGTTTGAGCTCTGACCTACCCTGAGTTTTTTTTCTTAGGACTATTACTGATGGCCAACAAACTAAAAAAAAGTATTGGCATAAAAAAGTGTTTACCAGCTGAGCAAATGGTGCCAAGTCTTGATCCTGATATTGGCACGCCAATCAGACAGAATACCACCACGAGGACGAGGCTTAAAGTAAACAAATAAGTTGATTCTTTGACCTTTTTTTTTTTACTTTTTTTTTTACAGCTCTGCCATCTCTTATTGACTGTGGGTTGCCATAATAATACTGATAAAAATAAAAACTACTCAGTTTTTAAAATGATAATAATGACATTTAATTGCATTTCATTTTCATTCTGTTTAATTAATATTCAACACACTGAACAGATAATCCACATCATGATCATTCATTCAAGCTGTGAATACATTTAACTTCTTCTCTGCAGTGATGAAGTTTTTAAAAGTAATATTTCACCAGCTGAAGTGATCAGAAGTCTGCAAGACTCTGAACATTGCTTGATCCCGCAAACACTCCCCTCAGCGGGAGAATAATCCCATAGCAGTGTCAGCTGTGCAAGACGCCCTGCAAAGCCTCTTGTCCATAACTCTTCAACACCGTCAGCTCTCAGATAGCGTCAGATCAGAGGTGATACTTTTATGGAAAGTTTTCTTATATTGATTGATTTATTGACTTCTGCTGTGTTCTCTGTGCGTAACTGTTGAAAACTGCTCGTCAGCACCGGGTCGTCAGGTGTGTGTAATCTGTCAAAATGAGGGACGGCCGTCAGATTGTTCCGTCACCATTTAAAAAAATAATTATAATTACTAAATTAAAATAATTATTAAAAATAGATATTTGTTTACTGTGAGCGCTGGTTTGGATATATTTCAAGGTAAACACAGAGGATAAACAAGCAGGCTGTCCTGTGTAAAGAGGGGGCCATATTATTTTAATTAAGCTTTTTCTGCTCGACTCGAATTTTGGCTCAGGCTATGGATCTAAACTCCAACGAAAAATGCGTCTTTTAATGAGTAATTTGATAAAGCATTTGAAGACTAAACTATATAATAATAATATATATATATATATAATATATAATAATCTGTATGTCATGCTCTACTTATGATTTGTTACAACAGTCAGAGAAACTATAGGCTTAAAAAGAAGAGCCACCCTGATCTAAGGAAAATATATATTTTTCACAAGTTATGCATGAAGTACAAGTATGACTTGTTAATTACTTGGTATCGGTGAGTACCTAAACTGAAGTACTCCGTACTCGGTCTTGAAAAAACTGGTATCGGGGACATCCCTACTTTTAAATTATATTTAATATATACAGCATTTTTTATATAACAACTGAAGGTAACATTGATTGTGTTATAAAATGGCAACATATGCCTGGAAAATGCAAAATACTGGCCCTGTAAGATGCTACAGTGAAAATTAAGGGTCTAGTAGAGAAGAAACTAGAAACTAATGGCGTTAGTTCACTTTTGTGTACAGTTTGCCTCAAGGCGATGAGACCATGACAGTTTCTTATTGAGTAATGAGACATATTTAAAAAGAATCAGTGTCAATGTGTAAGATGTCTGCTGCTTGGATACAATTTGCATATGGCTAAATGCTGTTGCCTAGAGAGATATTGACTGTTGTTGCTAGGATACCATTTTAATTGGTATATGTATGAAGCTGTGGCAGGGTTTGTAGGGATTTCAGAGATAGTGGAGCAGCCGGGGAGGCGGAGGTTTCCCAGTGCATCTATCCTCTGTTATCCCAGCAGAAAGAGAGACCTGCTGCAATAGACGAGTTTGGCTCAGCTGCAAGACTCAAGAGATACAAACTGACATGTCTTAAGCAGTGAAACAAAACAAGAATGCAGCATTTCAAAGGAAACTCCTCAGCCCTCACTGCAGCGCAAACTTTTATTAGCTTCCATGGCAACAAAGAACAAACCGACTGAACTGGATTAAAATATTCCAAAAATAGTCCAACCAGAAATTTTTCAGGCAGCTCACCTTCGCAGATTTGGATGTTTTTCATATTCTGAACCTGTTTGGAGGATCGGTTAAGATCAGTGAAGTGTAGAAATAGTAAAATGCTCAAAAGCCTCAGGATAGAAATTACAGGGCTGGGGATTCCTCTCTTGCTAAGTTGGATGTTTCTGTGATAGAAATAAAGATAAGCTTCCTGTGTGTTATGACCCATTTTGATATGTTTTGACGCAATAGTTGTGGTCAGAAGCTACTTGAGTGGTGCAACAACAAAGCACTCCTGTTTAAACAAAAAATATGGTCAATGGATCTGGTGATTGAGACATTCCTCGGTGACACAACATACCTAATTTTTGCAGATCTGTTTGAAACACAAAGCTTTGAAGGAAATCACGAAGTACAGAAAATAACGTCAAAGCTTCTTTCTCTTGGAAAATGTTGCTCACTAAACTACAGCTGACCAAAAGACTTGCTATTAATCCTGCAGCACACAAAGACTGGTGGCCTGCCTGCTCTTGACTTGACTGTAACAAAGCTTTGCAACATGTGGTGAGAATGACTTGGAGGGTCATCAGGGTCCAATTCTCTTTCCTAGTGCTCATTTTTGTTGCTAGCGTATGACTCTCTTAATATCTCCATATGGACATACATGAATCAAGAGCTATTTTATACCTTTTTGACATTGCTCTTTTATAAACTTTGATAAGAAATGCTTCACAGATTGAATGTCCAACTTAGACCAGACCATTACGAACAAATGTATCCTATCTTTCATTTGTGATTGGGGGCCCATGAACTAGCTGTCCATACTGCTATAAATGTAGAACTTGAGACTGAAGACTGTTTTCTTTATGGTGCATTAACAATTTTTTGAGATATCAATCTCCTGATTTTATTGATCAATAGAGAACTATTTCTTTATTTTAATTCTGAGACAAAGTCAATATTTGCTCATATTTGGATTCGCTGGTCCTCATTCTCCTCTCTTTGTGACCTAATCCAGATTATTCTTTTTCTCTTGCACTTGTATTCAAGTGGCTGTGATTCTCATAGGTTTTTGTACAGTTTTCTATCCATCTTTTTGAAAGAATATTAATGTAATTGTTTGTTCAATTGTCAAAAAGACAGATTTTTACTGTTGCACTTGAAAGGTTGACGAAGGTAATGTAGTTGTTACTTTTGGTGTGGCTGAGTTGTCAGTGCAGAGCTGCAGTTTACCTCAGCCTGAATCAACTGTTTTTCTGTGAGCTTTGACTCAATTTGCGTCTTTTATAAAACTGGATTAGCTCCTTCACTCCAAGGTCAAGGTTATGTGAACTCACTGTGGAATGCAACAGTGTACAGTGCAACACTTCATTCCACTGGTGTAAGACGTCTTTCAGAAGGATGGTCAGCTTGCAATGCCTTTCTCATCCCAAATATGGCCATTACCTTAGACTTCCAGTATCTTGGACTGTAGTTGGTTCCTTACCCTAAAAGCTATGTAAATAGATTTATACAGCAAGATGAGCTGAATAGGGCTGTACACTAATTTTGCAGATCAAGTTGTAATGAGAAAATTAAATAGAGGCAATAGCTGTGTTTCCATTACAAAGGTGTGCAAATCTCTATCGATTTTCTGCTAGTGTCAAGAAAAACAGAATTTTGCAATTGTGGTGTTTCCATTAAATAAGAAATTAAATTAAAATCACATGAATAAGCTTGTTCACATGATAAGTTATTAAAAAACATGCTGCTCCATGATCCTCCAGCTATTTCCTGTTGTCATCTTCTTTGTGGTTTGCGCCAGTGGCAACATCCGGTTGTTGATCATGTGACTCGTGTGATGCGAAAAAGTGTTTCCATTGCAGTTTTGTGAAATAAACCAATTTCGATATGGCCAAAAAAACCACCTCATCTTAGCACCAAAATTTTTCTTGAAAAATGAGAATTTTTCGAAAATGGCGTTTTTCCATTAAGCAAATTGTTTTTTCAATTTGCGCAATTTCAAGGTTAATGGAACGCAGCTAAATTGTGAAGTGATGGGAATGAGTTCTGTGGAAGACTGATAGATTAGTATGTTTTCCAGCAGAGTACATAACTACTAATATAGAAAGCATGCTCTATTGGCCAAACCTTGATGACCCCCACAAGCTGAATGTTATCAGACAGTCATAATTTAAAGGGGTGGTGACATCACTGTATCACGTATTTTATGTAGTTGATATTGCTACATATGTCAGTTCAAGTGAAGTAGTCAGACATGGTAGCAAGACTTTAGCCCCCTCCTAAATTAGCCAGTGTATCAGCTGGGGGGTAGGGCTGGTTTGCTTGATGGTGTGCTCTAATTGGAGAATATAAATTACGTAGAAAGATATCCTACGTAGAAAGATTCTCTGATTTGTCCATTTTTGAGCAAAGAAATGAAGCTGACCGTCTAAAAGCAGGGCTTTTGAGACCAACTCTTAACATTCACATGGCCTCATCAGGGCACAACAGTTCATATTATATCCCCAAAAACCACAGAAAAATTAAATTTGTTGTCATGACCCCTTTAATAAACATTACAAAATCCAAATTGAGTAAAAACCTGACATAGGATATCATAGGTGAAAACAGCCTTCAGTTAAATATCTAATGTATGCTAGGTTTTTTCTCGTAATGGCTATTTGGGAGTAAACTTTCTGAGCTAAAAGGCTTCTTTTCAGAGATTCAACCTAAGAAATGAGATAAAGTGTACGCTTTTTGACAGTGTTCTTTTAAACAAAGTGTCCTAAAATCTCAATTTAAGGTTGGTTCTTTTTCAAGTTGTGTGGTAAACTAAGAAACAAGACTAGGTGCTGAGTGTCTCTGTTATTGCAGTACTGGTGCCGGAAGAAGTAAAACAATTTTTGGCAAATGTGAATGGGTCATCTTATATTGATTTTAATGAATATCTTTGAATAATTAATTTTCTAGTATTGATTATATTGAAATATCAATTATTTGACAACCCTAGTTACAAGACAGCCTGGTTACTTGGAAGCAACATATAAATAAAGTGAGGACTCTAGATGTATGAACAACACACATTTAATCTCCTGCGAATGGCTCAGTTCAAAAAATCCTCTGTAAACATGCTGAGCATTTTACAACATGCTGTAAATACATGTACAGACGATGCTGGTCCAGATAACCTTTATGATTTACAGGCTTCATATCAAATAACCTATTTAGGTGTTTCTTCTGTTTGTTCCAGTATCTTAGTGTGTAAAAGATATGCATGCATGTTTGCTGTTTAAATTCATTGCACTGGTTATTGTGGAAATTGAATTGGAGGTCCACATGGATTTCTCTCTGTAGAGCTTTTTCTTTGCCCATCTGGGACAATAAAGATGAAATGAGTTCCCCTAACTCGACCAATCCTCTGTAATCGCTGATTATAGCTTTCTGAAGTCTCCTGTAATCATCTTTTTCCATCTTGTCACAAAGACTGTGTTTGTGTTTGTGTGGTGTGGGTTCATTTAGAAGAGGCTAGTGCTACTCACTAATGCACATGCATGGATGGATAATAATGATGAAAATGTATCCACATATTCTCCTACATTGGCAAAAGAACCGAGTCCCGAGAAATGCCATACAGCCTAGGGGTGACTGAGTTTGAGAACTCACCCTTATCCAGATCCTCTAAAACACAGATTAGTTGTGGAGATAGGCACAAACATTCAAATAGTCACACTATTTCATTTTTTTGTTCAGGCAGTTGGTAGGGATAGACTTTGCTCTTTTATTCAGGTCAGTGGTCTATTTTAATTATAGATTACAGGTTTTCTATCTCTTAAGGTTTGTAGCCAAGCCTTGGGAAAACTTGGCAGAACAAAAATCCATATAAAAGAACTACTGTACATGTAGGCCTGTCATGGTAAATTTTGCTGGGGCGAATAAATGTCCCAGAAATTATTGTGATAACGATAATATTGTCGTTTGAGACCATTATTAACTAATAGTACACTCTCTCAAAGATCAATAAACTAATTTCTAAAGAACATTTAACAGTGGAACTGGAAGACATTTTAAATATCCAAAATACATTAAAAAAACTAAAAACAATTAAAATGGATTATGACGTCTCTGTAAACAAACCTGCCCTTCACAATTTATTAATCATTAGGCCCAGACAGGGAAAACAGGCAAAACTGGTAGTTAGGACTTTTGTGAAAAAAAAGTGTATACTTACTACTGTGTACTGGGTGTCAAACATTTGTAGCATTTTTCGAAATGCAGACTTTTCAAAGAGATTAAAGGGTAGCATCTCTTTAGTAATTAAGCAAACTGTCTATAGTGCACCATGTTGCACTGCCCTTTTTGTATTTTCATGCTACACATGCTACTGGTATGAGACCATGAACCTGGCACATAACTGATGCAAGAGGTCACTCCTCCTTATGGGCTCGACACACAATGAGTATCGTCGCTCCCTCTCCATTCATTTCCTATGGAACTTGCGCAATGAGGCGATAACCACTTGTCCTCCTTCAGCCAAGCGACTGGCGAAATTTGTGCATGGGAAATTTCAAGCTCATACATGAAGACGTGAACACGTGGGCTAGCGATGAAGAAAGTGAAAAATGTTCAACTTTTGTCGCTTCGTATGTCAAGCCCATTAGGAAACGAGAAGAGGAGAAGTAACTCAATGCACCGGAGTGAAACTTTTTGTCATCCAATCTCTGGCAGAGAAAGAGAGAGAGAGACACAACAAAAACAAACATGCAACTGGAACTTATCAACCTCATTTTAATTATCAAACTCATTTTAATTTGTCATGCGATTAATTGATTTATTGCTTATTGCAACAGGCCTACATGACACCACCTGTCAATCAATCCATACCTGGAGGAACCGAACCTTCGACAAAGTTGTCGGCGTTTATCATTACAAATGCACTGTGGTCATAGAGATTTGGTAATATCTAATCAGAAAAATGGTTAAACGTTGTCAGTGGTGAACATGCAGTTAAGATACATTTACCCAGAACATTTAGAGGGTGGAATAAAGTTTATTTTATTTACACAACATAAATAGAGTCTAGAAAAATGCAAAAGTTGGATAATTGTCTGTGGCTGACACATCATGAGCAGCTGAATACTACAGTGGTCGATGGTATAAACTACAGCATGTTCATCTGTATGAAGGTTTTTGTAATCATTACAATCATATGCTTAATGTTTTTCCTTCCCAGTGGTTATTCCATCCAAGCCCAGAAAGCTTTGTCGTCCATTGTTGGACATATTCTTCAATTATTCTCCTGATTTATCCAGGTCGTTGTTGTTGGAGTCTTTCATATTTGGCATGTATGCATAAATGAGGCAGTCTGCCGGACTGAAACCAAGATATCTGTCTTGACCTATCTCTGATGTATCAGTAATGTTGATTTAGTTAACGTTAGTTCTTGGAAATTTTGGAAAAATCCATTAGTATTCTGGTTGAATGACTACAGACACTTGAATGAACTCATAACCAGGTGATGCAGATGAGCTTGTGGGCTTGCATGCATCTATGAATGTGTGTCTATAGTCCATTGACTGTAATAATGAATGTCAGTATGGCGTGTGTGATTTGGCCTCTCATGGGAGGGTTTGTCTGGTTTGTCTTTGATTAGCATGCAAGAGAGAACGGTTGACTGAACAGGAACCTTAATTGTCTCCCTGAATCACTGCACTGTGACTTCTGACAGAAAGGCTGATATGAACGACTAACTCCTTTCTCTGGAGGACACATGTAGTCAATTATGGCTAGGTGTTTGGGTTTGTTCAGACTGTACTCAGATCACATTTATTTCTAAATAAGATCCTTAAGAGCGATTGTTCTAAGTGCTAAGTGGAAAGGATCGGATAAGACTTGCGTGCCAAAATATTGCCTATCAGTGCAGCCTGTGCCTGTAATCAACAATCATTCTTTAACTAATAACAAGTACAAATTAATAATTGGATGCATAAAATTTGGCAAGGTTGGTTCACAACTAACTGAACATACGAACCATTTCTATTAGCCCTGTCTGCTCTTTAAATTACATTTTTGTCAGGATTATGTTTAGGGTCCAGATCAAACTGGTTACAAACAATTGCTACCAAATTAAGACACCATGTTTCTTCATATTTTTGCAGTTTAATAAGCATGTGACCATATGACTTAAAATGGCTTGTTGAAAACTGAGACTAAATGGTGTCTTAAAGGGGACCTATAATGCAAAAATCACTTTTTGTACATTTTTGTACTTACATTTGGGTCTCTACTGCTTCTAGGAAGAGACCAAGTGCTTAAAAAAAAACTCCCCAGCAGTTTTCTGGCAATAAGTTAATGTTTGCTGGTGTCTGGAAAATGAGCTGTTTCAAAAACCTTCTGAATATAACTTCACAAATCAATAGGTACTGCCTCTCACCTATCAACCCAAGACCAAGTCCAGCCCCTCACCTTACAAACCAAGCGGAGTTCAAGTACATTTGGTGATCTGGTTTTACCACTGTATGCGCTGTACAATGGCTACTGGAAAAGACAAGTGTTTTGCTGCAGTCTGGGAGCACTTTGAATTTAAACTAAATGACCATGGTGAACCATGTAACCTGTGCGAGCCAATATGTTGCTTTTGTTATAAAACAGCAGCAACTAAAGACAGTAATACAATAAACATGTATCTGCATCTTAAACGTAATCATCCAGTGCAGGTTTCCTTGGGGGGACACTCCAGCCAATGGGCTGTCTCTGTCTTACTGACAGTCCACGATCATTGGGATGTTTAATCAGCAAACAAAATACAAAAAGGCCACCCCAAATTGTGCACAGTAGACAGTTTGCTGAATCACTAAAGAGATGCTACCCTTTAATTTCATTGAGAAGTCTGCATTTCAAAAAATGTTACAAACATTTGACACCCAGAAAGTAAGTATACACTTTCTTTTACAAAAGTCCTAACTGGCAGTTTTGCCTATTTTCCCTGTCTGAGATTAATATATGATTAATATATTGTGAAGTACAAGTTTATTGACAAGCAGGGTGTACTTGAATTATTATGCCATTTTTATACTATTAGTTAACAATTGTCTCAAAATGACAATATTATCGTTTATTACAATAATTTCTAGGACAATTAATCGCTCAGCAAAATTTGTTATCGTGACAGGCCTAGCATCATGTCAGTTTTCTGCTGCTGGTTTTAAATCTATGTTTACTCTCATAAACTCACAAGCTACTTCTGATCAGTAACATCCAAATATTTGTACAATGTGAAACACAAAGTAGGGAAGAAAGGGGTAAAGTTTCAGATTTCCTCAATTGACCCATCATACAATTTTATACCATAGATGATGTCTGTAGTTCTCTACATTGTAGTTTTGTGTAACACTATGGCTTGTAAGAAGTCCTCTGCTTGTCCACTGTGTGCATCATGAGTGGACGCTAACTATGCAGAGGATTTTATTATAACAAGCAACCATATCTGTAAATAATTAACATGTTGCAGAGATAAGGTCATTGGAGTTGAAGCAAGAGCTCCAGTTTTATCTGGGATGGTCCATGTGTTCCTGTTCTGAGTCTTGCTAAATTCTCTAAACTATTCACTTTGCTTGGCTCTCACTCACCATGTATGAGTAAGTTTTAATTTTTAGATCACACGGCAGCACTTGCTTGTAAAAAAAAAATAAAATAAAAAAAAATAATAATTATGTGCAGCACTAATTTTTGTACGAGTGAGTCAGTGTCTTATTAGTGTTATGAATAATCACATTAAAAGGCCTTTTTTCTACCAATATCCTATGTGGAGAAATAAAGCAGGAGATTAATGTTTCAACCTGGTCTCACAATATTACAAACATTAACCTTAAACAATAATACAACAATGCCTATTTACAGGTGCACTTGGGACTTGTCTATGAAACATTTTTCAGATTTTCAAATTTCTATTCAGAACTACTTTATTAATCTCAGGGGGAAATTAAATGTTGTTGTAAAACTAAAAGTTTCCTTCAAAAATTTGTTGCAGATGCTGATAGCTGTGGGCAGGAAGGATCTCCTACAGCAGTCTGTATTACAGTGATTCTGAAGAAGCTTGGCACATCACCAGACAAACAGGGGTATTCATTAATCAGAGTAGTCAACTCCATGCCTCTCTCCTGAGACAAATGTCCAAACAAACAGTCCAGAGTTGCTTTTGCTGCAGGCAAAAGCAACTCCCGCTTCTGTTCAAAAGTTAAACTAACATCAAAAACATCAGTTTCCAACATCGAACTGGCAGCCTGCAATTTAACTGGTTTAATCACCCCATAATCAGTCAAATTACCCTTAATGATAGCTTTGATACTATCCTTCGACCACTTATCACTGACCTCTAATTTAAAATGATCAGCGATTTTTAACTGCTCACGTGTGTAACGCTCCAGGCCCTCCTCAGATGGATCTCTCAAAAAATCCTCAGCAGTAGCCATATCACTAACACAGTTATCCACACAAACAAGACCTAAATTTCAACCGTACCTGTCGCGCCCTGAGCTCACAAAGCCACAACATCACAGCAGCCCCATCCCTCTAACTACCTAACCAGAATTTAACTAAGCTCCCCCCTAGTCTTCGGATGTTACTTGTGGTGGGTTTTTAAGCACTGACGCCCGAGTGCCCAGAAAAGCAGCCATTAAATGGCGACCTACCTGGAGCTCCTGATGTGCTCCTGAGACAAATGTTCTAGCCATTCACGTTCACAACACATTAATACTCCCCCACAACAAACTCCGTAAGGGAAGTCGTTCTTAAGCCCAACAGGAACAGAACCACCACCACTTATTAAGACTGTCTGGGACTGATAATTCAGAATCTACTACACAAACACACAATCCCATAACAGATTTACAATGGCTGCTTCACTCACCGAACCAATCACGCTCGCCAGTGTCTCCCAACAAAACAGCATTCACAACTCAAGACAACATACCTGGCAACAGATCTCCAACAATCCAGTTTCAAACTGACGAGCCCCCATTTGTCACGCCTGGCTCAAAGGCTATGACAAAAAATGGGAGACAGATGAGCAGATCTATATGAAAAATAATTTATTTCTACAAAAACCATGTGAGGATCAACAACAACAGCCAGTCTAAGGAATGAGTGCACCAGCATTTTTCTCCGCTCCAACCAGGTCTAATCTGGAGGCTAAATCAAGCAGGGCTGTAACTGGCTGGAAGCCAACCTTTTAACACCAGCCCTGTGTGTTCAATTAGGCAGCCAAGCCATCCACCTGCTTCCTGAAAGAAAATGAAACAGAGACACCTAGTGGACTGGAGGGGGCCATCACAAAGATAAGATGATTGTTCCCTCACCATGCCACAAAGCGGTCCACCAGCTTTCTGTATTCACCTTCTTGTCCATCTCTGATGCACTCAACAACTGCAGTCATCTGAGTATTTTTGCAGATGATAGGAGTCTGTATTGTACTGAAAGTCAGAGGTGTCTGGAGGGGAAAGGAATGGTGAGAGTACAGTCCCCTGTGGTGCTCCTGTGCTGTTAACTACCTGGTTAGACACACAATCCTTCATTCTCACAAACTGTGGTCTGTTTGTCAGATAGTCATGGATCCAGGCAATTGTTGAGGCCTCCACCTGAGTCTTCTGGGGGTTTTGACAAAGCAGATCAGACTGAATTGTGTTAAATGCACTGGAGAAATCAAAGAACATGATCCTCACAGTGCTGCTTGCTTTGCCCAGATGGCAGTGGGTTTGTTGAAGCAGGTGTATGATGGCATCTTCAACTCCAACTTCAAAGTGATAAGCAAACTGCAAGGGGATTTGATATGTGCTTGCTTATTCAGGGCAACAGGAGTCTCTCCTGGACCTTCATAATTTGGAATGTCAGGAAGACAGATTTATAGTCTTTGATGAGTGATGGTTGGATTTTATTTTGAACAGGAACCTTCTCTTGGGTCAGGCAAAGGTTGAAGAGGTGTTGCAGAATCCCACAGAGCTGCTCTGCACAGGCCTTCAGGACTCTGGGGCTGACACTATCTGGACCTGCAGCCTTATTCCAAGTCAGTCTCTCCAGCTGCCTCTTCACCTGACTTCTAAAGACAGACACATGGGAGGCAAAGGGAGCATCAGCATCTCCAGACTGGGTTGAAGACAAACTTGTAGAAGCAGAGGAGTCGATGACTGAGGTGGAAGATAAAATATTTGAGGTGTGACACGAAAGCTGTGAGTTAAAGGAGGGTGGAAGAGGAGAATGCTGAGCTTGTTGCTGAACTGAATCTATTGATGAGTGTGTTCAGTTCTCTGGCTCTGTCCAGACTTCCATCTATCCAATCCTCCTCCTGCTTCATCCCTTAATACACATCTCTGATATTGTTCTGCTGCAGCTTGCTGTCCAACTTCTTTCTTTGTGCCTCCCCACTGTCTCTAATCTTCACTTGGTTGCTACTGTATAATCCTTAATAATATCTTGTCTCCCTCCCTGAGGAGTCTTTTTTTCACTTGTTTAACAGTTCCTTTAGGTCACTGGTGATCTGGGGTTTGTTATTAGGGAAGGATCTTACCGTTCTGGTTGGGATGGTGTTGTCCACACATAAGTTCTCATCAGTCACAGTCTCAGTCATGGCATTGATGTCCTTTCTATGTGGCTGGCACAGAGAATTCCAGTCTGTAGCCCCAAAACAACCCTGCAGGGCTTCTTCAGCTTCCTGTTATATGTTTTATATTTTATCACACTTCTCTTTGTTACAGGTTGCCTCTGAACAAGGGGTTTATATTCTGAGGAGAGAAAAATAAGATATATCTGATTTTTGATTTTTAAGATATCTTCCTGCATGCAGTAACATGGGACATACAGACTTGGTCAGGTATGAGATTCTTATAGCCCTGAGCAAAATATGGTTTTAAAAAATGGTTTTACTAAATTACTTGCTGACCATCCTTCAAGTCATACTCGCTTTGCATACATTTTAAATCCTCTTTAACAATCCGTGATTTAAAGTAATTTTCTGCAATCTAGTTAGAATGAGAAGTGCAATAGATATTTTCAACCAGCAGATGGCTGTTCATTAAATCTCATTTTTTCATATGAGAACCGCAATCTCTGGTTTGCTTACTGGTATGAAATGAAAAATCTGGAGCCCAGCTGCAATTTTTCTAAACAAAACTTCAGCATCTACAGAGTCTTGCAAAGCCCCTTAAACCTTTCCTCTCTTTGTCACATTGCAGCCTCAAACTTGAGGGTATGTTATTTGGATTTTATGTGATAGAACAACACAAAGTAGCATTTAACTGTATATAAGGATACACAGTCGCCTTCAGAAATAAGCTAATTAACTGAGGCCACCTGTGAGTGGTGTGAAGGTTTCAGAGGTTTGTTAGGGAACATTACTCTTGATAACATTGCTCAATGTGTTGCTGGAGTAAAACCACAAGAGGTCCTGTTTAATGTTTGCCACAAGCCATTTAGGGGAAACTGCAAAATACGCTGAGGAGGCACTCTGGTCAGATGAGACCAAAATTAAAATTTCTGGCCAAAATAAGAAACATTGTCTGACAAAAAAAAAGTAACACTGCAGATTACTCTGAACTTACAATCTCCACTATGAAATCTGATGGTGTCAGCATGCTTTATGGATGCTTTTCTGAAGAAAAGCACAGGACCTTTCCTATCACTGTGTATTAATTTTTACCTGCCCTGGAGATGTTTTATACCTGCTTTGTTACCTGATCATTTTAAGAAATTTCTCTATTATTTACTAAGTGCATAGAAATGTGGCTGTGTTGCTCTAACAATAACATACCATCAGGAGGTGGCTCAAGGTTACTTTGGTTAAACAAGTTGCCATAATCTCTCACATATCATAAGTCTGCGTGCTCAAACAGATAAAAAACACTAAATGGAAATGGCACGTAATATTAAGTCTTCAGAAAAATAAAATTAAAAACATTTATGCTGTAGATTTGAGGATTTTTCTATTTACTTACTACTTAGTTACTACACCTTAATTCCCTAAAATTCCTGACAAGAAAATTAAACTGATTATGATCTAAATACATCGATGCAAAATGGTTTATTTACAGGTTGAAAACAGAAGAGGTACAAACTGGTGAAAGGAGCAAATTGACCTGGAGCAAAAAAGAAGTCATGTCTGTGGAAAGGAGCTCCTCTGGTATCTAAACCAAAACTTTTTGCATTTTGCCATTGGAAAAATATCAGTGTTGTCTTTTTTTTTTTACCAAGCAGAGAAAAACAGGGCACTGAAAAGTAGGGAGAGGGTAACGCTTATCAATGCTCCAGCAAAAATGACTTGACAAAATTCTGAACTTCCTCTGTAATGTCATCTAAAGCAGTTCAAACTACTGGATGTTCTGTGTATTTCTCAATTACTTACTTTTAGTTTCAAAAAGTGAACATATTCATATAATCCTTTGTTTTTCTTTTCAGGTATATGAGAGGGGAACCAATGTGGAACAATTTGTGACTCGCTTCCTACTGAAGGAATCAGCCAATCAGATCCAGTCTCTTCTGAGCTCTGTAGAAAGCGCGGTGGATGCGATTGACGAGCAGCACGGCCAGTCTGGGTGAGCCAGTGAGGCTGTAACTATCTGTTCTTTGTGTGTGTGTTTGTTCATGGCTGTATACACATGTCACAGCATAATGTGCAAAACTCAGGTTGTCAGTGGGCTCAGTGGAAACTGGGCTGTGTTTCAGGCTAATTTCTGCTTTGGTTAAAACATCTGTCCCTCTTCTCTACACACACAAACACATTTTTATCAACCCACATTTCTCTTTTCTGTCTCTTCTTCCTCAATCAGACCAGATAGTTTTATTCCCCTATATTCAATCCCTTTTTCTATCCTCTTTCGATTTTTATCTAACCTTCCCCCCCCCTTCAACCTCCCCCTCCGTGCCTCTATTTTTCAGTCATCAACCTGCCAAAGTGAGTCCACGGATGCCGGAGAAACGCTATCAGAACACTGTTCCTGATTATCCCCCAAACAACAGAGTGAGTGCCAGAGAGGCTGTCAGGACCATCAACACAGCTTCAGGTGATGAACATGAACACCCTGGCTTTTCTCTCGAATAGCTGCTGTCATCTGCTTGTCTGAGATTGCGTCACTCTGAATGGGCACAAATCAAACTCTTCACTGCCGCTCAGCAGTTTTTATTGAATCATGCTCATCCATATATGTGTACTCCTCATATTAAAATGCTTCAATCAGCTACCTGCTCATATCTGCAGGGACTTCCTTTTAGTGGAAAAGAGCTGTGTAGGGGAATTCTTTAGGTGGTGAGGGATGTGGGTTTATATAATGAGTTAGAAATAGTGAGGAAAGGGGAAGCATATGGAAAACCTGGTGAGCTTGTCAAATTATCATGTACAGTAGAAGTAGGCAACATATACAGCAGACCCCACATTTAGTGGTAACTAATAAAGTTGAAGGACTATACTAAATTCATCTTTTAGTTCAGCTGCATAATCCTGTTATTTCAAAAATATATATCTTTCATTTGAGGACATTTAGGCAGTAATGAAAATGCCAGTGCCACAACTGAAAAGTACATTTATCACCCCTTTCACAGATGAAAATCAGTCCTTCACAAAGACAAAATATAAAAAATTAAATGAAAAGACAAAAAAACAAATTTACAAATAAAACTTTGTAAAAAGAGTTCAAGGAAAAGCATTTTTGAAGAAGGAGCTCTTCAGCTTGTTTTAAAAAAAGTCAAGACTCAAGGCGATGTAAAAAAGAAAATAAGCTCATACCGCAGTGCTACAGTGAGGTTTATGTTGCTTTACCACCTCAGCAACATAGGAAGGATAGAAAAGTTAATCTACATTTTAAAATGAATATCTGAAATGAGCAGGTAATGACTCATTTGAACAGGAGGGATTTAAGCTCTTCTCTGCGTTTAAGGTAATGGTTTTGCTTCAGATTTAGACAAACTAAAGTCGATCAACTCCTAACCCTTCTTTGTTAGAAATTTAAATAACAGCACGATGCGCAGTGATAACCCTACAAATTTCTATAAAATAAATCTTACACATTTTTATGATTTTACTTTTTTATGTTGAAAAGTTATGTTGATCAGAGTGTTGAAATCATAATCAGTAATATATGCAATCCTGTTTCCTTAAAGAATAAATATGAGCCGTTCCCCTTAGGTTTCCATACACGCCTTTTATTGCAGAATTGTTCTCAGTTTTGCAGAAGCTCTTGTGTCAGTTCTATTCCAAAAGAGCTTTGATTTGGTCATGTTTACACTGGCAGCTGATAAGTGGGATAAAGAAGAGTAACTGTAAATGATCTTTAAAAAGTAAAAAAAAAAAAAAATAAGTGAAATTGCGTTGTGAGTATTTGGACCCAGTAATGATTTCTGGTTACTAATACTGATCAAAGTAATTTAAGATTAGAAATTCTTTTAGTCCGCTTTATTAATAATAATCACCTCAATGCCTAATAATTGGCACTATTTCATCAATATTACATGGTTTTCACTGGTATTCTGATTGTCTAGCTTTTCTCTCACTCACCCTGAGGTGCGTAGAGTTATCAAAATTGTACTGATGTGAGAGTAGGCGTTACTTCAAAATATTACTTAGAAACGAAAAACTACTTTACAACTACAAAGCAAATATTTATCAAAGAAGTTATTCTCGTAAACATAACTTACTACTGCCTCCCTTTGCTAACCATTGCCGTTCCAGATGTTTTCTCAATAGTGAGATCAGAATTTCTGCAGGACACCCTTAATTTGCTGCTCCTATATCTATATCATGCAGTATTTAGACACAATGTCATATAAACCCGGCAGCTCATGATTGTTTTCTCAAGGTGCATTTGACTTGAATCATACTACTACAGTTCGTGTTTTAAGTGGAAAAAATAAGTGCTGCTAATGTAAAATATATTTGTTGTCAGTATTAGGCCTGGCCTATGTCCTTTCCCTTTTATGTGAAGAGAAGAAAGAAGAATATATATATATATATATATATATATATATATATATATATATATATATATATATATATATATATATACACACACACACACACATAAGTATTAAAGCTAACCCTTCATGCTATTCCCAGTCACTCTCCAGTTCATTTCCAAAACAATAATACTGCCACACATCTGCTCTGCTGTCTCAGATCAGTCTGAAGAAACACCTATGCTCATGTGCACACTATACCGAAATTATAGTATATATCACATATTAGTTAAGACAAGTTCCTCTGCAGGCTGGGACTGAAATTGCAATCAGCACACACGTTTTTTGCAACCTGAACGATGCAGAGCTGTAGGAACAACACATATTGATAAAGAAACGAAGACTCACATAACAACCGAAAAAGATCGGTAAGCACCATACGCTGGAAAAAAGTCCCGGTACACTAGGGATAAAAATTAGAAGTGGATTTACTGTGTACCAATGCCTACCGGCCTACTTAATGCACTTGCTACAGTCATACATAAGCTTGGGTCTTGCTACTGCAACTGTTTTCATATGGAAAAGTGTGCTGAAGTGGCAGGCTAACACCAGCATGTTTAATTGGGTTGTAACGTATTTCGGTGTGGTGCAGGCTCACGGGGGGAGGGGACATGCAGAGAAGCTTGTTTTTGGATTACATGAACTTAGTGCTCTACTATGAGGAGTAGCTGTATGTGAACCTCAGCAGCCATAACGGTTTCATTTAAATTTCATGACTGGTGTAAAATTATGTGTACTGCCCATAGTTCAGTCTTGCAAGCACTGCACTTGAAAATAAACAGATTTGAACAAATTGTTTGTGTTAAATACAGCTGTGTATCCGTGTGCTGTCATAAAAATCAGGCAACAGACCTATAACATGTATCTGGTTAGATTTAGTCAGGGTCCCTGACACCACACAGATACTTAGGATCAAGATGTTACAACCCTCTTTGTCGGCTTTTAAGTACAGAAATGTCTGCAGTCTGTGTTGCTGTGTCCATCAGCTTACTTCATAGTGACTGCAAAGTAAGTGGTTAACTTTGTAGCGAGATGTGTGTTGGTTAATTAGAATGATGTCTGAAGTTTTGCCTAGGGGACATTTACAGCCCTCTCCAAGATTTTGTATGGCCTTACCTGCACAGGCAATTGATGCAAAGGGACAATTCTTTTCTATATTTTTAAGGCAAATTATTTGAAAATGTTCTTACTTTTTGTTTTTATTTTAAATGGGACCATAAATGTCCAGGAACTATTACTTAAAAGCAGCTGAGACTCATCTATTCATTAAGCTTGGAACAAAGATACAATTTTTAAGAAAGAGGGACCCATATCCTGTTCTTGTCTTCTACAGTAGACACGTTTATTTTCTAGTCTAAAAAATGTGAAATGATCTAAGCAAAAAATTTAGGAAACTGTATACCTCCCTTTTAATAAGGCAAAGATATGAAACCCTTTTAATGTTTCAGATCTAGTGATTTACAGATCCCTTCACTGCAAAAAGGGAGCACTTTGATCATTTTATTAAAAGATTCTATGTTTAGTTCATAGTTGAGTTGATAAAAATAATAAACTTAGTTTTGCTTTGTATTTTAAAAATAAATGAATATATTTGGCCTGGCAGTATTTTTTGGGGGATTTTGATTTAGTTTGCAGTGGCAAAAAGTGTAGACACCACTGAGTTAAACTACCGCTGTGGTAAACGATTATTTTACTTATCAAGTAATATATCGATTATTCTGACGATTAATCGAATAAAAGATTTGATCAAGTAAAATATTGGTAAATTCTCCCATAGCAGGAGTATTAATATATCGATATCAATATCGTCCCAAATGTTCATATCTGTTCATCCCTAACAATTACTTTTCTGCAGCATTGAAAATTGACCTGTTACAAAAATAGCTCATTTTTTAAGTCAACCTGGACAAAAAATTACACAAAAATCTAAAACTATATTCAATTTAATAATAAAAATAAAAACAAAGCAGGCTGGCAAAGACACTTTAAAAAAAAGAATACTCCAGTCTTTAGTTTGCGTGTTCATCTTCAGGCAATTTAATAGATGGATTCTCACTTTACACGGCCTTTTTATAGCTTTTGTGTCCATCTGAGCAACGGATCTTTGGCACCTTTATCAAACACAGAAACACATATGCCAGCTATGCCCACGCCACGGTGCGCTCCGCCACCCATTTATTGCAACCGGGATGGTATGAAATTTACTTTCCGGTTCGTCCATATAGCGACACTTGCGCTCAGCATCAGCTACAGCGCTGGATTGCTCCCGGCTGTGTTACGTTTATCGACATGCGTATCCGCTCCAGCTGTAAACATTCACCCGCTGCGCTCTTCGCCGCTGTTCGCTCCGTAGCAGCCAGCAGGCAGCGGCTCCGGGAGGACGTCCCATGAAAGACAGGCTGTCGTATTCCACGCATCGCGCCAGTCAGTTTAAGGATACCTACTGGTCCCCCGAAAAACGAGGAGAACCAGGACATGTCCGGGGAAAAGAGGAAGTTTGATCACCCTGTGTTGTGCTCCAAGCACTTAGCAATTGTCAACAACTCATTGAAGGAAGTGAGAGAGTTGCGCAACACTAATGATTGTCCGGCCCAAACACGTGGCGTTAAATAGTAAAACATAATTTAACAAAGCCTCCAGACAGATACTTTGCCTCGAGGAATTTCAAAAATCGAGTTACATGAATCTTTCGATGAATCGTTATAGCCCTATGTTAAACCATCAAAGCATTTTAACTGGCACTTATTTTCAATGGATATGGTCTTTTTTGCAGGGTCTGTATTTCATTAAGTCATTTTTCTTTCAGTGTGTGACTGATGTACACTAATGCATCTCTATCCATTTGCACCTTCACTCTTTGATCCTCCACCAGCTTGCTGTTGACACCAGTGCATATGCTCACCTTGACACTTTGTGCCCTTTCGAACAAATTACTCATTGGGGAAATGACACTTCAAAGGTCGTTGAGATATGGCAACACTTTAACACCAAACAAGCTTGACAGGAGACAAGTAGAAGAAAATAACATCCAACTGATTGGTGGCTCACATGAAAGGGAACACCCTCAAATGTCAATGAGATATTCAGGTTTTTTGCAAGTGTAATGAAGGTGAAGAGTGTTGTTTCAGGGTCAGTATGTTGTTTTGGTGAATTGTTTAGAGAAGCAAAGCCTGAGAAATAACTGATCAATGGTAAGTTTAAGCAGTTATATTGTTAAAGCTTAGTTTCTTAATGTTCTTTATTTGGGCAAACCTTTTACTGTGGTTAGTGTACAGTAGATCATTAAGCGTATTGTGGTTTTCTCTTCAGAAATGAAAATGCAGGTGAATCAAGTCTATAGTAAAGTCTGACATTGCAGAATATTTTACCTCTGTATATCCAGATCCTGTTCTTGCAGCTATGGGTCATTATCTTGATGTGCCATGAAGCTCCAACCACTAAGCTTCATTGCTTTTGGATGAGTCAGAGCAAACAGTACAAATCTGCTGCCTTTTTTTAAGAGCTAAAGTTTAAAGCTTTGATTTAATGAGTGTATGAAATATTTTCTTATCTTTTCCCACTGTGATTCTGGAAGAAGCTGATCTTACGGTCTGTGAGCAGAATGAGAATCTTGACCTACTGTCATTTTTTAAAGATGCTTGTGGGTATAATCTGACTTATGGATTCTTGTGGCTAAGTGGAAGTTCTGGCCTTTGTGCTGTCCTCTATTCATTTTATCTATGAAGACTTGTAGTTGACGTAAATAGTCAAGTTAGCTCCTTCAGTTATCTTCAAGTGGCTTGAAGCTATGAGGCTTTTATATGGAAGGAATCGCCTATTATGTATCAGGAGTCACCATCCATCCATCCATCCATCCATCCATCCATCCATCCATCCATCCATCCATCCATCCATCCATCCATCCATCCATCCATCCATCCATCCATCCATCCATCCATCCATCCATCCATCCATCCATCCATCCATCCATCCATCCATCCATCCATCCATCCATCCATCCATCCATCCATCCATCCATCCATCCATCCATCCATCCATCCATCCATCCATCCATCCATCCATCCATCCATCCATCCATCCATCCATCCATCCATCCATCCATCCATCCATCCATCCATCCATCCATCCATCCATCGATCGATCGATCGATCGATCGATCGATCGATCGATCGATCGATCGATCGATCGTAAAACAGCCTGCATACATTTGGGGCTGCTCCATTGTGTTGTGAATAAGCCAGCTGAACGGGATGAACGTCTTTTTCCTTTGTCTTTTTTCCCTCCTGGTTTGCGCTGGTTTGGAGCATTAACCACCCCGTGCAAGCAACTATTATAACTATTATGCTTACTGTTTTCCAGGCTGTTTGGTCCGCTTTCAAAAGTATATTGTTAAAGTTGTTTGGCATCCTCTGGGTTTGAAATCACCCTTAATTAGTTTTATGTCTGGACTTTGACAGACATACTCAGCTTGTCCATTTAGGTAGACGACAATGCCTTGGTGAAGTTCCAGCTCTGCCATACACTTTCCAATTTCAGATGATGGAATAAACAGTGTTCAGAGTTTTGATGTTTCTTTGTTTTCATGATGCTGTTTAAGAATTCATGATTTCACAAAATGATGGAATCATGAATCATTTTCTCAAGCAAACCTTCAAAAGCTTCACAGAAAAACTGGATTTATAGTGAGATTATATTACACATATGTGGACTCTATTTACTGATTATGTGACTTCTGATGGTCTTTATTTGTCCTGGATTTTATTTAGTTGTATGGATTAAAATATGGATTAGAACATAAATGTCACTTAATGAAATACATTGAGTTTTTTGTTATAACTTCACAAAATGTGCAAAGGTTTGAAGTGTATAAATACTTTTTCAAGACATTGCAAAGTCAGATATTCCTAAAAACCTGCCACAGGGAGGCACCCAGGTGGAATTGAAGGTGTTCTCTGGCTCAAGCAGAGCTACCCTATGCAGTGAAACATGAAGATTAGGATATGATCAATATGGTTAATTGTAAATATTCTTAGAAGTTAGTATCAATTAGTCTTTGCAGTCTGTTTATTCCATTGGATTATCCTCATTGAGCTAATATACCAATAAAACAGTGTTTTGGGAAAATTCATATTTTTTTGTTTACCAGTCCATCCTTTTAGAAACATTTTCTCTCCAGTCCACACACAGAATCAGACATTTTAAAACAATCTGAGTTAGAGATGACAAACAACACTTGACAGTGACAAGATGGATTATGGTTATTGCGTCTATTCTAACATCAGTCTTGCAAATGCAGTTGAAAAACACAGCTAATCAAATATATTTATGTAGAAGCCATAAAAACAAACCAAGCAGCTGTCAAAACCAGTTTATTCAATAAAATATACTTATTTATTTTGTGTCCTTTAGATCCTCCTGATGAAAAAGCTTTTTCAGTAACAGAGAAGAGAATCTCGGATAATGAAGAGAGGCTGAACTAAAAGCAAACACCTTCTACATTTTTGCCCCTCTTCATTTCAGGTTTTCTCTAATGTAAAGTAGAAACTCAAAGCTCTATTTAAACTGCAAGTCCATTGCAACTATGATCTGACTGAAGGGCAATTTAAAAAAGAGTATCTGAAGCATTTTCAAAACACTATGATACTGAAGTGGGGCTTTTGTATCACAAATCTGTTTTCTCATTAAATTAGAAGCACTCTAATAATTCATTTGCCTCAAACATACCTAATAAGGGCGTTTTTACTTTTTACCAATGGTGGCAACCTAAATTATTTTTCATTTCTGCTCTCTGGCATCCAGGCTGCAGAAAGTACATTTTTGTCAGATATGTAGCTTCAGTCTTAAGCTTGGGATGTTTTCCCAACTTTTTGTCTATCAATGGTACATGAAAAAAAAAATCAGTTTTTAAGGGGGAGTTTGCTCTAAAAGAAGGCAGAAACCTGAAATTGAATCCTATTTTCTCTCGTTTTCTAACATCTTAGTTACATTGTTATTATGGTGGTGGCCCATTGTTTTTGTCCTTTCACTGCAGATATCATAAAACAGGTTTTATGAATACTTTATAATTACCAAGATTATTGTCAGTTTCATTTGTCTGCACATGGAAAACAATTTTTTCAAATTTTAGCGGTTATGGCTACAACACTTTTTCATAATCAAAATCAAAATCTGCTTTATTGACCAAGATTGTGTGCACAAATAATTTCACTTCAGTTTTGGTAGTGCCGACCTGAAGAAAGTATAAAAGTATAAACAGGTTGTGTCCAGGATATGTGGGGTCTGCAGGGATGAAAACTGCCCTTTTCCTGACCCCACACCTGTACAAGTCCTGGATGAAGGTAAGGTCAGCCCTAAAGATCTTCTCTGCAGACCTAATTATTTGTGGCAGTTTGGTCCTGTCCTGTTTTGTGAATGAGCCAAACCACACAGTGATGAATACACACACGACAAAATGAATAATGGCAGTGTAGAAGATGACCAGCAGCTCCTGTTTAAGGTTGTACTTCTTGAGTTGCAGCAGAAATTTCAGTCTCTGCTGGTCCTTCTTCTGAACATTGTCTATGTGTGAGGACCATCTCAGGTTAGGTCAGAAAAGGTGGTTCCTTGCAACTGGAAGTGATCCACAGTAGACACAATGTTGTTGAGGATGGTGAAGGAAGCCAGATTGGCGGGTGTTCTCGGGAAGTCCACCATTATCTCCACAGTCTTTAGTGGATTTAGTTCCAGGTGGTCCTGACCACACCAATGGACCAGCCGATCCACCTCCTGTCTATGCAGACTAGTCACTGTCCTGGATCAGACCAATAACAGTGATGTCATCTGTAAACTTGGGGAGTTTCACAGATGGGTTCGCTGAGGTGCAGTCATTTCTGCAGAGTATATACTATAAAGACAGTATATTCCGAGTATATTCCACTATATACGAGAAAATTTCACCTGTAACGTGACATGTATGTTATACAGCACTACTGAAAACAAACAAAAAAGCTCAAGGGAAAAATGAAGAAAAAAAATTATAAAGCTCCAATAAGTTTACACAAGTGAGTGTACTCTGCTAATATGTAGCATACTAATACTTTGTTTTATCCATTCTTTCATCCACTTCCAGCTTTCAGTTTTCTTGGATACAGACCTAACTTGATTAAACTTAATTTGATGAACCTAAAATAAATTCACCTTTCTTAGAGGGTACAAAGGATTGATAGCATCTCACTGTGCAAAAGTACAAGTCAGGAGAGGAATACAAAAAATCCCCAGCACATTAAATGTGAACAAGGTGAAGTGAAATCAGTACTCAATAATTGAAGAAAATAATTGACAAAGGTGACACCACTCCAAAACTAAATCCAATCAAGTCGGCCTATACATAGTTCTCACAGCTTGTTAAAGAATTTGTTACTGCTTGATCAAATCAAATGTCAATTTAATCAAAATTCCAAAAGGGACAAAACAAAACCTTACCGACAGGGAAAAGTGTTTGAAGTAGCATCAAATTATGATATTATGATGTTTCTCTAATATAGCCGTTCCAAATTATGGGATGCAAAAGAGACCTACTTCCTTCAGCAGATAGCTTTTTTTTAACATGATGTCTCATATTCACATAGTGAAACACCTCCTCTTCCTGCTAAACTGCAAGTGGGTTAATACAATGTATTGTAAGATTAATAGGTCTTATACCAGTGTCTTTGTTTGCTATATGCCATTCAGTCCTTCATGGCTGGAGTCCCAACATTGGGCTCCCCTAAAAAGAGTCAACATGAGGGGTCATTGAAAAATGATCCAAATCCTCAGAATATGAGGATATTGGATAATTTTTCAATGCTGAACCTGTATGGTGTCCTTAAATGTTGTTAGGGTCAGGTACAAAGACTGGACTGAAAGAGTGAAGAAGCAGTCAAAGACTAAGATAAACTGTGCAATTTGTCAAGACACTTTCAAAAGATAAGAAAGTCAAACTGTTTGGAAGCAAAATAAGACAGAGTGATGGTACAAACTTGTGCATGGTAGGTTATTGTGGTTATGCGGTGTTTGTGTTTGTTTGTGCAGATAGGATTAGGGTGACGCTCTACATTTTTACACCAACATTTCACACATTTGTTGCAAACAATTTTTTCTCCACAGTTATAAATTCACATGCATTTCAAACATATGGTCCTCTGTGATTCACACATCCAGCACACTTTTCAGTGACAGGAAATTAAGTTTTATTTTTCTGCATGATAAATGACAGTCAGAATGCGAACAAGTTCTGCTTTTTTGAAGTTATTCCAGTCTTATTTTCAGTAACTGTGATATCTCTGAGCAGCAATAATGCCTAATTTTATCACAAGTTAACACATTAGCAGCTATTCACCAGTAGAATAGCTGGACAATAGTAGCAGCTTTTGAAAGATGAGGAGTTGCTTGATTGTAGGTTTAGCAATAATTTCAGGTTATTGCTCTGCTTTCATGTTCTTATGAAGAGATTTAATGTTACTGAAACAAGTTGCTGAGGGGTTCTGCTGTGAAACATGATTTATAAAATCCGCTTCATAAATATTTCTGATACTTTAGAAATTACATTTTGGAAAATTATTTATAGTCATTCTCTTTCCTGGTATTTAGAGGTCATATTTGATCTATCCTGGCTAAAAAGCAAAAAGTGATCTTGGCTTTTTGTTTTGTCTTTCAGCTCAACCTTCAGCTCTCTTTTCTCTTACTCTGTTTTTTTCAATTTTTCTGACTTGTAGTTGTTGTAAAGCTGACAGGTTTGTGTTTGTCTGGAAAAGTTGATTAATTCTCAAATCCTCTCCCTCTATATATACCGTTCATATACTGCTGTGCACAAGAATGAAGCTGCCTTGAAGGGCTCTTTTAATACCTCTTTTTAAGCTGCAGGGGCACATATAGTGCATGTTTTCTATTTTCTTCCTTCCTTCCATTTTTCAGTCATTTGTGAAGCATCAGTTCAGAGAGAAGGGAAAAAGCAGTGGGTAGGAGAGAAGGGGCATGAAAAACAGAACAAAGAAATACCAGAATTATGTAAGAATATACAAGATAAGAAAATCCAGTTTTAAGCTGAGAAGCTGTAGTGTACGCAACACCTCAAAGCATCCCCATTCTGAGTGAAACCTTCACTAAAGTTAAAAGTTTCACCTATGAATGTCTTGAGGTTGTTTTTTGAGTTATAGCTTTTACACACTCAGGTTTGCATGTTTATAAAGAAACATATTAATTATTTATACAGTGGCTTACAAAAGTACTCACAATCCTTAAATGTTACAGGTTTTGTCACATTACAACCACACTCACCATAGCAAAGCACTGTTCAATCCATTGAGAAAATGGATTGAAAAGGTTTGGCACACTTGCAAACCTACCAAGACATGATCACCTACCTAAACTGATGAGCTGGACAAGGAAAGCCTTAGAGATGTCCAGGATAAATCTGGACATCTCTGTTGTACAATGTGTAATCATTGATTGTACAACACTTACATGTGCACTTAACAAATATGTCCTTTATAGAATAATGTCAAGAAAAAAAAGTGATGAGATGTCCCATTTAGAGTTTGCAACAAACTGCATAAGAAACATTTTGAACAACGTGCTCAGGTCAGGTGAGACCAAAATTGAAGTTTTTAACCTACATGCAAAATGCCAAGTGCTGAAGCCTTACGTGCTGCAGAATAAAATTAATAAAACCACCTTTCTGTGAAGGACTGAGCACTCCTGGCATAGAGCACACAAGAAGGTCTCTTTAAAATCCAGGTCAAAACCATTGTATCTAAACAGAGTAAACTGTAATGGATAAAGTTAGTGGAAATAACTGAAAGCTTATGCTGAATTATCTGCATATCATCAGGTTCTTTCTCCTGCCAGAAGGAGCACATTCAGTGACAGAGCAAGTATAGATCTTGCCTTGCAAGCATGGCTAGAGAGTCAGAAAAGACAAAAGAACAACTTTAAAACATTATGGCATTCCTACCTTTCTCTCTGACTGAACAGCATATACAGAATGTGAAATTATCAGTCATGGGACCAAATTTACTTCAGTTTACACAAACTGATTTTTCTTTTCAAAATACATAGTTAAGAAAATTGTCTTGTTTGGACATATTTGAGTTTTTAGACATTTTTCAAAAATGGAAAAACATTTGATATTAGAGAAATTAGAGATTTTCTGTGAATTTGGCCACATTAAAGTAAAGGTTATGTTAACGGAAAATAGGGGAGAATCATATCATGAAAATGAACTGTCAGAAAGGAAACCACAAATGTTATTTTAAGGCATAGCCAGCATGCTAATTACCACATTGTTTTTTGTAACACTTATATTTTGAAAAAGTAATCAGTTTACAATGTTTTATTTTGAAAAATAAGAATGATCTGCATAGCAATCTGAAACATCAACTTTCCTTAATGGGTACCTGTGGAGTTGGAAAGGTGCTTTTGTAAAAGATGAACAATAGTAGTTCCTCTTTTAAAAGCAAAGCACCAAGGTGACTGACCAACACATTTAAAAATGAGCTTACAAGAATGCTGCATGGAAAGTTAAATTAGGCAAAAGTTTAATATGTGTTTAATTGAGGAGAAAATCAATAAATAGTAGTGTGCTTTTTATGGAGTTGGTGAATCTGAAGGCTGATTCTTCTTACGCTCCTTTAATTGACCCAACCACTTATTTCCATAACTCTGGAAAATGACCATTGGGCTTTTATCTGCAGCTGTCTGTCGTGTAATAGACCATGGTTTAGCTGATGAGTGTGTTCATTCTGCATGCGTGTGTTTAGGATGTCAGGAGGAAGCTCCTAATTGACTGGCTGTTAAAGCTTTTAATGAAGAGTGGGCAGCCCAAGCTCCAATTTGCTGCACAATGACCATCAGGGAATGAAAACAGGCCAGCGGCTCAGCAAGGAGGAAAACTGGGGAGAGGAAAAGTAAAATGAGTTTTTGAGAGGAGAAGGAAGTAGCAAGTAGGAGATACTTGGAGAGACGTTATTCTGAAATTGGGGTAAAAAGAAAAGAAAGTGATGTTTTCATCATTTCTTCAGAAATTGAACATGAAACACCTCTGGCTGAAATGAAAACTTCACTACATATTGGAATCAATGTGAAATGACAGAATTGATTCTTAATAACATTTAAGATATTACTTCCATCATCTAGCAAGAACACCAGTGATCTATCACTGCAGACTGTATGACTGGCTTAAAAACCCTTTCAAAATAGTTTAAAAATGAAGTTACTGTTGTGCAACTGACTGGACAGTCATGGCCAAAACTTTGGCTCCGTTATATCTTGTGGTTTCATGAAACAAAACTTGAAGTTTTAGATCAGAATTCCTATTCCTGAGGAGCGGAGTCTCTATTTTACACTGTTTTACTGACTGTATCCAGACTGGAGGATCCAGCACACCCCATACTAACATGAAACCATCCATGTCACTGTACTGTCAACTGCATGATCCATTTAACCTGATTTTCTAACTGTTGTGAAATTTTACATTTTATTACATTTCTACATTATTACAGTGTCCTATGATTATTTTCTCTTGGTCTCCTTTGATCAGAAAAGGTTATAAGAACTCATTTTGTCAACAAAAATTTAGGTAAAAAGCGATTCCTAGTAATCTGCTCTGTCTGCTGCCAATAATGTATTGACAAAATAATAAAGAACAATAACAAAAATGATTAAATGACTTGTGAAAAGTAAAGTGTTAAATATCAGTTTAAAGACAACTAATTAGGATGAGCCCTGTATAATTCAAAATCTTAACAATTACAGTGGAATAAGAGCCAGTTAAATGTTTCACTTCAAAGGAACTAGTTCTGATTTGTTAACCATCTTTGAAAGTGCCAAGTTCCTCCCAATAAAGATGAATAATTGGCATTTTATCACCGTTTTTTGAAACTCCCTCTAGCCATAAAATATTCATGATGAAATTATAGAAACTAAACCGATGTGGTGACAAGGAATGAGGTAGAAAAGTTATTTTAAATTATGAAGATTTGCACCCACTCATTTTAGCTTGCTTGAGGTATTCTTGCGTACATCAAAGGTTGTGGTACAGTTGTGATCAGAACTTGATATATATATTTTGTCAGATGGTGCAAAAATTACTGTGTTTTTCCCACAAAAATGACAAAACATTTGAAAATTACCTGAACATAAGACATCTGTACAAGTGGTCAGCATGGTGGTGGCAGCATCTTCCTGAGGGAGTATTTAGATAGTAAATGGAAAACAATGGAGAACCACCTCCAAATACACAGTGTGGACCAACTGTAAAGGTACCCCAAAATTCAACCTCTCCTCAAATCAACAACAGAGTTAAAACCTGCACACTTAAGGTAATGATAATGATCCCAAACACAAGGGGTGTAATGATATCTAACACTCACAACACGAGATGAGACACGATACTGAGTTTACAAGAACAAGACAGCACGAGATTTTAGTATTACTTTCAAGAAAGCTTCAAAGATCAAATTTATGCTGCTAAAAGACTTTTGTTCTGCATTTTTAATGTCTTTGACACAGACTCAACAAACTTTTTCTTTTTTGGATTTCCTTTTATCTCTTTAGACCTTGGGACAGTGCTTCAACTATGCATGCTCTGCAGTACAACATTTACCATTTCCCAGTTTCTATTGTAAGCACATGCTGTGATTGTGATGTAGCTCAAAGTACCCCTTGACATTCAACTATCGGTTATTATAGCGATGCTTTCTGCTTCCTTCAGTGACTGACTGCTTACATATTGCTTGTGTCTTGTCTGTCACTCTGTCAGCATTTATCATTCCTATTGGAAATCTAAAATGCTGCCAAGCAAATTATTTCAGAGAAGTTGGGGTGTCTTCTAATACAACTTCATCAGGTGAATCCATCCTGACCTTAAATGGCTAGTCATCACAAGATACCAGTCACCTCAGCAAGAAATATTGTGATGTGAAATATCACAACATCTTGTGCGATGAGATCTTGTTACACCCCTACCAAACACGGATCAAAATTGGTTTTGGAATAGATGGAGCAAGCTAATATTAAGACTTTTGACTGACCTAGTATTTGAGATAGTGTAAATGATATTAGCCTTTTAAGGTCGCCATTTTGCAGTACGTAGGGAACCAAGACACCCCCGTTATAACTCACTTTGTCCTTTCACATTAGTCAACCATCAAGATAAAGGGCCCTGTGCTACAGCAAGGTATTGCAGAATCTAATGGGCGTAGCTTATAATTTGCAGCATTCACCTGAGCATTGCATAATGTGCTGTATGTGAGCTGAGTGCGTGGGCTGAACTTTGTCGCTTCATCATGCAAGCTTTTCAAATCCATCCATGTACATTATGTGCATCAAATTATGCTTCATAGCATATTTCACAGATCTGACAAACTCTGGAAGATCATACGGTACCAGAGACTTCTGCTGCCTCTGCAGCTGGCTTCACTTTGTATTATTATCACTATGACTTAATTGTTCTGCAGTCCTGTATCACCCTATACGGGTCACCGTGGTTATGGGTTTGTACCCATCTACCAAGGTGGGTTAGTGGCGTGATATTAGTCAGGTGACCTAAACCCCCTTTCTGTGTCATGATCTTTGAGTTGATCGTGAGGCGTAAAGAACATGTAAATCACAGAACGAAAGGATGATCTGAAAGGATGTATTTTTGTTTCTAAACTATGCAGTTGTATTTTGCATTATCGTCACACCCTAGAAAAAGAACAGCTCGTCAAAATCTCACAATTAATGACATGAAATGAGTTTACATAAAATTCTGATCTCAACTGTATTTCACTATCCCTAGGACATTCACTGTATTTTTAAATCACTGATCTTGTTGGATATTATGATAAAAGAAAGAACACAAATTAACATATTGATGAATTAGATATTTATTCACTGGAGGAAAGGACATTAATACTGCAGCAGCAAGTGACTGCATTCATTTGAATAAATCTAACTCAGCCACATTAGATCTGATCACAAACTAGAACCATGTTGCAAGTTAATATGTTGTTATATTTCAAGTGATTTTGATAGGGTTTCTTGTATTTTGTGTTTGTTATAGGAGCTGTGGAGGTGAGAAAAGAAGGTCTGGAGGCTCAAATCAATCGGCTGGCTGAGCTGATTGGACGTCTTGAGAATAAGGTAACAAATACAGCAGTTACAAATTGATTTGTCTCCTAGATTGATAGCAACGATTTATATTAATGCTCTGAATGATTTAGGAGTGTGGGGTTCTGCTAGCAAAATCAGTAGAGCACAATCTTAAAGTATATTTAAGCTATATCTGTAAACCTAAGGCTCTAGTGATTCTAACCTAAAGTAGACTTTTTTTTTTTGCGTAATTTTTAATAAGGATTTTTTTTTTTTTTTTTTTCATTTGAGGGAGAATGTTGGACTCTGTGCTCAAGTTAATCACACAGCACAATACAAATTTATCAAATTTATATAACGTTGTGTAAATATTTGAGCCCCGTTATTACTTTTCACTTGTGACATCATAATGGAAAATACACAGCTCATCAACATATTTTACCTGACTTGTTGAAAGAACCTGTTCTTTCAGGTTGTTTAGACCCCCTCTCTCCATTCATGGCTGTGTTCTTTAGCAGAACTAGAAGCAGAAATGGGAAGAAACCACAGCCAGTAGTTGTACCAAGATCCTTTCCTGTTGGCACCAGGTAGGACTCTTGCTGGGTTTTTGTTCCCTGGACAAAGGATTTTCTATATCACCCAAACTATTAGAGCAAGGTTTCATCAGAAAAAATAACTTGCACCAGTTGCAACTGGTTGACACTAAGCAGTTTTTGTCAGACAATACAATTTTTAATAGTATTGCTGCCAAGGCTATCGATCTTATGCAACTTTATCCACCCTGCCCAGCCTTGTGGTGCCAAGATCAGTGTGCAAAAAATGATTTTCTTGCTGTTTATCATGATGCCATTCAGATGTACACGTGTGGGTGTTTAAATATCTCTGCACACTGGTGACTGGGAAGAAAATGGCTTCAGTGGTAGAGATCCACTGCTACATCCCTCAGACTTTATCTTTGCAAGATATCCATTATCTCACTAAGGACCAAAATGCACTTTTTCAGAATTTTGATGTTACCCTACTGTTCTCTACAAAGCTCTTACCTGGCCCATTCTCAGACAAAACTTCAGCAAACATGAGGTTTTTCACATGCACTGTCCCCATCAGATCCTTGGAGTCTCTCCACATGACCAAATCACAATGAATGTAACCCAAGATTGTTGACAGCTGCAACTAACTGTTGAGGAACAAGTCCCCAAACAAAGGCTGCTGTGGTTTGGCCACACCTGCAAAAATAAAAATTGGTATCGATTGCTACACAAACACATGTGATGGCAGAGCTCTGCACTTTGGAGAGTCCAACATGATGTACCAAAGAAGACAAAGGCAAAGTAAAAAAAGTACATATCGAAGGGATTTCCAATGCTGATATCTTGACCTCCACTGAGCAAAAGGCCAGTGCTATGGCTGAACATCTGGTGGCCCCCAGAGCAGGGTATTGGTTGTGATCTGATCGAGTCACCCCCTAGGGATCAATGAGGAAGAAAAATAAGAACGAAGCATCAGCCTTCTGCTGTCAGTCCTTGTGCTTCCTGCAATATTTCAGTCCGTCCTTGATGACTTTCTTCAATTGAACAGAAGTGGCTTCTTTGCTGTGCTTGTTGTCCAAAGGCCATTGACCAAAAGTTTTCATCTCTCTGTGAGGTCAGATGCACTTAAACTCATTTAATGTCAATGCAGACAATTTTTTAATATCAGAACTTTCACAGCTTAATATGTTGAAGCTGAAATAAGTTGATCAATTTGTGCAAAAACGAAAATGTTTTTGTTATAAACTATTTAAGGTAAAAAGGCTCTTTTTATTGAATTAATGTGCTTCTGATCAATACATGAAGTTGGCAAAACCACATATCAGCATTAATAGTTCTTGTCACAATAAAACATTATGCATCTGCCAAGTTGAACTTATTTGTGTGCATAAAACGTTGCTCATGCCCATATGGCAATCTGCCCTCAAGCTATGCTTGAGCTGCAAAGATTTAGAAGCATTTCTGATGACCATGTAAAAGTTTTTCTTTTTGCTGCCAATATGAGAGACTGGATATCATACAAATTATTTTCAATAATAAATTCAGGAATGTGCACACATTTAATGTGGCTACGGACCAGCATAGCTTTATGATCTTAGACCTATCTATTATTATGCATAATTTATTTAATGTTTCAGCCATGTTTGTACGATCCTGCCACTCTGAGCTGACAGAGAATACAGTAGAACTGATGCCCTTTCTTGCATGAATGGCGGCCTGCCTGAGCACCTCCTTTTGCCATCTTGTAACCAATCAAAATGCAGGAAATCATAAAAATTCTGAGTTAGGCTAAAATGCAGTGCAGTTCTTTACAAAGCATGTAAGACAGTCTGCCTAATCTCAGCAGCAAGTGGGGGCACCTACTCCCCATTGACTGCACATGCAAAAAACAATAGAAAACCTGTTTAATGCGGACCTGACAGATAAGTTATAAGGGCAAATACCCATATGTTCCATCTCAACCACCACTGATTAAAAATGTAATATTATTATATTAGCAGTATATTCTGAGGAAAAAGGTGGCCTTGACACAAAGTCAGATTTTGGAACATTTGGATCAAATGAAGAATTACTGAGTTGGACTCACTGCTCTTAGCCAGAAATATAGATAAAAAAAAAACAGCCAATGACTTGGTCTGAAAAATCTGTTTCTGAACAGCTCGACCATCAAACTGCAGTCCTTGACATTGAAGGCATCGACATAATCTTTTAAGACTTTATAAAAAAAAAAAAACATTATCAAGATTCAAACTCATGATCTCCAGGACAATGAGATAGTGACTCAGACCTCTACAGCACTATTCAGATGTACAAATGTATAAAACCCAAAATAGAAGCATATATTTAAATTTTGACCTTAATTGAAAAATTTTGTTATTTTAAAAGCTTCTAATCAACTCCATACTGTTCAACAACACAATAGCAAGAAAAACAAAAGAGTATCTCAAATAAGGTCGTCAGATCTTTTTTTTTTTTTTTTTTTTTTTTTTTGGTGAACTCCTTTTTTTTTTTTTTTTTTTAATGAAAATTTGGTATGAACTTACCTTCTCTTCCATTCACCTCCTCCATGGATATCTCTGTCACTCTGTTATAAAAATTTATCCTTGTTTGCCTTCATTTTTAAGTCTGGCTGCTTCAGTTCAGCTTATAGCCAAGGAGGAGAGTCATCGTGGGTCGGTTCTATCCCAACTGTATGTTTTCAGGCTTTTTAATGCGTAGAAGAAGAGCACCTGTTGCCCATTGCTCCAGTGGGGCTCAGCTCAAGCTGCCCCCTTTCAGTGTGGCACTGTACTTTCAAATTAAATGGACAAATTGATTTTCTCTCATCAATGGTAGTATTTTACTTGTCACCTTCCTCCTCTGACTGCATATCACTGTTATATGTGTGTATATACTGTCCTCCACTCTTGTATTCATAGTTCAGTCAATTCATCAACATCATTTCATGAAATGTAAGATCAATTTTTACATACATGTTGGACCATCAAAGTGGGATTTTTCAGCAGGGGGTGCAGGGGTGGCTAAAAATATGATGGTAAAATTTGCATGGGGGATTTTCATTTGGTGACTGTATTTTTCAACATTTGCTTCCCCATTTTACAATATAATCAGGCCTCCATGCATGTGTAAAATTTCTAGTTGTAACATTTCTGCTGTTAATCCAGAGTAAATAAAGTAAATTTGGTTAAATGTTGTTTCAGCTCTAATTAGACTAATCTGCAATGTTGCTTATTTCTTCTAAATACCACAACACATTATCAAACTCATACTCTTACCAAGCTTCTGCACTTTGTGGGTTTGAGTTGCACAAAAACGATTGAAACAAAATCAGAAGCACCAAGGCTGCATGCAGAGGCTCCATTCAAAGAATAGGAGAAGAAAGCAGAGCAGAATTAGAGGAGAAAAGGCATGGAGATGGTTAATGACAAGCTGTAGGTGGATAAGTGAAAAAGTTTTTTATTAAGGGGGAAGGAAGAAAGGAGGAGGGGTTCTAAAAAAAGAAATGTACTTAACTATTTCACTTCGTCTTTTTCCTGAAACACCTCCACAATTCAAGACACCACTTTATCTTCCTCATTGTCCTTTCTTACATCCTTCATCCCTTTCTTTTTTCGGTACTGAGCCTTTTAAGCCTAATGGACCCTTGGTGCACTTGGCTCTCTTCGCAAAAGGAAGCAGCTATGACAGAAAGAGCAAAGAATAACAAAACATATTATGCTGCCGGGGGGAGTATGAGGACGAAGATCTGGAAAAGAGAGAGAACATGTTTACTCATTCCCTTGTTAGAATAAGCCTTCAGCCTTAAGCCCAACTGCGATTTCATATAACAAATGACTCAGGTTTAAATAAAACAATTTCCCACAGTCCAGTGACCTCAATTTTAGCAGCAATGATTGAAACACCTTTAAAGAGATGTTCTTTAATCACTTGTGGCCCCCAAGGCCCCAGAGAGCCCATTACTCCAACCTGGTTGTTTGAAGTGACTGTGGCTTGAAGAAAATTTCTTGTCGCAGTTGATTAAACTTGGTGAGGGTCTATTTGTTAAAACACACACATCAAATGAAACTATTTTGTGTTTCAGTCATGTCTGCTTTACTCTCACAGGATGAAGTAAAGATAGCAGTGATGTTTAAATTCAACCATTTGCTTCATGTTTTATCAACTTGCAAAATCCAAAGTAATAATTACAGCATCTATGAACCTCTCTGAATAAACCGTTTAAACAGGATTCATACACCTTATCCAAAGTTAGTTTCAGTCTCTTTTCAGACATTTTTTTTGAAGTTGATGTCAAAGCTTTTCCAGCTGCTTACAGTAATTATATTATTGGAATACTATGTAATGGATATTATGTAATGCCCTTTTCTCTGATCTTATACAATAGGATTTGGAAAAACAGTGGATTCTTTTCTGACCATGAGATTTTCCAAATTCTTCATCCTGGTGGGATGACCAGCACCTGATGACATCATAACTTCATCGAACTGTCAATAAATAAAACTAAGAAAACACAGAAGCAACAATTTCTGCCCAATTTGGATCTTTCAAGCCCGATCAACTTGTTTAGGATTTGGTTGTGTATTTTGTTTTAGTCTGGTGTTTTTGTACACCTGTCCAAACAATGAGGCACTAAAACCATCAAGATTATTTTTGTACTTTTAAAATAATGTTTCCTAATTCAGAGAGGAGAACCAATGAGACATTCAAACACAATGCAAGGAGAGAAGCCACTATGAGTATGACCTTCCCACACTAACAACTGGTGTGTATTGAGATATTCCCCTCTTACAGAGAGAGGGGATGGGAACGGCATCTGCTGAGGTCCAAATTCGGTTCCCAGAGAAAGGAGATCCAACAGTTTGATTTTGGGCCAAAGTAAGCCACTTCTTATCAGTTTGATCTAAGGTATGTCTATTGGATCTAAAGGTTCTTCATTTAAAATCATCTCCTTTCTTTTAAATGTTTTACTTAGATTTAAGTCATGGAAATATTGCATTTAAAGGAGAAAACTAAACCTTTCAGTTAACTAATATTTCTCTAAACAGTCATTCTCGGTTTGTTTGTGTGTTGTTTTTCTTTACCTAATTTTGTTTATTGAAAAATATAATTGAAATATTGGTGCGATTATTAGATTCATGATTCTATCTGCTCACATATACTCATATATGTTTCCAACCGAAGTGTCAAATGTGATTCAGACAAATATTTTATAACATAAATCAAATTTCTTTATGTAAATTATACAGTAAAAGCTTACTGAATGACATAATTTACCCTTGAGATAGATTTTAATAGATTCAAGACTAATAAGCTTTATAAATGAGACTGATGAGATGTTTGATGCAAATAACTGACAAGCCTCTTTCAGTTTATTACAGACCATTGCAGGACCTTTTTCCATGTAGTTGAAATGTTTCATTTCAATTACAGGAAAATAATAAATGTTCCAGCTCTGCCATAGTCAACACCAGTAGAAATTATTCAATTTAAAAGAATACGTTTTTCACCAATCATTTATTGTTTGATACTGTGCTTTTACAATAATCAGAGCTCCAGGACAAAACTCACATCTGCTGGATTATATTTACAGAGAGTAAAGTACTGCAGAAAGAATATGAGAGTAAAATAAGGCTGCACAAAAGCATCATAAAAGTGTCTTTGTCCTGCTGTTCATGCAACTGCTTTCATCCCAGATCTCCGTATTGACACTGTGCAGGTGTCTGGAAGAGGAAATGATAATATCACACTGTGTCAGAGCGAATCACGACTTGTTTACTGAATGAATAATCGTCCAGCCACACACTGAGTAATGTTATATCTGGCAGGATGAAAATAGTGCCCTGCATTGGCACTGCTGCTCTGATATCACGCTGGAAATCCTGTTACCTGCTAAAAAGGTAAATTCAGTCTGTCTCTGTTGCTGGGTGTCACTCTTAGTTCTCCTGCTGTCTGTCGTGTTCTTGGTTTGCAGACTATTATTATTTATTGCTCTCCGGTGGTGCAAACAGGAAAATATTTCTTTGCAGGAACACCAGAGCCTTGGTTTTACAGGGTTTAGTGAACCATGTATGAAAGGATACAATTGGCTGAACACTGAGAAGCAATTTATTTTCAACAAAAGAAAAGGCTGTGTGCATGCTTCCCTGATAAGTTCCCAATAAAGAAAGCTCAACTTTGTGCAAAAAATATTATTCAATCTGTTATAAAGTGAAACACCTAGAACAGGCATAAGATGATCCTTAATGTAGACATGCATGGTGTTGGTTGACTCTGTGTCATTTGGGTCGTCTAATACCCCCATTGGTTCCACCGTTGAGCCACTGTGGGATCAATGCACCCCACAGGAGAGTTGTAGCTCCCGTGACTGTTTCTCACATGCAACATATTCTGTTTAGAGGTGAGACTAATCTTTTATGTGCTGAACAACCAGTAACACAAAGCCCTTTCTATTTCAGTCCAGCTGTGACCGTGCTGTCACTTTAAGCCTGAATTCATAATCCTTTAACTATGTATGTGTGTGTGTGTGTGTGTGTGTGTGTGTGTGTGTGTGTGTGTGTGTGTGTGTGTGTGTGTGTGTATGTATGTGTGTTTAGCACACCAGACCCCATTTCCTTACCTTTCCCTCATGTGTTTGGTAAAAATCAGTCCTCCTCTGAGAACCACAAACATTGCTTCATTTTTCATCTGTAACCTCAGTGATGAAAACCTTACTGTTGCAGGTTCAAACTGGTTTATGTAACTTTTGAGTCACTGAGTGTCTCAAAAGAAACATGGAGATCAATTTTTTTGTCGTCTTTGCACACAGTCATTGTGCTGTGAGTCCAGCTGGCTCTGCTGATGTCCTTGGAGAACATCCACACGTAACTAGTTTTATTTACATGACAATTATTTAACCTGCAGATTTTAATCAAACCTTAGATAAGACTCCTTTCCAGGAATATCTTTGTGTGAAAAATACAGGTTTAGAAGTAAATTTTTTCAGTCTCATGTTTTGCTGCATCCACACGTCAATTTCTTAATTCATTGTCCTCCTTTTTTTGAAAAATCTTTGTCTAAAAACATTGGCTCCTGTTGTGCCTGCTTCTGCTCTCATCCTGTGCACCAACACCTCTTGATGTGCTTTTAGCTGTGGCTGTTGTAGTTGCCCCTGTTGATTGACGTGTTGCTGCTCCTGTTGTTGTTGTGTGTCTGCTTACAGACGGTCTCGTTTGATCTCCACCAGAGGCTAACAGATACAGATGGCACCCCGAGCGCAGTAAGTAAACCAAACATTAAATGAATACTTCTTGTGAGTTACAGCATTGCACATAGCCTCAGGTTCAGCATCACTTCCTGCTACCTTTTGGCTCCTTAACTAATTGCGATCTCAGTGAGTATATCATGGATGGGCTCTTCTTTATTTCCCTGGAAACATAAGAGCCTTATTTTGTTGTCCAGTCTTTAATAATTTATAGAAATTGAGTAAGAAAGTCTATCTCTTTGAGCAGTTGGAGAAGAAATAGCCACTATATCAGCTTTTTTTTAAAACAATGCAATGTTTTCAGTTAGTGAGCTTGTCTTTGGTGATGATGCACTATTCACACAAAAGCTTAAAATGTTGTCCAAAAATAAATTTGGAATAAATGAAAATGTAATCATTTCTATTAACAGAAACACACACTTTTCTATTTGTAGCAGATGGAAGAAGTGCCAGAAAGCACCACAAATATATTAAAAAGAGACATAAAGTGCCTTGCAAAATAATTCATAATCCATTACACTGTTTTTCCATTTATTCACATCATAACCCCAAGTTCAATGTACTGACGCCCCTTATTGGTAAGGCCACAAAAAATGCAGTGCAACCAGTTACCTTTGATCTTCAATCTGTGTTTTAAGCTCAGTATAAGTGCTGCTGTTCTTGAAGGACTTAGTGGTTTATTAGAGGAAATTTGTGAACAAATAGCATGTAGACCAATGAGCACAGCAGGCAGGTCAAGTCAAGTCAAGTTTATTTGTATAGCACATTTCAGCAACAAGGCAGTTCAAAGTGCAAACATAAAAACATTATAAACACATCAAGCGGTCACAGTTGTGAGACCAGTAACATTTTATCTAGTGTCATCATTAAAAACATCAATAGACGTCAAATGTGTTGATCAGTGTTCCAGCTATTATGAATCAAAGGCAATTCTAAACAGGTGGACTTTCAGCCTTGATTTAAAGGAACTCAGTGTTTCGGCTGTTTTGCAGTTTTCTGGAAGTTTGTTCCAGATTAGTATTGCATAAAAACTGAAAGCTGCTTCTCCATGCTTGGTTCTGGTTCTGGGGATGCAGAGCAGACCAGAACCAGAAGACCTGAGTGGTCTGGAAGGTTGATACAACAACAACAGGTCTTTAATGTATTTTGGTGTTAAGCCGTTCAGTGAATTATAAACTAACATAAGTATTTTTAAAGTCTGTTCTCTGAGCTACAGGGAGCCAGTGTAAGGACTTTAGAACTGGGGTGATGTCCTCTATCTCCCTGGTCTTAATGAGAATGCGAGCAGCATCATTTTGGATCAGCTGCAGCTGTCTGATTGATTTTTTAGGCAATCCTGTTAAGACACTGTTGCAATAATCAATGCGACTAAAGATAGATGCCTGGATGAGTTTCTCTAGATCTTGTTGAGACACTAGTCCTTTAATCCTGGAAATGTTCTTCAGGTGATAGAAGGCTGACTTTGTAACGGTCTTTAAGTGTCTCTGAAGGTTCAGGTCCGAGTCCATCACTACACCCAGATTTCGGGCCTGATTACTAGTTTCTAGCTGTAATGACTGAAGCTGCGCACGGACTCTAGATTGTTCCTCTTTTGGTCCAAAGATAACTTCAGTTTTGTTTCTGTTCAGCTGGATAAAGTTTTGGCACATCCACGCATTGATTTGTTCTAAGCATCTGTTCACTTTAAAGCAGGTTTAGGATATAAAACAATATATTTATAGCCTTTGAAACTCTCATGGAGCACTGTTCATTGCATTAATTAAAAATGGAAAGAGTATGGTCAACCTGTCAATATATGGCTATCCACCTACACTGACAGACCAGGCAAGGAAGGCATTAATTAGAGACACAGTGAAGGTGTGCATGGTAACTCTGGAAGAGCTCTGCAGAGATTCTCCACAAATCTGGCTTTTTATGAAAGAATGGTAAGAAGCAAGTAATTCTAGAAAGAAACCCACAGGAAGTCATGTTTGCCACAAACCATATCAGGGAGAGACTCAGGTTTGAATACATGCAAAGCAAAAGATGGACACTGCTTATTTTCTTTAATACATTATCCCTAGTTGAAGTATGATGAGGGCAGCATTATGCTGTAAGGATGCTTTTCTTTAGCAGAGACAGGGAAGCTGGTCAGGTTTATGAGGAGATAACTGGATCAAAAAAGTGGCCAATCCCAAAAATTACAAAAAGACTTGAAACTAGATTGGACGTTCAGCCTTCAGCAGAACAATGATCCAAACATTCAGGTACAGCTCCAAAAATTTGAATATCTTGAAAAAGTTCTCTTCTTTTTATGTAACTTATATATAGTTTCATCACTCATAGAGCAAAATATTTCAAGCCTTTATTTCTTATCATTTTGATAATTATGACAGATAATGAAAACCCCAAATTCAGTTTCTCTAAAAATTAAAATATTGTGGAAAAAGGTATAGCATATTCATAAAAAGCTGAATGGAAGGAAACAGTGTGACAGGAAAAGCTGCACCAACAACAGGGATGCTGGCAGCCTTGGGATGATTGACAAGCAAAATCCATTCAAAAAGTTGGATGAGCTTCACAAAGAGTGAACTGAAGCTGGAGTCAGAACATCAAGAACTACTATGCACAGATGAATACTATTATAAACTAGAGACAACATCAGACGCATCTTACCCGGGCTAAGGAGAAAAAGAACTGGATTGTTGCTCAGTGGTCCAAAGTCCTCTTTTTCAGATTAAAGTCAAATTTGCATTTCTTTTTGAAATCAAGGTCCCAGAGTTGGGAGGAAGAGCGGAGAGGCACAGAATCCATGTTGCTCGAGCTCCAGTCTGAAGTTTCCACAGTCAGTGATGATTTGGGGTACCATGTCATCTACTGTTGTCAGTCCACTATATTTTTATCAAATGCACAGCCAATGCAGCCATCTATCAGGAAATTTTAAAGCACTTCATGCTTCCTTTTGCTAATAATCTTTATGGAGATGCTGTTTTCATTTTCTTGCAGGATCACACAGATGATCACAGACGCTCTGAATTCAATCTGACTAGTTTTGGGGTAATTTGCAAACATAGGTCAAAAATCTCATAAATACCCCTTAAAAACCTGCAGCAGTAATTGCAGCAAAATATATGAAAAGTTCAAGAGGTACAAATACTGTTGTGATTGTCAGTGAAAAAGTTTTAAATTTATTCTTTTTAGTTGATTCTTGTTATAAAAAAAGAGGAGAAAAGCTTTCAAAGCCAGAACAGCTCAGATGCATCTGACATTTATTAAAGACTGTTACAAATGATCTACTTATTTTTATAAGAAAAGCTCAGATGTCTCTAACATTGGTTAAATCACTTTTTACAGTGCGACAGATGAATCATCAAGACATTTCTCTCAGTGAGTCAGAATAATTAAATTCCTAGTGGATCCATCAATAAAACCCAAAGGAGAAAAATGTTAAGCTTTATGCTTTTTGTTTTGTCTTAGAAATCTCAAACAGGAAACAGAGACATTCACAAGCGACTCATTAGGTTTGTTAATTTAAAAACCAAGTTTAATTGTTTTATTTGCCAGCATTTTTGCGTCCATTATTACCAACAATTGCTGTTATCGGACTGCTTAAAGTGCAATAATTAGTCATGCAAACCTGTAATCTATAATCACCTTTATTAAACTGGGAGAACGTAATCACTATTTTGTTACATCATTACCCAGAACAACAGCAAAAAGTGTGTCGCAATTGTAGATACTCCAGACTGAGGGTGAAATTAAAAGGTTGAAATAAACTGATTCCTCCTTTTTCATATTAAAAATCAATCATGGTGGTCAGACACAAACTGTTAAGTTATGTTTCATTGAGGAAAGCTGTAAAAATAATGACTCCAAGACATGTTTTTTTATCAGCCAACCTGTTCATGGCTTTCAACCAAATTTGTTGCCTTTGAACCTACTGGTTACAAAAGTTTACTTAAGTTCTACATTAAATGTGTTCAAATGTAGTTGTCCTTAAATGTAGTTCCTCACTTACTGTAGAGTCATGATATGATTCATGACTGCAAAATAAAATGCTGCTTTTTTTTTTTTTAAAGAATTTTTTCGGCACTAGTGGTTTTTATTTGACAGTAATCCAACAGGAGGGGGCAGAGAGAAGGTGGGGAAGATGTGGCGGCAAAGGAACTGAGGACAGGAGTTGCACTGGGGACGCTTGCGTCATGGTCTATAGCCTCTGTATATGACCCGCCCGCCCGCTCTAACCACTACGCCACACGACGCCCCCAAAATAAGATGTTTGTGATAATTTTAACCTTCCATGGACACAGTAATCCTGAAAGAACAGAGAAGTTATTTTAGCTTGTATAAATGATGAGCAAGCATACAAAGAGGCAGATTTATTAGATATTTCTCATAAAATACCTTAACTCTCCTTGATTACTACTTAGTAAACTACTTATTAAAGGATCATTTGTATTCAAAATAATGCAGTGTAAATAAACCCAAGTAGCATTTGTTGTTGTTATAACAATGGCTATAAAATTCCTGACTACTGTAGCCGACAATATAACTTTTACATCTGACCATTCCTCTGCAGGATTATATTTGTGTACATGTTTGGTTTCTGTTTCATGTGGATAATTTTCACAACAGAAAATGGATCCCCTGAAAATAAGGAAATGCAATTAATTTCAGATTGTTAGCACATGCTGTGTGCCTTGTTCTTGCATTAGATTCACAACTCCAACTGCACTGATCTGTTTTTGTTTCGTGTTGCAGACATGAGCAAAGACAAAAAGAAAATTATTCCTATACTGTGAACTGCAGCTCCTAATAAATGGTAAATGGTCTGTACTTATATAGCACTTTATCAAGTCCAGAGGACCCCAATGCGCTTTACACTACAATCAGTCATTCACCCATTCACGCATACATTCAGACACTGATGGTGGCAAGCTACTGCGTTTTAGCCACAGCTGCCCTGGGGCAGCCTGACAGAGGTGAGGCTGCCATGCACTGGTGCCACCAGGCCCTCTGACCACCACCAGCAGGCAAGTCAGGTGAAGTTTCTTGCCCAAAGACACAACAGCAGACAGAGCGGGGCTTGAACCAGCAACCGACCGGTTATAGGACGGACTCATACCACCGTCACCCCAAACCAATAAGATCATGGTTCTTTTCAAAACTTCAAAATGCCTGTTGTATGTGAATTGCTTTCCTCTGGATGTAGTTTATTTAATTACACATAAATAAATATGTATAAACACTTTTTTCTATAAATGTATGCCTACTACCTAATTTAAATGTGGTCAGATAGTGTCAGCACTGAGAGCGATTCATTTTTTGTTTTTCAGGAACATGTCTTTGTATGCGGTTTTAAAATTAGACTGTTGCACTCTGTTTGTAGACTTTTAACATATTTTTTAATACTAAAGTAAAGCAGGATGAAGATTTTTAAAATGTTTTTCAAGAAGTATTTGAAAATTGAGAGAAGAGTTTTATGCTGGAGAAACCCACTTTTAAATTGGCCATGTTCTGATCAAACAATAGCCAAACATTACATAGTTTTGACTGGGAAGATTCCCAGTCAAAACTATTATGTTTCAGTTATTCAGAGAAATACTGACTGGTAATAACTTTTTCAAAACCCAATTCAGAAAATCCAGACTATCAATTTAAAGCCCTTTTAAAGAGTAGGGTTGCATTTCTGTGATCCAAGTATAGTAAAAGATTTTATTCTACCATAAAAACGCACAATACATCTTCACAAAATGACAAATCTTTGCTGTGCAGATTAGACGATTCGTCTGTCCTTTAGCTGCTCTTTTCAGTTTTTTTTTTTATGTTCTGTTGTCATATTTTCATTCCTGTTTGCATTTCTTAAATCTGTTTTGTTTTGCTTTACTTTATAGTCAGCTTGGTCTCCATGGAATTGGTTTGCATCTCTTTGTATTTGCACTTGGAGTTCCCCAGTTCCTTATGGTTTTATTTTGTTTTTTCAGCGTTGTTCGAGCCTTGAGGCTAGTTATGCTTACTGTTTCTCTGTTGTTCTGAAGTTCAATACCTGTTCATAGCATGTTTTTCCCCCAAATGCATCTTTTCAATTTATTCCAAATTTAAAGACCAGGTTTCATATGCATTACACTAGGGGTGTGCAATACTGGCAATTTTGGGATCAATCTGATACCAAGTAAATACATGGATAGTATCACCGATACCAATACCGATACTTTAAAAAAATTAATTATCATTGAATAATTTGGTGATTATTGATTAGACTTCAATTTGTTGATTATGACTATGATAAAATGCAGGGCAAATACAAGTATCTTTTTATTAACTAACTACAATAGAAAACAATGTAGCAGTATAGAAATAACAGAATTCCCTTATTACCTTCTACTACACATAATTGTTTATTAGGACAGCTGAGTTTGCAACTGTAATCTGCGTGTAACCCAAACTGGAAAACAATTTTTCCTTCAATGGTTAATATTCAGTCATATTGATATTTCAGGTTTGATGTCTATATCTAAGTGTATATTTCTGAGTTCCAGTAAAAAAAAAAAAAAAAAAAAAAAAATCTAGCTTCCTGAATAGATAATAATAAAACTTCTATTGTGAAAGAATTAAACAGATTGTATTTGAAAGAAACCAGATGTTTTGAGAGCAAACATTACAAAAGTATGAACTCCTGCTCTCAAATTGAAAATGTAAACCAGGGGTGCTCACACTTTTTCAGCATGCAAGCTACTTATAAAACAACCAAGTCAAAATGATCTACCTACCCACTACAAAAATGCAAAACATATAACTGTTTTCAAATTTATTAAAGATTATTTGTATGTACAATGTACGTTGATGTACCTTGCATAACTGAATAAGCCAATATTGCACAACACACATAATAAACAATTATTTACATTTTTTGTAGTTGCCTGAGTTTACTTTGATGACTTGCACTGAACTGAATCAGCCAGGGATGCATAGTCCGGACAGTAGCTGCTGACAGCCAGCCTCAAGCACATTTCCAAATGTTCATCAGTCATGGTGGAACGGGATTTGGACTTAATGATCTTCATGTAGGAAAAGGCTGACTCACATAAATAAGTGGAGCCGAATAATGCAGTCAAGGAGGTAGCACATTTCCTCATGTTGGGGTACTTAACCTCTGTGAGTAAGTTCCAGAACTGTCCATGAGCTCTCGACTTCAGCTCGATGTCAGTTTGTAGAGTCAAAATCTCATCTTCCACTGCAGAAGAGTTCAAGTGAAACAGTGCTGCAATGTTTGATGCGAGTGAATCAACCTCATCATCTTCCTGAAAAGGATAGCACATGAATGTAGCGACTGGTTCGAGCAAAGAAAAGTCTTGAAAGCGTTTGTCAAACTCTGACAGACAAACGTTCGATGTCGTATTTTCCATGAACAGTCCGAAAATGCCGCTCCAAATTTCCCTTCTTTGTTATTGCGACGGTAGACTGGCAGATCAGGCAAACGCACTTCGAAAATGACATCGTGGGAAAAAAAAGTCCACCTCCCATTCCATATGAAAGTGATATGTTTTTGCCTTCTTACTTGGTCCAGCTTTCTCACTCATTTTGATCACCATATGTTTTAGCAAGGGCTTAAAATCTGAGGTAATTCGCTAACTAGCTTGTAAGTTTTGCTGCGCGAGCGCCGTCGTTTACGCATGAGCGGTGACCTAAAGGTCAAAATTCAGTTGTCATCTGATTGGTTGCCCTGTATGTCAATTAAGTAACGGGATGTTTGATAGGCTGACTAATATATTTTTTTTTTTAACGTCACACTGCGATCGACCAGTAGATCGCGATCGACGTAATGAGAACCCCTGATGTAAACTCTTGATATTTGGTATTTTAATTCCTGCATATGCACAGACATGAACTCCGTGAGGAAATTCAAGTAATTTGCTGGACATGGACATATGAAAAAGAAACTGTAAACAAAAGTGTCGATCTAATCATCATCGATCAGACACCAATACTCACCCTGGTATGGATAGTGTCGATATTTCGATTGATAGGCCCAGCCCTACATTACGCTCCTATTAGTCAACTATATTCCTAAATTATGTTTGCATGGATGAAACTCACTCTGATTCATGATGCTCTTCAAATGATTCTTTAAATGATTGTTGCTTGATTATATTCACTGTAGCTCATGATCAGTAATCCTGTCTGACACAATTTTATAAAAATGTATATCTCATGAAGAAGTAGTAAAGAGGAATTTTACATTTAGGCTTTTATCAGTGAAGCAAAGAAGAGTTCTGTTTTATTTTGTGCTTTCAGTTCTGGAAATGATTAACTCAAGAATGTGGTGCACTGGGGAAAAAAAACAGGAAAAAAAGGGTTAGTCTTAGTTAAAATACTAGAAACCTGATCAAGTAAAATTATTAATTACAAAAAATAGCTAATTAACTAATGTCCTCTTATAGCCCAAGATGCAGACCCTGTTAAAGCCTAAAGCAAAGCAGCTATTTATCTTTTGTAAAATCAGACCCACCTTCCTTGAGCATGACTGCAACACAAGGATGCAGTTATTTATACTTGCCATGAACAGGAATATAAAGTAAGTTAAACATATTTTTAAGAACATTTGGTCTGGATGTTTCATGCATTCTTATCTCACGTTCTATATAAATAAAAAACAGTTTTTGTATATATATATTTTTAAAAGGTCCAAAGTGTTTGTTTTTTTTGGGTTGTTTTTTTTTTTGGTTTTTTTTTTTTCTCTGCTAACACATGGCATTTGGCCCTGGCCCCAGATCTTATATCTGCAGGAGGCCATTGTGATAATCACATATTGCGCTTTGCCCGCTGCAGTCGAGCCACTTATAGCTTCCCATTAGCTGCTGGGAAGCTCTAAGAGGTGGACTAAATTGCCTTGTTGTCATGGCCACAGACACAAAAACACTGTTTTTATTATTTGGCATATTTTTTCCCTCTATTATTACAGAGTGACTGTGGAGAGAGACGTGAAGAAAAAGAGGGATAAAAGCTCAACTGGTCAGGATTCAAAGCAGGCATCCAACTAGCTGATATATGCACCAAAACTTTTGACCTCCTAAACACCACTGATGTAAGTGTGGGGAGTTGCTGTAGGTTATGGTTTACCAATAAAATATTCTAATGAAGACAGATAACTCTACTTGTACAGCAGGAGATGCTAAGAATAAACTAATGCGAAACTCCCTTTAGGTCTCCTTCATACCAGAACTAAGACCATACCATGACATTAAAAATCTGCCATAATGTGGATGGTCTTCACAGAGAGAGAGGTTTTCTGAGGCACATTAGGAAGACAATATACTCTTCATTACACATGCTGGAATATGAGTCTCTTGACATTTTGAGCATGCGCAAAACTTCAATGATGAGAAAGTGGTGATTCATTATCTTGTAGGCTGCATATGGGGGTCAGTGCAGCCCCCATGGATATGTCACCTAGTGCATACCAATCCCTATGTGTAGCTCATTGAGCCCATGGTAAAATAAAGCTCCGACTTGTGCAGAAGTGCACACGCCTCAAAATTGCATATACTGGTTGACCAAAAAGTTTTGTTTTTCCAGATTGCAGATGTATTCCCACAGTCAAAATAATATTTTGCCTCCATTTTAGAGATATGGAGGGACTTCAGAGCTTCAGACTTAGTTTACCAGTTTGGAGGGATGAGTGAAAAACACTGATTTTGTGCGTGTGATTCCATCCATCATTGCCTTCAGTTTTCCATTTTTGAAGTGATCCACCTGCATTCAAATGGCTGTGGAGGTCATAGAGATTAACAGGTCTTAATTTGGTGTGAAGGTAAATAACATTAAATAACATTTACCCTTACTGCCACTTTAGTTGTGACTTTCAGTTGACACTAATGCTTGATTGCTCATTTTTCACTGAATCAGTGACCATGTTTTGCACCTCCCTCCGGAAATTTATCACACCAAACTTGAAACAATCCTTATCCATAAACCTTAAAAGAAATACCATGAGAAATGCATCTTTCTTCAGATACCAAGGTTAAATCCTAATGCATAATAAAGCTCAGATTTATATTCCAAAATGGTATTCTTGAATTTTTGTGCTTTGTAGAAAGCAAAAGAATGCTTTTAAATTGTCATAAAAATTGGCTTTGTTATAAAAACTTACTAAAAGGATCAATGTTGTGGCTTTTAGTTGTCTTTTTCCTCTGCTTTACCCTTAATTAGACAACATTTTTAGAGATGATCCCCCACAAAGTGAGACTTATGTACAAATTGACAAATGAGCTAAAACAGGAGTTACAGACATGGGCAGACAACTCACTTGACACACCTCCCATTTGATTCTCCTCTATATGATCAAAGTGAGTTATACATTACATATACATTACAAAGCATGAGGCTGATACAAATACAGTGTAATGAAGATTTAGAGGAATGTATGTGCAGCTGATAACTTAAGTTGCATTTTAAAAATGGCTCTTCCTGCACATCATGCTTTAATAAGATCAACTGAATTGTATGGGATATGATGTATCTGCCAGACATACTGATAATTTTATCCGACACAGCTGACATGGTGTGACTCAGGGTTGATTGGCGCAGTCCCAAATCAGTCAGCCATCAGCTCTCTCTAAAATGCCCCTCTTGGCAGGAACGCCAGTGTGGTCAGGAGTTGTATCGGTACAGGTACTGTAGATGCTTTTATAGATTTAATGTGACTGACCACCTCGAAAGTGTGCATGTAATTATATTCATTCAAAACAATGCCATTGTAAGATTGGTTTTGTGTTTGGGTTTGTTGCCATGCTGTTGAGTGAACCTCTTCCCCAGTCTCAAGTCATGCAGCTTGCAACAGGTTTCATCCAGAATTGTCCTGTATTAGCTTCATCCATCTTCCTATCAACTCTGATGAGCTTTCCTGTCCATGTTAAAGAATAGTCTCCCACCACTTGATGCTCCCACCAGCATGTTGGTGGGGATGGTATGTTCAGGGTGATGCATAGTGTTAATTTTCTCTCCACCAGTATTGTTTTACATGTAAAATGAGGATCAGTTTTTTGGGTTATTTGACCAGAGGACTGTTTTCCACTTGTTTTCTGTGTATGGCTTGTGGCATAAAGCAAATAGGACTTATTCTGTTTTTATGTTTCATTCTTTCAACAATTTCTTTCTTCTTTTGACAAATCCATAAAGGCAAGATTTGAGAAGTGTATGATTTGCAGTTGTTCTTTCAACATTCTAGTACAGAGTTGCTGATCTCTTCATTTTCCATAGTTAAGATGGGCATCTTAGCTGCTTCTCTCATTGAAGCTCCATACCTGCCTGTCGGTTTTGATAAAGGGTCATGTCTTGGTAGGTGTGCAGTTGAGCCAAAATCTTCCCATTTTCAAGTTCAAGGTGCTTTGTTAAATGTTCTAAGCTTAGAAAATGATTAACTCCTTCCAAAATGACTTGTCCCATCCTCTAGCTTATTTCAAAACAACCAAGCTATTTTAAAAAATCTTCAGGTAATATCAACAAAAGCTAATATGACGGGTTCTAGGTTAGATAATTTGTTTTGGATTTTTTTATTAATTTTATTGCTCTTTTTGTAATTTTTTCATTCTGTATATTTGCTTTTATTTTAAAATATTGCACCTATAGTTCAGGTGTGTTGGTTGTAACCTTTCTGCAAGATATTCTCTGCTTTTCAAACATTACAAACATCTTTATGAAATCTAGCCTTCAAAAGTAACCTGTACCTTCCTAACAGCAGCAAAATGCTTCATCAACAAAATGAATTATGCCTCTACCATATTTTGTGACCCTTATTTTAGAGAAGACAGGCTTTCCTGATTAAACACAAACATTGCTTGCAGTCAGGTGCATCTGTTTGATTAACAAACTGTGGGCGGCTTGTGAAGGTAGTAATGAATATGTTTATTTCTTCACTCCAAAAGTCGTGACATGTTAAAAACAACAACAGGACAGTAAATTTTACCCTTTTTTTCTCATCCTCTGCCCTTCACCCCTTTCTCTTCAATAAAGTGCTTCATCACCTTTTCAGTGTTCTGATACAATGTAACACTGTTTTTGTTTCTAACCATGAATTTCTTTTAACAAAGTCATGCTCTGCCTCACTTTTTATGTAATTTTATTCCTCTTCCTCTACCACACTGTCCGTCTGACCTTCCATTTTCCACTAGGAGAAAGTCTGTCAAAGCATTCATCCCCACACCTGCCTCTGCAGAAATTAGCCTCTTTGAGTTGGATCATCAAGCTGGGGATCACAATGAAATCACATAGTGAGTGGTGGATGCAAAGACACTGTTAAACTGCAGCTGCAGCCTGCAGAGATGGATTAGCATCCACTTTTTACTCATAGTGGACACTTGTGAGCAGTGAGTAGCTACCTGACAGGAGTGAAGTAGGTAGACTCAATCACACATACTGTATCCCGTCTGTCTCCTAATCCCCCTAAGAAGCCCATCAGGGAAGGGAAGCAATAAAAGCAGGAGAAGCTGGAGTTGATTGAGAACAAAATAAGAAAGGATAATATAAAGGGTTGAGTGAGATAGTGGGGCAGATTATAAAGCAATAAAAGAAAGATAATAGAAATGTTGCAAAGGGGGTAGAGAGAGGGACAAAATAAATTGATGGAAACACAAGCCTGGTTCTGTTTTTGGGAAATGGATGTTTTCAAAAGAGCTGGAAGGTTTTTTTTCTTTTTTAAATCTCAGCCACACAAATTCATCATGGTGTTCTCCCCTTTCCTTCCTTCATTTAGTTTACTATCTTTGCACAGGTGTGTTTATGTAAATATAAACCAAACTAACCAGAAGGCATGCAAAAAGCTCCAATGTATTCCGTGGATTCATTGCATTCTAGTTAAAATACCTGCTGGCCCTAAATTATTGTCTTAGGTTTAGATTTTTAAGAAGCTTGCATATAAATGCAAACATCCAGCTGCTTTGGATACTGTAGACTTCCCATTGACCTCCAGAGTTTCCCATCTTTTACTAAAAAAGACATCTTTGTGTTCTTTTCAAAATTTCTTATAGTTTTAAATGGACTTATGTGATATCCTTTCATTAAAAAAGAACAGCGACTGTAAAACACCTCACCCCTCTTCTCTTTGCAGCAGTCATGGTAAAAAGAAGTTTAACAGTCTTCACATTCTTGGGTTTTATGCTTCAACACAAAAAAAATCTGTTTTTTGCCAGCTTCTAAATTATTTAGATCCAACCTCAAGTGTACAAAAAAGACTTAACAGCAGCAGTTGTAATTTGTTGCATGTATAAAATGATTAGCTATGATAGTTAAAGTATGGTATAAAATATGCAAATGTTAGAGGTCACTACAATACTCACTACTAGAAAGGCACAATTCTGCAGCTTGCAAGCACATTGTCCTACGTGTTTCAAAAATGTCCTGCCTGAGATACTCCTATGCTGCCAGCTTGGCAGGTGTAGCTCACAAGTTTTCATGAACATTGATTATTACATTATTTTTTAGATCCTTTCAGTCAGTTTTATTTTTTTCCCCTGGTTTCTTAATATGGAAACATTACTTTGAAGGACATAAACTAGCCGATGCAAATTGTGAACTTGTCTAAGGATCTTACTGGGCAACCCACCTTAAGCTTACAGTTTTTTCTTTTCAGTTAAAAAATACACCTCAATTCTAGGTTTTTACGACTATAGACAAAAAAAATCATCTGATCTTCAACTGATTCTAAAATTATTTAATTTGAACCTTACATGTACAAAAACACAGAACAGATGCCAGGTCCTGCTGATTAAATATCAAGAGACACAAAATCAGCCCAACCCAATAAATAGTATAGAACCTCTATGGAATAGCCGAATTTAGTTTATACATAATTTTAAAATTCTCATTGAATGAATGTCACATTTTAAATACTACATAATATTATTGCTAATAAACTGCAAGCCATGCTGTTTTTCTCTAATAACGCATTAAATGCAAGACCGTCATCATGTACTGAGATGCAATAGTAACTGCTCACAATTCCTTGACAGAGGGAAGAGTATTCTCATATTAGTTATTTCATAATAATAACTGACAATCCTTTTTAATGCAGTTGCAGTAGATAGCCTGTCTATTTAGGTCAAATTGTTGATGTAAAGTTCAAAATGAGAAAATTAAATAAAGAAGTAATTACTTACAATTCAGTCCTTTGAAAAGAGCTTTTTAGCTGTCATGATCAGAGTAAAAGCTACTTCACTTGCATTTCCTCCTCAGTATGGTCCATTTATGGTTTTCACTAATCTTAATTTTACTGCAGAATTAAAAGGTCTTGTAAGTGTTACACCAGCTTTCTAATGCCTGCTGAAGAGCTCCAGTGATGCTGTTGATTTAAGCTGCTCTCCAAAGAGTCTATCAATGGTAACTACATTTGTGTGAAGAGGGCGTGTCACACTCATTTCTGCTTTCAAAGAGTGTTACTCCTCCTAACATCAAGTTACCACTTTTCCTCCCACATGAAACAGCACATGATGGTTCAGTTATATTTAAACTGCCAAACTGAACTCAAAATACCTTCATCTTTTGAACCTCTTACTGATTTTATTCCTGAAACAAAGTTTTCCTTAAGATGTTTTAATAAATCTAAGATATGAGATTAACTCTAAGACTTTTACATGAAGAGAATCTAGTATCTTAAGACTCAGTGGTGTGTGTGTCTCAAAACTACTTTTGTATGTATAGGAGTTCATGGATGATTCAATGACTAGCCAGAGATCAGGTCTTGAGATTGCAAAACAAGCTGAATTATCACCCTTCCACCACTTTACTTGACATCTTATATGAGGTGTTTGTGCTGTTTTGCTATGCTTGATCAAACATAATCCTGTTGATTAGGGCCAGAGAAAAGAGAAAATGCTTTTACTTTTAATACTTCCAAGCAACCATTGATGGTTCAGTGTTTTTATTCTGTTGTGTCCTCCTAATATGCTAACTGAAGCATATTAAGACTAACATGAATCTCATGAGATTTTTTGTTTTGGTAGGATTGCAATTTCTCAGCACAGTGTATTGCACAGTCTGACCTTGGAGTGAATTTGCCAGGATATCCACTCTTAGAATAATCCCAGTGTGCAACAGACCTAATTTCAACGTTAAAGTCTTCATTTAGTCATGAGTCAGGAATTCCTCTATTCGTAGTCGTGATTTGGAATGATCTATTTTGTCTTGGCTTAGGCCAAGCAAAACTGTTGAACACTTTTGACTAATGTTTAAATGGCCATATAACTCCTCTCAGATTGATGGTCGCTTAAATTCTCACTTGTTGAGAGACATGGTGATAATGGTCGGTTTATCAGTCCTTGAAAAGCAGCATTGACTGCTTTCTCTCTTTAAACAGCATGGAAGATTTTTTTCAGTCCACCGTCTTGTTTAACAAAGAATGACGATCTGTAATCGTTAGTGTATTTTTTTTACACTTGAGGTCAGATTTAAATAATTTCAATCTTCGTAAAGACTAGATCCTTTTTATGATGTCTTTATAGGTAAAACCCTAAAATAAGAGGATGAGATTTCATTTTACAGATTAATTGTACAAGTAAATCAAACAATAGAATCTGTTGCATAGTATTTATGAGAGAACAAATGAGAACAGAAAATGAAAGATATTACAGAAACAATCCAACTTAAAGAGGCATCCTTTAATTTTTTTTTTTAATATAAAAGAGAGCATAAATGAGCTTGTGAAAATATTAAATCTGCATCGGGGTCTTTTTACTTATAGAGACCCTAAATAAACATGGCAGACTGTCTTTGGGTTACAGAGTTTTATGAGAGCTTGATCTTCCTGTCTACAGCCTTAATGTATTAAAGATGGCACTTGTTCTCTGAATAGCCCCCATTCCCTAGTGGCTGTTTGGAGTCTTGGCACTGGAGATTTTCTCTGTAAATTCAATAGCAGCCCCTACATGCATTAATCAATCACAGCCCACATTGCATCTCACTGTTACTCCCCTCTTTCTTTCTCCCTCCCTTCCTCCTTCCCTCCTTTTGGCTCTGCTGCAACACAATTTAGTCCACTCAGCCTGCAAACCTGACAGCTCTCTCACTGTATCTGTTGCTGTGTGTGAGGTTGGTCTGTTCCATCTTTCACCTCCATATATTCTGACATAGCCTTTATTGCCTACCTTTCTCTATTAAACTGACTTCATTGACTATGTTGTTGCAGGCTTTTATCAGACTGACTACTTAGCTGTCTGAAAGGCGAGCTGTTTTCCAGTTAATGCCACTCTGCATCTCTTGTTCCCTGCATCAAGAACCCATTTTATGATGCATATTTAATTATTAGTGATTACAATAGCCAGAGTTAAACATGGAACCAACCAGTGTCACATTACACAGCTTCCAAGGAAAAATGTTAAAGACATTGGTAAAAGCAGCGGGTTAGAGTAAAACAAAAACAAAACAAAAACAAGCTAACAAGATCATCACAGAGTGGGGGAAGGTTCCACACAATCGTCTTTGCTGTTCAGATTTTTTTCCTCATCTTGCCCAACTATGAGAAGGACAATCAGTTTTGTCCATCTTAGGACCTATAGACTTTAAACTTTGAAGTCCTAATGGTTCTCTGATACATGGATGTCAAATTCATCTGGGTCATTGAGGGCCAAATTCAGTCATACAATTTTTAACTGATATATATTTTTTAGTTTTTCTTGATGTGATATTTCAGAAAATTAATGCGTAAATGTAAGAACTTATCAGGGCATGTTAATGAGAAGTCAGAATAATCTCTTAAAAGGGGGGTGTTATGTAAAATCAACTTTTTTGAGTTTCATGTTATAATGTTATTCCCTCATCAAAAACATACCTGGAGTGTTGCTTTGACTCATTCATGTTTGAGAAATCCTTGAATCTCCCGTGCAGCCATTCAGGGGTGCCTTAGAGCTTGCTTATACAAAGTGCTGCTGTTTACCCAAAGCTCTTGCTTGGAGCTTGAGTCTCCAGCCGAGCTCCCGCCCCACAGAGGACCCCTCCACCGCGACTCCCCCACACTGCTCTCTCAGACAAGGAGCTATAGCAATTAGCAAACACCTGGTGGAACTGTGCGTTTGCTGAACTTATCATACAAACTACAATGGCATCATGGATAAGCATTGTTGTGATTACGTGCTGAAGGGGGAGTGTCAGAAAGGGTAGGAGGTTCTTAAGGAGACAGAGACCATTTTCAATGGGTCAGATACGGCTATGATCCGAAGACACATTTATTTTAGATATATACAGCATTTTCATAACAAAGGTAGGTTATAAAGGTAACATAGTTATTTGACTGTAGAATAAAAAGGCATTATGTGCCTGAAAAATACGCAATATCCCTCTTTAAAATACTGGCTAAAGTTAAGAGCTGCACTGTGCATTCTTAATGCTGTTGCTTTATGGAAAGTTTACATGTTTTCCCTGTGCATGGCTTTTCTCCAGGTACTCTGGCTTCAGTCCAAAAATATATATGTTAGACTAACTAGACGCTGCATACAGTCATCAGCCCTTTGCAAAATGGGCTTTGACAGAGACTCACACTACAATCTGTTTTTAGAGTCCATCATTTATTTTGCACTTTTTCTTACACCAATTAGGCATATCATCATGACTGCCTGCTAATATTATATTGGTCCTACTTTTGCTGTCAAAACAACCCTAATCTAACTATCATGGACACCATTAGACCCCTGAAGGTCGGTCCTTTTAGTCCTTTAGATTTCAAGGTCACCATGGATTGGACTGATTTGTGCAGCACTTCCCACAGGTGCTTAATAGGGTTGATATGTGGGGATTTTTGAGGCCCAGTTAACAACTAAAACTTGTTGTCCTCAAACCAATCCTGAACCATTTTTGCTTTGTGGCGCAGTGGATTATCCTGCTGAAATACACCACAATCTTCAGGAAATACCATTTATTGAAAGGCATCCGTTGTCAACAATAGTGATTAAGTAGGTGTCAAAGTTGCATTCACATCGATGGCAGGACCCAAGGTTTCCCATCAGATCATTACCCAAAGGATCAGAGTGGCTCTGTCAGTTTCCATAGTGCATATTGGTGCCATTTTTTCCCCGAAAAAGAAATAGTTCAGCTGTTTACACATAACCATCTCTTGGGTTTACAGAGAGTGGTCTGAAAAAGAGAAAATATCAAGTGAGAGGTATTTGTGTACAAAAGTGTCTTGTTGATGTCAGAGAAAAATGGACAGTCTGGTTTTGAGATGATGAAAAGCAACAGTAACTCATCCAAATTGCACAATAACAGAAAAGGAAAATTTTGCATCACCCAGTGGGTCTCCATTTCAACTCCTGCATGCAGGCTGCAGGGTCAGAATCTGGCATAAACAACATAAAGCAGGAGTGGCTAAGGCTAGCAGAGCAATGTGGGGGGGGGTTATTTCCTTGAACCAGTATGGGAACCTCAACAGCCATCCGATTAATGTCGACATTGTACCAGTCTTCTGATGGCTACTTCCAACAGGACAATTCACTATGTCTCAAAGCTCAGATCATCTCAGGCTGGTTTCTTAAACATGACAATGAGATTACTATACACCAGTGGCCTCCATAGTCACCACATTCAATCCGAGCCCTATTGGGATGTGGTAGAATGGGAGATTCACATTATGGATGTTCAGGTGACAAATCTGAAGCACCGCATGATGCTATCATGTCAATAAGGACCGGTACCTGAGGAATAGTTCTGACACCTGATTCTACATTATGAAGGATTAAGGTAGTTCAGAGAGCTAAAGACGGTCCAACCATGAACTACAAAGGTGTACCTATTGAGGTGCCGGTCAGTGTACTTCAATGTTTTAGGGTTTTTTCTGCCCTGTAACTACACTGTAAATATCAAGATATGCTCTACCTTTTGTCGTGGTAAATGTTTAAATTGTTTTTCTTTGTTGCCAAGATGATGACTATAAAAGTAGTCTTATTTATACATTTGAAATTGACCCTCCTATTTATTTATCCGGCTAGTTAGTAAATTAACTGTCAGACTAGCTGTGAACCCAGGTAGTTATATCTACTGTCATGCTCTGTGTTTACGGACAGTTTTTAAAGCTCATGCAGGAACTTCATTTTTAGTACGAACAGGATTGAAAGCTGCCTTTGCTGTTTTATTTTTATACCATTTAGGAGAATGTTCTTGTTATAGAAAAAAAATACCCAATCATTTTTGCAATTCTAGGTTCATGTAAGAATTGTTTTTCAATTATCAAACTATTTCCCTTCATAGCCTGGGCAATCCAGGTATTGGGATGCTGGGATGTTCTTGTCATATCTGTGCATTTTGGCAACCTTTTAAATTCAAATCTAAGCCACTGGAAAATGATCCATTACCTGATATTGTTTAGCACAAGGCAACATAACCTAATTTTTTTTCTTCATTTAAATCTCAAAATTTCTATATAGTTAATATATCAATGTCCTTTAAGTGTATATAACAGTTTAAATTATTTGCAAATCACATTGTTAATTTTTTTCCACAGTCTTTGTAACACTATTGCATTACTGGTCAGCCACTCCTTCATATGAACTTCTGCCACTTTTTGAGTCACTTATTCTTGATTTGCTCCTTCTGCAGTTAGCAGCACAGTGTGAGCTTTACTGCAGTGGTCCATCTATTATTTCAACCCATGGAGAGTTGCAAATTACTCCTCATTTAAATAAATAAGGAATTCTCAAGCCCAGAGCAAAAATGAAGAGACAGCAGAGGAGGGGGAGTGGACTGGGGGAAGAATAACAAGTTGAAACGACAAGGGACTAAGGAAAAGAGAGAATGAGTGGGTGAAAAAACAGAGGGACAGAAGCAGAGACGACAAAAGTGCAGATCCTTGAGATGTCGTAAAAGAAGAGCTGCAAAATTGAGAAGCTTGAAGGCTACATCAAGAAAAAAGCTGAACATTGAAGGGGGCAGGGAGATGAGTACTGAGTGATGAGGCTGAGAGAAAGACCTGAATATGAGTATCGGGTATTTCCCAGTTCCCATGGTAACATATTTCCTTTCAGTGCTCTAATTTCCACCCTCAGAGGGGTAATGTTCCACATTACAGCTTTCTAAACACATAAATACATGAACACACACATAAACATCGAAACACAGATTGTGTTGTTGCTGATAAATTTGCATATTTTACTGTATAACAACATCAAAAGAGGTTTAAACACATCTGTGGGAAAGACAAACAACTTTTTGACTCTCAAGCTTCATTGCCTTTACTGAAGACATAATCTTGTCAGTCGTCTTCATTTTTATTAATCAATTTTTAATGCATTAAAATGATGTGTAAAAATATGTTTAAAAAAAAGGTATATCAACTTTTATTTTTTGTAAACTTTTTATTAATTTATTATTATTTAGAAAACAGATTAGGGGAAGTTCTTTGCAGGAACCTAAGCAGCTACACTTCACATCATTGCATTTAGAAAAGGGTACATTTCAAGAGTCAAATTAAAAGAAAAAACATGCCAAATAATATTTTATGATGCGTTGAAAACAAAGAAAAACTTAATGGTATTTTTATGTTCTTTTTTTTCTTTTAAAAAACTTTTAAAGTGAGAAATTTAAAGATGAACATTCTCTGTTTATAAAAAGCATTTTTACAAGACAAACAATAGCCTGCCCCTTCATATAAAACATGTCAAGAGTAAAGAAAACTTTATTTATAATAAAACCCACTGACGATGTGTGCTAATTTTGATTTTAGTGCTACAATAATCAGTCATGGCAGAAATAACATTGGCTATATTTTTTCATTAAATCCGTGTAGTTTTAGAGCAAAGAAGGTAAAAAGATTTTTAAATGATATATTTGTGAAATTAAAGATTTTTTTGCTCATGATAAAATATATCTCTTAAAAGTAATCATCTTTACACTTATTTTATTATTTGTAAACACCTCAAACAGCAAATACCCACTCAACAAGAAACAGCTTTTTACTAAAAGCTCTCAACTTAAAATATTGACAGCACTGTCCATCAAAGACAGCAGGACACCTTAACATAGCCATCTCTGTTGTCTTTTTGTACCTTCCAGTGCTGCCTTGCAACATAATAACTTTTGTTTATTCATTAAAATGTACATCGTGTAGATTTTGTGCACAAGTTGTTAGCTGTTTTGTCTGTGCTTGAGTTCTTAGTCTCCCATTATTAGTAGATAAAGAAGTCAATTTCAATCCCAAGTGGTGCATTCTGACATGATAGGATGATGAGGAATTTGTTTATGTAGGTGCATGTTTCAGTGCAGTTTTCTGCTTTTGTGGTACAAGTTCTTCCTTTTTTTTCATTGCCTTCCAATTTGATACTCAGTGACAATGACTGCATACTTCTCTTTGAAGGAAACTTTTGCAAACACAAGAAAACAATGATTTCATAACCATCTGCCCCTCTTTCATAGGAATCAGATTTCTAAGTAAGCTGGTAGAGATTTCAACTTGTCTGTCATAGCCCTTTGCAATGATTTAAAATGCATTAGATCATGCTGCACACTAATCTGAAATGTAAACTGTCAGCACAAAAGCTGAAAACCTAGTTTGCACTGATGGTTCTTTAAATAAATATATATATATATATATATATATATATATATATATATATATATATATATATATATATATATATATATATATATATATATTTTCTCTTTATTCTGTGAATTATACAAATGCAGATCCTTTTAAAAATGTGTATTTATGAGAAACAATCCATGTGGACAACTGAACGTACCTGCAGATGAGCTTATTTTATTTAATGCAAAAATCCAGTTTTTAATCTATTGCAAATGGAAAGAGCTGGAAAGGGCTTTATGCCTTGTTGCTTTTAATTAATCATGAGTGTGTGAATAATTGAACAAGTCAATTAGTTGGTGAATGGTCTGCTGTGTCAATAATTGTGACAGTGACTTCGTTTTAGATGGTTTCATCACACCAAAGGCTGCTGTAAATCTGGACTCATGGACTTTATGTTAGAAGTAGTCATGTTTACTGTAGCAAACTTTAAACTTTGGCTGGAGAAGAATAGTCTTTTCTAAGCAATAACAGTTTTGATTTTGTGATTATTTTAAATATATGTAGGATCCCCATAACTAATTTGTTTTTGTTGACCAAACACCGTACTTTCTGTGAATGTGTCTGCTGGAGTCACATCCTGCTTGGACGTATGTTCTTCATGAATGCTTTCATTCATGTCACGTGTCCATGATAAGACTTCTTTCAATAGAACATAGCTTGAAGTCAAATTAGAGAGAGATCTGACCAAAAGCTAATACTAAACATAGATGTAAATATACATCAATTCATCTTTTGTGAAGTTTTTAAATTTAATGGCACACAGTTCTCTGTAACTCAGTGACAATGTTGTGGAAGTTCTCTTAACATGAATTATTTCATAAATCAATTTCCAAATTTTTTGTCATAATAAAATAGTGGTTCTGGTTATATGGTGATAGGCCGATCGACAGCTAATTTGAGACTCCCATTGACTTTCACAACTCTGCTAAGTTTCAAGATACACAGTATATGTGTGTGTGTTGAATCACATTGTGGGTGTCGAGACTGCTTCAAGCTGAGTATTGTTTTGATCCCCTATTCTCTTGATATCATGATGAAATTTGAATTGAGTGTCATCTGCAGTCATCAGGGATGGATTTGGTCTGCTGAAGAACTTGAGATGAAAGGGAAACTCTACATTCACGGTCCTATTCATACTCCACCCAATGGTCATCGAAAAGAGATGCTTAGGTGATTCTGCCATCTGATTAAAATGCATTTTGGACCCCTCCTCTTGAAGGTTTTCTCAGAACATCCCACTGGAAGGAGATTCTTAGGCAGAAACAGAACTCATCACAGTACATCTATGTTTATCCCTGCTGGTATGGGAAGACTTTAAACCCCCCCTTGAGGAGCTGGAGAGTGTTGGTGGAAAGAGTGATGTTGCGATTTCCCTCCTTGGCCTGTAAATTCTGTGACACAATCAAAGAAAAGAAAAAATGATGGACTTAAAAATTATTTATATATATATATATATATATATATATATATATATATATATATATATATATATATATATATATATATATATATATATATATATATTACTCCCATTCATCTTCAAATACAAAGTTTTTTAATAGCCTCACAGTTATCATTTCATGTTTAATATATAAAAAAAATCATACATTTCTGATGCACAAAAGCTCATTTACATCACTAATATGTTTGTTTGAAGAATAAATTAAAAAAGAAAATATATTTAGGAACCAGAAAACCTAAAAATCGTAATGTATTAAAGGTAAATAACTCATAGTCTGTCTTCTTATTCATTTTCAAAGCAAATAAGTCATTTTAAACTGCAGTTTTCTGAAAAAAATGCCTTTTGGGCTTAGCATTGAAAACAGAAATGGACTACTATACATGGAGGATGCAGTAGCTTATATAAATGCAGAGCCTGACCGCCTATTGTTGTGAGCAGAAAAAACTAAAAAAACTAGAATATGTAGAATTGATGTGTGATTGCTTATTGGCAATATAGAAAAAACTGATTGAGCACAAAGTTTGAAAGACTTTTCTACTTTTTTCTCTGTAATTTTTGTTTTTACTTTTTCTGTCCTCTGAGTACAAAGCATCTGCTGTCTGTGAAATACAGAACTTAAAACAAAAAAGAAAATTCAGTAGCCAATTTCTTAAGAAATTCCTCCCAGATGTTTACTCACAATATAATTTAGACTCATCTACTAACCACCACATGTGTGACATTAGCTTGAAGTGAATTTTAAGGCTTTAAGTACCTAAACTAACTGTAGACAGACTCAGAGTTTAAGTGATGTGATGGAACATGTCCTTGGAAAAATGTTTGAATAGCTACATGATAGCTACATTGCTATAGTACAACACAGACTGATCTTTTGTAGAAAAGTAACTTTCTGCTGCTTCCATTCACTGCTGCTATGCTTCACAAAGCCACAGCATGGCTCACTAATATATTCTGGGGACACATTTGTAAAATAAACTTCCATGTCGTCCATCTATTTTTGTTTCGTACAAATATTAATTTACTACTATGGTCAATTTACAGGTAGACTTGGTTCACCACAGAACATTTTTAAATCCCCAGGTAGGCTGCAGGTTTGCTGGTTCTCTAAGCCAGTGTTTTTCAAAGTGGGGGCCACCAGGAGGTGCTGGGGTAGGAGGTTCAGAAAGCCGGAGGGAAGATGAGAAAAAAACATGTAAAAAAAAATTTTTTTTAAATCTAAGTTTTCTATCATAAATTTTCAATTATTTCTTTTTATCATAAAGTGTTTTGTTATAATCATTATTATAATTTTTTTTTTTTTTTTTTTAAATGTTACTTGCCATGCTCATCTTTCTGATTGGCTGCCAGTCAAATTTATCAGGCTGCTTTTCTCCTCAACATAATTGCAAAATAAAAAATTAAGGCAAAATAAGCTTTTTTCCATTTTTTTAAAATATGAAACATTTGACCTAAAACAGAAGATAATGTTAGAACAGGGTACGGTACTTTCAGTGACAATATATAGTATTTACTGTATCTTTTTGACCTTCAAATCTCTCAACAGGCTCAGCAGATGGAAATTAACATCAACAATTCTCACTTTAACATAAACTGCACCTGTGTGTCTGTATCTGGTGCAATTTCTCTGCAGTTTCCCGCAAATAACATTACAAACCTGATGTGTGACTCATTCAAAAAAAATTTTCCGATTTTCTTTGACTTACTGTTGGCTGATAAGGCAAAAATGCCTCACCAAATGTCTGAGGTAATGCTGTGAACCTCCACCATTTTAACTGTGTTTGTTTGTCGGAGGTTTACTCTACCTCATTTTTGCGTGGGTGGAGCGATCTTGCCATGGTGTCATGTCAGTTTCCCTTAAAAGGTTCAAAAAGAGGCTGAGCTTGTTCAGATTAATGAAAAGGCAGGGGAGGGGACATCAGCAGATACTTTGGCTGGAGCTTCAGCAGTTAACAAAGGGGAAGGAGTTTCAACCAGTAATGTAGGGGAGCAAAAGGAGTCAAATGTTTCAGCGTGTGAACTTGACAATCAGGAAAGCATTGAGGCTGCCTCTACTTCTGCTGAAGTGTGTGAGGAAATGAGCCAAACGACTACACAAGAAGGCGTTCAAGAGGGAATGGATGTTGATGAATTAGTTCACAGTGGAAGAAACATGATCAGGGATGATGAAAGTGTTTCTAAGGTACCAAACACTAAAAGAAAATCAAAAGAATCTAAAGGGACAAAACCAAAAAAATGCAGGTAAAAGGAAAGGGTGGAAGAAAGTGATTCAAATGCATTAATGATTCTGATGGTGACAGAGAGTCTTCTGACTCCTCTATTCCTGATGGCCAGAGAACTAATGGATACTGTCAAGAACAGATTAGAAGTTTTTGGAAGTAACCAAAGGAAAATGGGATGTGGCTATGGAGGATTTTTTTTTCCCTAAAAGAAAATTGTTTGCTGATTCAGCTAAATGGTCAGTGAGACAAAGGACTTCTGATGACCTAAGGGACATGAAGTGTGTAGACTTCAAAAACTGATGCAGAAAATCAGAACTTGAACTAAATGTGTCACCTGAAAGTTAAAAAGAACAGCTGATAAGATGCTGTATTTTCTTTTTATGGATCTTTTATTGTGTGGCTATGAGTACCTTTAAAATCTAATCTTTGAACCTTAATGGTGCAAAGGATATGAAAAAGGGCTGTGTATTATGAACTCCTAAAATCAAAATGCATTGACATAGCTTTTGCTCGCGTGTTGATAATGAAGTTGCCTGGAAGAAAGAATAGGAATGTTGTTCTGAGTCATAAAACCTCACAGAGTGCAGGAGTTGCAATTCTTTTCTCAAGAAATTTTCTTCCAGTTTCTATTGAAACTGGAAGATTTTGTATCTTGAAGATTGTTAAATGTTATTATTAAGTATGAAAAAACAAAGTTAAGTTTATTGAATGTATGATCCTTTGACTCCAAGTGAATAATGTGGGGTTTTTTGTTTTTTTATTTTTTTCAGAAAAATGAATAAGTATGCTGTTGTGCATCAACAGATTACATGATTTTAGGAGGTGACTTTAATTGTATAGTTGATGATTTGAATAAGAATCATTTGGATCGTCTAATTCATTGTATTCGATCAAAAGATGGAAAGGAACCCAATGAAATGCGAAAAAGAACTGTAGACTTTTTTTCAATGCTGTAGAACGTGGAATGGTAAAGCTCCAGTAATAGATGGCTTGCCTGTGGAATTTTATAAATCATGTTGGTATGTGTTGGCTGAAGATCTCTTGGAAGTCCTTAATAACAGTGTAGCAAGGGGAAAGCTACCACTTAGCTGTCACAGAGCTGTGCTCACTCTTCTTCCTAAGAAGGGACATCTTTATGAAATAAACTTTTGGAAACCTGTCAGTCTGTTATGTGCTGACTATAAGATCTTCTCAAAGGTTCTGGCATGCAGATTGAGAAAAGTGATTGATCAAGTTATATATGTTGATCAGTCTTATCGTATCCCTGGGAGATCAATAAGAGATAACATATCACTAATTCAAGATTATTTAGACAGCTCTAATTTGTTGAACATAAACTTTGGTGTGATTTCCCTCGACCAAGAGAAGGGTTTAGCTCGGGTGGACCAATATCTCTGGAACAGCTTGAAAGCTTTTGGTTTCTCTTCTGGTTTCATTGCCATGATTAAAACCCTCTATTGTGACATTTAAGGTGTTGAAGGTCGATGCTGATTTAAGTGCTCCTTTTAATGTAAAAAGAGGTATTTGACAAGGTTGTGCAATGTCAGGTATGTTGTATTCTTTAAGTATTGAACCTTTATGTCGAATTAGAAAAGGGTTACAGGACATAAGGCTAAATTAAATTTCTTTACCTTTTCAACTTCTCAGATATTATTGTGGTGATAACAGGAAAGTCAGATGTCCTGACTTTAACAGAAATTATTCAATGTTTTGGTAGAATTTCTTCATCCAAAGTAAATTGGAGTAAAAGTAAAGGTTAGTAGGTAAGAGGCAAAAAGAGGGACCAAAATTACCTGATGAACTAAAGTGGGCAAAAAATGGCTTTAAATATTTGGGTATTTACTTAGGGAGGGTATTTACATGGAGGTCATGGAAAATTGGGAAGGTTTTATTGTATTAATGGAGGGTAGGTTAAAGAAATGGCATTGGCTTTTACTACTAATGTCTTATAGAAGTCATACACTTATCATTAATAATCTTGTTCCTTCATCCTTGTGGCATTTTTGCTGTTCTGGAACCCCCACCGAACCTATTAGTGAAATTACAGACTATTATTTACATTTTTTTTTTAGATAGACTGCACTGGGTTCCTCAGTGTTTTGTTTTTCCAAAGGAAGGAGGACAAGGCTTAATTCATTTAGAAAGGAGAAAAATGGCTTTTAGGTTACAGGTTTTACAGAGATTTTTGTATGGAGGTCAAAATGTTTTGTGGAGGCAGGTTATAGAATATGTTTTTCTCAAAAGTTGGTCATTTGGATTTTGATAAAACTTTATTTTTGATCACTCAAGGTATAGTGTAAAATGGAAGATGCTGTCTCCTTGGCAAGATGACTGGAGATTGCTCTGTTTGGATCAGGGATGGAGGTCTGACCTGTTTTTTCCTGGTCTTGGGCTCGGTCTCGGATTGTTTTGTCTTGGTCTTGGTCTCGTTCAACAAATTGGGTTAAGACCAGTTCGAGACTCAAAAGTGTTTGTCAAGATTACGAAAACTTAACTTCCTTTTATCTTCACCCGCTGACACACAACACTGTGAATTAAAAGCAGCGATGACACCGCAGCTGCGTCACACCATCTCAGAAAAAACAATACCATTATTAATGACTGCGCAATCGTATTGCATGTGATTGTTTACAAAACCAGATGGCGTATGGTCCTTTGATTCAAAAGAGCGCGTCAGCGTGTTCACCTGCTCTCGCTTTTGCTCGATAAACACCTGCATCTGACCGCAGAAAATTATTTAATTTGCTTTTTATAAACATGAAGAATTTTAAGACAGGAAAGTAAAGGGGAAAGCAAAAACACAGGGGCACCAATAAGTTTTGTCCACCGCCAGGATTAACGATATGCGAAGTGAGCGGGACAACATCTAGTTTTAGAAAAATAAGGCTCATCAAGCCAAAAACATAAATTCAGTCTTACCGTCGATGTTTTATAGTCATAATCCATTTTAGAGAAAATATTCCCACTTTGCTCCTGTAATCTGTTGTCCCTGCGTCATCCCTGTTGGCTACGTGATATTTGTAAATCCCACGGTTTCTATTGGCTCTGATAGTTTTGGAAATCCCGATGTGAGGCAATTTTCTGCCTGCATGGACTAATAATATTAAAATGCCTAACAATTTATTAATATGTCCAGCATATGAGTTTTTAAACATTTGATACTCCAATGAATTGCTTTTATTCAGATGATCATAAGAGGAAAGATTTTTTTTAGATATGACAAATCTTTATTGGTCTAATCTCTCACTGTTTTTTAAATTTATCATACAACTATTGTGCAATGTAAGCTGATTATTTTAGTTTAAAGAATGTGTATCAATGTATGCATTTAATAACCAAAGTATTATTTTATTATGACCATTATTAAGTTAATACCAAGAAGTGGTTTTGGTTGAGTAATTAGCCATTTTTCCATTATTTATTTGCATTTTGTAGTGTACAAAAAGCAATGTCTTGAAATATTTATCAACGTTATAAACATTTGGTCTTGGTCTCAGAAGAACCGGTCTTGGTCTTGGTCTTGGAAGGTCTGGTCTTGACTCCATCCCTGCTCCGGATTGTGGGCATGATGCAGACAAAAATCCAGCAAATGTTATCAGAAGACAACAAAAGACTAATATATGGATGGTTTAATGGACTTTTAACACCTGATAAGACAGACATTTTCTTTAAATTAAAAGCCACAGCTGAAGGACTTTGAATGTTCTGGTCCTGTTTTAGAGGAGAAGAAAATTTCATGGACGCCACTAGATTTTGTGAATAGGAAGATGATATGTAAGAGATGTGTTAAGGCTTTAAACAAGGTGAAGGTAAAAGTTAAGAAAGATACTAAACAGAGAGATTATTTTAAAGTTGGCCCGAGTGATGTTAGAGTATAGATATTTTTTCAAAATGTATGAGCTGGGTGTTTTTCAAAATATCTCACATTATGAAAGTATTCTTTTTACCTTAAATGATTCTGAACTTTCATTTATGAATGTGCTGATTTGAATTGAACATTTACATGGATCACTGAGTGAATAAATGAGTTTTTAAAAATCAGTCTGTCAATCTTTCATTCATTTATTCATTCCACATTTGTTGACTACAGATATAGAAATAAATCTAACTATGAGCTGGGAAACAACTGAAAAGTTGTAAAAGTTCTGATGATTTTCCCCTTATTTGAAGTTTTACAATTTTACAATGAAAATGACAAAGTAAAATGTCTCCTTTTCTCATCAAAACAAAGCCTGTTTGATGCAGCTGCAGCCTTCAAAAGTAGCCTCACAAAAACATTTAATGAAAACACAAACTCTCTCCTAATCAAGATACTACTAAACCAATTCACTAAAAATTAATTTAGCCTTTGTAGGTAATGACTTTCACTTCACATGTTCAGGAACAAAACTGGAAAGAGCGGGGTGATATTTTCATTTTTAAATTAAACACTGAATTGTGGTCGCAGAATGACTGAATATTACAGGAGCATTACAGGAACATTACATTAAGCATTATTGACTAAATTCAGTCCCAACATAAACTAATTTTAGATCTTCTTCCTGCTCACCTTTTTGAAGAAAGAAAAACAATGTAAAAAAACGAACTGCATTTGGTTTAGCTCTCTACAAAACTGTTCTGCTGTACATATTTTCCACTTTTGTTGCTGGGAAGGAAAGCAGTCTAAAATTTTGATTGCAAAGTGACCTATTTCTTACTTGTAGATTATTTCCATAGATTTCCCTCAGACTCCTTGGAACCCTAATGCTTCCAAGAAAGTGCATATATTGCACTTTTGTCAATTGATGCATATTTTACACATACCAAGTGTCATATGGGAAACATTGCTGCCATCTGGCGGTCACAGATATGCTCAGTTATGCAGAATTTTTCTAATTTGCCCACAAGTCCCTACATTTATATCTATTGCATGTCCCATATTCAAGAGAAAATTCTATTTGACTTTGCATCTGTTTGACAGCAAAAATATCAATCAGTTATTCTTTTTCATATAATTGTAAATAAATTCAGAATGTTAGAGACTGTTTTAGTCAGACTCTGTTTAAGACTGTGTACTTTCAATCACTTTTAAAGCACTTTAAGGAAGTTACATTACTTACCAGGTCGTTAATATTATTTTCCTATCAGGTCAGAGCAGGAGATGAAGCAGGCTGCTAGCATTTACTATTGGTTAATGACCCAATCTGAAGTTGTTTTTATCCAAGACCACAGTCCAAATCTTTGCTTCTGCGTATTCCTTCTTTGTGTTGCCCCTACTGCAGCAGTTTACCAGTTTTTAACCCAAAGAAATCATCCAACATTGACTTTTAAGCCTGCATAGGCTCTATGTCTTACATTCTTAGAGCAAATCGCCACTACATGATCATGAAATGTTGTAGGGCTATGAAAGCAGTGAAGTGTTTTTACACTAAAGATTCCTCTTTGCAAGCACACAGTAATGACATTTTGAGGATAGTATTCAAAGCATTACCACTGATGTGTCTTATAACTCAGGATACAGCATAAGCTCATTCCTGCCCTAATTATGTTGATTTTATGTTATTTTCTGCTGTTAGTTGAAGAGCAATAAGCAATGCAGTGAATGCAGCAGCTCGCAGACAAAGAAAAAGTGCACTACAGTTCTGAAGTAAAGGAAAGGCATAATGTTCCACTGTAAATGTGAACCATTTTCTTGATAAGCTATTGTTAATCATAAGTTATATGCAAGGGTTGTCATTTTTTGTCATTTTTAATCTAAGTTTTGAAAATAAATACAAAGATTTTTTTTTTTAATGAATGTCAGTTTATTGGTTTAATGGTCAGATGCGTGATTATTAACTGTGAGGTTTACAGGGCTGAGGAAACCATGCTACAGAGTGGAAGTCTCTAGATTTACCACCTCTGCAAGGCCAGCAGAGTCCATGGGGAGCCAATGTGATCGCAGGGATGTGGTTTAGGGTGGCAGCACGGTTAATGGAGTGGTAGTGATTAGATTAACAGAGACTGCCAGGCAATGCAGTGTTTCTAATTGAGTTGGTGGGACATCCATGTGTGTTTTCCTGTGTGTGTTTGTGTCTTTAGGTATTGTACGCAGTAGTTGGGCTATAATTCTGCCCAGTTTTATCACTGTTATGGGTACTTCATGCTTACAAGCCCATGGAATCATTGCCTCATAAATTACATGTGCACACAACAGCTGTCTTTACTGTGTGAGAGCCTTGTGTTCATTCATGCAGCTCAATGTTGTAGCAGTAGTGTTGCTTCATGACAGCAATTTAGGTTAATGGCAGGTGATAAAAACCAAGTAAAGAAATAAACAGTCATTTATTTCATGCTGGTAAAACAAAGTGTTTGATGATCACCAACACACAGGTGCATGCACTTGTGTTGAATTCTCAGAGCATGCATGCATATAATCGTTGCCTAATGCAATGTTTTATTATCCCAATAAATGCAATAACACTTCCAAAAACAGTTAGAGAGATTAAAAACAGAATGGCCACCCCATGGGTTCAACTTCCAAAATAAAATAGGATTTTCGTATTTGGAAGAGATGCAGTAGAAGGATAAACCACAAGCAGCAGTATAAGACTAAAGGTTGGTGCAATGTAAAAATGAAAATTAGCATAAAAATAAAACAGAACTGAGGTCAGAAAGGAGCTTTTGTGGTTAATTTAAAAATATGGGAGAAATGGAGGTGAATGCTTTGCAAATTGCATAAGACTTTCATTTCTTTTAAACTCTTCAATACTTTATGTTTAGGCTTTGATTTGTCAAAATGACTGTTAAAACTTTAATTAGTGACACTGGTGTAGAACTGCACAATATGTCAAACCACAATCTTCATCATACTATCAGTGTGTGCAACACTGCAGTTACAATGAACTTCTTCGATGCAACATTTGATAGGAAAGTATATTTAAAGTGTCATGCCTTTATACTCTTGATATTGAAAATACTTTTTTCACCAGCTGAATAAACTCTGATTGCCCTGAATACCCACAGCTGAATTATATTAGTAGTGGCTGAGATGCTAAAGGTCCTGGAGAGTGGTGCTGCTATTGCGTAATAGGAAAGAATGAAAATTGTCAGGAAATTTTGTTTAAATCATAATCGATATTAGTCATCACAATTTTCAGCAATACTATCGCAATTACATACTTTTCTGATATTGTGCATCCCTACTCTAGTGTTGTATGAAATTCCACAAATCTCAGTTTATTTACTTAGTTTTATTTTGCTGCAGTCCCAGAAAATATAATGGATTATTTTCATATTTAGACAATTTATCAACAGTCCTCAGTTGATATTTTCCGATTGTAACATTTAAATGTATGCAGATGATACTTTAACTTATAAGCAAGCTTTAAACTTGTGTACTCATGTACCAGAATATATTTACAAAATGTTTAAAATATAGATAAGGTTAAATATAGGTTAAGGTTTGTATCCTCAAAGTCAAGCCAAAAAGTTTCCTTATAGATGAGGATGATGCTGCACTAAGAAATGATGAGCTTTTCTCTTCTGGAGAACAGGCTTGCAAAGGTACAGCGTTTCCATTTGTACAACCAAAAGCATCTTATTAAAGTAGTTTTCGAAAGCAAGACTGGGTAGCATTTTTAGGCCAGTAGAATGAGTTTATATATTATTAATTTACTAGGGATGTTCCCTATTGGTCAGATCCCAAGTGTTTCATCTGGGCTCTGATCTACCTTTGCTGGAGGGAGATTTCATTGACCTGAAGTGGCTGAAATTCAGCTGTGTACTACTGCTGTATTGTACTGTATCTTACCTGCTGCAGTTTCATAGCTATCAAATGTGATTCTGTGTTGTCACCTCAGACTCAAAATGACAGCTGGCACTGAAAGGTTGTCTTATAGTTATAAATAATACATGATAAAATAATGACCCACCTCTCTGTGAGAGTGTGACCATAGATATTGTGCACATAAACCTTTGTTTGTGTGTACACACAGCAATGTTTTGGTGTTTCAGTGAGACACTGCTGGAGTTATCTGGGTTAGAGAGGATTCATCTTTAATTTATTTGGAGAGATGCTTTTGAACTACAGTCCCTAAAAACAGGAAGTTAAAATTGTCATAAACTGCTGAGGAAGACATCTTTGTTTTTGATTGGAGATTAAAAGCACACAAATTATAAACCAGGTTTCAGGATTTACTGTCAATTTGAAAGAATTGTATATTAATCTGGCAATTTATTGTTGTTGACCACTTCAGGCCCCATTCAAACCCATTAATACACAGCTTCCTTTTATTAGAACACAAATCTGAATTGAACAAACAGTCACACATCCAGGTCAGAGTGGGATTCATTTTCTTGCCTGAAGATGCCCCTACATGAGAACGTTGAGGAAAAGATCTGTACATCTTGGCCCTTTCTCACATATTAAAACACTTGCATGTAAATGAATATGTTGTAGTTTCTACAGAAATGTCTGTTAACAGAAATTTGTATTGCCTGTGTAAGGTTATGAACCTTAAAGGAACTAAAACTCATGTTACCAATTCTCATACCCTTATTCATAAATTGATGCTAAAGAGAAGGGATAATCTGTGAAGGATTTCTGCTGAAAATTTTTGAATGAAGCTTTTTCTTTCCTTCAATACTGATCCAAGTCACTCAAGATAAACATTTTGCCAATACTAAGACTTATTCTGATGCATCCATTTCTTACAACAGAGATTTGCTTTACTAGCACTACATACCATGACAATCACATTTTAAAACAACTGTTGGTTAGAGCATTGTACCTACAGTAGAAAAAGAGATACAGCAACAAAAAGATAATATAAAAAAGGAAAACACTGAGTACACTGAAGATCTTTTCCATATGTATGTTTGAAATCTAAGTGCTTTTACAGTGAGTTTTTAAAAATTTATTTTGTTCCTTAATCTTCTTTTCGGTGCATAAAATTTCACATTTAAATATATTTGTGGTTTTGGTTGTTGCTCTGAAAATTTCAGACTCTAATAAATAGCAAGTGAGACAGCTTTAATATTTAAGTATTTACATACTGCTGATATGTTTGCACATTGCATCACAATTTTGTTGACATCTGAATTTACATCACGGCTGACGTACACCTAAAGGCAGTAGGTCAGCATCAGTGAAGAGGAATTGGGTTTCTTCATTGATCAATCAATGAGTGAATCTGTATCCTCATTCAGTAAAATAGGATCAGGATCCACTTTTAAATTTTTATTAATTTCCTTTCAGCTGACTGTTATTCACCAATTTTCATTGGTCCATCCCATAAAATTTCCTGCAAAATACTTTAAAGTTTGGGGTAAGAATAATTTTGGAAGGCTCTGTACTGCACCACTAAGGTTCAGCATTCTATATTAACTATGCAAAAAGGAAAATTTGTAAATATCATAATGAATTGGACGGGGCAACAATCAAGCAAAGAGATGAAAGTTACATGCATTGTAATAAAGGTTTATTGGTTAGCAGGAACTGACCTTGTTTCTCCTATTTTGCAGTCCTTGCTGCTGATTCGCCAGGAGATGGTGGTGTCCCAGAAGAAGCTTGGCGAGTTTTGCGAGGCTCTGAAGCAGTACCTGAAGAATGTCTCTGCTCAGAGAGACTGCTTTCAGTAAGTCTCATTAATGCTCTACATTTTTACAACTGCTGAGCTGCACAGAACAGAACTGTAACCCTGTTTAAATAATTAATGTGCTCCATTTTAGGAGTCAAAACCTCACAATATTCCTCACTTTATTTAGTACTACCTCACACATTTCTTCCACTGGTGTCTGGTTGTTCCATTATTAGTAGTTTGCGTTCCTGCACATATACCAAAAACAGTTCCATATTTGGTATGCATTTCATTCTTTTGCATCGGAAATCTGAAAATCAGCTGCAACTCCCTACTGTTTTAGATCAATGAAAAAATTATACTCAGTACAAATGATAAAGCAGCTATTTTATGGTCTGATAAAGAGATGATGTAACTATTGGAAACCTCCTGCATCTCCCACTCAGATTCGGCTACCGTATGCTATGAAATATCCACAGAGATTTCCCCAAATCCCAGACTTAATATTCTCCATGTATTGTCCAGAGTCTTGTTCAGTTCCTGCCCTTGGCAAAACGTAAAGGTTCTGTCTCTCCTGTACAACTTTTCATATTACATATTCAGCCACCATTTACTGAACTAAATGGTAAAGTGACTGCAGGAGGAACAGAAGCAAAGGTATAAATCTTAGCGGCTACATCAAACACCAAAAGGTTAAATGAACAGGGTACTGCCAGATTCATTCTAGGACATGTATTACACTCCCACCATCCTTTTTAAAACACAATTTCTTGTATTGTACAGAAACAGCTTGTTGGTTTTAAGATAGTTTATGTGTTTTAATTGAAATCTAAAGAAAGGATTTTCACTACAAGGCAAAAAAACATTTAAATTAAACGTAAGAAGTCCCTAACTGGTTTAAGAGAGTGCACAACTGGATCTCAGTTTTTCGTTATTTATTTATTTTTTTAATTAAAGAAGGTCCCAAAGGAACATCTTTTTAAAGAAGGCAAAGGAAAAGATGGTGCCATATTTACAAATGACAGAAATTTTACATGTAAAACAAGAAAAAAGGATGTGTAAACCACATAACTAAACTCCAACATGTTACTCAAACAGGCAAAAATCAACAGAAACAGCAGCAGGGTCACACTGAAGTTGAACACTTAATATTAGAACCACCAGAGGGGATCGTTTTGATTATGTTGGAGGAGCCTCAACAAGGATGAAGATGAAGTAGGATAAAAGGGCAACAAAAAAAACTTCTGAGTTGAAAAGATGGCTCTAATGGAACAACCTGGGTTGTACTTCTTGGTAGGGATGGGCAGTTTTTGTGCCATTTAACGTTGTGGTAAAATTATTTTTATCGTCGTAAGATTTTTAACTTATCACAACAATAAACTACACATAATTTTTAGAAACCGCAAAAACTAAAAACAATCATAGCTACATTATATATTTTTATTTAGTTTATAAAATAAATATGTCTGTAACAAAACCTTTCTCCCATTATTGTGGTATTAACAAATACAAATAATTTTGGTTTCCTGCATAATCAGTGTTCATATGGGTATTAACATCATAATTAGCTACTTATGGCTGCTTTAACCCCAAGTATGGAGAAGTAAGTGAGGGGTTTTGTTTCTTGTGACTTTCAGGTTTGTGCTATGTTCTGTCAGAAAAAAATTCTCTTTGAGTTGCATTGAATTTACTGTTCACTCCTGCAGAACTCCTAGGATTTGAATGCTTGTCAGATGTCAATAAATAGCACCAACAGGTACAAACAGCGTCAGAGTCAACCTGCTGTTACTGTTGGTATTTTTTTGTTTCAGCAGGTTTTGGCGGAGAAATGGCTAAGAGAATTTGTTAGTGGCGGAAGGTTATTACTTGTAAATGTTTTTCAGTCCTGCTTTTTTATATTTCATAAAGTGTTTTATAAAAGGTTGTTTTCTCTCTGCTTTCCCAGCTCATTATCTTTTAATATGCATGCATGAACAACACTTTATTAAACCCTCAAGTAGAGTCTAAAATGCACAGCTTATTTCTTCTGAGACCATGTTGCAGTTCCCCCACTACCCTCTAGAGTTCCAGAGAAGAACTGCATGTTCAGGCAATCTAAATAGGTTTTCTCATATTAGGTTTTTTTTTTCCTAGTATATATAACAGTTTAATTACTGTGCAAAATTTGAGAAAAATAGACCTCAAATGGAATTTTTACATTTTAATTTTATTGCAGCAGTTTAGTTGACATTATCGTTTTTTCTGAATCAACTGTTTATAACACAGGACAAAGTAATGTCAGTTGGATGTATTTAAGTTGCAAGAAGTACATAATTTCCTTAATTATTGTTCATATGGTTATTAATAGCACAAATTAGCTACTTAAATCAATGATACCAATGGCTTCTTTAACCTCATGATTGGAAACCTTGATGCTTCCTTAGCAATTTAATGCCCAGTCAGTCAATTTTTGTTGAGTTAAATTACCAAGTCATTTCAGGACCAGGACACAAAAAATTAAGTAAATAAAAATAGCCTATTTTATACACAGTCCATTAGTATCCAATACAGATTTAGATTTTCCATATTTCATTGAATCCAAATAAATTCAGCCACAATAATAAAAATTACATTGCAGTGGAAAAATAAACATAATGAAAAGTTGCAATCCAGACTAATACTAATGATGTTCCAGTTCTTATTTATCAAAGGCAAACAAATGGGTTTTTAGCCTTGATTTAAAGGAACTCAGTATTTCAGCATCTTGCAGTTCTCTGGAAGTTTGTTCCAGATTAGTGGAGCATAAACACTGAAAGCTGCTTCTTCATGTTTAGTTCTGGGGATGCAAGCTAGACCAGAACCAGAAGACCTGAGTGGTCTGGAAGGCTGATACAACAACAACAGGTCTTTAATGTATTTTGGTGTTATGTTAGTTTATAATTCACTGAACGGCTTAAGTATTTTAAAGTCTGTTCTCTGAGCTACAGGGAGCCAGTGTTAGGACTTTAGAACTGGGGACCTGTGCTCTATTTTCCTGGTCTTAGTGAGAACGCCAGCAGCAACACTGTTGCAATAATCAATTCGACTAAAGATAAACGCATGGAGTTTCTCAAGATCCTGTTGAAACTTTAGTCCTTTAATCATAGAAATGTTCTTCAGGTGATAGAAGGCTGACTTTGTAACTGTCTTTATGTGTTTCTGAAGGTTCAGGTCTGAGTCCATCACTACATCCAACTTTCAGGCTTGATCACAAGTTTCGAGCTGCATTTGTTCTTTCTCTGTTCTTCAATTCCTTCAACCATTATTTATTGAAATATCCATCACAATCAATGTGATAGGTATTGTCATAGACAGTAAAATTCCAAAAAAAATTCAAATACAGTCTCATGCAGCCTTGTTCAATATTTCATTCCAACATAGTTATAATTCATTTTAACAAAATTTAAGTTAAAACACCCCAGTTGAGCTCTAAAAAGAAGACTTAAATCAAAATCCATTTTAACAGTCTGTTTCAAACCTACTAATTTTGATACATGCATATTAGAAACATTAAGTTTTCCATTTGATGCCATGTTATGCATTTCAACAACATAAAACTGGTGGCCTGGCAGCCATGTTCACTGTTATTCCCATCCTAAGCTTCGATGGGTTTCATCCTCCTTAAAGTCTTATGTTTATTCAAATTAGCCTTTCTGGCAGAACAAAACAGATTCTAATTATTCTCATGAACCCTTGGTCTTATTTTCCCTTCCAGTGTCTCAATGCATGGTTAAACTGGCACTATAGAAAGAACTAGAATAGATCCCATGTTAATTATGAGCACCTTGTTGGATTCCTGCTTCAACACATTTATGCTCCTCTGAAAGCAATAATGTAGCATGTTGTTTGCTACTGTGAAATGTTTGAGTGAAATCCAAAACTAATATCTGCCATTTACTCATACTGTTCTGATTAATTCTTGCTCTTTATGGATATAAGGCTCCACATCTTGATGTGAAATTTCTTTAGATGCTTCCCATCATCTTTTATCAGATGTCTTGTTTCACTGAAATATTATCTTTTTCTTGACACGTTTTCTTCTGTTTATTGTCTAACTCGTCTTTTCTGCACCACTTTCCCCTATTTACCCCTCTCTCTTCCATTATTGCTGTCTTCCTGTATAATTAAACAAATGTGCACATCCATCTCTTCCTCTCATCTTGTCGATTCTTCTTTAACTCATTTCCCTCTCCTCCAGTGTGACAGCGGTTCGTCTGCCAGATGGTTTGTCCTTCGTTGTCTACGAGTTCTGGGATGGAGAGGAAGAGTGGAAGAGGTGAGTGTTGAAGAAAACTAAGATCAAAATATTTCACTCCAGATAATATGAAATGGATAACTTGGGATTTAAAAATTGGGTTGTGTGAGGTGCAGTGCCTTGCAAAAGTGTTTTAACCCTTCACATTTTTCCCACATTGTATCAACTTTCATGTATTTTGTTTGGATTTTATGTGATAAACCATTACAAAGGAGCACATGGCTGAGGAGGAAAAAAAAAAAAAAGATTTAAAAAATATTATGAATTAAAATCTAAAGATAGCCTAAATAAAACCAAGGGTAATATCTGTATTCAGAAGTTACCTAATAAGAAAAGTGTCCATCTGTTTTTTAAAGTGAGCATTAACTCAGTTGTGTCAAAGGTATGTTGGAGAACATTAGTGAACAAACTACATCAGGACCACTGAGGCACAGAGACAACTCAGACATTAAGTTTGAATGGAAGTTCAAAATCTTAAGCTTAGGGTGTTTTAGAGAGCACTTTTCAATTCAGAATCTGAAAATAATGCATGTATTGGTAGAGGTTAGGGACCACATCTGCTTGTGAATAGCTAAAATCCACAAATACTTGAGATCCCCTATAAAAACGCTTATAACTGTCTAATAGGTCAAACACCAAACATACATTAATACACACAGTGGAAACAATCTTAGCACTACTGCATAACCTAACATCGACAGTCTTCCTTATTCCTGCTGTTGGGATACAGCTAATCAGCACTAAGGAAAATGAATGGTGCTCCTGGATTGGTTGCATTGCAAACGCCAGCCCATAGCATGTCAAGTTGCATTGCGCCTAGGTATTTCAGCTTCCCAAGCTGTAATTTCTTTTGAATATTTTAGATATGGTTTTACAAAAAAAAAAATTTCAAGAATAATTTGGTGTTACATTTGATAGAAAAATCTGAATAGATGAATCCGTGAATGAACCGCTAATAGGCGGGGGCGGGGGTCCACTGTATGGCACAACAAGTTGAGGCAGGACGAATATTAAGCTGAGAACCAACCAGTAGGCCCATGGTAACTCTGGAGGAGCTGCAGAGATCCACTAGACAGGTGGAAGAACCTCTTGACCAGACAACTATTAGTCATGTGCTTGAAAAATCTGGCTTTTATGGAAAAGGGGTAGGAAGAAAGCCATTGTGGAAGGAAAACTGTAAGAAGTCTTGCTTGCCGTTTGCCACAAGCCATGAAGAGGACACAGCAAATGTGAAAGAAGGTGTTCTGCTCAGATGGGGCAGAAATTGAACTTTTTAACCTACAATTAAAACATTAGGTGTGGGCAAAAATTACTGCACATCACCAATAACACCTTCCCCACTGTGAAACATGGTGTTGGCAGAATCATGATGTGGGCATGGAAAATCTGTAAATGAGTATTCAGTATTGAGTCATCATGAGCAAAGACATTCATATTGAGTACTTTTGAGTCAGCATTCTGGCTTATCTGAAAGGATGTTTGAGCCATTTCTTCCTGCAGCACTGTTTTCCTTATTGATTGGTGAACAGCAAATAAAGAAAGCACTTGCTTTTCTTCCATTAATGTCCTGAGTCTGTTGGACAAATTCCCTTTCCCACATTTAATTAGCATTCCTCAGCTGCATCAGATCATTGTGATTTAGTGATGGTGGGCACAAGGAGAAGTTGCTGATCCAGCTGATCTGATTTCTGCTCTACTGCTCACAACATCTCGCTACCATTAATATTTCAGGTCTTACTGTAAAGGCTAGGAGCCGTGCTAAGCGATTTGAAACATGCATCCTTTTGAGTGGTTGTGTGTAAATGCACTCTCACCTTTTCCTCCGACTTCAGGCATCTTCAGTCAGTTCCCAACAAAGCCTTTCAGCATGTCAAGGTGGACACACTGTGCCAGCCTGAGGCCATCTCCTCTGTAGCAGTGCCAGGTTAGTAAAATGGCAACTAAATGATGGAAAATTACCTTTATGGTCTTGACTTTCACTTGGAGCTATTGCCCTTCAATTTTAGCTCACTGTCATCACCAAAATGTCATTTTTTTTCTATTTAAGAGTAAAATATCCATTTTAATGATGAAGCAACTGAAAATATTTGACTAGATACAGAGCTGCATAGCTCTGACTTAACATGAGATATAATGATCTTAAAACAATGCTGGTGAGAAGCAGACTTTCAACTAACTTTGCCAGCAGTTGAACAAATCAGGATGTCATTGGCCAATAAATCACTGACAGCATGGCTGCTGCCTTTGAACCAGCTGAGACAATTTGTCATCTTCTATGGCTACATCCTGAGCAAAAGGCTGGAGTCAAGCACCCAGAGTTTATATTAATGTTTAAAGTGGTCTTTAATAGCTCCCAGGCTTTACATTTTTCAGAACTTTGGTTGTAATCCTCCATTTTCAGAACAATACCATGAAAAAGTATTTCTCTGAAAGATTGCTTCAATTGGCCATACGAAATGTTTTAGAACACTTATTTTATATCAGACAAATATAACCAAAGTAAATTACAAAAAGCAGTTTTCTTAAGACAAAAAAAAATCTATTTAAACCAACCTGGCCTTGTGGGAAAATATTTTTCTACTTATTAAAGCATGAATTAACTGTTTAATATTTTGTGGGTCGGTTTAACTAGCCAATGCAAGGCCAGGGTAACCAAGAAATCACAGTTGAAACCAAACATTTACATACACTACATAGTTATACAGCATCTAAAGTACCTCTGAATTCACTTGCCTCAGTTAAGGTCAGTGTTCATGATTCTACAATATAAAATAGACTCCATTTATGTTTGGGCATAGCATTGGTGCTGGATTTGATGATGATTTGCAGATTAACCCTCGAATATTTTTTTTTTTTAATTTTCTCTGTAAAGACGTTAGCAAATTCATTGCAGGCCCTGGTAGAGTGGAGTTCAGATGCTACAGTCTTTTGAATTTTCCAAGCTCTTTTTTTACCAACAACCTGATACAAAGAAACATTTTGTTCCCATTATTTTAGCTGAGAGAAAATAGGATTTTAGCACCAACAAGCTGAATCCCTAAGAGTTTTTTTATACACCAACCAACCAGTCTTCCCTATGACTGTGGAGGACAAACATCTGATGTTAGTTTTCAAAACCCTAATTATGTGAGAAACTGCATTTTCTTTTTAGCTGTAAGTCAACTGCCTTAATTGACAACAGAAATAACAGCGTATAATGAATCCATTTTAATGAGTTTCACTTTTTAAATTCAAATGGGGAATAAATTTACATTTCAGTAATATTCCAGTTTGAGATGCACCTGTGAATTGCAAGTGCAGATAACAGACTAAATGCTTAAACAATAATCAGAACATTTTAACCAGAACCTTCAGTACTCCGTTGACGTTTGACTGAAGGCTATTGTCCAGCAACACAGCACTTTTTGACCAAATAACTCACCTACAAAACACATCACCTTTCAATCTGCTTCTCATTATATCTTACATATGTCTCTTTGTCCAATCTCAGAGATTTCCTAAACTTCTTCTACATTCCTTCCTGCAGCCGCCTGGTGCAGCGTGAACAGAGATTGAGCATGATGATGGTCGACTACACGCCAAGACTCCTCCTGAACACTTTCTTTTATTCCCTCCTCCAACCCGTTTACTGCCCCTCCCCCACCCCTTTATCTGTCAACTCTTTTTGTAAGTACATGTTTACATAGTGCAAAGGAAGGGCATCATCTGCAGAGAAAAATTGAATAAACGGTGCATTAGACAACGTGAGAACACGAAAAACATGTTGGCAATAGGATGATTTGATCATTAAAGTATCTCTGAGTCACTTTGAGGTGGAGTTTATGTAGCAAGGAAAATGAGGTTGTTAGGCATGTAGCAAATTCAATTTTTTAGTTCAACATCTGATCCCCTCCCGTCCCCCTTAAAGTTGGTGTCACCATAAACTGCTTATCCCTGTAACCTTCATTAGCAAGTTGCTGCTGACTCTACACATCTGAAAACATTACCCTTGCCTCGGCCATTTTAAGTTCACAGTGAACAGATTAGGACCATCAGCAGCCATAAATGTCAAATTAGTTTGCAATCTCAGGAAAAATGCAAACCTCTGGTGGCTGCCTTACTAGTTTAGTTTATGAAAAAGCTGGAAATAATTATAAAGAGGAAATTAGGACGATAGAAAATCTGACTTTAGAAGCTCCCAACAGTCCCACACCAAGATGACAAATGTCCTCAAAGGGCCGGTGTGGCAGAATGTATGGATAAAACCCATTAACAAATACTGCGGTCTCTGTATTTGATGAGTACTTCTTGAAATGAAATATTGAACATCTTTTCACAATTATGTAATTTGATAGTATACAGATAACTGCTTTTATATGATTGATAAAGTAATATTTAAGCACACAACTGTTACCTTGAAGGTTCCATTTATGTGGCCATCTTGAGTCTGGTGAGCTGGATTTGGCCCCCAGGCCTTGAGTTTGACACGTGCTGTATTGATATAAAATTTAGGTCTGTTCCATGTTGTAGGAAATAGTTGTGATAAACCAGTTGGTTTTTCTGCTCGAAATACTCAATAACACCTTCCAGAAACAACGCTGCAGTATACATTGCATCCATGTCAGTCTTACTTTACAGAGCAGCAAACTAACTGAGAAATAAGAAGTTCAGAGGAAATTAAATTTACTTCCCTGCATGCAGCCCAGAAACTAGTCTTAGGGATGCTGCATGTCAGATTTTCCTTGATCTTCCAAACTGTTGCTACATATCGTTACTGGGCCTTAAATTGCCTGATTTGTAGCCACAATTAATAGTACTTCTAATTTTCATACCTCAGTGTAGCCAATCTTCAGCAGACCAGTCTTAAAACTTGTCTATTTGACAAAATTAAGACTATTATTTTAATGAGCTTCCTGATGAATAATGGCTGCTATGGGTGTAATGAGTAAATAAGGTTTTGCAAAACTGAGCAACATGACCGAAAAACAGCCATTTTGTGGAGAGGAAGACCCGAAAGGAGCCAATGAGGAGATGTTACTTTTCACAAAGATGCAGTGATACATTTTCGTTTTTCATATAACTTCATTTTATTCCCTCAATTTATGAGCAGATTTTTTTTTGTTGTTGTTGGTAAAAAGATTTTGCAGAAAGAAAAAGTAAAGCACCTTGCTGCTTTTCATGCAACTCACTTGGTTTAATGTTTTGCCTTGTTCTAAAATTGGTGATGGGTAGCTCATTAGCTGTGACTGTCTAGCAGAGGTTGTACATATTGAAACACAGTGTTCTATTCTGATTATAACTGTATTTATTGACATGTCTCAGTGATATGGTGTAAATTCTTCCTCGGTGAAAGTGGTTTTACAGGTGCGGCAGTTTCTCTTCAGTTTGTTTAAAATCTGTAACAATAAAATCTGATCTTAAAGCCTTAAAACAAAAAAAACACAGTGAAGCAGGTTTTGAAAGTTTACTGGAACTTTGATTTCAAGTAAACATGTTTGTGTGAAATAGACTTTTGAAACTTGTCCATGACCACTGCAGAAAAACAACCACAGTTGACATATGATCATATTTACACAATGTATTTCACTTGTATGAAAAAAAATATCAATGAGTACAGTTACTATGGCATTGTCACAAGACCCTGATGTAAGAGTTTACATACCTGCATGGGTGTTTTTCCACAGAATACACAATGCTTCACTTGAAAGTTCAGCTGTAAATTAAATGAAAATTGTAATTATGTGAAAAAAATATGAGTCTCGGGTTTTTTCCAGTTTTTGGGAGCCTGAGAAGACGATCAAACTTGACTATCTAGAGGAAGTAAAAGTCGTAACAAGGTTTCCGTAGGTGAACCTGCGGAAGGATCATTAACGTGAGCACTCACCTCGTTTCACTTGGGGTGAAACAAAGGAAACCGCTACCATCAGCCCACCACTGTAAAAATCAGACTCAAAAAGCACAATGTAAAAAAATATATATAGTGACTTTAACATGGAAGTATTTGGAAATCTATAGTATTACCATTGGTTTTTACCTCAGTCCTTGTTTGACTCACTTTCATCTGCCTTCTGCTTCTTATCCAAGAGAGACAGTCGTTAGTAGAAAGTTCAGCATCAGTCCTCACTGGCACCTATGTCAATCCAGCACTGCTTCTTTCTTTTAGGGTGCTGGGCTGCCCTGAGAAGGGTCAGGAGTCATGCAGATGCAGAATGATAATATCTGAAATACATTTGTTACTGTGGACTTCTAATACAGGCGTGATGCCAAGTCTATGAAATGTCTTTAGTCACCTCTTAAGAGTTTTAAAGGAACCCTGTGGGGGGTTTGATCTCTTGAGGAGCTATAAATTGTGGTTTTAGAACTGGGCCTTTTGAACAGTTAAAGATTAGGTACCATTTAAGGCATTATTAAAGTTTTGAACAGTCATTTTTAAAAGTTTTTTGTCTCCTTGTTAACAGCCCATTTTAACATTGCTGAGACCATGACTCTATAGCACACCCTACTTTCCAAACTGCAATAGTACATGTCTTGTTGGATTCAGATCCATGTTAAAAATGTTTGAAAGACTAAAATCACAGTACTAAACCTTATTTAGTGACAACTGTGCTTAATATAAACTTCACCAAAAACAGATTTAAAGCTAATGACAGAGCAAAATGTAAAAATCAAAAGTGGAAACAAATGAAAAAAATAAAATAAAATATCAAACACAAAGCTTTTGTCTGACTACACATAAATGTGAACAATTAAAAATTAACAGTTGTGGAAGCAAATAAACATGAAAGCAAAAGATTTTTCAGGAACACATTTATCTGCCCAGACAGGATAAGAATGAATCACATGATTTATGTTTACTTGCATTGCTCACATTTACACATTTTAATGCTGATCCAACATTAAACCTACTTGTGGGTCCTCTGCCGGTCTGAGCCTAGCTTTACTAAACATACCAACAGTTGACTCCTCCCCATCTTTGACTAATTTATAGCTTTTTATATGACAATGCATTGCATCTATCAACAGTTGATTGTATACTTCAACAGCCTAAGAATATTTAAACTCTTCTTAAAAGGTATGAGATTTTATGAAGTTGCTGAGGTCCATACAGATTCCATGGAGTTCAGTTCTTTTCTACCAAAATACATACATTTTTCTCTCTGTAGATGCCACTGACACAGACTTTGGGTCATTGAATGCATCAGTAAAAAATAAATATTTGTTCTATCCATCCTACAAACTACCATCTAACATAGCGGCACAAAGACTTTGCACAACATTAATCTAATTAAACCATATATGACTGGAGCCTGAGCTGCCTGAGCCACTATGCCAACAATAATGCAAACACGAGCAATCTAGCTGGAAAGCCAAAAGAGATGATTGTAAATTTCAGGCACAATGGAGATTCATTTGTTTTAACCATTAATCTGAATTGGTTTGAGGAAATGGGAAATGTAACGATTGACAAGTCTAAACATGTATGTAGTTTTTAAACCTGTTTTTTCATTGGTTGTAAGGTTTTAAAGCAGTTATTTGGCTACAATGCATTCCCAATTTGCTCAATTTTTGCAGTGTTGTATTCAATCTTTGCTGTGCATTAAGCCATTTTAACCCAAAAAACCTGTAAAAATGCGTTGTTTTGAAGAAACTCCCACAGGGCACCTTTAAGTTCTTACATTTGAAAATAGGAATTAGTCAATATAGAGATCATGTTTGCTTTCCAGAAGAAGCTGAAGTACTCCAGCAAAAACAAAGCCATATAGCATGAATTGGTGTTTACCTACTGCTTACTGAAAGCCATAAGCTTTTTGGTGTTCAGTGCAGCCCACACAGTCTAATCAAGGATTCTGCTTTCTTTGGGTTAAAGTTGATGATGATTTAGCTGTTAAAAAAAATGTTTCCTCTTGATACATTCCTTAACGTCCCACAAACTGTGTTCTTTTTCTACCCCCCTCCCCCCTCAATGCTTTGTCATACAATGAAAGAGTTATGCCACTGAAGTGTTTTCACACCACTATGGAGTGAATGTTTGTCAGGAAAAAAAAAAAAAAACACAAAACACCATCTGATGTCCCTGTTGGTAACATCAGAGTCTCTCGTCAAGTGATACAAAAAGCCAATCAGGAATTTGCCAAACTATGTGACATCAAGGCCATAACTCTTCCTTTCTATGGCTGTGTTCTTTTCTATCCCTCTATTGAGTGCATGTCAACTGAATGTCCAGTAATGTAGTATTAGGCCATGCTACTCTTCTATAGGTTTTGTGCATTTCTTACCTTATTTATTTTCTAGTATTCCTATGAAGAAAACAGAGACTAAAACTGTATTATATAAATACATATATAAGAAAGATGACATAAAAGAATGAATTATCACTTCTATGGCAATGTTTGATGAAATATTAATTCTTATTGTATGTTTCAGTAAAACTGCTTTCTCTTCAAATGTAGAGACTTATTGCAGGGATGCAAGTATGATCTTTGGTCTTTAAAGAATATCTTGTTGAAATTCTAGATGATGTAGAGTGATACAATTCAATAAAACTATAAAGCTGAAAATTGTGCTGATGGGAGCCTTTAATTGGGGCGGGGGGAGAGGGGGGGTAATTCACCACAGCTGGTGAATGAACTGGTTTTTATCTGGTTGTAATAAAAAAAAATAAAAAATAAAAAAAAATTAAGAACTGCCTTTGTTTTCACAATAAGAAAGCCACTAAGGATCCACATTAGTGTTACTTACAAATGCTCAATAACTTGTGCTGGTAAAATCATGAATTACATGTGATTAACAACATTTTTGGACTACCAAGTTAAATTTCCTTAGACACACTTAGGCCTGCTTAATGTACAAACAACAAAATCATTTAAACAGAACCTGTCTGAACATGTGAAATAGGATAAAAGATTACAAAAACAGACATCATGCCCTGATCCAAATAAATTCAAGAACCAGAGAAACAAAATTAACATTTGTCAGTCTGATGATGTTCGTTGTCAGACTGATTCTAAAGCTTAGACATAAATGGAGAGATCCCAAAAGGACAAAACACCCAAAGTACTGCATGCCTCACTTGTCTCAGTTTAGGTCTGCATTCATGAATCAACAATTAAGAAGGAACTGGGCAAAAATGGTCTCCAAGGGGAGGTCAAGGACCAAAACCACTGCTAACGACTAAGACACATCTCAGATTTTCCAAAAGCATCCTGATTATCCAAAAGACTTGTGGAAAAATGTTCTGTGGGCTGACAAGACAGAAATTTTGTTTTTCTAACAGAACAGCCTGAAGGGCAACGTCAGGCCATCAGATTGCGACCTTAAGTTCAAGCCACTTGGGTTATGCAGCAGGTTAATGAACCAAAGCAAATCGCTGCCAGTTATCACAAACACTGAATGCTGGTTCCTGGCCAGTAACGGTTGGAAGGAAATTACTTTCTAACATGGGACTGCATTGGTTTAGATAACTTTCAGTCCTAATAAGCTAATCATTTGAAAGCAGTTATTGTTTTTAAAAATCAGGAAGACCTGAAAATATTCCCATTTACACATTCATTCTCAAATCCATACAAATTGTATAATGGATTAAAAACTGTTCATTTGTGTTTTAATTGTATTAATTTTTTGAGATATTTGGACTAGAGATGAACCAGTCAATCTACCAGAGTGGAATAGGCCAATTTTGCCTTGATCAGCCCTTATGGGTGATCAAAAAGTCCTGTCCAGGATCAGAAGGTCCAAAACAGAAAGGTTTTGCTATACATTGAATGTATCAAACCTAAGAATGCTACAGCTTTTGGTCTATAAATTTATCAGTGAACAACATGTAGTTTGATGCATTTTTGAGTTTAATAAATTATCAGATAAAGATTAGTGACATTCTTTGTTGCATGGATGGGGATGACTGAAATTCCTTTATTTTTCAAAGGATTCTGCTCCACCATTTCTTTCACACACACACACAAAAAACAAACAAACAAAAAAAAAAAGCTTGATTATGCAGCAGGATACAGTATGCTACTGTGAATAAAAACACAGTAGCATAAAGTTTTTTTTGTCACAGTGCAGCTACAATCAGTAACTGCACCTCAAGGAAAAAAAAAATCCTCAACATCAGTGTTGATTTACTGACTGTATCCCACTGCACTGAAAGCCTCAAGCCAAAAGCTGTAAAAGTGTGTGTGCTCAGTTCGGTTTTTGTTGTCCATCTTTCAAGAGCCATAAATGACCTCTGGAGGAGCAAAACAGTTCAAACTTATTCATAGAAGCTACCCTGAGACGTCAGAGGGAGGTCAGATCTTTCCAAGGAGCTCCATGACAGCAGTGGTGGTGCTCTGACCAAAAATGAAGGTTCCACAGAGCAGGGTCACAACTCCCCAAATCGTGAGGATGATTCTGGAGAATGTTGAAAGAAAAGAACTACATTAGAATACAAAAAGTTTACATCTCAAGGCAGTATGGTGCATTTCTCCAGGTAGAAAAAAAATTAAATAACATACTCAATACAAAAGTAGGTTAAAGTTGTAACTCAAAACTTTTAATTACGTTAAGGTCCCTTTTTCATTACAACCACAATATAATAAAAGTTTATTATTTGCATATCCTCTGTATTAGTAGATTAAAGATTGAAACAAAATATAAGCATTAATCAAATAATGCCCAGTTGTGGTTAATTTTAGGACTGTATAAAGGAAATCTACATTTTTTTCCCCACAAAAAGTTCTATTGGTATTTATTCTTTTTTTTTTGGTCAGCATAAGATTAGATTTAATTCACTACAGATCAACGCATATACCAACAAGCAGAAGCAAAACTCCAGATTTATCTGTCTGTCTACCTACCTGAGCCTCAGCTATAACCATAAGATTTGAATCACAACCAGAAGAATGAGATGCAATTTTTCCTGACACATCCCACTGGAAGTAGGGCTGACCCAGAACTTGCTGGAGGGACTATATATCCCGTATGGCCTGGAAACAACTTGGGACCTTTCAAAAACAAGCTGCAAAGTGTTGAGGGTTATCTGGGTTGCCCTTCTGGACTTGTTACCACGGCAACCCAATAAGCATAAATTACTGGATGGTTGTTGACATAAATTACTTTTAATCTTTATCAATAATCTAGGACACTACTGTGATGCAAGTATTGCTCAAAAGGAAACACTACTGTCACTTGAGTTTTACACTACAACTGAAATTGCAACAAATGCAAGCATTTGATTTCAGTCTTGTTTTTTGTTCCTAAAAAACTATGTGCAAAAAGGGAGGGAGGAGGTGGCTTAAAATATAGTAAAATATCTTCATACATACACAGATAAGAGACCAAAATACTGCTATTGCAGTACATTTTGTCCTTACTATTGAGGCATTTATCTTCATACATGTAATCTATTCCAGCAAAATTAAGCATTTAAGGTAAAAAAAAAACAAAAAAAAAAAAAACAGGATTTATTTTTGTTCTTTTATTTTCTATTGAAAACAAGCTGATCCATAGGTGGTTGGCTCCTTGGTTTAATTCAGAGCTGCATACTTTGAAGCAGAACACTAGGAAATTTGAGAGAAAATGGTGCTCTACATATCTAGTGGAGTCCTACTTGCAAAAATAGTCTACTGCTGTACAAAAAGACCCTTCACCAGGCTCGAACATTGTATTTTTCATCATTAATAGAGGAAATAGGAATAATCCTAGGTTTCTTTTTAGTACAATTGCCAAACTTACAGAGTCGAGGCTCTGTTGAGCCATAAATTCCCCCAGCTCTCAGAAGTAATGACTTTATAGAATACTTCTTAAATAAAATTGATTCTATTAGAAATAAAATTATTGGCATCCTCCTGAACCTGATTACTTCATCCTCAGTAAGTGAGGCAGCACTGAATGTAACTCTTGAACCTGAAGTGTGTTTGGACTGTTGTGAGTCAGTTGAGCTTCCTGAATTATCAAAAATATTAGCTTCTTCCAAACCTTCGACTTGCATGTTGGACCCCGTCCCAACCAAATTATTTAAAGAGGTGTTCCCTTTGATTACTGCCTCCATTTTAGATATAATTAATCTATCTTTAGTAAATGGACATGTACCACAGGCTTTTAAGGTAGCTGTAATTAAACCTTTACTTAAGAAACCTTCTCTAAATAAAGATGACTTAATTACAAACCTATATCTAATCTTCCTTTCTTATCTAAAATCCTTGAGAAAATAGTTGCTAATCAAGTGTGTGAGCATCTAAAAAGTAAGGACCTGTTTGAAGAGTTTCAGAGCTCATCATGGCACTGAAACAGTACTTGTGAAAGTTACAAATTATATTCTCTTGGCCTCAGATAATAGACTTGTGTATGTTCTGGTTTTGCTTGATCTCAGTGCTGCTTTTGATATAGTTGACACCAATATTCTCTTAGAAAGGCTTGAACATGTTGTAGTTATCAAAGGAACAGCTGGAATAGGCTGGTTTAAATCTCATCTGTCAGACAGATTCCAGTTTCTTCATCTGAATAATAAATCTTCTCACTAAGGTTACTTGTGGAGTACCACAGGGTCCTGTGCTTCTTTTTACTATATAGAATTTCCACTGTTATGCTGATGATACTCAGCTATATCTAGCCATAAATCCTGATGAATCCAAGCCGTTAGATTACAGGCATGTCTTGAGGACATCAAAACTTTGAGGACACAAAGTTTTCTTCTTTTAAATTCTGACAAGACAGAAGCTGTTGTTTTTGGACCAGAACATCTCAAAAAGACACTGCTTAGTCAATCACTTGGTCTGAATGGTATAACACTGGCCTCTGTTGATAAAGTAAAGAACTTCAGTGTTACTTTTGACCATATGTCATTTAAGTCTCATATAAAAAAAGTTTCTAGAATTTCCTTATTCATTTCCGAGATATTGCAAAAAATTAGAAATATCCTGTCCAGGAGTGATGCTGAAAAACTAGTCCATGAATTTTTTACTTAAGAGGCTGGACTAACGTAATTCTTTACTATCAGGATGTCCACAGAATGTCATTAAAAGCATTCAGTCGATCCAAAACGCTGCAGCAAGAGTTCTGGTGTAAAAGAGAGCTCATATTTCTCCTATTTTAGCTTTTCTTCATTGCTCCCTGTTAAATCCAGAATAGAATTTAAGGTTCTCCTTCTCACATATAAAGCCCTTAATAATCAGCTCCATCATACAGAGTTGTATGTGTTTTTATATATATATAGTATGAGTTATATATCACCATTGTTCCATATGTTCCTAACAAAGCACTTCGCTCTCAGACTGCAGGTTTACTGCTGGTTCCTAGAATTTCTAAAAGCAGAATGGGAGGCAGATCCTTTAGTTATCAGGCTCCTCTCCAGTGGAACCAGCTCCTAGTTTTATTCCGTGAGGCAGACACCCTGTCTACTTTTAAGACTAGGCTTAAAACTTTCCTTTTTGATAAAACTTATTGTTAGATTGGCTTAAGTTATCCTGAGCTATTCCTGTAGTTATACTGCCATAGGCTTAGGCTACTGGAGGACAAACTGACCACTTTTTCTCACTTTCTTCTTCTACTCCTCTCCAATTTGCATTATTTGCTGTTATTTCAACTATTAACTTTGTTTTCTCTCAGTTATTTTTCTTTCCATAGAAGCTACACCTGGTCTGGCGTTCTGTTTGGCTGTGATTTCTTCCTGGAGGAGGGATTCAGCTGAGATAATACTACCATCAACTAATCATTCTCATTCTCCTGCTATTAACTTTCTACTTTCATGAACATCAAAAATAATCCTACGTCAGTTCATCTGTTTTTCTTGTGCATTCTGCTCTGCCTTCTCAAACCCGTTGTCAGTCGTAGCAGATGGCCGCTTGTACTGAGCCAGGTTCAGCTGGAGGTTTCTTCCTGTTAAATGGGAGCTTTTCCTCTCCACTGTCGCTACATGCATGTTCAGTATGAGGGATTGCTGTAAAGTTAACAACACAATGCGGCCACTACATGCTTGGCCAGGAGTAAATCCTGCAAGTCAATGACTCAATGCAATCTATTGGGTTTCCTTAGAAACTTTTTGAACTACTTTGAACTACTTTGAATAACTGAGCTTACTGTACTGTTTGATAACTATGATCAATTGAAATGTATGTATGATTGAATTGAAATGATTTTTTATAAAGTGCCTCGAGACAACATTTGTTGTGAACTGGGACCATATGAATAAACTGAACTGAGCTAATTCATTAAGGCTTGTAGAAATTAATCAAAAACACTAAAGTAGAAGCAAAAGAAAACTGGACAGATTAAACCCATAATTATTTATGACACAAAGCAATAAATATTGATGAAGTCACTGGTTGTCCTCCACACCAGATGTTGGCAGTTTCTTTTATTTACTAGTGGTAGCTCTGCTCATACAGTTCATTCAGGTGTTTGGGTTTGGACAGATCTAATCAAAATATGTGGACTCACTACAGGGGCAGTTCTCTGTACTCTGCTTACAGAGAACAGCAATTTAGATGAATTCATATTAGTTAAATTCATTAACATTTAGATGAAGGTTGTTCTCACCTGGTCTTGCAGGATACTGGCTCAGATTGCATGGCAAACATCAAACAAAGTCCTGTGGAAACACATACACTTTAACAGAACACCAACAGGTATTAATGAATGTGCCTGAATGAAAAGCTCTCTACCTGGGAATATAAAGATGAAAAAGGCACTGATCCCCCCAATGACACTGATAACCTTACTGATGTCTGGTACAAACAGAGCAATGAGCAGTGTTGTCGTTATCCACAGGACTGTCAAAACACGCCGGCTGCGACTTTCAAACGTCGCCATCAGCACCCTGCCCCGTCTATGCCACCAGCTCAGCAGAGGGTCCTGAATCACCGATCTGATGTGTTCAAAATGTGATGCAGCCAAACACCATTACAATACATACTGAGAATTGAAAGACACAAAGGAATGTGTACAGCAGAGAGAAGTCAGATTGAGTTTGGAGAATCAGGGAGAAATTGGCCCAACAGAAGCTGCTAATCTACTGGAAGGCCATCTCTCTGGTTTAGAAAATGGTTCCAAAAAGAAAGTATCCAGTGAACAGCAGCTATATGGACAGGAAATTCCTGGTCGAAGAGAATAGGTAGAATGGTTGAGATAATAGCCAACAGCAGCTCACATAATCAGCTGTTACAACCAGTGTATGCAGAATACCATCTTTACATGCATGTCAAACCTCGGAGAAGCTGAGCTACAGCAGCAGAAGACCGGACTAGGTGCCACTCGCCAATGTTAGAAAATAACACATTGGGGAAAAAAAAACAAACAAAAAAACAACAACAAAAAAAAAAACGCCTGGTCCAATTAGTCTAGATTTAGGTTGCAACATGAAAGTATGGATCCATCAATTGGTTTTCCAATTAACTGCACAACTGAATCCAATGTACATACTACCATCTTATTATCTAAGAAAGCCACACTTTATTTTTTCTAAATGGATGCTAAATTCCCTATTTATTGGTTTTGCTCTAATTAAGACAGGAAAACTTTTCATACTGTAACTGGTTATAGTTTCCTGATTTTAAAACTTAAAAGAACCCTGTGCCTTCAAAAAAAGAAAGTATCTGCAGTGTCAAGAATTGCATTAACAATTACCTTTTCTTAATAATACAATTTTTGTATTGCCACAACCGTACTAGCACCTTGCTAGTACTTGGTTGGACTCCCCTTTGTCTTCAGAGCTGTCTTAATTCTTCATGGCATAGATAAAACAAATTGTAGTCTCAAGGTAGTAAATCCAAGCACCTTCCATTTAGTGATAAGAAAATTTCTTAAATTCGAATATTTAATAAATTACATATCTATCTTAAGTGAGAGAGCTTTGAAAATATTTAAAATACCTTAAATGATCAGGATAGGTTTGAGCTGAAGTTATAAACTTGAATCTGTGTGGCTCTCATAAGCCGCTAACCTGAGTGCTTTCTACTACAGGTAAGAAAGACTAGTCTGAATGACTCCACACAACCTAGGCCATGAATCTATAAAACTCCTCTGGCTATTGCAAGGAGTAGAGTTTTGTCTATTTGCAACATTAACATCTGTAGAAACAAAAACACGCAATATTTTTCAATGAATATGATCTAAATGTGATCTTGAAGATAATATCATTTGCTAAATTGTGCATCTTTTTAATAATTTTCAGTCGTGTTTTGAACTTTTTGGCATTTTTTTATTTATTGTACTTCTTAACTCTAAATTCATTTTTAAAAACTTTATTTTGTAATCATAATATTTTAAATCTTTATAGTCTTGCTATCCTGACTACTTTGTGATTAACTTTTTATGCAATCTTTACACAAGAACTTCTCAATTTTATACAACTACTGTTTGGTCTGCCTTTGAGATGAATAAAGTTGTGTCTCAGCCTGCTGTCTGAGTATCTTTTTTGAGCAGCTAACTGCTGTATTGTGCAGGAGGACGACATTTCATCTCAGCTGTGAGACAATAATAGAACTCAGCTCGACTTGTTTTAAAAGTAGCATGACTGACCTGCCCAGCAGCACGATGATGGGATAGATGGTGATGATGGAGACCCCAAACAGCAGCCTAGCAACTAACATGAGTTTGTCATGGCTAGAGTATGACATTAAAATATCTGGAGCCACAGCCTTTCCAAATGTCAGGTATCCGTAAACCCCTACAGCAGAAACCAAGGAAAGATGGTGATGAAGATAGTTTCAGAAAAAAAAAAAAAAATTCACACTGGTGAAACAGAAGGTGGTCTGACCTGTCAGTGAGTAAATGATAAGGCAGATAGTCATTGCGACCACAGAGACAAAGGCCCAATGAGAGAGCCGCTGGTTCTCCATGCTGCTGTAGATGGTGATGGACGCCTCATGGCACTGCAACAAAAATACAAGAAACTCCTCATGTTATGCTGAAAACTCTTAATTGGTCACAATAATTAAAATGAACATCCAAATCTGGTTTCTTCTTTTAAATCCTATCTGCAAAAGAGCTGAACTGAATGACAAAACTCCCCAGTATGTCAAACTGAAATGAAATTCAATCTATTGTAACAGCTGTTCCTTTTATGGCAGAGAGAAATCGCCTGGTCATGTTTTTTATTCAACAGGCACGTTCTTCAAGTAAGAAATATAGTTTAATTAGTCCTTGTCCACACTGTAGTTTAAGCTCACGCTGAAACATTTTACATAAACTCCCAACCTATAACAGAATGCAGTTGATTTAAAGTGATTAGATGTCACATTAATTACAATGTTAAGATTAAATTCCACTCAATGATGAATGATACCAACATTGTATCCTAAGACATGAAATGTGGCTCTTTAACCTGAGCTATCACACACACTATGTAAATATACAAGAGAATACATGCTTATAATACATTATTTTCGAAGTTATTAATTCCATTATAATAGGAAATGACTAGGTCTGCCTGGGGCATGGGTTTTTTTTCCCCTCCAGGGACAGAACTTAGAGCATCATATGAAACTGTGCTGCTGATGTGATCCAGCATGAAGTGGAGAGTTAAATGAAAGCTCAGGGTTCAACAATGTCTCAGAATTGAACCCTCAAGATTTCAGGATTCCCACTCCTGTCCCAGCAGTCATCAGCTGCTTTAAAATCTCCCTTCTATGTTTGTACCTTCCCCTTCTATCAGGACCTCATCAGCTCCCTTTTCAACACTCTGCACCGCAATCACTCACCCTGACAGAGTGTTGAAGTGAGAAGAAATGTATCAATCCAGTTGCACCTTCGTTTGGTTTTATTAGATCCCACTGACAGCAGCTTTCAGGAGTTACAAGGGCAAGTTTGGCAGTTACACATAAATCAGTCCTAGTTCAGACTGACAGAATGAGCTTCGAGCTCACACTCTGATATTAAACATTACAAGGTTGACAAAAAAGGTCAACCTGCTAACCTTACACTGTATAGAAACAATCTTCTGAGAAAGCACCAACTTCCAAACAATGGACACTTAAGCTGAAGACTTCAAACTATGTTTTTTTACAAAGTAAAGATTTAAACCAACTTCAATTTCCTTTATTTTATAATTAGAACATCAACAATAATTAGAACATCAACATTTTCTGGAATTAAATTAAAACAGTTCCATTTATTTCTGTTAATTGTGGTTTACAGGCAATAAAAACTTCAGCTTTTCAGAAAATTTGAATATACAAGAGTAATAAAAGAAACTTTTTTATAGAAGCATTACTATCTTATGGGCTACACAATCATGGAAGACTGCAGACTTGAAAGTTGTCCATCAGACGGCTACTGGCAACCTCAGTGAGCCACAAAAAGTCATTGCTACAGAAGGTGGCTGTTCAGAGTGCTGTATCCAAGCTTATTAATAGAAAGTTGAGTGGAAAGAAAATGTCTGGAGAAAAGTCAAACAAGCAATAAGAATGCCTGCACCAGGAGCAAACGAGAAAATGGGTCAGCTGTTGCTCAGTGGTCCAAAGTCCTCTTTTCAAACGAGTAAAGAGTTTGTCATTTCAACTTGCCGGAGTCTGAAGAAAGACTGGAGAGGCACAGAATCCAAGTTGACAGTCCAATGTAAAGTTTCCATAGTTAATAAAGTGAGGAGACATGTCATCTGATAATGTTAGTTTGCATTGTTTTGTTTAATCAAGCCAGAAATCAGCATAGCCATTTAGCATGAAATTTTATACATTTCCTAAACATCATGGATGCCTACAAAAATCACACAGACACTAAGGATTAGAAGTACCTACAGCTATTACAGAGTTGGTTTCAGTCCAACTTTAAAGTCAAATGACTCATTTAACCGCAAAATAATCTTTATAACATGAATGCTGAAGAGTTTTGTTTGAGAAACTGCTGTATTATTAAATGTGTGAATTTAAATTTTTATAAAATTAACTAAACTCTTAATGTCAACATTACATGAATACATTGTTCTAGTTATTTGTGATATAAGAAAACGTTTGTCCTGATGGATTTTTGCTATTAAAACTGCTCACATTGATTGCCTCAAAAGAAAACAGTTTACCTTTTTATAATTTTAGGACTAGAGAGACAGGGTAAAACTCCTACATAAGTGACTTGAGTAATAACAGGGTGCAAAAGCTGCTGTTAAGGGTCAGTTATATGCACAGGTTTACTGAATTACAGAACACACAGATGCACTCTGGGTAAATCCACAGTCTTGCAATACCATGATGCAGATATGTTAAACCAGTCTCAAATGGTCTCAAAAAAAATAAAGCAAATTGTTGCACTCACCTGGAAACCAAAGCAAATGGTTGGGATCACGCTGAACATCGATGCCCAAGCGCCAATCCTGTGCATATGTAAAGAAGACTCATTTTTGTCTGGAGTTTTCTGCAGTTTTACAAATGTTCTAAACCCAGATGTCATCGTCCCCAGCAAGACTCTCCAACACATTCTGGGAGATCCCAGGGCGTTCAAAAACCAGATGGGTTATACAAGTCCCTCAGCTAGTTCTAGATATTACCTGGGTTCTTCTCCCAGTGGGACATGCCCAGAAAACTTCCAAAGAAAGGCAACCAGATGGCACACTGATCAAATGCCCAAATCATCTCAACTGTCTCCTTTCTATGCAGAGGAGCAGGAACTTTACTTAAAGCTGCCTCGGACGCTGGAGCTCCTCACCCCATCTTAAGAGGCCGAGTATGGCCACCCAATGATATCCAGAATCTCATGTCTAAAACAATATGTAGTAACAATAAAGAGCTTTGCGTTTTGGTTCAGTTTTTTTTTGTTTTTTTTTAAATTACAACAAACCTGAGCACACACCCCCCACATTACTGCAGAAAAGCCCCAATCCATCTGTCCATGTTGCTCTCCATCCTACCATAACTCATATAGCAAACCTCAGCAGGAGTTTAGACAACTTATTTTTCAAGGAATGTGGCCAGCAGCTCATCTACGAAGAACCTTGTTTCAGTATAGGCCATGGAATGACCTCTCACCTTCCAAGAGGCAGTGAATTATAAAACTCCCAAACAGGCTCTCTTAGTCATAAACCCACACAATCAGAATGGTCACACTTCTAAGGAAGTTGAAGAATAAAACCCCTTTATATTTTGGATTGGTAGTTCCATAGTTTTCCAACTATGGATTTGAAACTAAAGGTCCAGAGTACCATCTCAGGACTACTCTAGAATGGTCATAACTCATGGCAAGGTCCAGAAGAAAGAAGATCACCAGGTCGAACGAACTATTGAACTTATAGCGCCATCCAAAGGACGGTAGCAAGTTGGACCAGAGACAGTATTGTAACAGACTCAATAACTTCTCAGTAATTAAAAAGCCACAGAGAGAAAAAAAAAAAAAAAATCACAGAAGATTGTTCCATTGTTAATGTAAAAATCACTGGTAAAGGAGGGACAAGAGAGATTATAAATATGCACCGCTGCACCATTTAACTGCATCAAAGCTGGGGTTAGCTCTGCACCGAGCTTTTCCCCAAGGCAGTTTAAAACTAAAAACAAATTTTCTTTTTTTTGGTTGGCCCTGGAATATCCTTACTAGACAAATGCCAGAGATGTATATTTCTTTCTATTTTTCTTAACTGTGCGCAATCAATTTTTCTAAGACACAGTTCTCAATATACAAGTTTCCATGAGAATTTTAAAAAGAAGTTATTTGACTTCCATTAATTTTTCAAAGTAAGAGCTTGATGGAATATTTTTGATTCCTCCAGCATACCTGCACTTTGGCTGAAGTCATGATGTAAAGCTCCAAAAGTCCATTTTACATAATACTGCCACTTTAATGTAATACTTGTTTCAAGTAATCTCTCTCTCAGCTCCTCAAACCAAACCAGACTCTGCAAGAACTAAGCCTTGAGATCCTGTCCATGAACACAAACAGGATTGGTGACAAGTGGTCCTAGCGGAGTCCTAGCTGCACCACATTTAGTGATATCTCACAACTGAAATCATGCTTGGTGTAACTGGTAAATGAGTGATCCAGAGAGTTTAAAGAAACATTGATGTCCAATTTAGATTCAAATGAGAATTCTGATTAAAACAAATCAAAGCTCGCTCAAAGAATGGATCTGTTTCACATACCCACTGGAGTAGAGAGGGGTTTTGTGATCTGGAACAGTCGGCATGGTGAAGTACTTGATGATTATGGCTACAGTCAGGTAGGTTGCAGCCAGAGTACCCAAAACACTATGAGAAGACCAAGACAAAGTTTTAGACTGACAGTACTAAATATAGTATATCCTTGGTTAACTCTCTCCATTGTTTCAGCTGGTGACTGTTGTTTGGGCCACATTTGTGGTCAGCCAGCCAGCTATAACACCTCATTAAGGCCTAACTGCAGATTAATTTGCAGAATTACACTTGTGAATGTATTTGTTTGGAAATGGAAATTAGAAAGAGACTGTTTTCCCCTTTATCTGAAAAAGCATGTGCCATTATTGTATTCACAAATACAACATATTTCAGAATGTTAAAATCTTCACTTGTTTATCGTTTGATGTAACCATCTGAGCATCCTCCAAAAGCCTGGTGTTCATTTTAAATATTTAAAACCCTGACCAGACCTTGCAGACTGCCATGCAAAAGTATTTCTACCCCTTGAACTTTTTCACATTTTACATCCAATACATTTCATGAAGAGTTTATGCAACAGACCAACACAAAGAGGCGCATACCTATAAAGTGATAGGTGTCTGCTGAAGGCACTTGGTTGCACTTTATTATATTTAGGGGTATCAGATTCAAAGTGGCTAAATATAGATGCATACCACACTTTTCAGATTTGAGCATATTTTTCTTTCCACAGTCTTGCACCACTTTGTGTTGGTATAACACAGGGGTGTCCCAAGCACAGCTTGCGGCACACTGGACTGATTTTGTGCGGCCCCCAACAAACTCAAGATGATACAAATTTTACCCGCCCCAGCACAGGTGGTTGATACAGATGGGGACTGTATATTTTTAAATAGGACAAAATTATTGCCAACATATTAAAAATTTGTCTTTTTATTTTTCACCCAACTGAAGCCAAAATAATTTGCAAACTTTATTTTAGTTATGCAAATGTGCCATAAACTTTGGATCTACAATGATTTACACATCCCTTTGCTATAAAGAAATATGACTGTTTAAATAAAACATCAAATGGTTAAAATATAGTAGATACTTAGTTTATTATTGAGAAGTTAAAAGTTTTAGTTTCAAAAACTTTTGGCCTGTGGCTTCATCTGACTTGATGATTTTGGCTCGTGACAAAAAGTTTGGACACCACTGGTCTAACACATAAAATGCCAATAATACACAATGAAGTTTGCGGTTGTGATAAAATGTCAAAAATTGCAAGCAGTGAAAATACTTCTGTAAGGTACTGTAGCCAAGGATAGCCCACAAATAAGGTCAAAAGTGAAAAACATGTAAATGGAGGCTGATGTGGCTGGAAATTCTTAAGTTCAGTAAGTAATGCAGGTCAGTCAGCAGCAGACTTGAGATTTTGATTTCTGTTGTACAAAACAAGAAAGCCATTTATTTTGTCCTAAGGAGAACAAATTACTTAAAAATAAGACAAGTAAATTCTACAACCTGGTGTATTTCTGGATGGTGATCTCCTTGGAGATTGACATTGGCATGATGAGGATGAAGCAGAGCAGAACCAGGGCAAATCGGTGGTCAGTGTAAAAGTGATAGGGCATCTCAGATTTTGGCACAGCGGTCACCAGCTCATACAAAGTGTTGCACACTAAAAGTTTAGAAATAACATATCAAAAGAACAGTTTAGGATGTATGTTTCATTAATAAGATGTTCATTTTAAGTCTGTCAAAACATTATTAGTATTATCTTTAATAATGCGAAATAAGAGATCTTTTTAATCATCTTCCGTTTTTGGAATTTCTCTGAGACTGTTATTTCATTGTGCCTGGGCAAATATAGTCTATAAGCTGTACTCAAGAATTTTGATTAATTCTAACAACTGCATCTGGTCCAAGAATTAAGAGGGCACAAAAAGACATTAAATCTAAAGAAAGTTATATTCAAGGTAATAATCTGCAACAGAAGAAAATGCAAATTCATAAAATCTCTCATACAAACCTCTCTCATACATGTTTTCCAGGCACCCCAAACAAGTTAAATTGGTATCAAACTGGTAAATCTCAAAAAGTAGAGTTCAATATTCTTTGTCACTCATTTCAGAAAGCTGAACTTGCATCATGTAGATTAATTAGAGTGAAAGATTCCAAGACACTATTTACTGTAATTTTGATTATCATGGCTTATTGATAATAAAAACACAAAATTCAGTGTCTAAGAAAATTTAAATTTGTGAAATATTATTTGAAATATTGAAAATTCATGGTGTCACACCCTAATCAGCTAATTACCTCAAAATACCTGCCAAGAGGTATCTGAGCCTTTAATTGATCTCTCACTCTGGGTCAGCAGGTTTCACAGTCAAGAGGAAGACTGCTGACTTGACAGATATCCAGAAGACAGTCATTGACACCATTCACAATGGATCATCCCTAAAGAAGCTGGTTGTTCACAGAATGCTGTATCCAAGCATGTTCATACAACGTTAGATTGAAGGAAAAACAGTGGTAGGAAACGGTGCACCTGGAACAGGGCTAATCACAGCCTTGAGAGAAAATGTCAAGTAAAATGCATTCACAAATTTTGGGGAGCTTCAGAAGGAGTGAACTGAAGCTGGAGTCGGCACATCAAGAACCAGTATGCTCAGACAAATACTGTCTTGAACCAGAGACAACAGAAGCATCTTACCTGGGCAAAGGAGAAAAGAACTGGATTGTTGCTCAGTGGTCCAAAGTCCCTTTTTTCAGATTAAAGTGAAGTTTGTATTCCTTTTTGAACTCAAGGTCCCAGACACTTGAAAAGTGGAAAGGTACAGAATCCACATTGCTTGAACTACAGTGTTGAGGTTTCACACTTGGTGATGAATTTAGGGGCCAACTCATCTGCTGAAGTTGGTCCACTGTGTTATCTAGACCCAAAGTCAGTGCAGCCATATCCAGGGGACAAGCTTTATGGAGATTTTATTTTCCATCAGGACTTGGCACCTGCCCATACTGCTGAGGTGTAATGGAAGCCCAGGTTGCTTGATAGCTGCCTTCAGATCATCTGCCTTGTTGGGTCTGGTGTCTCTGATCTTCCTCTTGACAATAGTCCATAGATTTGTTTTTTGAATTTTTTTTAATAGGGTTCGGGTCAGGGGAGTTTGCTGGCCTGTCAAGAACAGGAACACCATTGTCATTGAACCAGATTTTGGTATCTTTGGTAGTGTGGGCAGGTACCAGGTCCTGCTAGAAAATAAAATCAGCATCTCCATAAAGCTTGTCAGCAGGAAGAAGCATGGAGTGGTCTTGAATATCCTGGTAGACGGTTGCATTGACTGTGGACTTCAGAAAACCCAGTGGACTGACACTAGCAGATGACATGGCTCCCCAAACCATCCCTGACTGTGGAAACTTCACACTGGACTTCAAGCAATGTGGATTCTCTGCCTCTCCACTCTTCCTCCTGACCCTGGGACCCAAATGAAATGCAGAATTTACCTTCATCTGAAGACAGGACTCTGGACCTTTGTGCAACAGTTCTGTTCCTTTTCTCCTTAGCCCAGGTAAGACATCTCTAACGTCTGTGGTTCAGGAGTGGCTCCACATGGGGAATGCATTTGTATCCCATATCTAGTATTCGTCTGTGTTTGGTGGCTCTTGATGCACTGACTCCAGCCTCAGTCCACTCCTTGAGAAGTTCCCCCAAATTCTGGAATGGATTTTGCTTGACAGCCCTCAAGGCTGTGGTGCTCCCTGTTGCTGGTGCACCTTTTCCAGCCACACTTCTTCCTTTCACTCAACTTTGTGTTAATATGCTTGGAAACAAAACTGAACAACCAGTTTCTTCAGCAATGACCTTTTGTGGTTTACCCTCCTTGTGAAGGGTTTCAATGATTCTCTTCTGGACATCTGTCAAGTAAGCAGTCTTCCCCATAATTGTGCCTGCTGACCCAGAGTGAGAGACCATTTAAAGGCTCAGGAAATCTTTGCAGGTCTTTTGAGTTAATTAGCTGATTCTTTGTTTTAGATATGTTTTAGTTCTTTAAAACAATTATGCTGAAACATTTAAATGCCTTGTAAAAAAAAAAACTCATTCAATGTTCTGTTGAACCACAGCATTTTGTTAATTAGGAAACTTTCACAGTAAATGTGGACCTCTGGCTATTGATTTGTTTAACTGTTTTCATTCACTCCGTAATTACACACTTCTGGGGTTAATAAATATGGTTATAATGGAAAAACCGCAATTCAGAAAAATAAAAAATGGAAAAGGTAGAATGAGAAAAAAAAATAAAACAATTAGGAAAATATGGATTTCACAGGGTCCTAAACTCATCTTTTTCTCAAGGTAATGTGTTACATTTACTTTTTTATTGTTTATTTCTGTTAACATGCTTTACACATGTTTATTTTGAATATGTTATGATTACTAGAATTATGATTTTTCACAAGCCTGATTTTTTTTTTTTTTTTTTTTTTTGTGCTCCCCGGGCACCTATATGTAGTGCTTGATAGGCGTGGGTGAAGCATCGACACTCACTATAATATAGTATAATCAATAGTAAGCCTATATACAATGTTATGCAAGTAGCCAGTCCTAAAACAATGCGATTTTATTTAACTAATTATGAGTACAATTGTCACCAAACTTGAAGAGAAGCACAGATCCAGAGCAAGGCAACAAACAGAGGTAAAACTACAGAAGTGTAGGCTTAAAAAGGACAACTCTCTACTCTTTTACTCACACTTTTCCAGCTGGTCATTCACTATGACCAGAAAGGCCACAGAGATCATGAAAAGGTTGAAGACGAAGCAGATCTCACACAGCTGACCAATGGCTGTGCCACACAGCTCCTTCACCACTGCTTGGTAGGTGTGCTGACCACTGATAGAGGAGGAATATCCCAGAATGATCAGGCCACTGATCAGGAACACGAGAGAGATCTGAAGACATGCAGAAACACTCAAGACTGCAGCACTTGACTTTTAAAGTATTTCTCTTCATCTGCATGCAGAATTCCAAAACAAATTTAATAAGGAGAAATTTTTAAAAACATGACAGACAAGATAACTTGTTGACTTGAATAATCAAACTATTCACATTCTTGATCAGCCATAATTCTTGGCAGAAGTTTACAGTAAACAAAAACACGAATAATGTAAAAGTCATCTTTACATTAAAAACTGTTGCTATGTTTAAGTGCATGCACAATACTTAATCACCATCTGTTCTTTTTTTTTTTTTTTAATATATTTAAATAGCTACACATGACAAACACCAAATGTAACAAACCATTAGACTAATTAACAGTTAAGTGTAAGACACCATTGTGAGATTTAGCAAACAGGCTAACATAAATCATTCTACTGATACAATAAATTGCTTAGCTAGGTAGTTACCATAATTAATATTTTAATTATAAATATAACAAACCACAGTGCTATAGTTACCTACCTGTTGGCCATTGTGCATGACATTCCATTATGCTACGGAGATATTTTTATTGACAAATTTAAATGCTAATTAGCTAGCGTAGCAATTCTTCTAATTACAAATACAATTATTTTACAGGGAAAATAATTTCCTGCAAATTGTTTCATGTCTGCTCTGCAGGCTATCTAGGTTAGCAGCCAGACAGCTTAACTATAGAGCCATAGGGTAGGGGTAGAAAACAGAAGGTTTGTGTCTTGCTAAAACAAGTAAGGCCTTTGCTGTAAAAGGATAACTTGTTGCATTTATGCCCCCTTTACAGCAATACACCAGTATACAATCAGAGATTAAATTTGTATTAAACAGAAAACAAATTTTCCTGAGATCACTTCCCTCCATCCCAAAGAGGTCAAGACAGGGACACTGTGTCAACACTTCTGTATCTTGTTTGTTTTTTTTTTTTACATTGTAAGGAAAACAAGTTGCAATATTCCTGATTAATTATATTGATTTCAACAGTAGTCACACCCGTTTCACAGTTAAAGGTCAATATTCAGAATTGATTTTTTTAAGCCTCGTGTCCTTCAAAATAGATTCCAAGCTTTCTCAATCTTTTAGGGGTAAAATATGTTGCACATGATAAAAATCACTTCAACATTCTGTTTTACAAATAACAAAAAAAACCACACACACACACATACAACAAAAAACTCTTCATTGGGAGATTATCCAATGCTTAATCTTGACTTTCTGATATCCTGAATAAATAAATAACATCTTTATTTCAAACACAGGAGAACTATGTTAACTGGTTAATGTGCTGTCTATGTGGGATTTCAAATTTTGGGTTTGAATAATCTGCAAGTCACACAGGCTTCTTAAGTTTGAAGAATAGACAAAATGTATTAATACAGAGTGCCTGCAGAGTAAAAATTTCAAGTAGCCTAGCAGTTCAGGAGCTTAAAAAACAATTAATCTTGACCGCCTTCAACCTAAAGGCTGGTTAGTTATTATTATTAGTTGTTTTTGTTTGTTTTTTTTTTTTTAACTTTAACAGAAGATAAGAACAGAGTATTAATTTAGTCCACAGCAGAGACTATTCAAGGATATTTGAGGTCCCAATCTGCACATTAATCTCTTAGTTTTGTGGGATAAACTCAAAAAATAAAGACATGTCAGGAAAACTCAGAGAGACTGAATAGAGCTGAAGTCAGGAGTAAACATATCTCATGTGAAACAAATCAGGTTAATTGACCTCCCCAGACTAACACAATAAACTTCAAATATCTATAAAAGTCACCACCTAGCGATTAACATTACTTTTAAAAATTATGTGATTTCTAACCCTTGAGTATAATATGTTCTAGGGTGGTTTTTTTTATTATTATTTTAATTTGTCTTTGCTCACCAGCTCCACGGTGACCGCGTTCCGGACGCCCCCAGCGCTCTCGAACGCCCAGGGGAAGTTCAACAGCCCCGCGCCCAAAGCGGATTTCAGCATGATAAAGACGGCCCCGACGGAGCCCAGCCGGGGCCGCACGTCCAGTGGCGGCTTGGCAGAGGCTGAAGCCAGCAGACTGATGCTCTCCCTGGCCAACTCTTCCATGCTCGGGCCGGCAGAAGACTCACAGCGTGATTCGGCCTCTGTCAGACACAGCGGCACTCTGGGAACTGATGGCCGCCCACTGAGCCAGGTGAGCCAAGACAGAGGGGAGGGTTGGTCTTACGTTCAGCTGCTGCCTTCAGGGGCTGCTCGGAAGCTTAACATTTATCGCACGCCTGCGTATAAAGCTGAGATGTATGGTTCAAAATCTAGGGGGTTTTTTTGTTTTTGTTTTTTTTTTTGACCCAACAACATCTAATGTCCGTGATTTTAAGGTGCAACAGACAGCCCTTGCTTTTTTCTTCTTCTTTTTTTTTTTTTTTTTTTTTTTTTTTTTTTTTTTTTAAATCCAATAAGTGATACTTTAGTCGTTTAAACTACAAGCTAGACATTCTAAAAAGGGGCACTATAAAGGGCAGCACAAAAAGAATAGTACACACAAATTAATACAATTGCTTAATTAATGTTAGTAAATAATTTATAAACTCATCAAAGCTTGCCCTTTCTGACTTTCTGGATTGGGATGGCAATTGTCAGGATGACCATTACACCATTAGTGGCATATTTTTATGATATCCAATATTCTTTATGATATCCAATATTCTTTATTTCTATACGTTCCTGTGGTCATGGTGGGGTGCTGAACCTACAACTTGGAATAATGGACAAAAGTCCCAGTTTGGCTTCATCAGAACATAACACAAGCTATGTCAAAGTTTTTAGCCAAGTCCATCTGGGTCAAATCTGATCTTTAAAGCTGGGATATTTTTTATTTATTTATTTATTTATTTATTTTTTGGTACTTTTATGCTGACCGATATCTAAGAACAATTACGTTTTTTTTTTTTTTTTTTTTTTTTTTCCGTTTTAACCTCTCTGCAAAGTATGGTTTTAGATAACGAAGCAAAAGAGCAAATGTTAATAAAATCCTGCAAGGTAAGCTGAACTTTATCTCAGTTTAATCAGATTCATTATAACCAGTGGCAAGCACAAATCAATTGCAAGTGCTGAAATTGAAGCAAAGGTGCTTTAACAAGCATTAGTTTAAGGGTATGCACGCACACTTACGCAACCAGGTTATTTAAGTTTTTTTTCCTTTTTAACTTTTTGTCCCCAAACAGATTTGTGTGACAGTTAAAAAATAAAAAAAGACATATGTAACACTGAAGGTTGGAGTAAATTATGAAAGGATTTATCTGTCTCCTAACCCAGGTGTTTAGACTTTTCATATCGCCCATCTGAAATTGGACTTCAGCAAAGCTTTTCTGAACTCCAACCAGAAACACATTCAGTTTCTGGTTGGAGAAAACATGGAGGTAGGTTGATCCAAAGAGATGTGAGGAGGTGGGATGGGAAGCAGGGGTGTAAGATGAAGGGTGGTACAGGAAAGCCACAAAAAGAACATAAAACATTTCACCATGTTTCTTCCAGGTGACCTGACTGGCCAAACAGGAAGTTCCCTAAATCTGGGAACATTGCAGGGAAAGAGTACATGTGACCTCCTCTCACCACCAGCTTTCCCAAATCTTGTTAACGCATCTAGCCGTCTCCGAGGTCATTTCCCAGTTTCCCAAGGTTTCGAGGGAGATTAGCTTCGGCGTGGGACCATCATCAAAGAAGACAGGTGACAGATTCACAGGCTGATCTGGCCGATTAGACTCAGATAAAGAGCCAAAGCTGAGAGCCTGGAGTAGCTCTGATGAAATCAGCCTGCATCACTGAATCTGGCCATAATCAATCCCAACTTCCAAGACTGGGATGGATTTGTCTGCTCAATCTGAAATTACTCCTCAGAAAGGAATGCAGTTATTTCTTCTGAGCAGAGTCCAGAAAATGTGTGTCTTTAAGCAGCAATGTGAAAAGGAATTTCACATGGTAAACCTCATCTTTTTAAATCAATCTTTCACTCCGAAGAACTGCTAAAATTGCTTTTCATCGCTTCTTCATGACAGTAACAGTGAAGCAATGTCTAAATGTCCAGGAAATATTAGTTTCTTAGCAAATCACTGTCATTTTTCATTCTAACTGGGACTTGGAGTTAGATATGTCATCGATACTCCCACTCAGACTTTGGCTGAAACTCAGTATCATCCAGCTTTTTTTCCTTTTGCTCACCACCAATGATTAATACCTCCTGTTCTTCTAGGTTGAGACACACATTAAAATCCCATAAGTTAATGATCACAGACATTTTGGATCTAAACTGTATTTATACTAATCTACAATCATCGTAAAAATAAATCACAGCTTCACTGAATTATAACGTTCTCTGTATTAGAACATAAAAAAAAAAATCTAGTATTCAATAAAAATTACATGATTAAAATATTTAATCTCAAGTGTACAAAAACACAAAACAGATCATATAACATTTATTTAACACAAAGTTAACATGGAAAAACTGCATGTGGAAAATTTAATTGCACCCTTGCTGCTTCCATAGGATTTAGGAGAGATTAAGAGCAAGGCGCTGCTAATCAAATGCACTTGATTATTAGATGATGATCATTAGTTTGAGCACCTTTATAAAAAAACGGAAGTTTTGGCAGTTTGCTGTTTTCAAGCATGCAGGTGTGTTAACACAATGCCAAGACAGAGAGACATCCTCACTTGAACTTAAGAGAAGCATTTGCTGCTGTCCATCAATCAGGGAAGCTTTATGAAAGAGGTGTCCAAAGTCAGTTCTCAAGGGCCGGTGTCCTGCATGTTTTAGTTCTCTCCCTGGTTCAACGCCCTGGTAGTAGCTACCTCCTCAGCATGTCAACGTTTTGCAGAGGCCTGCTAACGAGCCATGATTTGATGGGAGCAGGTGCTTCCCGGAGGTCGTCGCTGGTGCCTTTCTTTCTAGGTATCGTGAATGACTAGGGCTGCACAATACATCGCAAGTTTATCGTTATTGCAGTATCACTGTACATAATATAAATACAAAGACCTGCTTGGACTGCAGTAAATGTTAGCTAATTATTTAAATACCATGCATTTAGGATTTGTATGAATGCTGTTATAGAGGTGATCACACTGATAGAGAGAACCAAACAGTGACTCAGCCGACTAAATGCTATTGACCAAGGTATCCACCTCCAGTCCACGTTTTCAGATGCATTCCTGCTCCAACATAGCTAAATTAATGCCTGAACTGCCACCTCTGTATTTTATCTAGCTTTGCAGAGGGTCAGTAATGAATTATTCATTTGATTCAGGTGCGTTGAACCAGGGGAACATCCAAAACATGCATTAAACAGGTTCTTCAGGACTGAATTTGGCTGCCTTTGCTATAGACCTTCCCCAAGTGATTAAGCCTGACAGTAAAATAAAAACACAATGACTTTGATAATGCTTTTTTATTGATTCGATATCTGAACAAGTCTGTTGAAGATACTGGAGATCAAAGGGGAGCATTTCAACAGAAAGCCTGACCAGATGCACTAACTGTATAAAATATAAAAACAACAATGATGTTCAACAAATATGGAAAGGACTTAGAAAACCAGAGACAAACAATATTATCATCCTTATCCTGTTTGTCTGCCAACTGTTTAAAGTGTTACTGACAACTGTCACAGATCTGTTTTAGGGTAAGAACAAATTCAATAAATATAAAAGTAAGATACTTTACTTATAAAGAACCCATTTGGTCAAAATAGAGGAAAGGAAATGTTGACACAATGTGTACTTGGACTGTAACTGGACTTTTGGGGCCCAGACTTGGGTTTTGTCTAATACTGTTCATTGGTCCACAAATACACACAAACACCAACGACAGCCTTAAATGGACAAGAGGCACAAAAAACGTTTCCAGGAGATGTCGGGCGTCGATTTATGCCCAGCGAGCTTTAAAAAGCAGTCCAACAGTCTGACCAAGCAGTTCAACTCCACCGACTTATCCCTTAACGTCTGGAGTTCTGGAGTTGGCCCCAGCTGATGAGGAAGAGTACAACTATGCAGTCACACAGTGGGGTTTTTCCCAGCTGTCGCCGTCTGCTGCTGGAGGTATGTGGGCCGTTTGATCCGGGGTTTCCTGCGCTTGGGTTTGCTCTTGGCTTTAGTGAGCTGAACCACGAAAAAAGACATAACGACCATCGCTCCCAGGAAGGCGAACACGGGGATGGTCTGACCAACTTCTTGGTTGTAGCGACCCGGCATTATCCCTAAAAGGAGACAGAGCAAATGTCATGAACAGCTTTCTCAATCACAGGTGCATCTCCAATTAGGGTACTAATCTTTATTTATTTCTGCAACTCAATTGAAAAAGTGATATATAGATTCTTCAAACAACTATTTCTACCACACTTTTTCCCTCCACTCAACTTCCCATTAAAATGCTTGAATGGGGTACTGTGAACAACCAGCTTCTTTAGTAATGTCATTTTGTCCCTTACCTTCCTTGTGGAGGTTATCAATGACTGTTTGCTAAACATCTGTCAACTCATGAGTCTTTCCCATGATTGTGTAGGTCACAACATAACACTAACGTCCAGAATATATTCTGAGAAGCTGCACATTAGATTTTCATTCACTGTAAACTATAATAAAAAAGCTATATAATCTATGACTTTCACTTTTCGGTTTTAATTATTGAAAAACATTTTTATGATATTCTAATTTATTGAGAAGTTGTTTAACATTTTTGAATTAAACACATTAAAGCAACTTTTTTAGTCAAATTCTATTAATTTATGACATTTACTCTGTTCAAGACAAAAAAATTGACTTCTGATTCTATAATAGGAAAGTATCTCCCAAAAGATTTCTTTTGTAATCAATTCAGTTGTGCTTCTGTAGCAAACTAAAGTGGTTCTGGCCGCATCAACAGATTCTAACTAGACTTTAGCTGCCCATAGCTGTACTCGTGCAAATATCACTCGAGAGGAAACAGTGGAGAGTTGCTTAGACAACATTGCCAAGCAAATTCCTTTAAAAGAGTCACGGTTTAACAGCCAAACATTAAGGCTGTCTTTTATTCTTCTTTCCACAGAGATTAATTCAGCAAAACCCACATTTCAGAAAGCTGACAGTTAAAACTGGTGGAGCTCTGTTACCTCCTGGGATGTCCCAGGCCCCGCTCTCCCCAGGGGACAGAGGTCGGACCTGGGGGCGATACGACTTCATGTTAGGGAGAGCCACTTTGTCCAGATCCACAGAGAGAAGCTTCTGGTGCTTCCACAGGTTACTGAGGGAGAGGAGAAACATGAAGATAGAAGCAGAAAGTGAGTGTTAATGAAACTTTAAAGGAGGCAGGATGTTTTGTGGCAACAGATTTCCTTTTGGTTCATTAGTGCTGCTCAAAGTTTGGAGAAAGAACACAATTTAATTTTAGAAGACTTTATGCAAATCAACAGCTTCAATCCATCATTACTTCATCATCACTTAAAGAAGCATCCCTACTTTACATATCCTGCTCTCATAAATAATAATTCCATGAAGAAGAAAATAAACGATAAGTCACTCATAAATTGTTAAAATAACATAATAGATCCATAAAATGTAGATTAAATTAGACTTGGTGTCACCTGGGGGCCGTCTCATTGAGTGGCTGTGGCTTTGCCCAGGATAGGTGGGGGCACGCTGGTAGGGGGCGTGGCTTGGGGTCTCCAAGGTGAGCCTCCAGAACCTTGGAGTAACGGTACAGGTGGTTCCCTGGAAAATTCAAGTCATGTTTATTTATCACTATAAAAGCAGACAAAGATCGAGGCAGAAGGTGTGGAGTTCCCGACAGGGACAGTCACTATGAGATTCTTGTCTTGTGGACAAATTTATGAAAAGTTATTAAAATACAGACTAAAAAGCAAAGGATAAAATATGCAGCCTTGAGGGATCCTACTATCAACATGTGAGAAACTTTGTAATCTAGACAAACGCACTGTTTTTAATTATTCAAACATAATTATATTCATTTTATTGCATCAGCTGGAAAATTTTATTGCTATAACTTTGCGAAAAGGACTTCATAGGTGACTCTTATCCAATTTAGCGCTGGTATTTTGTTGAGAAAAATAAACACACTTAGTATTTTCAGTGTAATGATCTTTAAAAAATGTCAAACTTAACAGAGTATAATGGAAAACGAGTGGTATTCCAGTCTCTCTTGGGAAATCAATTTTTGTAGGATTTCACATCCAATAAAATTAGAAAATATAATATAAATAAAATATAATTGTGTGGTAATAATGTCCTGGATCCATTTAAAAGATAATTTACAATGACACTTTGTTTCCTTAAAGATGCATCGAGGATGAAAAGTTGAATCCTGTACTGAGGTCCTCAAAAGATCAACTGATTACATTTCCCTCTCACCTTCCAGTCTCTGTGGCAGTGGTCTATCTGCACCTGCAGGAGGCGCCACTCTGCTGTGGGAGTGGCTGATGCTGGGAGGAGTCATACTGTAAGAAGTATACTGCAGAAGAGCATCCAGCAGCCAGAAACAGTCTGAGGAATAAACAACAAACAAGAACATGAACAAGAAGCTCCAGATGTGTGAAAGCAGATTCAAGATAAGAGATTTCACCTTTTTGCCGGTGGCTGTCATCAATGCAGTTTGAGTCTCCGTACAGAGCGATCCGACCTCCCCCCTCAGAAGGTGTTTGGTAGAGTCCCAGGATGGGAACTCCCTCCACCACAGCGGTCTCCTGCTTTAATACTTCCAGACCTGCACACACAGAGACATACACACATGGTGGATTTTTTTTAATCTAACACACAGATTAAAATGCCTGTCAGACCGTATATGGCTGCCAGCCAGCTCCCTGCTACACAGAGCTGGGTTTAAAACTTTAAAGGGGATCCTGGTACCTTGATCTTTCAGGTTCTTGGCAATTACAATTCCATCTTCTGGGAAACGGGCAATGCTACAGCCTGAGGCATAGTACACTGCAAGAAAGCCAGAGACAAAAGCCTCATTTCTTTTCTGTGTCAATCAGGCCTCACAGCACCAGACCAGAGGACTCTATGCAATCTTACTGTCATGATCAGCCAGGGTGAAGTCCCCCTCATACAGCCCGTCGCTGAAAGCCATCCCCCACACTGAGATCAAGTCATTCAGAGCAGGCACATTAGCGCCCCCTGTGTCTGGCATCCACCACTGCCTGCAGGTTGCAGTAAGAAGATATTTCACACGTTTTCAAATTAAAGCAGGAAAAAAAACAAAACAAAAACACACACTTAACCAAAAAATATAAGATACAATCATTCAAGTTTTTTTTAAAGAACAAAACTGACTTAAATCGTTGACATTAAAGCCCTGACAGCTACAATGATAAAAACAGCAAACGTTTTCTCCCTGTCTCTGAACGCGACAGTGAATATAATTTAAAATACAATTAAAAAAAAATCAATTCCATTATATTAAAACAGATCCACTACTCATAATATTTTAAAGCCATGAACTTTGTATTTAAGTGCATATATTGTTTTAAATCTCTGGTAGGATCTGACTGGAGCAGCTGAGTAATGGTTATCTGCGCGAGGAGCTCTGAATGGGAGAAGCTGTGATGTACGACATCTATTACAGAGAGGACACATAAATAAAACAGCAGGGAGAGAACCTGTGACACAGCAAGCTGCACCACACAGTTCATCTTGGGAGCATTATTACATGATAAAGCTGCAGGTGAACACATTTGTGAGGTAATAGGACGTTCATCACTGAAGTCCTGAATAATGAAGTGACAGGACGGATAGTTCATTTCACAGACCTGTTGACTCGACTGAGATAAGAGGCATTCTGCTGTTGATGTTAAACTATTTCAGCACAGACATATTTGAAAATGTTCACAATATGAGTTGTGTAAATAAACACCGGCAAAGTGCACGGGCATAATCTAAAGCGATGGAGTACAGGGTGTAATTACTACAATTTGTTTCCACAACACTGAGAAAATTGTGTCTGTCAAGCCTTTTAGGTCATTTTGCATCCACTTAAACAAGCATGTACTACAGCTTCAATTAAACCACAATCCTCAATATGTTAATTACAAATGGTCCACATAAAAACAGAACATTAGGGACATGAATCACACAAAAACAATCCTTTTAAGTGCTTAAATCAATCCATGCAACAACACTTGAACTGTTGCTGCAACAGATAAACTGCAATCTCTGTTTACAGTGGAAAACTATGTAATTTGCTGTCGTGGTAAAAAATAATGTTTTGAACAAATATCTGGTTTTTGAAATTATTTAAATACAACCTCAAGTGTTACAAAAAGCACACAACAGAAACGTCATTATCTAGTAAACAAAGATAAAGCCACAATAGGAAAATGTGAAAAAAAAATACAGACAAAACAAGTAAAACACTAGAATTGGGCGTTAATTCTACTGATTCCCCCTTTTATCCATCAACAAAAATAATTTAATGTTACTCAAAGTAAAAGATATTTAGACACCGACTTGCCCTGTAGAAATCTACCGTTATCGTATGAGCCGCACCTATTTAAAGAGGCGGTTTTATGATTAAGTTGATTGTGAGAGTGATAACAACTGCAACACAATGCCAACAGAGGTGATTAGATTCCTCATAATCAGTCATTAAGTGTGTAGTTAAGCTTGTTATAACTTGTGATAACTGGCTCTCAGATGAGAAAATAAAGACTCAGATGAAGCAAAGTTTAGCTCGTCTCTATGTGGATCAACCCTCACAACTTTCATCATGACATCAGAGTCAAAGGCAGATATTTAATAGATTGTAATGTATTATTATAACAAAACCAGAGTTGTACGGTTACCAAGTTGTTACCTGGTGTTTTCATCATAGAACTTGACCTTCCTCATCACTGAGGTGTTGTACCAGTCACTGAAGATGATGAGCGACAGGCCGTTGTCGATGTCTCTCCTCAGCTTGGTGATCTCTTCAGGGAAATACTCCTCCTCACTGTCCACCATTAACAGCGTGCCTACAGGGAAACAGAAACATCACCACTAAACCCCTTAGGATCATAAAAAATATGCATCTTAAAGAAAAACCTACTGGCAGAAAAGTTGTTTTCACTGCTCTTTCTGGGTTTTTAAAACTTACCTTAAAGAATTTATGCAACTTTTTTACAGATGAAAAAAATGTCACTAAAGTCAAATTACATCATCATTTTATAATTTTTAAACCAAAAGGCAGCAAAAGCTTAACATTAAAATAATTCTCCAACTAAGGAAAGCACTTGGATGGATTAAGCTGTATTTCAGCTTCAGGAACATCTTCCAAGAACCTGGGAAAATGTCTGGGGCAGTTCTTCATTAGGATTTTACATAAATTAACCCTAGGAATCGCCCCGGGGGGGAGGTTGAACTTTTGGTGCTACCCTGAAGCTTCATGTGGCGTTTTGTAGGGGGAAGGTTGTAAGCACTTTGTTTGGTTTAATATCCTCACCTTTATACTATACAGTTTGTAATCTCTTCCATTTAGTTTTACCATAATAGCCAGGCATGCTATATTACTGAGACGGAAAGTGTTTGAACTTTCTTAAATGTAAATGTGAAATTGTATCAAGCAACAGGTCATGTACACTCATGGTCCACCTCATTTGCACATTACATTTGCTTTTTAATGCATCAGCCATTCACATGGCAGCAACTCAACGCATCTAGTCAAGGAGAAGATGACTTACTGAAGTTCAAAACCGACATCAGAACAGGGAAGAAAATGGATGTAAGTAACTTTGAAAGTAATGTGGTTGTTGGTGCCCAACAGGCTGGGGAGAGAATATAAGAAACAGATTTTTTTTTTTTTTCACAATGAAACATCTCTGGAGTTTGCAGAGAAGCAGATGGGCTACAGGAGCAGAAGACCACATGAGGTGCTACTTCTGTCAGCTATGAAGTGAAAATTGATGCTACAATAATAACATAGGCACAACAAAATTGGACAACAACAGAGCAGAAAAAAACCCACTGCAGATAAGTCTTGATTTCAGCTGTGACTTCAAAATGGGTCAGAATCTGGTGTAAACAAATTCTGCCTTTTTTCAGTAGTACAGGCTACTGATGGTGTGATGATGTGGGGGATATTTTCTTGACTCTTTTTGAGCCCCAAAGTACCAATTCAGCATTGTTAAAACGCCACAGCCTACCTGAGTATTGTTGCAGACCATGTCCATTCCTTTATGACCACAGAGTACCCATCTCCTGATGGCTAATAGGAGGATAATGCATCACGTCACACAGATCAAATAATCTCCAGCTGGTTTTGTGAACATAATGTGCTCAATTTACTCCAATATCCGCAGGAGTTAGCAGATCTCAATCCAATAGAGCGCCTTTAGGAGGTGGTAAAACAGGAGATAAGGATCACTGATTTTATGTTTACAAATCTGCAGCAATTGTGTGATGTTATGATGTCACCATTATCTCTAAATGGACCACAATCCCTTTAACCCTAAGTTGCAAGTGAGAATATGTAACTCTGTCAGAGGTCATTTATCTGAAATTGCACCCCTTCCTGCTTCTTTTTTTCCTCCTTCTTTTCTTTTTTTTTTTTTTTTACATTTTCTCACTTTTGAATTGACTTTATATGATTTCAATTGCTGAAAATTATACTTTTATTTTTTACAAACAAGCTGCATGTTACTGTGCACAGAAGAAAGTCAGACTAGTTTTTGAAACGCTGGAGTCAATCTGCCAAGCAAAACGATTTTATGTCCCAGTTTTAATATTTTCAGAAAATCTCCACAAAAAAACCTCCCATAAAACAATATCCAAAATGTCTAATCCATATGTGTCGGTGTTGAGTTTCTGTGTCCGTACCATACTGGCTGGCATCGAAGCATGTGAGAGGTGCTCCCAGCACTTCTACAAAGTAGCCCATACTCCGCAGGTGCTGGTACATGTCCCTGAAGTTGGTGTGGACATGGTCCCCATTCCTGGAATCAGAATCATATTCACAAACCTTTAACCAACTTGATTTGTCTTTTAATGCAGAGCATAGGACATTCGGCAAAGGGTGGACCTGTTTTTAACATACACAACTCAAATTAATTATGATTATCATCAACACCAATACCTTAATAGAATTACTAAATATAATTTTATACATAATTAAAAAGTATACATACATATTATACTACATAATTAACAAATGATGTATAATATATACTGAAAATATTGATGTTGTGATGACATGAGTGATATCAGTGATATAGATATGAAATGCATCGTGCATAAAAGGTAAAAACGTGTGCATATATATATATATATATATATATATATATATATATATATATATATATATATATATATATATTTTTTTTTTTTTTTTTTTTTTTTTTTTTTTCCCCTTCACTAGTTCCTTTTTACCCAGTAAGGGGTATAACATGCATTTTTCTTCTTTTTATATGGCTCAAAATAAATAAAGCATTCAATCAATCAAGAACGATTGAATACAAATCTTTCATCCAAAAGTCGAAAATGAAGCAACTTCTATAGATGCGTACCAGTCCAGTGGGTCGTTCTTCATTCGAAGGTTGTCACGGGGAAAGTAGCCGGGTGGGTAGCGCAGATTGTGGTACTGGTCCCACAGCACCCTCTTACTGCGAGGTGGAGTGGGCACTATCTTTACTTTAATGGGCAGCTTGACAGTGGACGTAAGCTCCCCTCCAACTTCTGACTGCGAAAAAGAAAGAACACATAGGATAAATTATAGCACATTCCTACAGATGGATCCCTTTCAGTGATTCACACTGGAGCTTTAAAGCATAAAACAAACATAATTTACATAATATCTAATAAAGTCTATAAAGGACATGATCAAACGGGACACAGCTACAAAATAAATAAATAAAACTATAAGACTAATGAAGGTGTTATTGATGCGACTGCAAAACTAAAATAGCTACCAAAAATTATTTAAATACTCAAGTACAAGTATTTTAACTAAATCATTCAAAACTGCAACTGAGCGCATTTGAGAGATGTTTGCAGTAGTGCTTTTGCTCTGACTCACATCGTTCTCTGCAGGCGAGGCAACGGTGACCATCACATGACCCTGAGCAATACCCTCCCACGAAGCAGCTTTCTTGGCCACAGAGATGGACACGGCCAGGTATCCGGCCCACGGCCACAGCACAGGTGAGTATGAGACGGCCACGTCGATGTTGTCACCGTTCTGAGGCAAGTACGGCTGCCAGATGGGCTGAACAGAATGAAACGGCATTTACTACAACATTATGAGGGCTTAAAGGGGAGGTGTTTTTTCAAATTATGAGTTCATCACATTGCAAAAGCTTTACAAATCACAGGCTACATAAATTTATGTAAACATAACTGATACAAGAAAACAAATGTTCACAGAAGCGGTCTGCATCCCTAGGTGCTTGATTTTATACACTTGTGGGAATGGAAGTGATTGGAAAACCTAAACTCAATGATCTAGTTAGATGAATGAATACTTTTTGCAATATAATGTATAAACTAAGCTGAAATCTAAACTAAACTAAGTATAGCCAAGAAATAAACATCTACTAAAAGCTAAACTAAGAGATTACTTAAGATATACTAAACTAAAATATAAGATCAGCATAGCCTCACTTGTGCTAATATAAGGAACGTGATTCCCTTTTATTTACCATCCTGTTTGCCCACCTTGTCGATGATCCTGCCCGTGACTCCCATGCCATTGAGGATGGTCACGTTAACGATGGTGGGCATTCCTCCGTAGTAGATTGGCTGAGAGCAGTAAGGCCACATGTATGGACACTCTGTCAGGTCGATGTAGCTGGGAGAGAGACTGTGAGGAAATGAGGACACTTAGAAAAATACACAACCAAGCTCCTACATCACGCTTTTATGCAAATTTTGCTAAATGTCAAACATCAGCAGTAAGACCAGACAGAGGCCAGAAATCAAGCTGTGAAAGAATATTCATCATCATTGGGAGTAAAGATTAAATATTAGGAGTTTCTTTGTTTGTGGCTGGGTAAACTGTTTAATTATACATATAAATGTGGATTAAAAGATTAGTCCACCTCCAGAGCTTCATCAATGTTTTTGCTGCTATTTTCTACAGCTTGATATATAATGAAATTAAAACTGCTGTTTAAAACAAACTTTCCCTGCAGGTTCAATGTAAACCTACAGTGAGTATAAAACTCATCAGAGAGGACTCTAAAAACACTGGGTTGGTCTTGTTCAGAGCTGCATCATCTTTGGGTGTGTATATAAAAAAAAAAACAACATGACTTCACCGAACTCCTGCTCCCTTTCTGTGCAACAGCTTTCTGTCTCCTGCTTGTTTTTTTTTTTGTTGTTTTTTTTTTTAAATTCACACCAATGTGCTCACCTGGCCTGGGGTCTGTAGCTGTTCAGGATCTGATATGCTCGGATCAGGTCCAGTTTCCCGTGGCCCTGCTCAAACATGTTGACCCCGGGCAGCCTGCGGGCCGAGGCAATCAGAGCCTGCTTCATGGAGGCAGGGTTCACCAGCTCCCGGTTGAGGACGGTGCTGGAGGAGGAATCGGGACAGGCTGAGTTCTTGTGTATCTGCTGGTATCGGATTCACCAGGATGCAACCCAGAGCAGAGAATGTGTGGCTGTGATGTTTAACACAGTAATATGAGCTGATAAAGTGGCTCAGTAACGGCTCTGCAACAAGAGAACTTTTCACCGTATTAGTATGTGATACTGATAGAATGAAAATAACAACAAAAAATAATCAGCAGCATGCCTCCGTGCTCATGAAGGATTACAAAACTAGAGACAATGACAAGGTCATGCCATATCTTTAAATGTTACGCTGAGCTTTGGGTTGGTAAAAGAGCCGGCAATTCACGCTTTATCTAAAAGCACACTGCACAGGGATTACTTGTAGACATAAACAACGTGTTGGTATTACATTAGCAGCGGGAATCAGCTCTGGCAGTTTACTTTTCAGCATCTAACATATAAGCAGGGGCTTAGAGGCATTGTGTGGCTTAGCGGTAGAGCAGGTGCCCAATATACAGAGCCTGTAGTCCTCGAAGCGGCTGTCGTGGGTTCAATTCCCAACTCTAGGACCTTTGCAGCATGTCTTACCCCCTTCTCTCGCTGACCATTTCCTGTCTGATTAGCATCAATAAAGGCCAGTACTGGCAAAAAAAATCCCCTCAAAAAAGCAGTGGTCTCCAACTCCAGTCCTCAAGGGCTGGTGTCCTGCAACTTTTAGACGTCTCTCTGCTTCAGCACATCTGGCTCTAATATTAGCTCATTAGCAGAGCTCTGTAGAGGTAGACTGCATGCTAGTGGGACAGTTTTGCAATTTAATTCAAATGTGTAGGACATGGGACACAGCTAAAAGTTGCAGGACTCTGCCCTTCGAGGACTGCAGTTTGAGACCACTGCGTTAAAGACTGAATGACTCAAAGACTGATCTCTGAGGAAAAAAATATCTCCTTTGCTGGAATTTAACCACATTCAGTGACACTGTACATTTATCGGCTCTGTCAGAATCTGACCTTTGGAGTTTTGGATCGAAATTAGAAAAAGTTTCGTGTCAGAAACAATTTTTACCTTGTTTTCTGCCACATAAATACTGAACAACTTTTCTTTTGCAGACAAAAACAAGAGCAGGGAACAATTACAAATCATCCTTTGGCAGAGTGGGTCAACTAAAGGTTTGCTCACTCCTTTATGTGGAGAAACAAGTGGAATACTCTGAGTGAAAAATGAGGAAAGAGCTGCAGTTCTCAAAATCCCTCAAACAAATAAGTTCTTCCAGAAAAAATCTGCCCTCCTTTAGAAAATCCTGCATTTTCCTCTGCTCTAAATCACATTTAAACCATTGTAGGACTGATGTCAAGTCAGGTTTACAAAAACTGATATTCTTGGTGAAGCCATCTTCATCACACAGAAAAACATCCCCATCAGTATATTGGAAATACTTGCATCAAATGTGTCTAAATAGAGATCATCAAGGACTTTTGGGTTACTTACGACTCAGTCCTTTTTTTAACACTTAACCTTCTGTTTTGGGTTTGTTTTTTCACCAGCTGATTGAGTTTGAATGTAATTTTCAATAAATTCCCCACTCTGTTTTGCATCTTGCGCCTGTTGGTTCTTTTAGCATTTTAAAGGTCACAAATCTGGTTATGATTCAGACATGGAAAGATCCAGCAGTGAGTGTAGATATTGTAAGTTTTTTTTCCCCACCCTTAAGAGTTTGTTCAGAGGTGTAAAACTGAATTATCTTTAAGAAGATGTAGATTTCTGAATGCAGAATAATCTAGTTTAAGAATTTCACCTGGCCAAAAGGGTGACTGCCCCTGCGACCACAGGAGAGGCCACGCTGGTCCCAGACAACGAGCGGCATCCCTCCTTCAACCCTGAGCCTCGAACTCCCGAACCGTAGGTTACGATGTCAGGCTTTACTCTGCCGTAACCCCCTGGGAGCTCCTGCATAATGACAAAAAAAAAGATGCAGAGCGAGAGAGGAGGGCTGCACATGAGACTGAACACCACTCAAGTTTGATGCAAGCTGTGCTGACAGCTCAAATGAAATCAATTGAGTTTTTATACATTTTATTCTGAATAGGAGTAACTTTACAAAAAAATTAAGATTATTAGGTAGTGGACAGATTCTTTGGAAATCTGAATGTGCGTATCCCTGCGCCAACATACCCAAGTTGTCATCCCTCTGGAAGAAAACCTGGCTATGTTGTCTTCAAAGTCGATCCCTCCAACTCCAATCACGTCCATCTGGTCAGCTGGATTGTTCAGGGTGCTGAAAGTTATTCAAAAAATTATTTAAAAAAAAAAGACTAAAGGGACACTCCACAGGTTAATCCTAATAACACACTGTGCCCTGAAGTCAGGAATTACACTGGGAACTGCTGACCAGTTGTTAACAAACTGGTTCTAGTGCTTCTTCTCAGCTGATGCTGAAGCTAAGTGGTCAATCTTTAGCTTCTCTGGCGGGACAGCATCTTTCTAAGACCCACTGAATCAGCATTAACCAGATCAAAATGGGATTCTTTCAAAGGAGCACCATGGCAGGCATAAATTCAGCTGTGTGGAAGCTGAAAAGATGAACGTACCCATACAGAGGTCCATCGTTACCAATAGCAGAAACCATGATCACTTTGTTGGCAGTCAGTTCCCACACCTAGCAAACACCAAGCACACAAAAGAAATAAAGAAACAGTTCAGGGGAGTTTCTGTCACATTTCACATGGTACTTAAACTATGTATTTCTTACCCTTACATTTTAAACAAAACAACAAATAGTATCAGTTTTGATGGACTTGGTTTTGAGTAAAAAATCAGCTCAATTTTAGGGACACACATGTATAAATGGAGATTTTTCCATTTGATTCAAAACTACCACATCCATCAAGAATCCTGCTGCAGATTCTTCTCTGCTGTCGTCATTGTTTATGTTTATTAATTAACAATGAAATATAATTATTAATAATTAAAACCAAGTTTACACAAATTAGTTTATATGTGGTATAATCCCCAAAAAGAAAACTGTAGTATTGTCCAGAAAAAGCATAAACAATGCTTTTTCTCAACAAAGTTCAGCACAACAACCAGAAAGAAAGTCTCTGACACTCTGGGTGTGGGAAAAAATTACTGTGGAAATTGCAGTCAAAGGGAATCCACTGTTTGAACAACTATCTAACTCTCCACTGTGATCCATTAGGAAATAAACTGGGGGATTAGTGACAGTTGAAATTATTCATACCCCTGTTAGATTTAGGCTTCAAGATCAAGCTTAACTTTATTTATGTAGAACATCAGAATCAGAAGTAATCTGTGATAGGATGTTGGTTTGTTTTTTCCAATATGTTTCCTCTGACCGGATGTAATCTTAATGTTTTGGAGTAGCTCAGCTAGTCTTGAATCCAATAAAGAATCTGTGGAGGACGCTAAAGATTAGGGTGATGGCAAGGTGGCCATCCAACCTCAAGAGACTTGGAGCTTATCATCAAAGACAAGTTGTCAAAAACACCAGTCAAAACAAGCAAAAAGCTGGTCTCCTATTACAAGATACTTGAACTGCTATAATTACATTAAATATTTTTTTCAATGATAATAAAATATATAATTTTTGACATACCATTTTAAATAAAAAGGATTAAGATTTTTTTTTTCTTTTCAAAAATGACACTTTTTACAATGTTACATAAAGTTGTTCATCATTCTATCGCATAAAACTGCTGCTATCATTAGTTTGGGAGGGTAAGTCACGGCGAACATCAGAGGTTTAGGTTTGTTATTACTTTCAGTTTATTTTGAATTTCTTTGTTCAGAGTCACCATATAAAACTCTTTTAAAGCTGTAATAACAAGCATTTTATTTGCATGTTAAAAGCACAAATGCCTGTCAATGTCTTTTCTATATGTGTGTACATTGTTTGCATTTGTTTGAGAGAAGGAGCAATCTTAAAAACAAAATAATAATTACAGCACCTGATTTTCAAATAATATATTTGCTTGAAAATGTTTATCCCCGACACAGGTACAATAAAGAGGAGAAGTAGTATTCCAATGTTTTGAAAAACTGACCGTGAAAGCATCAAAAATAGCAAGATGGACACTTCACAGTGAACCTGAAATATTAAACGTAAAAAGGCATTCTTCTTGTTCAATTATTCATTTAAAAAAGATTAACTGAACTGTAATCACTTTCAGAAAACAGTCAACATGAACTCATCAGGGAGAAAAGAACACTCACAAAAGCACGTTGTTGTACATATCTTAATGCACTTGGTTTGACCTGTTTGAACTGATGGTTGACCTGCTTTACCTGCTTAAGTTGTTGTATTAAAGAATGCTTCATGAGCAGCCACACCAATGTTTCAGGGCAAAAAACCCTTCTAAGCTACACTCAGTTATATGCTTCACCTTGTCAACGAAAGGATGGTCCATGAAGTCAGGTCCCCCGATGCTAAGGTTCAAAACATCGATTTTCTTCAGGATGGCGTAGTTGAAAGCATCCAGAAACCACGAGGTGTAGGAAACCTAAAATGTTAAAACAGCATACATTTTGATTTGATTTGAGACAGAATTTACTGCTTTGTTTCTTTTACGTGGACAAAATTAAATACCAGGCTTATATATTAAGCATGTGCAGTAGATACCTGGTTGTTTGTAAACACTCTGAAGATGTGGAGCTCAGAATCGGGGGCGAAGCCCTGACACTCCCTCATACTGGCTATAACTCCTGCAACAAATGTCCCATGGCCCAGGCCTGAAAAACAGGATGAGCAGTCGATCACAATCTAAACTATTCAACAAGATCAACAAAGAATCCTCCAGCAGTCACACCTTAACATGGCTTTGGTTTCACAACTGAGATTATGCATCATTACACAAAATAATGTTTCAAATTAAAATAAAGATAACTGATAATAACCAGGATTCATACACGTTTCATCTAGGAACTCCAAACTTTTACAGACTCAAGTTTACAAGGCTTATTTTAAAATCTGAAACACTAAAAAACACAATGGAAGTCTTGCAGATATTCCTGCAATGGTAAGGCTTTAAATATGAAACCTGAAAGGAGAGGAAAGAAAGGAAGGAAGGAAAGAAGGCAGGTCATAAGGTGGAAGGAAGGACAGAAAGAAGAAAGATGAGACACAAGAATGGGAGGAGGGAGGAAGGATACAAAAAAGACACAAAGGAAGGAAAGAACAAATGATGGAAGGAGATACAACATTTAAACAACAGGATAGAGAATAAAGCTTAAAAACACAAATATGTTTCCATTCTTTCATTTTTTTAATTCTTATTCAGACCTGTAGAAATACTGAAATCCAATTCCAGACATTTTTAGGCTGTGAAGGAACCCTGAATAATTGACGATAACAGAAAAGACTGTCCCAGCCCAAGACACACAAAAAAGTTCTCCAAGAATTTAAAAGAAAAAAGAAAAACCTTCCCTGAATTGAAATATTTTTCAAATGTAATACTATCCGCTAGAAATGTAATTTCCCACTGCAATCTTTGCCTTTAAACTTGTTTATCACATGTGCCGAGTCAAAACTGAAGTGTAAAGACGTCTGATTGGTATTGTCGTGCTTTTGGGAAACGTGCACAAGTGAGAAAGACGACAATCTTGGATTTTATCAGCTGGAAGGATAGAACAAAGCACAACTTGGCCTCAGCTCAGAAATGCATTATGACAGAGGTAACCAGATTACTTATAATCAGCTGTTAAGTGTTGTGAAAGGACAATATTCAGTGTTGTTACATAAAGCTACATCTAACCAGAACTAGGTCAAATTTCAACACGGGTGGATTAAAATAAACTAGTTTATGAGTTTGCAACATAAGTAAGCTAGTTTACAGCCATGTACTATTTTTATTACCTTAACTTGTTCTACGCTCTGTGCTCAATTAAAGTTTTTACAGCCTATTCAGAATGAAATTTTAGGACGTTTTAAATTATTTTCAAGATACATTTTCAAGCTTCAGTAAGTACCTGGCTGTGCATAAAAGAGCCAAATCAATATGACTAAAATAATTCTGTCACATAATTCTTTAAAATTATGGTTCATTTTTATAAACATTAAAATTGTGAAATTATCTGCAAAATGAAAAGAAAGCCCAAGTTTTAACATGTGACAACTTCTGCATGAAGCTGAATATGTTTTGTTTGTTTAAGGCTGCTCAGTGGCGCAGTTGGGAGCACTGTTGCCTTGCAGCAAGAAGGTCCTGGGGTCCAGCCTGGGGTCTTTCTTTGCATGTTCTCCCTGTGCATGCATGGGTTCTCTCCGGGTACTCCGGCTTCCTTCTACAGTCCAAAAACATGGCTGTCAGGTTAATTGGTCCCTCCAAATTCTCCTTAGGTGTGAGTGTGTGCGTACATGGTTGTTTGTCCTGTTTGTCTCTGTGCTGCTCTGTGATGGACTGGCGACCAGTCCAGGGTGAACCCCGTCTCTCGCCCGATGACCGCTGGAGATAGGCACCAGCCCCCCTGGTGACCCCGCAAGGATAAGCGTGCTGGATAATGGATGGATGTTTCGACTATATATGTTGAGTTTGAAGGGTCTTGGAAATCGTAGCTCCAGTGTGGGAATGACGGCACCCCTAGTTATGTTAATTTTTGTTGTCAAAAGATTTTTTTTTTTTTTTTTAAAAAGGGCTTACTATTGTACTATTGATACTTTCTAAAATGTTAAAATTTTAGTTTGTTTAATCAAAGTAAATAAGGCTCAATATTCTTATAACAGCTTTTATTTCTACCCATGCAAATGCAGTGGGAACACAGCACGTTAAATTACAAATCAAAACCAGGATTTATCTAATTTGTTGTCCCTCTACCACAGAAAGTGAGGAAACAAGAACATTAAGTTGTTAAGAAAAGCTATATGTGTATTTTCTTTGCAAACTCAAACATGTATTTGTGAAACAGAAAAATGGCTGAAGATTTAGCTTTACTGTGAATTGTTTCTTTATGTTTTTACTTCTCTCTGATCAACTTTTTAAATCAAAGTGCACTGTTCAGAACAAGGTCTGGAACAGCCCATTATACTCAGATTATACTTTATACTCAAATTTTCAGAACACCAGCATGTTCAACAATTGCTACACTTTGCCCTTAAGTAAGGGCCACCTGCTGGACACCTGGCTTTTCACACAATGAATAACCTCACTGACTGAACTCCACACTGCTATTACTTTGAACATGTGACTTTCAATTTCTAGTTTCACTAGATGAAAATCAGCAACATGCATGTCATAACTGTTGGGTCTGTTGGTTTTCTATTACTCTACACCTGCTGGTAATTTTTTGCCATGTAATACTATAATTTCGACCAAAAACAGATCACTGGTATGTGATGTCCAACTGCTTTTACTCTGAACACAACTAACCGTGGAGGAGCCTAATAAAACCTGAACTCCAAGTTGGCAGCAGGCTGGATTTCCAACCTCATGAGGGATTGCGTTTGATTTTTCTAATTTGGAAATTACTGTAATTTTCTGTTTCAGGTGTGGTAGGAGTGGTTTGATGTCAGGTACAGACTGGGTCCAATATTCCCAGTTTATTTAGACATGGCTGATCTTGCTCCATCAAACACTGCAGGGAGTTTGGTGTTTTTGAATTTCATTTGATTTTTATATTGGCTTGCATCACAGAGCAGCTCACATGATAAAAAATGGAAGAAATTAACTGAATCTTACAGTTACAGTAATTTCTACTCAAATTAATAAAAACTCAATAAAAAAGTCATATATCAGACAGAGCTGCCTGCTGTGTGGGAAGAAGCAAGATCAGCCAGAAATGTCAGGAGCAGCCGTGTCAAAGCAGACTGAGAACAAAGGCCCAATCAGCACCTTACATGAAGCAGTCCTGCCATACTTGAATGAGACAATGAGACAGAAAGACCTTAAAAACCCACACATTAATATTTCCTGGACAAAACCTGTTATGGAACATGTTAACACCAAAATCAACAAAAAAGCTTCTCTTATCTTCAGATCTTTCTGTTCTCACTTGATAAAATGAGTAAACATTTAACTTAAAAAGTGAATCATTATGACATTGACACTGTGGCTTCTCTTAAAAAAAAAAAACAAACAAAAAAAACAAATGTAATTCTCCTCACCATCATCCAGAGTCTTTTCATTGGTCCAGTTTGTTCTTTCCTTCACGTTCTTAAAATGTGGATGCTTCTCACTCAGACCTGTATCAAAAACTGCAACCTTCACACCAGTACCTGCACACCAGAAGGAGATTTTATTAGAAAGAAATCCTATGATTATTTATATATATATATATATATATATATATATATATATATATATATATATATATATATATATATATATATATATATATTTATTTATTTATTTATTTATTTATTTATTTTTTTTTTTTTTTTTTACTTTGGTCACTTTCTAACCTGTGTGTCCCATCTGCCAAAGAACATCTGCCTGCAGGATCTGAGCAACGTGGCGGGGGATGGCACGCAGCAGCCGGCGGCTGGAGTGGCGACCGGTGGCGTGCCAAAAACCCGAGCCGAGCGACAGGCTGGTTCGCCTGAAAGGTCGAGAAGACTGCCACGACTGCCATTTTTGGGAATCAGGTGTGCCGTTGCAGGGTGCTGCAGCTTCAGATGCTACAAGAAAAAAAGAAACGATGAGTACAGCGAGCAAAAACACAGTTAATTCAACTTTTTCAATCTCTTACTCATTTTTAAAACATGTCTAACAGTCAAGTTCACTTTTATTAAATTGTGGGCATCCAGCCAATCTTTTTGTTAAGATTATTACACTAATCTAATTCTGATCACTCCCATTGTAATGTATTCATATTAAGATGCGTGACGGATCACAGATGCCCAATTTGAAATCATCTCTGCATAATCTGAGTCACTGTGAAGGAATAAATTATCATCAGTTGATTATAAGCAACATGAAACAATGAAACATTATGTTATTACTTTGACTTTTAATAAACAGCACTATTTTGGTTTGAAAATATGTTTAATTCTCAAAAGATATCTCTTCTAAATTTGGTCTCCAAGAGAAAATTCAGTCAAAGTTTAGAGAAAGTTTTAGATGTTTGCTTCCTCATGCTTACAAAGTAAATCACCACAGATGTTAATAAACTATCCATTCGTTACCTCACTGAATGAAACATCACAGATCCTATCCTGAAATACTTCCATTGGTTTTCCCGGATGATTCTAGTTTGCTTTAAATACAACATTCCCTCCCTTCAACACTGCTGTGTGACGGTACCTGTGGGGAAATCGAACCAACCTCTTCACCGCACGCGTTCTTTAAATGCCTTGGACATAAAATACGGGCAGATAATGTGAAGTCATTACAAAAATAACACTGAGGTAAGACTGACAAAAAGTGTGTTAAAATCAACACAACAAGCCTGTGAATTAAAAATCTAAATGTGTGGAGGTAAAATCCTGTGCTAAAGTGTTCACATGAGCACAAACTTTGCGTTTTCTTTGAATTTCATGCGATAGATAAATAAAAAGTAGTGAATAATTGTGAAATGGTAGTAAAATAAATTTATTCCAAAATATTTAACAAATGTGCAATGTGCCTGCACCCAACCCCCCCTTTGATCAGATTCCACTAAATAAAATATTCAAAAATGACCTAATTAGTAAACAGTGCCCACCTGTATGTGCTCTGATCTGATGAGAAAATAAACCTTTTGGCCTCCATACAAAAACTTATGTGTGGCAAAAAACTAAGTGTGCCTCACCCTGAAGACAACATCCCTTTGGTGAGACATGTTAGTGGCTCCATCATGCTGTGGGGATACTTTTTTTTCCACCAGGGACAGACAAGCTAGTCAGAGTTCATTCAAAACTAAATGGAAAGCAATCAATGAGGAAAACCTTTTAGAGGCCGCCAAAGACTTAGCACTAGGGGAGAGGTTCACCTTCCAGCAGGATGACTCCTAACATACAGCCAGTGCTGGAACAGAATGACTTATGCATGTTCATGTGTTAGAATGACCCAGTCAAAGTCCAGACTTAAATTCAACTGGGAATCTGAAGCAAGTCTTTTACTGATGTTCACAGATGCTCTTCGTCCTGTCTGACTGAGCTTGAGCTACTTTTGCAAATAACAGAAGTCATTTTCAGTCTCTAGCTATACAAAGCTGGGAGAGACATTCACCAAAAGAGACTCGCAGGTGTGATTAAAATGAAAGATAGTTCTTCAAAGAACTGACTCAGGGAGGCTGAACACATATGCAAGTCACCTTTTTAAAATTTTTGCTTGCAAAAAAATGTACAAAGCCTAGGATAGTTTTCGCCTTCTCAATTACGCACTACTTTGCCATGGTCTATCACATAAAATAGATTTAAGTTTGTGGTAGTAATGTAATACTGTGCAATAGTTTGAGGGTTAATACTTTTACAAGGCACTGTGGGAACAATAAATGGTGGGAAGCCTTTCAGGAGAACAAAAAGGGAAAAGGTGTTAATCTCCAACACATCCCTCAGCTTGCATCTTCTTACATCTCTGGTTTGTTCACTTTGACACCTCTAAAATGTTGCTGAGCTCATATGAGCAGGTGTGACTGCATGACTTGGGGAGCAGATTAAACCTTAAAAAGCCCTTTTACCTTTTATCCTTTGCCACCAAGACTAGAGTAGTAGCACTATGGTTACTTATGGGTTCTAGCAATGACTTAAGTGACCATACTAAATTGAATGACTTTAAAATCCACTACAAACGTTCTCCAGAAACTCACACCACCCATAGTGACACAGCATGTTAATAAGCAGGCTGGGGACACACTGAAGTCTTTCATCCAGTGCCAGGCTCAGGGCGTACCCCTCCTGCCCACTCTGACTCACCTACTCCCACCCAAAGAGAGCTAAAAGACGTTCTGTGTCCTACTTCCCATCCCCCTTCAACACAACCTAAGACCCATCAGCACCCCCTAATCTGCTCCTGCACTTTGCATCAGGATACACAATCCTCTGCAGCAGCACAAACACTTGTGAGGACAGAAATGCACCATCTCACAGAGCAAACAAAGACACTCTGTGAAAAGCAGCAGCTGAACTGCTTCCTGTATCTGTTCAGTTTTAGATTTCTCAGACAGCCGTGACAACCCTGAAAAAACTGATCCTTATCCTTAAACAATGACACCCCACTGTGCGACTTACAGGGAATGTACTTCAGTGATCGGAAAACTTTGCGTTGCGGCGTCACCCTCTTGATGTAAGGGTGGTCCTCTAAGGTCAGCAGGCTGCTGGGTGAAGCTTGCCGGATGTGGACCAGCTCGAAGTCGCTAGGGAAGTCTGAGGCCGGGTTCTCTCTGGGAACAATGTGCCACTCGAGCTTTTTGTCTCCAGCTCCCCGCAAGGCACTGCTGATGTAGAGGCTGCGGGCTTTGGCTGAGAAGTACCCTGTAAACGTTACAATATACTCTGCAGAGACACAGAGAGGAGAATAGGTTAGTGGACGGAAAAAGAATCGGTGTTCCTGTGCATTTTTTGCAAAGTTTAACAATAAATGTGGTTTTGCCCATTTATAGAACATATATACCTATATCATAATTGTGGCTCATCATGCAGTTGAAAGATTTTCATTTCATTTTTCCTCCACCAGATTTTTTTTCTTTACAAGTCCTGGAATTTCAAAGATGTTATATAATGCAGTCTACAAAAGATTTTAAAAGAAAAACAGGCCCACAGCATCATAGATTCTCCACCATACTTTAAAGTGGGTAGGAGATATTGCTCCAAGAATTTCTGCAAAAAGGCTCAATCTTTGTCTCATGTGACCAAAGCATACAGGAACAGTTTTAGTCAACTTCACATGTTTACATAGAAGCGTTCCTCCCAAACAAAAAGTTGGAATGTAGACACAGAAATGGCTGAATACTATTTCACCCCTTGTCCCTCATTTTTAGCCCTAAAAGAAGTTTAACTTTCACTTAAACTTGTCCAAATGCACCAAGTTTCTCTTGTTCCGATTCACAGAAACACCAAGCAGCAGCACAGAAAAGGCATGGACTGAAATTAGAAGTTACATTTTTCACTCTTTATGCTACAGTAATAAAAGATGAATGGATGTTAAACATCTCAAGCAGGGGTACCATTATTTGTGGAAGGTGCTGTATTTACTGTCATCAAAAGAACTGTTGAATAAATGTTTAACATTAATCAATTAAAACAGTTTCTTACCGTGTTCTACCACCTCAGAAGAAAACTCTAGCTTCAGGGTCAACTGGGAGCAATTGGAACCAACTGGCGAAGGAAGGGGCTGCAAGTTGGGGAGCTGATAGCCGGATCTGGGGTGTGCTTCCCGCTCTGACTCCATCCCCACCACAGGCAAAACCCCTGCTAGGAGCCCCAAAAGCGTGGATGCCAGGAACAATAGAACCATTTTGGCTCGTAAAGAAAGTAGCACGAACTGTGTTATCACATTAGAGGTTGAGACGGAACATTTTCAGGTCCACAGCTCCAAAAATGAGTCCATTTTGCAAACAGCCAGGGCAGCTAGATTAATTTCTTTCTGCGTTTTCTCTCCATGTTGGCGGTCCAGAGCGGCGGCTCAGTGACACGGCCGGAGAACAAACACAGTTGCCATGTTGTGAACTGGAGCAGTCAGAGGAAGAGGAGATGATAGATGGGAGGACGGCGGTAGCAGTGACAGGGAAGGGAGCTGGTGTTAGTCTGGGATTCTTCTGGATTTTTAGGGGTTTTACCTAAATAGAAAGAGAAAGAAGTTTAAGAGCAAAGAACACAAGCCTAACAAAAGTACAAATGATAGCTTGTGACAGTTCATCTCAACTCTCCAAGTAAAACAACAATATTTCTCATGTCAGAACAAAGCCTCTCAAACACATTCTAGCAAATTGAATCAAGTGCTGATTAGTTTCTGAGGCTGAGTAAATTAAACTAGAGTTGTACAAATCACCCATCCAGAGACTTGAATCAATCAATATTCCCTTGATCCACAGATCAAAAATACATAATTCAAGAACAATATATAAATAATAATATCCCCCCATATTTATTAAATGTATCAAAAATTTGAACTCCCACAGGAAATCAACATATCAACAAACAGGACACATTGTAATGTATTTTTGAATTTAATGAAATTCAAATAAAAAGGTAGGAATGTACTTAAATTTACAAATGAGCATATTGTTGTATTTCCTTCATTTTATGCTGATTAAAAAATGACTAGGTCTCCTAAAGAAACAATAGAACATCTTTTACCAAACATGTTATAATTCTTAGGATGAAAAATTCCCACAATTTATAAAAACCAAAGATCAACATATCACACCTCAAAAACAGAAATTAGCATTGGCTAGGAATAGCCTGATCCATGCATCTCTACACTATCTCAACAACATTACCTCCATCATTTAAGATTAGGCTTGCAAAGATATTCTCGGAAACGTAGTCGAGTGTTGATTAGTTTTAAGGTGCGAGTAAATTAAACTTGGAAAGTTATCCACGTTTAGAAATCTGCAAACCAATGTAAACCTTTGACATTCCCCCTGCTGAAGAAAACAGCATTCATTACTTTACCGAGTTTAAATACAGACGGGAGTATTTCTTCCGCTGTGCCAAAGGGAAGGAAGGGAGGAGTTGGGTGAAGAGAGACTTACAATGATATAAGTTTATAACCCCTCCTTAATTCACTCTCTCATGAGAAGTGAAATTGGTGCTGCCCTCTGGGAACAGCCTTGTTACTGAATAGAGCACACATAAAAGATAAAATCTACTTTAAGCTGTAATGATAACAATTCAGCAAGTTGCACCAAAATATCATCCATTGACCCAACAAACCAACTAAACGGTTAACCTAAACTCATAAATTGCTATAAACAACTTAGATCAATCAGAAACTTGTTCAAATGCACCAAGTTTTTCTTGCTCCGATTCACAGAAACACCAACCAGCAGCACAGAATTTTTTTTTTTAAATCTTCATAGCACCCTGACCAGAAACTGTGTGATATGCAACTGTGTGATTCCCCAACACTCACACACACGTTACATTTCTCTATCTTTGCTGGGACTTTTTATTAACTTCCTTTCATTTCTATAGCCGAACCCTGACCCTTACCCTAAACCTAACCATTACCAGTCTATACCCAACCCTAAACCTAACCATTACCAGTACATACCCAAAACTAAACCTAACCATTACCAGTATATACCCAACCCTAAACCTAACCTCCATTCACACCTTAGCCCTAAACCTAACCCCTCATCCAAAAACAGCATTTCTCCTTGTGGGGATCAGGCTTTGGTTCCCACAATGTAGTATGTGTTAGGAAAATGGTTCTTGTTCAAATGCACCAATGCTCTTGTATTAAATACAAGGCCACACACACACACACACACCCCTGTGGCCACGCAGAACAAAAACTCTGGGCAGGTAAATATTATTTCCTTCTGGCCTCAGGCTTTTGACAACCCAGTAATGAAAAACATCAACAGAAACGTGAAACACACGCAGAGTACTCCACGACTTGGTTACAGGTCAAACAAGTCAACCTTCTTTCCTGCAGAGCCTGTCAAACCCTTTACTGACTTTTATGCCTAAAAAACCCAAAGCATCACACCATTAAGTCCTCTTTTACTACTGCGTTTAATGGTCTAAGCCCCCACTGATCCTCACTCTAAATACTTGTTTTCTGGCTAATCCTTTAAACATGTAGCGTGAAGGCTGCAGTGATTTATTATGTCGAACTGCAACATGTCCCAGAGTTAAAGACGCAACAACACAAAAAGCATCACGTTTAACTTAAATCTGTAGAACCGAGTCCATTGTAAAACAAACAGACAAAAACACAGACTCACATCATAGGACATCTACCACCCTACGAGTATTGCAAGATTTGTGTCCAACTGGTTGGATGTGTATGTGTAAAGGAGACACAAAGAATATCAGATTAAAGCTTTATTTCTGACTTCGCTTAGCAGTTGACGCGAGAGAATTCGGCCGAGCAGAAAGCCCTTTTGGCAACTGAGGCGCTGTTGTTCTTATTTTAAACAGCAGACACCACTGCAGATAACATCTTCCTGTATTCAACAATTGGAAGAAGAAGAATATTCTGAAGAGGAAGTGCATTCCTAACTACAAAGTTTGGTCTCATAAGAATAACTTAGTCATTTTTACAAGTCTGTCAAACATTTAGAAATAATTATTCCTTCTCTGTTTGCATTGAACCATGCATATTGCTTTTAAAAACATTGGTGTTTCCAGACTCTCCCTTGCTGCTCTTCCTGTTTGGAGGGTGCCATTCACACTGCACACAGAGTGATACAAAAATGGGGATATGAAAAAAAAAAATCAATTGCTATTAAAATAAAATAAATTAATTAAAATCATTTTAAAAATGTTGGATGTTTTCTCATTGCAATAGACGCCCTTTAGGAAAAGGTGCTACTTCAGGCAGCTAATTTCAGCACCATTGTGCATAGATATCTGATACTTGAGGTGGGAAATATGAGATTAGGATAAGAATGTGTTGATCTACCAAATCAGATATATTGTGATATAATCTGTAAGGCAAATATTTGGTATAACTTGCACAGACTCTGTTTTATTATTATCTGTCTCATTTAACTTTGCACTTAGCTTTTATGTAGCATGAGTGCTCTTTAACTGACTGGTGGTGGTGTTTATGGGTTTTTTAAAAATATAATGCGCATAAAAGTACACATTATCATAAGCCTAATGGCTTCTTACTCTCAGTTCAACTGACCTTCAGTCCTCCCTTCCTCTGCTTAGTGCTAATAACACAGCAGATAATTCTTCAGGAATGCCCTTTAAAAAGATGATAAGGATGTAGGTGATATAATTAAAAGCCCCTGGCTGCTATTTGGCCTAAAAGGAGGAGGATCAATCAGGACTTCCGTCAGAGCAGGATCCCTCGGGCTGGGTGAGTCAACAATAGGACTGCTGGTTAAAACTCAGGGCTGTAAAAACAGTCGAACTCTGGGTAGGGCTGAGCAGTAAAACACAAGTTGGGACCATTTGTGTCAACGCTGACACTAAACCACAGAAAACAAGCTCAGGCAATGATTAGAAAGCGGAGAAAATTTAAGAAAGGTCAATCTGAAATACTCGGTGTACGCCAATGGAAACAATTACAAACCCTTGTAACAAATATGGAGGATGCTGAGTCAGATGTTTTGCTTTTTTAGCAAAAACGTGTAAAACATAACTTACATGTAATAAATGGAAAGGCAAATACCATTAAAAGTGCTTGCAGAAGTTAATGAGCTGCTGCAGATGATTTCTTGACACACAAGAGAGATGAAAGCTGAAACAATTGAAAGAATTATGAAACTCCTTCAAGAAGGTAATTCAAGACAGTATGACAAAAGATGTTGCTGTTCCTAGTCAGCTTGGTCAAAAATTTGGAGCAACAGTAAACAAAACATTCAGGCTGTAAGAGGGAGATGTCCATGTAGACCACAGAAGACATCAAAGCAACATGGCAATGTTTTTGAGCAGACTGTACGTAATCAGCTGAAGAAAAAGAAGCCAAACTAGAGTCATATTTATTTCCAGTTTTAAAGGTTGCAGCAGATTAAAGGGAAGCTTTAATAGACTGTGGATGACTGGATAAAAGTGAGATTCATTGATTCATCTCATTCAGGGCATATGGCAGTCATTACTCACCATGAAACGCAAAGGTGGACATATTTCATTTTCAAATTTTTTTTTTTTTCTAATGTTACTGTCCTATTTTCCTACTGAGTAAACAACTAACTGAATGTCCTCCAAGGCCATTTGTACAAAGTACTGGACCTTAACTGTAATTGCTCTATACACGTGTGTGTGTGTGTGTGTGTGTGTAGTTGTATAAACACAAATCAAAGCGGGGTAAGGAGAACCCAATTTAAATCTGTAGCTTCAAAGGTACATCTTTAAAGCTACAGACTACAACAGCCTGTGTTTAAACAACCTCATCAAGATAAGCAAGGCAGATAATATTACACGTAGAGAAAACAAATAAAAATGTCAGAGAAGAACACTGAAGTTATAGCTTATAAATGTGGCCAAAAGCTTCACGTCGTCACCAGTGCCTGGCTTTGTAAACAGATTTTTTTTTTTTTTTTTTTTTTTTTTTTTTTTTTTTTTTTTTTTTTTTAGCCAGTTTATCACATGTAGATCGTTAGCTCGTTAGCTTAGCGGTGTTTAGCAACAGCTGTTAGTGGTTTGTATGCTTTTCATACTCACCAACCTCAGCAATAGAGAGTGACTTTACATTTATCTGTACGTTTGCTTCGTTTAGTGTCCGTGTAATTCGTTGTCGATGCCTGCTTGATGTCTAGTTCAACGACCGCTGAACAAAAGCTGCAAAGAAGCTGGACGGTTCAGCCGCAGAGTGCCTGGTCTGTGAGGGGCGCCATGTTTGGGTAACTGTATCGCTCAAAACTGGAGATAGTATGAGCTTCTATTTAGGAAGATACCGACCGGGTTCCCCCACTTTAAATTAATTTTGATAATTTACAATAACAGCATAATTATTCACATTTTTTTTTGCAAGTCTTTATTATTCTCTTAAATCTTCGATGATAATATGTTTTGGGGTTTATGTTAAACCTGGCAACCCGCTGGGCCTCCATCTGCTTCAGTTCAACCTCTCTGGCGTTAAGTCGTTCTGCGTTTCTGCCAGAAGGGGGTGCTGTTTAACATCATAATACAGTGGAGCATTTGTTGTGAAGAGCTGTTTCATTCAAAATTAAATAAATAAATAAATACTCTTATTAATACATTAATAATGAATATTCCATGAAATAAATACATCTCCCTATGAAATAAAACAAAATGATAAAACAAAATTAATATTTAAAAAAATAAATTTTTACCTTATTTGTTTTTTATTATTATTATTTATTTTAAGATTTATTTCATTTATTTATTTCAGATTTATTTATTTATTTATTTCAGGATTTATTTATTTATTTCTAGAGTTATTTGTTTCATTTATTTATTTCATGATTCATTTATTTTATAATGGTGTTTTATTTTGTGACACTTTTATTTTATAAAGCTACTTTAGGTAAAAAGTAAAAAATTTTTTATTATTATTTTAATTCTGTTTTATTTCATTGGGACATTTACTTATTTCAAGGAATATTTATTAACAACAGTATTTATTTATTTCATTTTGAATGAAACGGCTGTCCATACCTCAAAAGCAGATTTGTTAGACGTCCTGAAGGTTTTTTCACTGCAAGTGAGCCTCTCAGCTTGCAGTTCCAGATGAGCCAAAACACTGCCCTTTAAATTAGTTGCTATATTGTCATCAGCAGTTTCCTACATGTGAGGCCGTTTTGAGGCAAGGCAATGATGACGGCATGCTTTTCTTTGTAACAATTACTAGCAAAAGAAGACAAAGATTTCAAGTAACCTCCTCTACAGCAAACAATGTGCTTATTAGATCAATCGTAAATTCAGACCAGTTCTTTGACAGCTTCATCTCTGTTGATGATATAACTATAGCAGAGAGGTGGGTAGGAACAAGTTGGGTTTATTTGCTTGAGCAACATTTTGAAGAAAAAAAAAAAAAAAAAAAAAAAGGACTTCTAGGAGAAGTTTTAGTGCACCGAATTTTTACCTTTACTTGAGAAATATAATTATGAGGTATCGCTACACTACTTGAGGACAATTTCTGCATTCTCTCCCCAGCTCAGGGAAGTTCACTGAAAAAGGAGCAACCATGATTTAATCAAAAATGCAACAGACACACACCTGTAGTTTATGTTCAAACGAGATTTCTCATTTGTACTCAAGCTTAATTGTTTCAATGTTATTTTCCATCTGCTGAGCATGTCAAATGAATATACAATAAGAACTATATATTGTTACTAACATGTATATTTACCAAAACTTTCCATTTTTTGTCTATCTGATTTCATCATTCTTCAATATAAAATTAGATTTCATAATTGGGTATGACTTGAGAAGCCTTTTTACCAAATATTTTTTCACGTTTGAGTCTTTTTTGGATAACTATGTCTTTCACTTAAGTAAATATATCGTGTAGTATAACTCCTTCTTGAGTACAATTTTTTGGGTGATTTTCAGAGCCCACCTCTGAACTATAGTGACAAAAAGATAGCAACATTTTTTGTTTTAATAAAATAAGTACAAACTAAAATACAAACTTTTTGCAATTACTTATTGTTTAATCTGCATTTGTTTACTCTGCACTGCACTTGAAGTTCACATTGTGAACTGTCAAACAAAAAGACCTCCGCTTCCCCAAAAGTTCAATTTTCACTTTAATATTTGCTTTCTGAACTGATCAATTCCCTGATGAGGTAAATGCTACAGCCTTTAACGACCACTCACTTTTACTTTTTAAACGGCCATTTTGCTTCAGCGGTAAGTCATTTTAAAATTGAAGTAAAGATAAGAAAAGACATCGAAGTAAGAGTTACATGAATGATTCTGGTGGATTCTCATAAACTAAGTAATAGAGCTACACATTTGTGAAAATATTGGTCATGCAAGTCTTTTTTTTATTTAAAATAATCACAAAAAAAACATAAGTTGCATTTTAGTCCTTTATTGGTACAAACAACTCATTTTTTAAAAAAATCTACAAAGTTAAACGCAGAGAAATCAAAGAGTTAATCATTGTGATACACACAAAAAATAAAAATAAATTTTCAGCTAACAGTGTTGAAATGAAAGATTTATTGAAAAAAAAAAAAAAAAAAGCATTTACACAAAATCACAGAAACATAAAAATGTAAAAATTGGCACTTCCTGGAAAAATTAACTGATCTGAGTATTTCTTTGACCATTACATCCTAAATCTGTTTCTAATTTAACCAAAGCAATTTCCTAAAATCTAAACTATTTTTTTTTTTTTTGTGACTTCAGATCATATTTGCATAAAGTGGGACACCTCCTTCACATAAAATGTTATTTCAAATCACCACAGCTGCTTTTCATTGCAGATAATGGAATTTAAAAAACAAACAAACAAACAAAAAAAACAAACTTATAAATGTTGGTTGTGTTAGCAAAAACATATATGTTCTGGGTTTAGGAAAAAAAACTAATTTGAGGGGACTGATACTAGTTTTATGCACGAATTAAATGTGGTCCTATCTTTTGCAATAACCAAGAGGATAAGGTTAAAACAACAAGGAGAAAAGATTAAAAAGACGATGGAAAACCTGAGGTCAGCTGATGTAGCTCGATTTGGTAATTTAACACGGCGTAACATCACAGCAACAGTCAAACTGTCACATCTGCTGTAATCTGTAAACCAGGTGGAAGAAACAACTCTGTACATTAAGTGCTTCTACAGTTTTTACTTGTTTTTAACTTAAATTCAAAATAAAGCTGAGGGTTTATGTTTGACACTTTTTCAAATTCACTAATGTTCTTAGTTCCTGATTGTGTGTGGATAGTGAAACATACAAAAAAATGAATAAAAATAGAAAAGCTTAAGGCTGTAATAGTCAGAATTAAGACTGCAGAATTTATCTTTAGAGCCAGTAATGCTTATATGATCAGCTTTAGTTTGTCTCTGTGAGGTTCTAGAATATCTGGGAATAAGGCAATTTAAAGAAGATATCTTCTCAAATCAAAAACAATTTCAGGGAGGTCTTTTAGGGTGGATGGTTTTGCATAATTTCAGTTTTCAAATTTTCACCCAATTTTCAAAACATTTTTGACATCTATCCCCAAACTTTTAAAGTGATTTTTCTTTACAGTGTTTGGGGGTCAGTAGAAGTGATATCTGCAAAATTAAAACTCCAAAGCTGTGCACAGAATTGATTTTTTAAAACCTAAAATGTCAAAGATTGTATGTTCATCACATTATCTAGACAAGTCATTTATCTTATTATTGAGATGAGATTGTTTTTTTTAATAATTCTATTGTCTCATATCATATTATCTCAAGATTGTTTTGCAGTGATAACATTATTATTTTGTCATCAAGTAATAAGATCTAAGATCATTTTAACATGATCTCCTCATTTCAAGATAATTCCTTGAGAGCATTTGGACACAATGGTCTAGGTATCTCAAGATAACAAGATATTGAGCATGATTTGCAGCAGAAACTACTTTTATTCTCATATGGCAAGACCCCAAGCTTGTTTTGACATAATGGCTAAATTATTTAGAGATAACAAGAACTTGAGATTATTTGACTGCTAATGAGCTTATTTACAGAGATGATGAGATATATATTTTTTGTGATAACAGCTTAATTATTGTAGATGCAAACTCAAGCTTGTTTTGAAATCATCTCATTATCTCACGAGACCAAGATAGTGAGATTGTTTAAACATGATAAACATATTTTGAAGAAAAAAAAAAAAAGAAAAAAAAGAGCTGGAGCTTGTATTGTCTGATAGGTTTTATGATCTCATCTAGAGATATTTTGTTTTTTGTAGAGATAATGTGTTAATTATGTCATCTCTAGACAACCTCTTGAGTTGAGTCATCTTAAGATACGAAGATCTGGAGCTTGCTTTGCCCTGTTTTTTTTGTTTTGTTTTGTTTTTTTTTTTATCTCAAGAGATCCCAATCTCCAGCTCTGTTTGTTATAATAATAATAATAATAATAATAACGTCTTCATGTCAAGATAAAAAGATCTTGAGATTTGTTTTTTTTCTTAAAACTGTTTCATTGGAATATTCAATGAGATATTTGGATTCAGGCTGTGGTAGCAGCTCAATGTTCTTTGAATCTTAAGATGACATAAATTATTATTTTGATTATCTCAAGGAACAAGACCTTAAGCTTGCATTTTAGTTGTGTTTTATGATTTCATCTTGAATTCATCTGTTCAGTTTTTTTTGCAAAGATACTGGCATAATTATCTCACCTCAATGAGATCTTGAATTTGTTTTGTCTTCAATAACAATTAATGAGTCTCAGTAAAAGATCTTGGTGTCTTTTCACATAATGGTCTCTTATCTTGAGATGAGATCTTGACACAGATTTTTTGTGACAACTGGTTCATGAGTTCATTATCTCAAGATTATGTATCAGGTGTGGAGGTTTCTCAAAATAACGGGAACCTCAGTTTGTTTTGACATAAAGGTTTCATTACCTCAACAAAACAAGATTTTTTATATATAGTTGTGGTAACAGTTGCATTATCTAACTATCTTGAGTTTTGATAATGATTTAGTTCTCCCATTATCCTAATATTATAGAACCTTAAGCCTAATTTGCCTTTGTAATGTCATTTTTGTGGCAATATTATAGCTTTGGCATAAGAATTGTCCCATTAGATGTTTTTGCTTTGGTATACGTTTCATTATTTCAAGATTTCAAAGACTGAATTCTTGAGCAAATAGATGAATGTATCCAGAAATCAGAAGTATCAAGTAGCTCACTATTAACTAAGGTGGAGCTAAAGCACAGGAGAGGTTCAGTTGCTTTAGTCACGGAGTCCAAAGCTTCTTATGATGACCAAACTGGTTGTTACTGGGCTGCAATCAGTGCTTAGATAGCACTACTTGGAAAGTCACTGCCTCATTTACAGTAAAACATTACTAAACATTAAATATTCAAGACACAATCAACATTTTGCCCATCAGGACACTTTAGTCTGGAAGTTGCAAACAAGGCCATTTGCCAAAATAAATATATGAAGCAAACTAAATATGAAATTTATTTTGTGTAGCTGGTAACTAGGGAACAACATAAATCCTTGTTATATATCTCAGTCTGGTAAGAGTACCAAACTGGATAGATCCTCCAAATATTTTTTTTTTTTTACATTTCCATGGATTTATTGCAACCTGATTTAAAAAAAAAAAAAAAAACCAAAACAAACAAACAACCCTCTAACACAATGAGAACACAATTACTTCTGGTTGCAACTTTTACCACTAATCTGTCAGTTATGACAAAATTAACAGTTTTTTGGACTGGGTTCAAACAAAGTTTCTAATTTAGTTCATATTTAATTTGGTAAATTTGTTTTAACTCACACAAAAGTTGTGCAGGCAGGTAAACATGAATCTGAATATCTTTATACATGAATAAAGATATTATAAAGATAATACATGAATATCTTTGATGACAGTTAAGAGTTTTAAAACGTCTGTGTCAAAAGATGAAATTGGTAAAAGTTTTTTAAGAAATTAAATAAAAAGAAAGCTCTGCAGAATCCTGTCAGCCACAGCAATACACTAATTAAAAATTAGAACGTGCATACGTGGGTTGTGTTGACATTAACGTGAATCAGCAATGGCTGCTGATAATGATTACGATCAGAGATCGCCCCCTGTTGACTGCAGGATAGAATGCAGTTTTGGTCAACTTTAGCATAAACTAATTGTTCTCTAACATTTTAAACCATGTGACTCCCAATAGAAATGCTTAACTCTCCATGTATTATTATCATTATTATGTTGTACAAAAATAAATCACTGACTGTTAAACAGTGGAATAAATCAGGTCTACAATACAGCATGTATGATACGTATTTAACATTTGGATCCTCTCTGACAATGCAATCCCTGCCAAAATCTTTCTGACCACTTGTGAGAAAGTAATGAGAATTTTTTTTTTTTTTTTTTGTTAAACCAAAAACCAAGAGCTAATTCAAAAGGAGTTAATGATACTGGGCAATGGCAGTGACTTTCAAGAAGTCACAAAGTCGTGAAAAGTCGATAAATTTGAAAGAACAAACTTCATATTGTTTGAAGGTGGCAGTGATGGACCAAGCTCATTGTGACAAGATTAACAGGACACGTACCGAGTAACTAATCTACTTTATCTCCAAATAGTTTTTAAAGGATATAAATCAATAGCCATTAACATGTAAAAATAATAAAAAACAGTTCTGTAGACACACCTTATTAGTCTTCTAAACTATTTTGGTTTTTACTCTAAGATTATTATTGGTTGTGAATTGGCACCATATAAATAAACTGGATTTTACACATTGCTTTTGTGTCAATTTTTGTTTTCTTGGAGATTTGAGTATTATGGTCATAGTTACAGATGACATATAAATGACACTGAGCATATTTTAAGTGACAATGGTTTCAAAGTTTGTAAAGCTGTGCCAACTGCTGCCCACAGTGACTCAAAGACATCAACCCACTGTTGCCATGTGCTTGCACGTGAAAAGGGATTTCTGGAAAGCCAACAACTCAATGCAATCAACTGGGGTTTCTGGGATAACTTTTTGTCAACTGGCATAGTATGATCTACTGAATTTACCTGTTCTCTAAACTGGACTCCATGTAACGGAATCTGAACCTGTGTATATAACAGGACTGTTTTGAAATGAATTGGATACATTTTTTGCTGTATTTTTGGATATGGATTGGAGACATTTGCCTTGTAAAGTGCCTTGGGAGGACTGTTGCTGTGAATTAGAGCTTTACAAATGAACTAAACTGACCCCAAATAATTTTGATCAAAAATGAAAACAAAGTGTGATAATTTTATATATAAGGGTTATAAGAAAGCCTAATTTCACCACATATTCTAGCTGAAAAACCACACAAAAATTTCACAACTGAATGACAACAATGATACACTTAGCCCTTTTTATGGTATTAGACTGCAATTTATGTGCTTTCCTTACTATGGGATAGATTCCTTAAATATATAAAAGGCACTTATTGGTCACATTCACCCCAAGAAAGTGTAGATTTTCTCTAACTAAAAAAAAAAAAAAAAAAAGTTAGCTCTCTTTTAATATCTTATTTTGAAAACATTTTGCCAGGGTCAATGAGGTTTTGCTGACCTCTGGTCTCACAGCTGGGATTAGCGTCTGCAAAACCCTCATTTATATTTATCTAGAATAAATACACTCAGATAATTTTTTACAATAAGTAAGACTGGCTGTTGATAACAGAACCCCATTGAAAACAAAAATCTCTATAATACCTGGAGGTTTTAGTTACATTTCTGTTTGTCTTAAAAACACCAGAGGATGTCTGCCTACCAACATTTTTGCATGAAAAAGGTTTGGGAACCAAAAGCTTAGCGTTTATAAAACATTTTAAACTGAAAATGTGATCGTTAAAATGCCTTCATTTGTCTCTCAGAACACCAAAAATACAAAGTTTTAGCTTTTAGCTGGTGCAACCAGCGAGTCAGAAAGTTTCTCTGAATGTGACTTATTTCTTTTAAAATGTGCAACTATCACTCAACAAAACAGTGCAGCCATTTGCTTTATAGGAGAGGTAACAGCATGAGTAGTTGGGGGTGGGGCCATTTTAGTGTTTAATACACCTAAGTTTTAATGTTAACGGATTCACAATCTTCTGACAATTCAGGAACCAGTTTATAATGAAACTGATTAGTTAAAGTTCCAACTAACTAAAAACATGCCTTCATGTTATCCTTCAGATGGTGATTATGATTTACTATAATCTGAGTACCAACATCACGAGGTCTGTACAAAGAGTTCAATAATAAATTCACAGCACTTTAGATCAGAAACAAAAGGGGAGAATTTGTTTCTCCCGACTTTAAAGAACACATCGCTTCTTAGAAACATCAGTGTCCAGAACTCTGTTCAACAGATCCATTTGGAAGGTCATTACCCAGCGACCGTTTGAATGGAGTTTTATAATCACAATAATAAATAAATAGCGACACAGGTAATCGATGGAGAAGAAACAACCAAATGATCCAACCTGCGTCTTCATCAAGAGTTTTTTTTTTTTTGATTTCTAGTCGTCACTTCTGGTTTCAGCACTTGGAATTGTTAGGAATGTTTGTTTTAAAGCAACATCTGTCAGGCATTTTTGGCTTCTAACACTGGGAGTGGCTATGATCGCGAATTTTGTCTCAGTCGTTTGAAGAGACCAAACGTTTCTGAATGAAAGGAACGCTGCAGAGTTTTCAGCCGTTATACTGCTGCTGATAGCGACGGTTCAGCTCGCGCAGCTCCTTCTCTCGCACCCTGCGAGCTTTGTTGGACTTGGTGGAGCGGCTCGAGCGCGTGGACTGGGCCGACTTGGTGCTCTGGCAGCGCGAGGAGGCACGTTTCAAGAGGTTCTGAGATATGCAGCGCTGCAGGTTCTTCATAGAGGAGGAGGCCGCCATGCTGACGATCCAGGGATGCTTGAGGGCCTGGCCCGCCGTCAGCCGCTCGCTGGGGTCCACTGTCAGAATCCGCTCGACAAAGTCTTTGGCCAGGTTAGACACGCTGGGCCACGGCTGAGAAAAGGAGAAAGAAAGTCAGTAACATACTATGTGCAGTTTTAGTTGTAGGTCATGAATCAAATCCTTCCCTTATGATCGGCAAAGTTCAGGGTTACTATACCTTTTATTTATCATCACTCAAAATGATTCGTCCATCAGAATTATGATTGGCTGAGTTTGAGACTGTTCGGTTTAATGTAGCTTAATACAGCTAATAGTCAAATTAATAGTATAATGTTGTTAATGGTACTTATGTTGCCACAAAGTTCTCTTTAAAACCTAAAAGTGTCAGAACCTCTTGTGCTAAAATGAGACAAGTGAAATATTCCTCCAACACTCATGAGTTTGTCTGCAGATTTGTCCTCTGATCAGAAGATGGCAGCAGAAGCACAGAGCTCAGAAGGCGTAGCAGGAAACCCTGAAGTCACAAGACATTTTGTCCACATCAAGTCTGTCATCGACTTGGTCCAGATTCTCTCACACTGTCAGAATGAATATAGATTTTAGAGATTTTGAGTCTTCATGCGTCTCATTGTGCTCGAGTTTTATGTCGCCAAAACATTCATCTGACTTTGGAAACACATTTTCTCTGTAATGGCTGCTCTGTTGTTGTGAGACATAAACTGTATTCAGTATGAGTGACTGGTAGTGAGTCAAACTCAACCCCCTGCTTAGCCAGGAATGACATGCTATAACACACACACACACACACACACACACACACACACACACACACACACACACACACACACACACACAAAGCCTGATCACCTTGTCCTGTTTGGCCACCAGCTGTGTTTTCGGTCTCTGTTCATGTAGCAGATAAACCAGCGTTGGCCAAACATACACGAAAGATATAAAACACATACATTTCTGCCCTCCTGGAGCCATGTTTTGGCTATGACTAGTTCCTGGACCGCAGCTGTAAATGTGAACATTATTTATCCCAGCTGTCGGGAGCCAAATCCCAAAGGGGAACACATTCAGGTCTGTTGCATTGCAACTCCTACGCTCAGGCCCATATTTCTTATAAATGTTAGAGTTGGGATTTTCTTTTCAGGACTGGTAAATTCTTCATGTAAACGGGAAAAGATCCAGGTTGCTGCAACTTCTGCCACACCAGGAAAATACTATTAGCTTAGCCTGAACTGAGTTGGTCATCCTTCAGTTAGTTTTGTGCAAACTGTATTGTAGCTTTAAAGACCAGAGATGATCAGTCTTTTCCCAGCCAATACAGATTTCCTCTTTTATTTTGACCTTTCAAATCTGATTTTAAGCATTTAAATGTTTTTTTTTTTTCTTCCCTTCAGGACTACAACACTGAAAAGAGACAAAAATGTGCTTCAGCTTCTTTAATAGAAGTAGTAGTTTTGAATCCAACAGAAATTAATAAGTTTTATTTAACTCTAAAAAAAAAAAGATGCATCTACATGCAAAATACTGCAGGTTGCATGAATTTATAGGAAGAATTTATATTTTCTTAATAGGATAACAAACTTCCTCGTAATTCCAGTAAAAATTTCCCAACAAATCACAAAGAAAACTTGCTTGACTCACAAGAGACTTAACCATTTCTAGCCTGAGGCCATGGAGACAGTTATGCTCCCAGAAAACCAGAAGGGGATAAATAGGTTAGTTTTGGACTCATTTAACCCATCAGGCATAACAAGTTAATTCCCAGAAAATTGAAATGACTCAACAGCTTCTTATTACATATTAAAAAACAACTGTTTGTTCAGAAATGTTTGCATGAGAAGCAAAGATTAACTGAGGGTATTTTGGGGAAAGCTCACTGAAAGCATTAACATTATACTCTATATAAAAGAACAGATTATTCAGCACTTTCTCCAGCTGTACTGGAACATGAAAGATATACAAAACTGTGGGGAAATCTTTATCCACTCCTATTTTATTTATCTTTTCTTCCAATCAGCCAGACTTTCCTTGTAATGTTTTAAAACGGTCTTAATCAGCAGTTCTTCAGGGTCTCTGACCACTTTATCAGTGATTCTATCCAGCAGGAGGGTTTTAGTTTTGTCAAGTGCTTTTACTCTGACTTCAGAATCATTCAGGTAGAAAAGGACTCATAAATTCAAGGAAGGAATAACCCAGTGTTGAGTCGACACACAACCGATTAGAAAAAGAACAATACTTGAATTTAATTTTTTAGGTACTTTCTGACGAGCTGGCTGTCACAAAGACAACTCATTCCCATTTCTTCTGTCAGATAAAGAAACATCAGTAAAACTTGTTAAATTGTTAAATATATTGTGACGATAGTGTTTACAATTGACCCGCATTTTCTTCTCTCTCTTCTCATCACTGTGAGGGTGTTTTGCACTGCGTTGACAAGTTTTAAAGCAATAAAGGAGAGCAATCACAAGAAACATGGAAATGTGCCTTAATTTTAGTAAGAAATATTTAATGTGGATATATGAGCCAGTGCAGGAACCGTGTCTAGATCAGTGGTCTCAAACTACATTCTTCAAGGGCCAGAGTCCTGCAACTTTTAGATGTGTCCCTTGTCCTACACACTTGAACTACATGGCGAAACCGCCTCACTAGCATGCAGTCAAGCTCCACAAAGCTCTGCTAATGAGCTAATATTGGAGCCAGGTGTGCTGAAGCAGAGAGAAATTTCAAAGTTGCAGGACTCTGGCCCTTGAGGAATGCAGTTTGAGACCACTGGTCTAGATACACTTCTGGGAAATCTGCTGACAAGCCATCCTGCAGGGTGCAGCACAGCAATAGTTCTTACCTCTCCAGAGAAGCTGTACTTCCCCTTCAGGATCTGCCGGTAGAGCCTCATGCGGTTGTCGTCCTCGAAGGGCATGGTTCCGCTCAGCAGGATGTACGATATCACCCCCAACGCCCACATATCCACGGCGTTTGTGTAGGGCTTCCTAACCAGGATCTCTGGGGCGATGTACTCTGGCGTGCCACAGGTGGTCTTCATCAGACACTCGTCTCCTTTCTTCCTGCTGCTAGCCAAACCGAAGTCGGTGATGATGATCTTGGAATCGGCTCCGGGGTGGTAGTACAGCAGATTCTCCGGCTTCAGGTCCCGATGAGTGATCCCCAAAGCGTGGAGATACTTGACGCCATCCAGCACCATCTGCAGCACCCGCGTGGCGTCTCGCTCTGTGAAGGAACCGCGAGCAATAATGCGATCGAAGAGCTCCCCTCCTGTAGCCAGCTCCATGACCATGTAGACACGCTCTGCTGTCTCAAACACCTCCATTAGCTGGATTATGTTGGTATGACGAACGCGACGCAGAACGCACAGCTCCGACTCGCACACCTCCCTCCCCTCGCGGTAACGTGTCTCGATCATCTTGATGGCGTACGGCTGCCGTGTGCTCTTGTGCTCCACACGAACAACTCGGCTGAAACTCCCGCGACCTATGAGGGCTTTTATCTCGTACTTGGCAGTGACCCGGGGGTCGAACTTGGCTCGGTACTTCGCCACCTTCTTTCGCTGAGGGTCCGACAGCTTGGAGGGGTCTTTAAGGGTCTGAGCCAAAGCGGACGTGGGCGAGGCAGCTTGTGCTTGGCCTTGATACGTGCAGGTGAGGTCAGGCTTTTCAGCTGCCACACCGCCGGCCTCACCCGCCTTACTTCCAGTGCCATCCCCTCGAATGAAGTGCTTATAGATATCTGTCTGAGGAGGCTGGGGATCAACCTGAAGAATACAGAAAACAGTGCATCTTTGAACTTCATCATACTTTCAATAAAGAAAACGGCTCCGTATTTCCCCCCCCAACCCCCCTAGAGTTTTACCTTCATAAACAAAACACTTGGTAACTAATTTAGCTACTAGCAAGGAAAGAAAAGCTTTACAGTCCTGAATGCACTCTGTTTAATAGGTCTGTAAAAACATGCCACACTATTGCTAATTGGCTACAAATCATAGGATAAAAGAACAAATGAACTGAAGTTTAGGGGTAGTCCACCAGAAGGTGGTTTATTTCTGAGTTGATGAAAATAACGAGATGGACCACTAAGTCCCTCCTCCCTCCGTGACAGCTCAAACTGAATACATGCAGCAAACATTAAATTATACATTTCTCATCAAAGTAAATTATTTCACGAAGAGTGAAGCAAGGCTAAGGTACTAGTTTGAGGACCAGATATGAAAAGCGAGTGCTTTAAGCATGGTACTTTGTTTGAGCTAAGTTAGACTCTTACTTTAAAAGTAAGATGGTACATCAAAGACTGGAGCCAAAGTCCTCCAATCGTGAACACATTCATAAAGCCATACACCCATATTCGGTGGGCAACATGAGCTTAAGTGCCCTGCCCAGAGGCACATCCACAAGGAGGAAGCTGGAAGCAAGACGACTACCCTTTCCCACGGGCTTTAGTGTAAAGAAAGGAAATAGCTTTTGATTTCTTGCTGACAATAATTGGTTGCAAAAGAACTGGAGATGCCCCAAAAATAACTTATCCAGAAATCTTTTGTGTACTCTGTACAATTCATGCAGTAGTATTAATACGATACTACCTGGCTAATTGTTAGCCGCTAGCTGTACCAAAATCAAATCTACTTGTACACAAACCAATAACTTTTTATAGTCTAATCATTGTCTACTGTAAGGAGATGTATTCCTCATGGAAGCAACAATAAATACAAGCAACCATGTCCATTGAAAACAAATAAACTGACATTCAGCAAAGCAATTAACAGTCAAACTATAAGTTAAAACACAAAGCCAAATGTGGATCACATGGACAGTCTAATATAAAAATCTTCAAAAAGTGATGAAGTTTCAGCATTTCTGAGTATTCGTCTTAATTTCTGTAAATGTTTTCCAACGAGGAACAATACATATAAGAAATGGTATAAGTGGATACAAATTGGTTTGTGTACAAGTAGAAAATGGAAATAGGAAGGGCAGAAACAGCAAAGCCTTGCTACAAAATGGGTCGAACTGACCCAGAACAGTTGATATCTCTTTTATAGATTCTTACTTTACAACTAAACGGTGTTTCGGTTTTTAATGAGTCTGGATTCACCTTGATCATCTGTAGTTAAACTAAAAAGCTTGAATCAAACTTGATCTAGATCATTCTACACTGAAAATAGTCTTTAAAGCACAGTTTAAGATGAATGAAACCTTGATTCTGTTTTGGAAAAGATAAACCAAGCTATATTAAAGCTCGTTTGCCATTTGGATCTTAGATTTAAACAACTATAACAATTGCAGTATATGGACTGCTACACTGATTACAGATTCTTTAAAACACAGTTTGTGATTTGTGAAACTTTTACAGTATTTGTAAAGAAATTGTCCTCATTTTTACAAAATATATTGTCAAGTCATTTAAAAAAAAAATTGTGTAACCAAGACCGTTAATAAAGCCTGATTAACATATTATTGTAGCTCCTCTTATGAGAAAGCTGTATGGCAAGACCCCTAACTATTACTGACCTTTTTGACCAGGTCCAACTGAACGTCCCCTGGAGGCTCAGGGAGGACCTTGCTGTTCCGGCACCCCATCACATCACCTCGGGCCGCTGCCCAGCCAGCCACAGAGGCCACCAGGAGTCCTGCCTCATCACCGCAACAGCCAATTCAACGGGCTGAGGACATCCAACATCCAGGCTGTACCCACACTCAGACAGACGCTCAGGAATGAGGCTGATCACTCCCATTCAAGTCCGGATGAGCTGGCGGCAGCAGCTATGTTTCATGAATATGACACCTTAATACCTCCCATAAATTCATGAGTATATTGTGCACTGTGTGTATCCCAACTCTCGTGCAGATTACTTGTTGTTCTTTGTTGTGCGGCTGTTCTTTTAGTCGCAGCTCCCTTGGCTGTCCAATCTGCAGGCAGGAAGACCCCAAACCCCTTCAGGAACCTACCAGGCCCCCATTAAAGAACACCGCATTAGTAGTACAATGCCTATGGAGGCCAACAGCACAAAAACAATCGATTCGGCGAATGAGTTGTTTGCTTGGAACAGCAAGGCTCTCTAAAACGTTATCCTCAGGACTCATGCAGAACTTCCAGAGAAAATCCACCCATCAGCTGTCCTTTGATCCGTTAGGAAAAGCTTCAGAGTCAGCAACAGTCTTGCCACAGATTAAACAGCCCACCCCCAGGGTGAATTGTTGGCTGTGGAGGAGTGAAGCTGTGAAATGCAAAATGATTCCAAGTTTACTGAACAATGACATATCATCAGCAGAACATTAGTTAGGAGTAACTTTCCCCTGGCCATCACAAACAGAGGTTCAGTTTAAATGAAAAGCATGCAATGAGGCCTTGTTGGAGGACCTTCAAGACAAAAGATATGTAATGGCATCAATACACTGATTGCAGGTGACCAAAACTGGATGATTTTCAATTTGGTGTATAGGGTTTTTTCTACCTCCTTCTACAGCTTTTTTCATTTGTCAATTTTTTTAGAGCTCCATCTCCAGGTGTGGGGTTTTGTTTTTTATTTAAGATGCAAAAATTTTCAATAAAAAAATCTTTCAGACCAAAACTACAAATGATTACAAGATCGGTCTGCTACCTTTTACGCTGAATAAAAGCGTGGAAACTTGTAGACTCAGATTTGACTGATAAAGACTTTGCCTGGGTCTGTTATTGTGGAGACTTTGTGCAGCAGATAAAAATCACAGTTTTATTAAATACACTTGATTGTGCAGATAACATGTTTAAATCGATCCCATTTATTTCAAACTTATAAATAGCAAACAGTTTATAAATATGGGATTTTTAAGCCACATGGAAATGTTACACTACATAGATGGTGTAATTAAAACATATTTTGGCCCAAGCAGAAAAAGCCTATTGTAACTGGAATGTTTATAATGTTAAGCAAAATGTAGAGGCTTTTTGGAGTGTGTGAAATTTAAGCATTTCAATGGAACTGAAAAGGGCCATGACCAATTGACTCTACAGCACCTTCTAAAGGTAACCCATCCCAATGGTAAAAAGTAGACATTTGAAATTTGGTACATATCTAGAACCCTTCAAGACAAGAAAAAAACTATCAGAGGTAGGTCCTAAAACCAACAGGAAGTCAGCCATTTTGGGTCAAAGGGCCATTTTTGACATTTCTTTCTCTGATCTAGTTTGATGTTAAAAAACCTCAGTGGTCAAATGATGACATCATCTAAGCCCCGCCCCTGACAACAGGAAGTGCAATATTTTACTTTGATAGATCAATATTTGATCTCCTTAACCTAATCAATATGAAACTCTGCTCAGTGACAGAAGACAAGTTGGAGTAACTTGGTGTCCAGTACTGAGACATTTCACAAAAAGAGGGTGGGACTGTAGCCACGTGGCAAAGTCCGACATCCTGCCGACACTATATGTTTGGCTCTAATTTCCACATCATCTGATTTGCACCAAATTGAACATGATGGATTTTAGTCCAACCCCTAAAATATATTTATGTAAATGATTGGTGGGTGTGGCCTAAGTATCCACAGTGCCCTCTAGAGGCATTAAAATAATTACCCCTAAGCCACACGATAATGAAATCCAGTACACACATGTAACTTCTCAAGACTTACAAAAAAAAAAAAAAAATGGTTTGGACCCATGGTGTAATCTCACAGGAAGTCAATTATTTTGGATTAAAACCAAAATATTGTCTCTTTTCAACACATATCTGAGCAAACTCCTCTAAGCCTCAAAATCTGACTTCTTGACATCAAAGACCATAGGGTAATAACTTCTCCACTCAACATATTGACAGGCTCATTTGCTGACATCAGTTTAGCTTCACCCACTTACCCACTTAGAACAGGAAGTTACTTGTTTTGATGGTGGATGTTCTCCTTTTACACTTCATCCATCCATCGAGAAGGTTGGATTGGTCAGATTTTGAATACTTTTCACAGGAGCTGAACTGAGCCTGATTGAATGTAATATCGAGGCTTCCTAATTGTACTACCTAGTGGTGACATGCAGACTTGATCAGTGAAGGCAGCACTGAGATTGCAGTACTGGGCTGCAGGGGCCATTCAAGGCTGCTTTCAGCTATAATTTTTCCTTTGGAGTTGCTGTCATGACTGAACTGAGGGCCTTTTTTTTTTTTTTTTTCATTTTTTAAATCACAATACCCAGGCTTTTTATTTAACTGTACATAAATAATACTTGTTTTTTGTTTTTTTTTTTATTGTTGTCATATGGTGGGTGGTACTTTATATGTATATTTCATCCTTTAAAGTCGAAATCTTTGTTTGAATGTATTTTATGCACTAAATACCACTGTTTATGGTTTTTTGTGTTTTTTTAAAGTGCCATATAGATGAATTGACTAACTCTATATTTATTTATTTAATAATTCGTGTATTCATTACATTGTGGCACTTTTGGTATTCCATACTCTTAGATACTGGCCAAATATAAACTATTTTTGATATGTGAAAAATCACAATAAGAATAATTTTCACAGAAACCAGCCGAGAAAACTGCAATTGGTGTATTTCTAGGTTAAAGGTAGTCACTATGAGACGTGCATTAAAAAGGACAAAGAAAAACGATTATAACACAGTTAGAAACATGACTGTAAACAGATATGCAAGACATTTTGTAACAGCAAATCTACTGGAAACCATATTTTAAAAGTAGATACTCGTCAGCTTATTAAAGAAACTTATTGTAAAACAGTTTCAAAGCGCATTTCTGGTATTTTCTTTCTTCTTCTAAACATAGGCCCGTTAGATTTGTTTTTACGCAGACAAAAACTAACCATAACTCCTAATTCACCAGGACGTAACATCGTGGCAGTCTCAAGAACCTAAAAATCAACAACTCTGTGACTAAAACTAATAAACTTGACATTTAAATCTCATATCCAAACTTACCGGAGAAGTGTGTGACCATGCTAATTCGCCTGTTAGCAGCAGCTCCTGCCAAATCCAGCCTCCTCACCCCACTCTGCCTCACTCACTCAGCTGGGCTCTCCATTTTCACCCCACACTTTCCCAACTTCAGTCCCCCGAAACAAACACCACAAATTCGCCACCGACTTCGATGGCAATTCATCAACCTAACGCCGGTTTTGGCAGTTTGTTTAGTAAGCGTCTGAAAGTGTTAAGAAACTTCCCATAATTGTCCTGTCGTTCTCCGTGATTCTGGACTGTTTTTCACCCCAGAGAGGACCACCTTCTCACGGCAACACAACCGGAAAGAGAAAATACAATCCTTCCGGTGAGCCGCTTTCAAAATAAAATCTTTAGCCGGACAGTCAAGAGTTAGACTTTTTTCAAGCTTTTTTCCTTCTCGTTCTTTGGGCCTCTGGTGTTGTTTTGTCCTTCACATAACTTTGTCGTTCGCATATGGAAGATTTTAAGATGAACTAAGGCAAAGAGGCAAAGAACTAAGTAGCATGCTATGGTCACAAACACAGAATATGACATGCTCGAAAACTCTGTTTTTACGCATGATTACTTGAGCAAAAAGAGAAAATCAGCAATACAATTTTTAAATATATTTAATGCATGAACATGTTGTATACACACTGTTCGCATATTACAATTGAAAAATTATTTTCTATCTGACGTTAAATTGGACTAAAAAAAAATTCATTTTTTGAGGACAGTTAACAAAATTATTTCTATTTGCTAAATGCCAAAAATAATTAGAGAAACTTTTTTTATTGAGATTTTCTTTATGACTGTCTTCAAAGTCAGATATATACATAGGCCAAAATTACTGTACCTTCAAACAATTTGGGAAAGCTCAAATAATTACTTAATGGCTTAGCAAGGTCTTCTCTGACAACTTTTGCAGGTTCTGGACAGCTGCTTCTTTAGCTTTCTTAACTGAGCAGATGTTCAGTTAATTCATCTTTCTTCTTAGAAGTCCACATTTCATCAGCATGATCAGTCTTGCACAAGATTTCCTCATTGTGTGTTTATATATCCCTGCCTCTGTTGTTTGGCTGGCCAAAGTAATTCTGGTTGAGTGAATAAAGTTGTCTGAAAAATCTAAAATAAATAAAATAGCAATTATCATTGGCTTGCCAGAGAAAAATTAAGTGATTAAACAGGAACACTGTGGACCATTGTGTTCTAATACTAATTATACATTGTTTTTAAAGAAAACAAACGTCTTTAAACATCCAAATGTTTGGGATAGGTGATCCTTCAGACTAAATTATCTAAAGCAGTGGTGTCAAAAGTCAGTCCCGAGGGGCCGGTATCCTACATGTTGTAGTTCTTTCCCTGGTTCATCACACCTGAATTAAATGATGGTTCATTCGCTGGCCTCCGCAGAACTTTGACATGCTGAGAAGGTAGCTGGACCACTTGAATCAGCTGTGTTGGAGCAGAGATAGATCTAAAACTGACAAGGCACTAGCCCTTGAGGACTGGAGCTGCACACATGATCTAAGGTTTATCATACCTTTGAGAGATATATGGCTTAAAACCTCTGATAACATTTTACTGAAGTTAAATATATAAAAACATTTGCATCTCACTCAACACAAGTGTTCGTTTCGTTGAATCAGGCTGTTGTGATTTTATTTAGTGATGGCAAGATGAAGCTTCATGATGCACTGACTCAGCCGACGCGCTGCGGTGCTTCGTTTGCTCTATTGCGACATCAAGTGGACAACATGCAAAACAGGTAAAGTGATATTGACGTGATGTGCGAAGTTTTAAATTGAATACACAAATGAATGATGTTTGTGATGCCAATACATACTTTCCGAATAGTGTCTGAATCTTGTCCTAATCTGATTTCATGATACAATGTCTGGATCAAAGGAAAACTGGAAAGAACTGGGGAGAGGGTTGTGATGTAAATGCTTGTTATTTTGTAACCAAGCTTATGTCCCTAGCAACAAAATTCTATTTTTATTTCCTTACTTAAAAATCAAAACTTTTACTGTGCTCAGCTTTAGGGGTTTCTCTGTTTTGAGAAGACTCCGTCTGCTATAGAAAGTACCCTTTCAAAGAGTCCAGATGAAGCGCGCTTCATCTGCGCTCTGTGAGCGCTGGTCTAGCCAGAAAAGCATCAAGAAGTTAGTTGGGATAAAACATTTTTTGTACTTCCCAATATTCCGGGGGATTCTCCAGTCCCCCATTGTTACCCCACGTTTGTATGCTGCCTTATCTTTGCATCCTAAAATGACTTAGCTGAGTTTGGGCCACCTTAGTCTCCTTGCCTTTATGCAGGACTCTATAATGTCTCAGCACAGATGAGGTATTCGTACTGCGTGAAAGTTCATTTGAACACACCAGACACTTTACCTTTTAAATCATTATAAATTAGAAGAAATAAATTAGAACGCTGGATCCGCTGTGTTGATGTTTTTGACATTATACGTGGTTTTTCATTATTACTATGTACGAAACTTTTTATTAGGAGAGAACAAAATGTTGCCAGACATGGAAAAACTGTATCCAAAAGATACAGTTCGCAAAAGATTATCAACTAAATTGCAAACACACAGGCAATAATGTGACGGGGGGAACAGCAACTTTTATTTAGATTCACAAGCAAACGAACGACTGGCCAGGTCCTGAATCCGTCACGTGGTATGGTCCGCTTGCTTCAAACGTCACCACGTGCTTCATCAACACAAGCCTCAATAAAAATCCTCCTGGAGTACCAGACACACGCTTCGAAGACTCAACACAGAGGACACGTCACTAGTTTTATTTGTTTGTCAGTACTTTAAGATGATTAAATTTCATTGTATCTGGTTAGACCAGTGTTTTTCCAACCCTGGTCCTCAAGGCACACTGCCCTGCATGTTTCAGTGTCCCTGCTTCAGCAAACCTGATTTCAAATGATAGCTGATTAATAAGCTTTTGCTCAACTGCAATCATCGGAATCAGGTGTGTTAAAGCAGAGAAACAAAAACCTGCAGGGTAGAGTGCCTTGAGGACCAGGGTTGGGAAACATGGGGTTAGACTAAATCAAGTTTTGGTTTTTTTTGTTTTGTTTTTTTGTGTTTTGCATTGCACATTTCAGCAGTGGGGCAAATTCAGAGTTCTTTACAGGATGAAAACATCAAACAACAAAAAATATTACATTGCAGTTACAAAATAAGGGAAAGTGATGACAGGTAGTTGTACTCTGTACATCTTTAATTGTACAGAGTACAACTAAATACATGGTCTGGAATTTTGATACAATTACAGGTTTTTAATGTATTTTGGTGCTAAGCCATTCAGTGATTTATAAACTTTAAGTATTTGAAAGTCTATTCTCAGAGCCACAGGGAGCCAGTGAAAGGACTTCAGAACTGGGGTGATGTGTTCCATTTTCCTAGTTTTAGTGAGAACATGAGCAGCAGTCTTCTGGATCCGCTGCAGCTGTCTGACTTTTTAGGCAGACCTGTGAAGACACTGTTGCAGCAATCAATTCAATTAAAGATAAACACATGGGTGAGTTTCTCAAGATTTTGTTGGGACATTAATCATTTTATCCTCAAAATGTTCTTCAGATAGAAGGCTGACTTTGTAATTGTCTTTATGTGGCTCTGAAGGTTCAGGTTTGAGTCCATCACTACACCCAGATTTCAGGCCTGATCACAAGTTTGTAGTTATAACTGAAGCTGCACCCTGACTCGAGATCGTTCCTCTTTAGGTCCAAAAATAATTACTTAAGTTTTGTTTCTATTCAGCCAAAGAAAGTTATGGTACATTCATGCATTGATTTGTTCCATGCATCTACTCATTGCTTGAATGGGTTTATAGTCGCCTAGTGGCATTGTAATGTAGAGCTGTGTATTATCTGCGTAGTTATGGTAACTAATATCATCCTGGGCCCCCACAGTGTGAATGTCTAGGATTCTGATATGTGTGTTTCTCCTATAGGCTGAAAACTTGCACACTAAGTTAGCTAGTAGTTACTGTGAACATATGAAATTATTTCCATGTTGGATTGGCAAACATATCACTTTTAAGGAAGGACAATATTTTAACATTATGAAATTTAAAAATGCACAAAATTTAAAAAAAGCAGACATTTTGTATCGTCTTTATTGAGCAACAACCAGGAAACTTCATTGTACAAATCTGTTACAGATCAAATGCTGCCCTCTAAATGCCAAAATGCCTTCTTCTGGTTTACATCATTACAGAGCTCCCCAACCCCCACCCCACACACACAGTTCAGGCATCTATTCCTTCAATTCTTTTATGTGCAAAAAGGAACTGATAAATTCTGATGTAAATACATTGAGTCAAATTGTATTCCTCTATAATTTAGTGCTTGATAAACAAAAATGAAAAAAAGGCAACCCAAGCTTAAACATTTGATTTTTAATTATTTCTTTTATGCTGTCACTGACGAAAATCCAACTATCCAATATTTGTAATACATAGTCATAGTGATTTTTTTTCGCTGCATTGTGAACAATGCTGCTATAAAATTATAGTTTTATAACTATATTTAAAGTAGAATGAATATAACTGAATTTTTATTATGTCACTACGATTTCACTATTGGTTTGATTTGATCGTACGTATCTAAATATGACTGGGATCTGCTACATCTTGCTTAAGATGTAATATAGTACAATATAAACAAACTAATTTCAAATAAATTTTAGAAAAATCATTTTCTGGTTTTAAAGAAGTTTAAAAGCTTTATTATAAAACACTACAATTATTTAGAGTGGTTAATAACTAGGTCTATAGCAGCAAAGCTCACTACTTGAATACAGTTACACAAAAACTTAACCTGGAGGCAATAAATTTGATGTAAATCCCATTATTCAGTGGAGCAATAAATGCCTGAAGGACTGGTTATACTTACTATGCATTTTTTTAACTGGCCTGATTTGGCAAAGAATAATATGAATGCATACTTTCTATACTTTTGTATGCCCTGTACTATGCAACCTCTTATACATTTATTTAGCAGTTAACCTTTTAGAAAGATTGTATCCCTTTATTTTTGGAGTTTATTTATAGTTAGTAGTAAGTAAGTAGAAAGCACCATACTCAGAATCACAAAGTGCTGTTTAGCATAGGTAAAATGAAATAGTGCGCAAGTGATTCAAACCAAACGAAAAAATTCACAGTATAACTATATCAAAGAAGCCTGATAAACCAAAAAGGTTTAAACTGGTTTTAAAACGTGTCCACAGAATCAACAAAACAAAGTCTCAGAATTAAACTATCCCACTGCTTTGGAGTGACAGATTGAAAGGCCTCCTTAGGTTTTAGCCCATTTAAGAATATTGATAATTCACTAAACGTTACTCACTTGTGCAGACTCTCAAACATCCACAAGTTACTAAAATTGTATTATTTAAAATGTTCATATAATCTTCATCCAAAAATCACAGTCACACCATAATGGATCCAATGCTGGAGTTTTTACCTCAACCAAAATCCTGATAAACATCCGTTTTGACTTATGTGTATTTGATTAGATACTCTGGATAAATCTGCTGTTTTTCAAAGATCACAAATATGCTGGGTTTGCTGGTGGAATTAACACAGCTGTCATAAAGAGCTTTACTTTCTGCTTTTAGTGGTGGTCGAACATAGCTGCTGCTCCCAGCTGTGTATTCACCTACCAGGACCAGAGCAACAAACATGTTCTTGGTGTGATTCCCTCCAGCCCTAGAATATCTGTCTGAGTAGGATGCATCTCTGGCAAAGTAGCTCCCTGGAAAAAATATCAGAGAGGAAATAATGTATTATGAGACTTTTTCTACTCCCAGATTCTGCTTTTGATCAAAACACTTTTTGTTTTACGATACCTTTCCCATAGGCTGTTCCATGAACGCCACACATCCTCCAGTCAAAGTTTTGCTCACATATAGCGTCAACCAGTGTCTCATCTGTGCCATGGAACAAGTACAGCTGATTTACGGGTTTCCCTCCGTTCCGTTTCTGCATTTGCTCCTTCTGCCTGAAAATAAAGCACAAAATGTAAAACACAAATACTTAATTATTCTTCACTACACCAAGAACCAAGTGGATATGCAGATTTGTACTGCCCACAAAAAAACCCAAAATATTTATCTGGCTGTTATTTACCATTGAAAAACCTTCCATAAGGATGGATTCTGAATCCTCTGGATGCTTTCAATGTTACCATTAGGCATGGTGCGCTTGAACAACGTCTCGATCATATTGTAATCTGCTGCAGGTTTGGACAAAACCAGGAGCTAAAAAATGAGAGTCAAACCCAAATATGGGGTTATTAGGAACATTTAAAGCTTGTCATAGAAAAAGCTTAACCGCTATAATGTTATAGAGAAGATATATATAAAAAAAGATACCTTATATCCAAGATCAGGCAGTGCATTCTTGTCCCAGTGGGATGGGACATTTTCCACAATGGAGGAGCTGGAGGTGTGTGATGTTTCACTGCAGAGAAAATGGATATATTAGGCATCATCTCAGTGACACTATAATATACAAAAAGGAATCTTAGAATGACAAAGAAACCATGCAGCTGTATATTACCTCTTGAGCTTCTCCTCCACATCATGAGCAGACACAAAGCGAGGTCTCCTTCGGACCTCTCTCTTGGTCTGGTATTGTAAATTCTGCTGATACATTTGCTGGTTTCCTGCTGCATCCTTAAAGTGTAAAACATAGTTTTGTTTTCCAGCCTGGAAAGGGATCTCTGTTTCCCTGTCTGCCAGGTACAGATTTTCCAGGGTTTGAGAAGTGACCGAGGTATCTCCTGAACCCTAAAAGCAACACAAGAGGCAGAGAACAATCATGTAAGCATTAAAATATTTGTTCCCTTCAGAAAGCTACTAGGAACACCTATGTAGACTTAAATCCCCAAAAAACATTTGTAAGCTATATAGAATTGAATTTCAAGAAAATGCTATAAATAAAAGGTCTTTAAATCAAGAATGTAGAGGTACCAATGCTGCATTAATCTATTTTAAAGTATCAGAAATTATGAGACATTTCATGAGACAGATTCCTTTTTTATATCTACTGAAAAATTAGTCTTAAGGAGGAGTCTTTCCTAATCATTGATCTGTCTTATCCCACACTCTAAATAAAGAGGAAGGAGAGTTAGCATTTTATGCCAAAGGTTTAGGGAAACCATAACAGGGCTATTAAAAATATAGTTTCCCTTACAGTATTGGAGCGCACAGCATTAGAAATTTGCACATGTGAAAGGGCATCATATATGCTGAACATCGTTTACAGCATCACACTACCATATAAAAGAAGCCTCTCAAGCTGTCTGCAAGCCTTTACCTAAAGCTTTCCCTTTAGATATACAACAGCTGCTGCAGTTCCGACAAGCCTAGCAAGTTATTGAATGAAGAGCTGAAATTTTATTGCATTATGCATCCACCTGTTCAAATTTTAAACATGCTGGTGAGAGCACACTTAAAATAATTAAATATTTAGAAAAAAATCTTCAGCTGTCAAAACTTTTTCCGTGCATTTTTTTGACATGTAACTAATTCTGCAAACTTCAACCTTTCAAATATCGTAATATTCAGCTTTTTCATGAAAGAATGGTTGTTATGTCTGCAGTTTACATGCTTTTTTAATTAACTTTTTAAACTATTCCTTACCATAAAAAAATTAATGAGAAAAGTTTTAAAATTATTTAAACACTGCAGTCTTCTAAGGTTAACTGGTTCCACACTATTTTCACTAAAACAAAATCTTAAACAGATCACAAGACATTAGGCTAATACAAACTGGCTTTATGATATCTCTTTCTCAATTTCATCAAAAAATAAAATTAAAAATGACAGAATGAAATTCATCAGCAATGTTTGTAAACCAGTTACTCCTGCTGCCACACCTTTGAACAACACATTGCAAGTCAAAATGTAGGACAATTGATTTTTCATCATATGGTGTGACAGTGTTATAAGAAATTTAAACTATAATTACAGTCAATCTTTCACAGAACTCTATGTAAGAATGAGAGGTTTTCCAAGAAGTACATATAAGCATTTAACTCACCACCCTGTCTGCTTTTCTAACACCAGGACCATGAAATCTACATGTCTAAATATCTCAAACCCTTGTGAGCCCATCTGTCTCAAAACCTTTGTCATTGGGCTTATGTAGTTCAAGGCATAAACCAAAGACCTAGGTATGTCTCAATCTCTTGTAACAGAGACTGGCTCCTCGCTCAGCCTTTTTCATGGCAGACATTTTCACTTAAACAAGTAGGAATACACAGGTGTGTCGATAAGGGCTGCATTCCACTTCTGCATATTGGCTGAAAGGAAGGCAAGACGTCTAGGTACAGGGATGACTGATAACTAGGAAGTCAAATCGGTGAAAGAAATTGAATGAGATGGAGGAGCTAAGAGTGAAGTAGAATACCTGTCCATACTCCACCCATTTCCCATCGTTTTCCTTCCAGTACCACAACCACTCTGTTGTTAAAATGAAGTGCGGGGGCTTTGAGACAGAGGAGGCAGTGGACAGGCGTCGAACTGGAGACCCTCTGTACATCATTGTTTTGAAGTCCACACAAGGCTCAGTTTTTGGTGCACTGCCAAAAGAAAGTAGTTTCTCTTAAAGCTTGGCTGATCCTGCGCGCATATCTTTGGTGTTCAATTACACATGAAGTGAATGAGTAACTATTGTACCTTTGAAAATTCAGTAACCACAGAAATACTGATCTGGGTGCCGGTTGATCTTTGCAGCTTGTCTCGCATGATGGATCACAGAATGCTTTCTCAACTTCCTCCATGTTGACCAAGTCCTTCCAGGTCACGCCATCCTGGTCTAAAACCTGCCATCTATAAGGTAGGTGCCAGTGGACACGGCTGCATTTCTCTGCAACAGAAAGCACAACAAATGACCTTTCAGAGTGAGATAGGTATGAAATATTAGTCCACCGTAGACGGAAAAAAAAATTGCTCTGTCATAGGCTGATACCTTTGAAGCTGCAGTGTCTGCGAATAAAGAAGAGGCAGATTTCATTACGCTCAGCATCAGTTATTGGTTTAGAAGGGCTGACAGACTTAGCTGGAGATCCAGATTTCTTTTGAGGAGGCTTTTGGGAAGGCTGCTGAGGGCTGACTTTCACCACTGGAAGCACTAAAGGAGAGAATCATTTAAAATATATGATGTAAAATACTGTTTCCCTTACATGGGAAGAAAAACAATGCAGTCCCATTTTTATAAAAGAAACTAATAACCTGGAGGAGCAGTTGGCTTTTCTTGTTGACCAGTGATGATGAATTTATTCTTATAGATCTTGTAAAGGTTTTGAATATTCTCCTTGTTGAATCCTCGGAAAAGATTCAGTGCTTGTTCATCAAAAGTATGGGTTCTCTTACATGAACAGCCAAACTTACAGTCTCCCTGCAGGAAGTGGAGGCAGACATGGAGCTTTTTGCAGGAGGTAGTGAATTTGCAGGAGCCGAACTGACCGTCACCCTTGTTGTAATGTGCACAAACCTAAAAGGAAAGCAGATGGGGAAGAAATTGTAACATTTTAAGATAACAAGACAGGTTTATTGTCCATTATCTGACTCAAGTCCTACCTCAGGAAGCAGAAAAGGATCATTCTGCAGAAGGAGCTGCAACAACTGTTTCTCTGTCAAATCCTGAAGACCATATCTCTTTAAAAGCCCATTATTGTGGTGAGAAGCCAGACTGTGTGAATTTTTACACTTGTCTCTGAAGACAACATGCAAGAGTTATTTTTTTGTTTGTTTCAATCTGTTAAAAAGTACAATTAGAAATATTCCTCACACACTAACTATAATGTTACTGCTGAAAAACAGGATCTGGAGTTAGGTTAAAATACATTCACACATTTATTTGTTGAGCAAATGCATGTTTTATTCACTCTTAATACAGCATACTCCTAATATGACTCAACCCAGTTCAGTTATAAAAAGAAATACAATTTTATAGTACATACAGTGCCATGCAAAAGTACAACACAACAAAAGTACAACAAAATACCATATGGCCTTTTACTTCTAGTATGCTCAAGTTAACCACCTCGTGAGCCTGCAAAGGATAAGCGTGATGGATAATGGATGGATGGATGCTCAAGTTATTTTCTGAGCCTTCAGGGAGTTGAAAGGAGGCTAAGGCCTCACTCCAACTTATTATAGTTTCTCCAGCTGCTAACCCTACAGCACATCGAGAAGTAACTCAGACCAGAAAAACTTAAACATAAATATGATAAACTAAAAGACGCCTTAAAAGGATGTGAAAATTGTTGCAAAGCACTGTAGTACAGAGTTTTGGAAGAAACACAATGACCAAGGTCGTTGGATACTGCCATCTTCTGGACGAAATAATGAAATTATCTGAACTCGAAAGGAAAAAAGAAAAACAAAAAAGGAAAAAGATTTTTGTGATTTCCGAAAAGCTGAGTTTACAGATAGACCTATCTATTGTCAGACTAGTTCTTGAGTGCGAATGATATTTTAATTTAAGAATAAGCTTTCAGAAGTATTTCCTTAAAAACAAAAATCACAAGATTACACACCCATCTGTAATAATCTATTTTTAGATCCAAAGGGTTGGACCGATTGATTGTCAAGTTTGCATATTTTGTTAAGCAAAGTTCTGCTTTCACATCAGTTTAATATTTAGCTAAAAATGTTCGATACAAAACTCAATGTTTTGTTTTTTTTGTCAAACTTTTTGTGTTACTCGATTTACACTTATTGAAACAAATGATGCAAAACATAATCCAAAAATATACCTAGCTCATTAAAGTGGACTTTAATTATTACTGAAATGTAATTCGGTTAATAAAAGACTAATTCCAAGTTGTTTAAGTTAACTTACCCGAATGTGCAGCTTCCAGAAATAAGATATCTGCACAGGTGTAAATCTTGACACTGGGTACACTCCTCCGGTTTTTTCTGGCAAATCCTCAGACTGGTTTTTGCGACTACCAGACTATCAGGCCTGATCAAATATCCGCTGGTGATCGTCTGTTTTCCTTCTCGTATTGCTATTATACTGTCGTCAAAAAGAACCGAGCGCAGGTCTGCAACCTCAAAGCCAAAATTACTCTGAGCGAGTTCTTGCAGCTGCTCGAAGTCCAAACATCCGTGGTTCTCACACAGGACCCTGATAATGACGTCCGTCGGTGCCATCTCGATAGGAGTCTGAGATAATGACTCATGGACTGCAGCTACAGCTGATCTGACCCAAACACCAAGAAAACGAACAAGAACACGCCTTCTTTTATGAAGAAAGGAAAACGAAACTTATGACAAGACGTTTTAGCTTGTTGCTATTGTACAAAATGACGGCATTTGTTTTATGTTTTTCGGGATTTTTGCTTTGTTTTTTGTGCCGTGACAATAGAAACTATAACAAACATATGATTTCACTTTTTAGGATTTTGTTAGTTAAGCGAGATCTAGCACAATTAATATAATTTGAAGACGAGAAACGATTTTGACAGAAATCTGTGAAAGCACTTCAGCAGTTTCGCTACGTCACGTCAGAGCGTCCACCATATTGTGTTTGGCAAGTTTTAAGCGACTTCTCGGAACGTTTTTTTTTTTTTTTTTTTTTTTTTTTCTTTTAAAAATCAAGAGACACACTAAAGATTATAGATAACTTATGATTAATATTTTTTATATACAATAACATTCATTCATTATGTTCATTTTAGTAATTATGATAGTGAGGGCGGACAAAAAGCATATACAAGTCAATTTAAAATGCTGAGTTAATAGGAAACACTGTATGCATCCAACCTTTCCTTAAGTTTATCCTTATGTTCCACAAAGTCCCTTTTTCTCACATTTAGACCCACATAACAACCATTTTCTGTGGTAAGAGAGCAAGCAGTCACAGCAGCTTTAAGCACTGTATTAAGGGAATCTTGTCTTTGGATTAAATTGACTTGCATAATAAATTGTTTTTTTCTTTTCTGAGAAGCATTTAAATGCACCAGAGTTTAGATAATCAGACTCTGGATATTACTGGGCATGTGTACCCAAGATTAAACACAGAAAACGATTGCATAAGGAGAAAAAGTTCGAAGTGCTGAATTTCCTGTGGTTTATCACACCTATGGATGATCTGTTTGATTCTGAACTATGTGCAAAAACCAAGAGGAAATCATCCCTTTTTTTTTTTTTCAATTTAATAACACAAAGATCAAGTTTTGTTGTTGGGAAAAAACAATTGTGGGATTGTATCCAAAACAACAATCTTAGATGCCCTTGAAGAAGCACACGAGAGTGGAGAAAACAGAGGGTAAGGTGGAAACGTTACTGCCATAAGATAAGAGTGAACAGAGAATATTTGAAAGAGAGCAAGCACGTTTCGAGTGCAAGCATTACAAGTTTTGAGAGCAAGGAGATGAATCCTGCTTTCAAACTGAAAATGTAAGCTCTAGAATTATGGCAGTAAGATTCCCCCATAAGAGAGTTGCTTTTACTAGTGCAAACGCTGCAAAACTGGTTTGTGCTGCAAAATTTCCATTTGTTCCGCTATCATTTTAAAGATATTAAAGGTTTCCAGAAGTCATCAAAGGTCAATCAGTCCCCCGACATTAACAAAATCAAACAAAACGTGTATCAATCAACGGTGCTATTTTGGTGCTGCTAAACTTTCTGTTTGTGCAGCTTTTTGTTTTGAAGATATTAATAAAAGTTTAAAAGGTCAAAAAGCCTCCCCACATTACCCAAAGAAAACAAAATTGGTGTCAAAACGTTTGTGCTACGTTTGTGGTACTTTGTGCTTCAAAAATTTCCATTTGTGTGCCGTTATCATTTTAAAGATATTAATAAAGGTTTTTAGAGGTCATCAAATTTCAACCTACCCACATTAATGAAATCAAACAAAACTGGTGTCAATCAACTGTGCAACATTTGTGCTGCTAAAACTTTTGTGTGATACTTTTTTTTTTTGGAAGGTATTACTGATAGTGTAAAGATCAACCAGAGCCCCCCCCCACACACATTGCCCAAATGAAACAAAATTGGGGTTAATCAATTGTACTATGTTTCTGCAGCAAAAATTTTAATTTGTGCTATTATAATTTTTAAGACTTAAAGTTTCTATAGCCCAGTCATCAAAGCTCAATTAGACCCCCCCCCACACAAGTGAAATCAGTCAAAATTTGTGTCAATCATTTGTGATACATTTATGGTGCTTTGTACAGCTAAATGTTTGTGCCGCTTCAGTTTTAAGATATTAAAACGTTTACATATGTCAAAGGTAAACTAACCCAGCCCCACATTAACCAAATCAAAAAAAAAAAAAAAAATAAAAAAAAAATAAAAATTGGTGTCCATCAGTTGTGCTACGGTTGTGATGGTTTGTGCTGCAAAAATTGTTTGTGCTGTTATCAGTTTGAAGATAATACAAGTTTACAGATGTCAAAGGTCAACCATCAACATTACACAAAAACAAAACCAGCATAAAATGTTTGTGCTGCTAAAGGTTTTGTTTGTGCCGTTTGTGTAGTTGTGTAGCTTTTAAAAGGAAACATCTTATTGCTTGTTTGGACTTTCTCAAAGACTAAAACAATTTGTGTGCTGAATTTTGTTTGTACTTTTGTGTGAATGCTTGGAACCAAAGCAACCAGTTTTTCATTATATGCAGAAGTGCCCAGCAAATTAACAGTTGACCTGATACCTGCTGAATAGTCTGTGATAGAATATACTTCAGTTCTGATTGGTAAGTTTATTTAACTGACATTAAGTCAAGTTTATTTGTATAGCACACTTCAGCAACAAAGCAGTTAAAAGTGCTTTACATAATAAAATCAGCACAACCAATTATGAAACAAGCAACAAACATTACATTTTGTTAAACGCAATCATCACAATTACATTCAACCAATCATTTTATGTCACCTCGAGCTATAGATCAATGTTAATACATTAGAGACAAAACCAGGTACAGACAGAGGATTATAGTTGGATTTTCTGGACCCGGGACTAAATTCTCCTGCTTTGATGTGTTCTGTTTTCGACTCGCATAAAGTAAACTAAAAAAGAAAAACAATTCTTTGTATAATTCATGGTTTTGAAGATAAATGTTGACTATTTCAGGATGAATTTAGCATTTTGGTTACTTAAGGAATAAAAACAATCCTCTAGTTTTTGCAAGAGGATGCATGCCATTTATCTGTATTTACAATACTTTCTAAAACTCTGTCTGTAAATTAGTATATCAATACATATTCTAAAATTTAGAGGAAGTCTTTACAATCTTCTTTTGAAATCAAGTTTTAAAAAATTCATGATATGATAGATAATACCTAAGCATTTTAATAATGTAATCAGTGTCTCTTTCTCTACAATAGGAAATGTTTGGCTTAAAGTTAAGCTCAAATTGCGATATTTTTAAAAGCAAATCAACTTTTTTTTTTTTTTTTTTTTTTCATACAATTGGTTTGCTCTATTTCTGATCACCACTGTTACCATGAAAATGTCCTACTTGAGAGGGTTCCTCTAAAACAAATAGCTTTAAGGGAGACATGTTATAAACAGATGAAATACAAGAGTGTCAGAAGTCCACATATTTGCTGCTACGTACAGCACCAGGGCTGTTTTTGGGCCCAAATCTGATTTACTTTACTCACCCCGGCAGATTCCTGGTGGACATGTGGTCATCCAAGGTTACAAAAAAAGAGATATTGAGGAGTAAATACAAAATACCCAAAGAAAGCCAGACTTCATGCTTTGAACAGAACAAGGATACTCAGCAAAATGTTCCCTTATGTATATTGGAGTTTTAACAAGCTAAAAAGCGTCCCATTCCTGTTCTTTAAGGAATGGAAAATAAAGCAGGAGTTTTCTTATCTGTACTTGATAAGGTACTCTGGATAAATCTGCTGTTTTTCAAAGATCACGAATATGCTGGGGTTGATAACAGAGTCAACGCAGCTGTCATAGAGAGCTTTGCTTTCTAGTTTTGGTGGTGGTCGGACATAGCTGCTGCTTCCCTTTGTGTATTCACCCACCAGCACTCGAGCAACAAACATGATCTTGTTTAGACTTCCTCGGACCTTAGAATATCTGTCTGAGTAGGATGCATCTCTGGCAAAGTAGCTCCCTAGAAAGGAGAAAAAAATAATAATAAAAAAAAAAAAAATAAAAAAAAATGGTGAGAAGCTACATTACTTTTTCTATTCCTAAATGCTTTTTTTCAAAGACTGATTTGATCATGATATATCGAGAGTGCATTTTTTTTTATACCTTTCCCATAGGCTGTTCCATGGACGCCACACATCCTCCAGTCAAAGTTTTGATCACAGATGGCTTCAACCAGGTTCTCTTCGGTCCCGTGGAACAAAAGCTTCTCATCCACATGTTTCCCCCCATTCCTCTTCTGCATCTGGTCCTTCTGCCTAAAATGACACCATAGAATTTAAACACACAGCATAAAAAAATTCAAGTGATAAATATGACAAAAAATCTGGATTCTATGATGAGCAACCAAGTAGTAACCATGCAACATGAACTGGGTATGGTTTCATCTTTACCGTAGAATAGGCCAAATTTTCAAAGTGTATTACCATTGAAAGACTTTCCACAAAGATGGGTTCTGGATTCTCTGGATGCTTTCAATTCTACTACAAGGCATGGTGCGCCTGAAATCCTTCTCAACATTATAATCTGGATCAGATCTGGAGAGAGGCACGAGCTGAAACACGACAGAAAAGTGCAGGGATACATATGTGTTTAATAATATAACAACACATAGTGAAAAAAAAAAAACATCAAGCAGAGTAAAATACAGGATGTACAATAAATATACCTTATAACCCAAATCAGGTATGGCTTTCTTGTCCCAGTGGAGTGGAATATGTTCAGCAGTGGAGGAACTGGAGCTGTGTGATGATCCGCTGTAGACAAGATGGATATAAAAGGAAATATCCAAATAAAATTAAGATAAAAAAAACAACAACAATCTAAATACAGTACAAAGAACTTGCGTAAGAAGGAATTTGTGACATATATAACACAATACCTCTTGAGGTCCTTCACATCCTGAGCTGACACAAAACGAGGCCTCCTTCGGATCTCTCTCTTGGTTTGGTATTTTAAATTCTGCTGAAACATCTGCTGGGTTCCTTTTGCATCTTTAAAACGCATGGCGTATTGATGTTTACCAGCCTGAAAAGTGAACTCTGCATCTTTGTCTGCCAGGAACATTTTCTCCAAAGTTTCAGAAGTCACTGTGGTGTTTCCTCCACCCTGAAAACAACACAAGCAAAAAAAAAAAAAAAAAAAAAAAAAAAGACATCAACATATAGAATTCTACTATGGAAAATAAAAAAGAATTCACTTCAAGTTAATATATTCTTCAGAACAATTTTTTGAGAGGTAAAGAATGAATATCTTGTAATGGTTTATTTTGGACTTTAATTTATTTAATTATGTTTTTGTTCAAATCATGCACTGTTCTCAGTCACGTATCTAGTCACACAGTCAGTGTTGTTGCTTGAGTGCAAAAACCCTGTTCAGTCCTGACATCTGGAATTGGTACACAACGCAGAAGAGAGCAGTAGTTGAAATGGAACAACTTATTTTTTTAGGTGAGTTAAACTCTAAAAGTGAATAATACAAAATGTCTTAACGCAATTCATGTGCTTGTAATAACGGCATCAAGCCTGGGACTCACTGACATTATTTGTAGTATTCTAGTGTGATGTTTTCCAGGTTTGAACTGCAACTTCTTTTAGTTGTTGTATGTTTGGGTGGCAAGTCCCTTTAGTCTCCTCTTCAGTAGGTTAAATGCTTCCTGTATGTATTTGAAGACTGGAGGCTGACTTGGCCAGTCCAGAACCCTTCACTGCTTGCCCCTGGTGAACTCCCCTACTGCTGCTTTGACCGTATGTTTGAGTTATTATATTGCAGCATGATGAAGGATCTCCAACTGGTTCAGTTGCACCCTTCTTTAAAATAGAAGACAACATTTTTTGTAGACTTCTGAGTTTCTTTTGCTGCTGACATCATGTGTTACATCATCAATGAAGACTAATGATTTCTAAGATGTCCAAGCCCAAACCATTACCTCCACTTTCAAAGAGGAGTTATATGTTTCTATGGGCATAATCGTTTCTATCTCCAAATATTGGCCTTTCCATCACTTTGGTAAAGGTTAACCTTTGTCTTGACAGTCCATTAAAAAGCTGTCCCAGATTTTTTTGATGCCCCTCTCTGTCATTTTTGGAAAATTCCAGTCTGGCTTTTCTAGTCAGCGAACCAACCTGTTTCAATTACACCAGTTCTGTCAAACATTATGAGAAGCTCATAAAAGGGTACCCAAAACATCTGACCAGAATCGTGCAATTTGATTTGCAATTCTACCAAAAGCTAAACTTCTGAAATCAAAAAAAAAAAAAAAAAAAAAAAAAAAAAAAAAAAAAAAAAAAAAAAAAAAAAAAAAAAAAAAAAAAAAAAAAAAAAAAAAAAAAAAAAAAAAAAAAAAAAAAAAAAAAAAATAGAAATGAGTTTTGTAGTTGTAATTGTTCTAATAAAATGAAAAGTTGAGCCTAATTTAAAGTCAGATAGTAAGAAAAAAGGTTATGTCTCTTTATAAAGTGTATGTAAACATCTGGTTTTGATTGGATTGTATAAATCCATGATCCACTGCCAAAACCTATTTGAGAGTAGACTTTCAGTGCTATGTATTGTTTGAACATTTAACCACAAACACCTGTCAGTCACAAGTTCAAATACTTATGCTTGTCAAAAAATGTGATGTTCATGCCACATTAGTGGCTGCTATAAACCAGCTGAAAAATCCTGTACACACATCAATATCTTAAACTGGTACAAAGTTCCAGAAATAAAGCAAAATAAGAAACTAAAAAGCTAAAAAAAAATAACTAATAATCAAGCATTTTAGAACTAAATAGGCAGATAACAATAGATCAGAATTATAATTTTTGATTGGGAATAATCTGGTGCAACAAATAGGAATGACTGTTAGGAATATGAAACAGTTGTTAAAGAAAATGATTCTTAATGTTAAAGGTTTATCAGCTGTGGCGCAGTAGTAGTACCATTAGCAGACAAAGGACAGTCTTAACGTAGTATTGACTGCTAGTTGATAAAGAGGCCTTATGCAACCTTGTATTGTAGTTGTTTTAATGTAGTTTTAAAAAAAGTCACAAAAAAAATCTTTTCAAAGGGAATTATATTCCAATCACCTGTCCATACTCGATCCATGAACCATCGTCTTCCTTCCAGTACCAAATCCAGTGAGTTGTGAGAATGAAGTGTGGTGGATGTAAGACAGAAGATGCAGTGGACAGGCGACGGACCGGTAACCCTCCATAGGTCATTGTTTTAAAGTCAACACGCTGCTTAATGTTAGATGAAGATCTGACAGGAAAGCAGATTCCCTATATACATGAGTGACTGCTACGATCATGTTTTCATATACAGTGCCTCACAAAAGTATTCAAACCCTTTAAAAGCTGTCTGTATTTTGTCATCTTACAACAGCAAACTTCAATGTATTTTATTGGAATTTTTTAAGATAAACCAACACAGAGTAATACATTATTGTGAAGTGGAAAGATTAGGATACATGGTTTTCTACACTTTTATAGAAAAAAAAAAAAAAAATCTATATAGTGTGGCATGCGTATGTATTCAGTTCCCTTGAGTAAATATTTTGCAGAGCCACCTTCTCTCAATATAATTATAGTTGAAAGTCTTCTGATGTATATCTCTACCAGTTTTCCACATCGAGAAACTGAAATGGAAACAACTGGTCACATTGGATTTAATTTGGGTGCACCAGAGTAAAAGAGACTGAAACATTAGGCCCAATTTGCCAGATTTGAAAACCATGCATCATTTTCTTTCCACTTTACAATTATGCACTATTTTGTGTTTATCTATTAGATAGAATAATTTAAAATTCAGGGGCTGTGAATATTTTTGCTAGGCTTTGTGTGTATCAAAGAACTCTAAACATCTGCAATCTGAAAAGTGAACGTTTGTGTCGTCTTTACCGAAAAAAAGAAAGCATTTCCAACGCAGACAGCAGGGGATCCATGCAGTTAGTGTTGCATGCTGGGTCAGAGTATGCCTTTTCAATTTCTTCCATATCAGGCAAGTCCTTCCAAGTAACACCATCTCTGTCTAACGCCTCCCATTTGTAAGGTAGGTTCCAGTGGACACGCGCACACTTCTCTGCGATAGAAAACATAGGGTGTTCACCTAGAACATTATCTAGGGATTAACTTTACTTCAGATGTGGAGGGTCAGCTCAACCAGCAGCAGGTACCTTTGAAGCTACAGCTTTTGCGAATATTGTAGAGGCAGATCTCATTCCTCTCACCATCGCTGCAAGGTTTTGAAGGACTGAGAGACTTGGTGGGAGTTCCAGGGTTGATTTGGGGAGGCTGATGGGGAGCCGGCTGATGACTGAATGTCACATCTGGAAGCACTGCATGAGATGCAAATATGTATGTAATATAATCCCCAAAAGTTAAAAAAAAAAAAAAAAAGAAAAATGATCAAGTGTCATTTTATGAAAGAAACTTTTACTCTGAGCAGCAGCAGCTGGACTCTCTTGCTGTCCAGTGATGATGAATTTATTCCTGTAGATCTTGTAAAGGTTTCGAATATTCTCCTGACTGAATCTTTTGAAAAGCTTCATTCCTTGTTCATCAACAGCATGGGTTCTCTTGCATCTGGGGCCAAACCTACAGTCATCCTGGAGGAAATGCTGGCAGACATGGAGTTTTGTGCAGGAGGTAGTAAATCTACAGGAGCCAAACGGACCATCACCCTTGTTGTAATGTGGGCAAACCTTTAGGAAGTCATTGCAGAGAATTACATTTAAATATTAAAAGCATGCGAGACTATTTTAATTCTGATTTTAGCCAGTAATGCCTACCTCAGGAAGCAGAAAAGGATCATTCTGCAGTAAAAGCTGGTAAAGTTGTTTCTCTGTCAAATCCTGAAGACCATATCTCTTCAAAAGCTCTGCATTGTGTGGAGAAGCCAAACTGTGTGGATTTTTACACTTGAATCTAAAATGACAAAAGGCTGTCCAGTTAAAAACTGTTTGTATTGAATTAGCACCTTAATCTAATTAATTAATAATTTAACTAATCAAAACATATTTTGGTTTCTTTTAAAACAGAATATGGAGCCAGGTAGAAACCTATTCTAATTACTATGGGTAAATGACCAGGAAGAAAGACGTCAGGAAAAGCAGAAAGTAAACTAATAATTATGTACAATTATTATACATTTTTAATAAGGATTTATCTAAAAAAAAAAAAAAAAGCTATTCAAAAATAAAAAGTAATTGCCTCTAAGGTAAATGGTTATTCATTTTTAGCATTACAGAAACAAAGACTAAATAAATAAATCACTGTCTACAGTGAGTCAGTGTAACTGATGAGTTATATATTCTTAAATTGAATCTAAAAATAAATTCAGTTTTCAATAAGCTTTCTAGTTTACTGAGAAGAGCCTTTTGGCGTTTTTTTTTTTTTTCTTTAGTGATTGAAGAATGTTAAATGATGCAACTTCTGTGTGAAATAAGTTGGTGGTCAAATGACTATAGTTTGAAAAAGTTTTTTGTTTTTTTTTCTTTAAGAAAATCTATGATATTTCCTTTTTTATTGGAGATCTGAATATAGTCAGCTTAGTAGCTTAAATCAATGATGTTTTATTGCAAACTTTTAAGGAGAAACATTTTTGAAAATCTTCACATATAAGGAAGGTGCATCCAAACACAAAAGCACTCCTGTTTCTCCTCGATTGCTTTTTCCCCTCCATTGCAAAGTTTTGCTTTTCTTTATTCTATGAGATTCAAGTATCATCTTAATAAAAAAAGAGAAACATTTACATTCCACATTTTAATTAAGTGTGAAGGGCTCTAGGTCCAGCAACTTAGAAATTTCAGTAACCTGATCACTTCAGTGAGAGTTCAGATGTACTGAGAACCAAAACTTCTGCAATAAAAAAAAAAAAAAATAAAATAAAAAAAAATAATAATAAAAAAAAAAAATAAAAAAGGTTATTAACTCTTAAATGCATAAATGAATGACCCAGTGAGGTTGTTTTCTTGCTATATCTCTTTAACAAAGTCATTTCATATTCCAGCTATTCTGCAAAAAAAAAAAAAAAAAAAGTGTTATTGATATCATGCCATTTAAAATTTGATCTTATCGCCAACATTTTACAAAATCTTAATTGCTATCCCACGCTTCCATAAGTGGGACAAAAATGACCCGCATTCATTTCCTATGGAATTTGATTGGAACATCTGATTATGATCAACTGTGACTGACAGTGATATTTTTTGTGGACCACACAGACTAAATCACATCTAAGGGTTATGTCAAAATAATATCTATCTATCTATCTATAGACCTTTGCTGCGACACATCATGAACTCATGTCATCTGTTAGTCTGACGAAGTCTCTAGCAAAGTCGATGACGTGATGACAGTGCAAAAGACAATGTGATTGGTCCGCAGATATGACTCTATGCAAGTTATCCAATCAGATGTTAGAATCTAGTATAGCTAAAACTGACACCTTAAATGTTGTTGACTAACTGCACAGGAAATATGAAATGAGTGACTGTACATTCACATAACTATATAGTATTTAACTGTTGTTTTTTTTTTTTTTTTTTACATTTTCACAGACTTAAAGTTTATTAAAATATTTTATTAAAGTCATCATCAGATTTCCTTTGACTTTCCACGAGTCTCTGTGCCTCTAATTCATCGTTTATCTCAGTAAAAGCCTTTAAAACTGAATTTATACCATATCAAATCCTATTTATACAACTTATAAGAGATTTCACAAAACATCCTATAAGAATCAGCAAACGCAAACGCAAAAAAAACTTACCCGAACGTGCAGCCTCCACAGACAAAATACCTGCACAGGTGTAAACTATCACACTGTCCGCACTCCCCTGCTTTTCTCTGGCAAAGCCTCAGACTGGTTTTAGCAACAATCAGACTGTCAGGCCTGATGTTATTTCCCGAAACCCGTTGTTTACCCTCCCGAATCGCAATTTTACCGTCGTCGAAAAGAACAGAGCCCAGGTTCGCTAGTTTAACTCCGAAGCTGCTTTGTGCAAGCTTGGCATTCAGCTGCCTTACCTCTAAACAACCGTCATTATCGCACAGAATCTTGAAAACTAATTTTGAAATTGTCGATGTCATCCTAAAAGGAATTTAATATAGCAATCACTACAGCATCCGTTCACAGCTGACTTGAGGCAACAACAGGCCTATTTATACAGAACTGAAACCGAAACTTATATCGAAACTCTTGTTAAAAAGCAGGACTAAAAATATCCGTTCCCCAAAATGAGCAGTTATCAGCACGTTCTGTTAAGAATGAACATAGTTTGGTATGAATGTAGCGTAAAAAAACAGTTTTACATATTACTTGTCAATTAAACGATATCTGAATGTCGAGCCCCAAATCCAAAATTTGAGTAGGGACCTTTACGTGAGTACATGAAGGCAACGCGAGCCCTAGCAACCACTGCTTACATTCTTTCTATCTTAGCAACCTTGAAGGACGAGCTCGTATTGATGGAAGTAAAAGAAAAATATCCCGTAAATAAACAGAAAGAACTTATTCACAACCAAATTAAAGAACTAAGGTAAAAATCTAAAAATATTTAGAAGATCTGGGCAAGTTACAGTTTACGTGTTTGATGTAACAAGATTTGTGTCTTACGTACAACCTGTTCATTGCTAATGCTAATATACTAGATTTTGTAGTGCTTATCTAAATACTACAAAAAACGTCAAAGTCCATAAATTAAAAACTTGTTTTAAAAAACGGTAACCTCTTCTTTATTTATCTACTTTGAAGGCTTTCACCAAATTTCACACGCGAGTGTACATATGACACAAGGACTATACTTCTCTATATACAAACATGCAATATAAAGTTGGGGACATCCGAGTTAATCATGATATTTTACAACTGGTGCTGGAAGGCTATTCTTCTCTGCTGTAGCTGCTAAGTCACAAAATAAACAGATTTATTTGTTTGTTAATTGTCTTTGTTTTTATGTTATTAATTTAACTGAATGCCACCTTGGATATCCTTTCCATGTATAATGACAATAAAGATAATTCCTTCTTTGTCATAGGTGTTCTAATACAGCCCTTCTAACAGAAAATGTTATGTTTGAACACTTCATTGAACGTCTGGATCCTCAGGACTCGGAGTCCAAAGCTGGGGGAGAGCATCTACAATTAACAGGAGGCTCCAAATTGGATGGTGGGGTAAGATGGGGGCCATCCATGTTTTCCATACAGAAAAAAAACAAATACGTTATGGAAAGATGAACCAGTAACCGAGTACTGGTCTCCATCAGCAGAGAATTAAACCATGGTACATCATAACAAAGAGTGTTCCACAGAAATGCCCACAGAGGCTCTCACTTTACCAGCCAGACTGACAAACCAGACTCAAATGAACTGCTGTGTGTGTCACAGAGCCAAACATCACAAGAAATCTCTTCTAATTGAAGGGCTCAAGATATTCAGGCTTATCAGTGACTTAGAGAATACTTTACTAGGTAATGTCACAGAGTAGATAACTAGTTATTTGTTGTAATAAAATCTGTATGATTATAAATAATTACAAATTATTATTTTATTTTTTTTGGGGGGGAGTATGGGTAGGAAACTGTACTATTCTTGGATGATTTGAATCTTTGATAATTAAGATTAGATTACTGTGTGTACACTAATCTCCTAATTTTACCAGAGTTATTGGGATAGTGTTATTGTGACCTGCTTATGTTGCAGAAACACCTCCAGAGTTACTTATAGCAACTAATTACATCATTGCATTAGACTTTTATGTTTTTGTGTATCTCCTCAGGGAGTGGAGAGGAAGCAGAGGCCTCAGTCCAACTTATCAGAGCCACTCCAGCTGCTGACCTTGGAGCAAAGACTTTATGTGGCACAGAGAGAAGTAACTGAGACACAGAAAGATCAGGAAAACCTTAAAAGGGAATATGAGAGAATTCTGAACAACTACAAGGTTACAACAAACTTTTTCAAACACAAAAATTTACATATTTCAAAGACATCTGTTCAGAGTTTCTGCTTTGTTTTACAGTCCTCTTTGAAAGAAGCTGAATTGCGTTCAACTGAGATCAAGAAGGCCAAAAAGGAGTTTGAACGCAGATTCTTCAAATCTACAAAAGGCAGCTGTATGGAAATGAAGGAGCCAGAGAAGGTGCTCCAGAATATCGAAGACAAATCAAAAGTAAAATCTGGCTTCAGTCAGTTAATATCAGCACAAGCAAAAAATGTTTCAACAGATTCTATATGCTTATTCTTGTTTTTTGTTCTCAACAACAGATACTCGTAGCTCAAGCAATTTCTACCAGTGATTCATATAGTTGTGCATTTATAATCTTAACAAAATCACTTAACAGTTGGAAAAATGCATATAAACTGACTTTAGTAGTAATTGTGCACCTTTCTCTCCATGTGATAATCTTGTAGGAAAGTCAGGAATATTGCCATTACTACCATTCGCTAACCTCCCTACCATTTCATTTGTTTTTATGTTTGTTTCATCGTTATTTATCATTTTCTGAAATATCTATCTCTCTTTCACTTCAATGATCATATTCTTGCAAATACGGAAATGAACTATAACAGGTCACCCAGTTGGAAAGGTTTTATCAGAAGAATCATGCACTGAAGGTCCAAGAGATGAAGCTCCTGCAGCAGCTCCAACAGAAACAAGAGATGAGAAAAGCAGAATATGAGGTAGAGAATGAAGTGAGGATGTTGACACAGAGGTGGAAAAGGCTGTAGTAATTTCAAATACACAGCGTTACAGCGCAGTGTGGGAAACTATGATTTTGATAAGAAAACAAGAGTATGAACAAATATTTGTATCTCAAGACTTGAATCCCTATCGTACTGAATAAAAGTTGTTCTTTTGTCCTTCCTTCCTTTTGTTCCTCATTTCTTTCTCTCCTTCCTTTGTTTTGTCCTTCTGTCCTAGCTTTCTTTCTCTCCATTCATCCTTTCTTGTGTCCTGTCCTTCGTGGTGCCCTTCCATCCTTTCTTTCCTTCCTTGTCTTACTCCCCTTTCTTCATTGTATCCTTCCTTCCTTCCATTCTTGTCATTTTTCCTCCAGTTTGTCTTTTTAAGTTTCCATATTTAAAGACTAACCACTGTTGAAATCTACAAATTTATAAGGAACTTTATTATTTTATACTGTAAAATTAATGTAAATAACTGGGAACAGTTGATTCTGGAAAAATTTGAAATTTTTTACATGAAAAATGTGAAGGAACCTCGAATATATGATGTATGAAAAGATTTAATGAATACTTTAATAAATTATTGCATAACCTTTGCTTGTTGAAAAATAATTTAGGTGTTTCTGTCACATAGATATTTTTCAAGGAGTACGATGAACCCCGTATGGACAAAAGCCTGAATGAACTTCAACGCAACAGTTCTAAAGTTCATCGTCTCCTTAGCTCACACAAGGTAACTTTATGTAAAAAACAAATGCCGTCTGTCTTATGTGTAAAGTAGAACATTTTAACAGTAAAGGTTGCCTTTAGTGTGTCAAATCTGCATCATCTGTGTGTATTTGGGAGCAGGAGAAGCTGCAGAGTTTAACACTGGAGTCCACAGAGCTGAGCAATGATCTCACTAAAAGAAAGGAAATGCTTGCAAAACTTGAGGAAGAGATACAGCATGCAGAAAAGGTTATTAAAAATAATACAATTTAAAGAACTGAAATCTTGAAGCCATATACAGTCATATTCAATAAATTGGCATATTCATTCAAATGAGGATTGTTTGTTAAATTAAAAGTACCTTTTTGAAAAAGTAGGTATTGAACATATAAAACATACATTAAGCTGACATTTCTCAAGATATTTTTTATTGGTCTGATGTAACAGTCTAATTTTAAGTAACTGAAATACATAAACTTTTCAATGATCCGATTTAAAGAATATGACTGCAAGCTAGAAACTATGAAGTTTTTTTGTAGCAGTAGACATTAAAAAAATACTTTTAATTATTGCAAATTTGACAAATTTGTCTCTTGATCAAATTTAGACTGTTTTGAAATAATAAAAAAATCATTTCTTTTGTTAATTAGTATATCAAAGAAAATGTTTTGAATTTTTTTTTCTTTTTAGGAGCGTTTAAAGGCAGAGGGGCTCAACCACCTCTTGTGCAAAGAGCTTACAGATTATAAGGCTCCTGATATCACTGAGTATGTGTATGCCAAGGAAAAACACAAGAAACTGCAACAAAGCATTCATCATTGGGAGAGAAAAGTTGAAATTGCTGAGGTAAATATATCTTTTAACCCTACCTGGCTTTATCATGTCTCCCAGTAATGATCTGCTGAATTCTGTCTATTTGCAATCAGAAAGATGGGGGCATTTTTTTTCCTTTTTTCATTTTCAGTACACAAACAGAGGGTTGTTTGGCTGAGGGGGGGGGGGAAACTGCTGTGTATTGTATCCAAAATAACACAGTCTCTGATTTTACTAGATGGCCTTGAAGACTCACAGTAGAGCGTGGAGAAGACAGAAGGGCACTCCTACTCCTGCAAATGGGCCTTCCTTACATAGAAAAAAATAGCACCTAAGATGAAGTAAAGAAGTCTATAGATAGCAATGAAGTAAAAGTCTGACATTAGAAATCAGAAAATGTGATACCTTTTCGAAGCTAATCTTACCAGCCAGGATAAGTAGCTTAAGCATAACATAAGTACGTGAAGATGTAGCTTTTGGTTTCTTAATTAAAAAAAAATATATATATAAATATAGTTTTCCATGAAGAAACAATAATGAAAAAAATTTTATTTACATTTATAATTTTAATGTTGCTCAAATTTTCAAGATGGTCAATCGCAAGCCAAATGTTTACTTCATTTAGTCATTCCACCTTCCCCATTTCATTGAGGAATATATGTATACATTTATGTCATTTGCCTGATTAAAAATATAAAATTATAAAAGCTTTTACTGTAATAAGACTAAGGGGTTCAAGAAATTATTCAAGCTTCTGGAAACACTGGAACGAGTGTCTGCAGTGTGTTGTAATACCTGCATTTCTACTTTAATGTGATGTCTATAAGCAGCGCTTTGCAAAAGTATTCATTCCCTCTAAACTTTTTCACTTTACAACTACAAACCTCAATGTATTGTACTGGGATTTTATGTGATAAACACAAAGCAGGACATGACGGTGATGTGGAAAGAAACATTTTTTTTAATTTATTTTACAAATAGTCTGAGAAGTGTGATATGGACTTCTATTCAGCCCCTTTACTCTGGTACCCAAAGAAATTCAGTGCAACCAGTTACCTTAAGAAGTCACCTAATCATCAAAGGTCCAAATCTGTGTAAGTAGAACACTAGCAAGGAATACACCAGGCAGGAGAAGTTTAAAGCAGGGTATGGTCATAAAACAGTAGCCAAAGCTTTGAATGTCTCACAGAGCACCTTTGGTTTCATCATCAGAAAATGAAGAGTATGGCACAACTGGAAACCTATAGACTGGACAGACCTGTGGTACTTCTGGAGAATTTGCAGAGATTCCCAACTCAGGTGGGAGGATCTGTCAAAAGTATTAATCATGCACTTCACAAATCTAGCTTGTATGAAGAGGAATAAGAAGAAAGCTATTGTTAAAAGTCAGATAAAATGGAACATGTTCATTATTTCACTCTGAACATGCCTTACTAATAGTGAGGCATGGTGGATGCAGCATCTTCCTGTGGTTCAGGAAATCTATTCAAAGTGTTAGGGAAAATGAATGGGGCTAAATACAGGACAACCCTGGAAGAAAACCTTTCAGCGGCTGCTAAAGAACTGAAACTAGGTTGGGGGTTCACCTTCCAGCAGGAAACCTCAAAACATATTCCCAGAACTTTGGAATGGATCAAAGCATATATGTGTTCAACTTGGGGTCGTCAAAGTCCAGACTTAGATCAAATTAGGAATCTGTGACAGGACTTGAGGATTGATTTTTCACAAACACTCTCCATCAGTAGCTCTGACTTCAGTTTTGATGAAAATTTTTGAAAGGCTAATCGGAGGCGAGACTCTAAAGCAGACTGAACATCTTTTAGATCCCTTGCAGTTTGCTTACAGGGCTCATAGAGGGGTAGAGAAGGAAACCCTCATTCTGCTAAACCTGCTTTTTTAAACACCTAGATTTTAAAGGCACACATATCAGACTTTTATTTGTGGATTTTTCCTCGGCTTTTAACACAACCCAACCTCACATATTAATCAAGAGGCTCGTTAAACTGTTTCATTTAATGTAAAATAGACTTTTTTTTTTTTTTTTTTTAGCTTTACATCATGTTATAATGTTAGTCCCTCATCACAAACATACCTGGACTGTTGCCTTGATTCTTTCATGCATGTTTGAGAAATCCTTTAATCTCCCGTGGCAACCATTTAGCTGTGCAAAACGCCTGGATGGACCTAGCGCCTCCTTCAAGACCCAGCTCTTCCTTAAAGCTACAGTTTCCGAGCGTCCGTCTCACAGAGCAGCCCTCCCCCACGATTTCCCCACTCAGCTCCACCAGACTAGCCAGCAGCAATTAGCAAACACCTGATGAAACTGCTCATCAATCGAGCTCATTATACGAGCAACTTCTCAGTGCAACGCTGGTAAAAACATTGTTAAAGGGTTAGCCGTTGTGGTGACTTCCTGGAGGCGGAGTTTCAGAAAGAGCAGGACTTTCTTAAAGACACAGAGGCCCAGTTTCAAGGCATTTAAAGCTGCAGTATGTAACTTTGCACCGTTTCCAACCTATAACAACCAATGCAAACCTGGAGGGTGGTCTTAGCACTATCAGTCAACTTCATTTAGTCGCTGCTAAATGTGCTAATGGCGGAGAAACAACTCATCTTTACAAGAAAACCGTTTATCCGTCATTATCGGTGGTCATACTAGCCAGCCTGAGCATTCACAACATTCTCTGCTAGCTGCAGTGTAGCAGAGAGCAAGGGGGATGAGCAGCGCCACTCAGACGGTGATTGACAGCGCTAATACCCGCCTCCTGGCTCTGATTGATTGTTTCTAGATAGCACTGGGAGAAGGCAGATCGAGTTTTTTTTTTCAGATTATCTATCTCATATCATTCTGTCACGATATAGTGACAGTTACACACAGCATTTTTGTAACAACTGAAGGTAACAGTTACTTGATAGTGCTATAAAATGATTCTATTTGCTTTTGGTGGGTTGGATCTTGGATTTTTTTTAAGTAACCGGACGCAGAGAGTGAGAGTGAATAATTGTCTTTCAGATTTTAAACATTGTTCCAGTAGGCCACCTCAAGGCTGTGTACTGCCATCTCTACTTTTTATTCTGTGCACAAACATGTGACAGAGCAGACATGAGAACAGGTTCATCATAAAGTATGCAGATGATTCCATTATTGTCTTTCTGCTGAAGGAAAACGAAAGCAGCCACAGCCTGGTGACTTTGCTCGATAGTGTGAGGAGCTTTACCTCCAACTTAACACTGAAAAGACCAAAAGATATGATCATTAATTTTTGGAGGAAACCTCACAAGCACGAAGTCACTTTAATTTAAGGTCAAGCCATTGAGAGTATGTTCCTGGTCCTCAGGCTCCCCTGTCCTACATTTTTTAGATGTGTCTCTGTTCCAGCACACCTGAGTCAAATGCTTGCATGGCCTCCTCTGCAACCATCTAGTGCTGCTGAAATCTGTTAATCACCCAGTTATTTAAGTCGTGTGTGGCAGCAAGGAGACACCTAAAACAATACGGGGGGTGCGGATCAGGGTTGGGAACCACTGGTTTAGACTGAGTGGAGAGACTCAGTCAGTTGTATCTGTTTAAATCAGACAGGTACAGCAGATAGCCTCTTCTGTTTTGTAAAATGATTTTCATTCCTTCCACAGGGAGTTTCAGCTTCCGGATGGAGGTTTTTAGTCAAGATGTTTTAAAAACAGCTTTGTTCCTACTGCTGTTACTGAAATGACATCAATGCTCTCTGTGAATTTTACTCAACGGACTTTATTTATATTTTTATTTCAACAAATTTTATATATATTTTACTCATACTCTCCTCTTCATTTTCCTGCTTTGATTTGATTTGTAGAGCCTTGAGAACTGTTACATGTGAATGGGTCTGGTTATGTTGTTTTTATTTATTTATTTATTTTTTTTGTGTGTGTGCATGGATATTTATCTTTTGAACCACTGCAAAACAAATCTACCTATGGGTATAAATAAAGTGACCTAACCCAATCTAATCCAAATGAACTAGAGGTGTTATGTGATGAACAATAAGCAAAAAATCCAGTCTTCTGATATGCAAAGTTAGTAGAGATATACTCCAAAAGATATACATATGTAATTTGAGTAAAAGGTGTTTCTACAGAGAATTAACTCAGGGGGGCTATGTACAAATACAAACCACACTTTTCAGATTTTTATTTGTAAAAAAAAAATCTAAAATCCATGTATGCTTTTCATTCCACTTCACAAATATACACAAATTTAGGTTAGTCAATCACATGAGATTGCAATAAAATACATTAAGGTTTACGTTGTATTGTAATAAAATGTGTAAGTCACAAGGTATGAATGCATTTGGAAGGTATTGTACTTTTTTGCTATATATATATATATATATATATATATATATATATATATATATATATATATATATTTTTTTTTTTTTTTTTTTTAAGGCAACTTTCTTTGTCTTTATGACATAGATCAGCATGTTTGAATTATTCAGTGTGATCTTTTTTTTTTAAAATCTTAGTAAATATTTTGTAAATTGAACTAAAACAATGTTTTAGTGAGTGTCCTGAGGATTGTGTCTTAAGTATGCAAATACTTTCTAAGTGATGTCGTATAAGCACACTGAATCTACTGAAAATAAAATAAAAGTAAATAAAAATCCACCTCAGATTCCACAAACTACTTTCTTTATTCCAAAAAAAAAAAAAAAAAAAAAAAAAAAAAAAAAAAAAAAAAAAAAAAAAAAAAAAAAAAAAAAAAAAAAAAAAAAATCCTCCATTGAAAGAACTTTAGATGTGATGTTACATGCCATATTTACAGGTATATACATAAAAGTGCAATGTCACAATGTGTAAGCTGGTTAATATTATTTCTGCCATATAGCTGTTTGGGAAACTAGATCTTAAAACATTTCTACTTGCTACCCTGCATTTTATTGAAAACTGCAGCATCTAAGGTGAAAACGCAACAGGACAGAATGTCTGAAGTTCAATTTAAACATTTTCAAAGGCACTTTTCACAAGTACATACTACTGATGTACAGAACAAACTAGTTTAAAGTTTACAGACAGCTTAACAGAGTCCTATTGTTGATCATGTTACATTGTGACCAGAAAAAACTTGACACATTTCCTCTTGTATACAACTGGCTTCATACTGCTCCCCATGTTTTCTACAACATAGGTTCTAAGTGATTTTAACCCTCCAAAAACAAACAAAAATGAATATAAAAAAATAATGAAGTTATTAATTCAGAAATTAACTTTTGATCCATTCACACATTTTTTTTTATTAAAGTCAAAGATGGTGTAAACCTGTTTTTAAAGAGCATTAACTATTCTTGTAAACCAACTTTGTTCTGTGTATAATAATATACAAATTACATGGGCCCAGCTGTTTCTATATTACAGAGGCTGGAAAGAAAGACACATACAGAGCTGCTAGAATCTGGTGCAAACACATTTCTGAAGCTATTGCATCTTGAAGTTATTGTCCAGGAGCAGAGCAATGTGGAGTCTTTTATTTTTTTCCTTTCTTGTTCCATGTCATTTAGTTAGTTGAATTTTTAAATCCACACAATAGCAATAATACCAGTCCAAGAGAAATAGTTACCAAAAAAAAAACAAAAAAAAAAAATTGGTGACACGCTCACCTAAACAGAACACGGACTGTAAGGCTCAAAGCAAACTGGTATGTTCAGTCTCCCTCACAGACAGAAGCAGAACGAGGACGGTGGCTGCATGACGAGACTTTCACACTAACAGTCATAAGGTCCATGGCTACCGGCAGCACTCAAACAAAGATGCTCCCTTAAGTCTAAACACATCAGTGAATGTGGAGATTCATCATCCATGCTTTCATTTATACACAAGTCTTTGGGTAGATAAAGCCAAGGCATACAGAAGGCTATGACATCTAGTCCGCATTGTGTGATAAAATGCTTGTAGTCATCGTTCACACTCATGGTTGACACATATGCAAAGGCATACATACAGTTTTGGGTATAGATGCAGGAATTTTAGCATACAGGTTCACAATAAAGTAGTGGTTTTATCCAGTTCTTACATCTTTCTTCTTGTATTATACAATAAAGTTTCATAAATCTGAGTGAGCCCAGAAAAGAGGCGATCTCTATACTTCTGTGTAAGACAGAACTGATCATACTCCTTGCAAAAAATAAAATGAAAGAAGCTGCAGTTTACATGCGACAGAGAGGAAAGGTACAAGTTTCAGTACTTTTCATTTATTAACAGGGTACCGTTAATAAATAAGTTGTTTAGGGTTCCTTGGCCACTTGATGGGCAACCTTTTAAGCAATTTATTGTCCAGCACCGTTTTAACATTAGAAAGTTAAAATCAGTTACAAGTTAAGTCTGTCTCTCAAGTTAAGTCTGTTTAACCATTGATGTGATCCACATCGTCTCCAAGGGCACTCCCAGCTACGGACAAAAACAGTCTTCTAGTTTTTGCCACTGTGGTCAATCCAGTTCTCTCTTTAGGCTTCCCTAGAAGGACTTGCTTTAGTTCTATATTACCTGTAAACCAAACTAAATCTAAAGACTCAAGGAAGATGCTGTGATTTGTTGTTCAAATTCACTTTTAAAAACCTTCTAATGTAATGTGGATAGTAACCTAAGTGTATTAAAAATAAAACTACACGTTACTGAGGCAGACAATTCCCTCGGCTAACAATCAGGTCTACATTGTAACTACAACTTATAATTACAAAGGTTACAAAGATCTCTTGGATCTTGTCCTCTTCTTTTCTGTGTATTGAAGACACAAGTGGAAGTTTACAGACCCCCAGAAATGGGTTGAGAGTTTTGCTTTCCATCTCTGTTTTTTATTTTCAATGCTTACATGGTACAGGATTTGTCTAGAGGGTCCTGAGCAGGCCCAGCAGGAGGCTGCGGGGCCTGATTGGACTTAGGCATGACCATTGGTTTAGGCCTCAAAGCAGGGGGTTTCAGCTGCACTCCCATGCGTGGGGCCACCATGGGCTTGAAGGTGCTCATGGCCTCGCTGGAGGAGCTGGTGCTGCGGCGAATTGGTGGCTCAGTGTTGGCCGTTGACCGCAGCATGACGCCATGGATAGGGCTCAGGGACTCGTTGGAACTTGCCATAGTGGGACCGCCTCCACCGCTGCCGGCGGTCTGCCGTTGCTCTAGGGTGTCCAGCACCACGTCAGGGGCGTGCTTGGCTGAGCTCTGCCGCTCCAGCTCGCGCAGCTCATTAAGAGCAGTGTTCATTGTTTCCTCTATGTCCTGCAAAACACAAAGAGCAGAAGGGAGGTGAGGATTAAGGAGAAAAACAAATTATTGGGGGTTAAGTTTGGGCTATGAATTTATAGACCAAAACCTAAAAGCTATCCGTAAAGAAAAATGTAACTTACAAAAGGAGAAAGTTAAAGTGTTTATAAAAAAATATTATTAAAACAAAAGCTGTTGGCAGATGAACACAAAAATATTTTAAAGGCCAAATCTTATCCAATTTTAGAGCCAGAAAACCTAAACATCTTGAAAATATGAAAAAATTCGATATGACTTTCAACTGGGAAAGTCAGATTAAATCCATGTGTAGGGAGCCGGTTTGTTAGATCTCCCAGCTACTGTTCTCATTTGTCCAGACTTTCTCTTCCTGCCATTATTGCTGCTTTATGCTCACTTATTTTCTTTGTGCTTTTTATTATATTTCTCAGTATTGGACATGGAAATTGATATAACTATTGTGAGCTACAAGTCTTAACACAACTGAATAGGAAAACTTGTAAAAATGAGAACACAACAAATGCTTTCTACTATACATGCATAGAGCCAGAGGAAATATCACCATCTGCATGTTGACTTTCTGCAGTAAAGGAGATGCAGAGATGATGAAAAAAAATTATCATCTGAGCATTTTTCATCGTAGGCAGGCAACAGTCGGCCTAGCAGAATCAGAAGTGCTCTTGGTGGCCTCAGGAATGGTCTCTGAACTTTTATATAACAGCCATTTATCAATCCAAGATTCATATGTATGTATATAGTCAAATACAGAAACTGAGAAGCTCAACCAATGTTGAAATAATTTTTTGAGTTTAAGATGTTTTTTCACCATTACAAGATAAACTATAGAAATTCTGCTGGAAGAGTCCCAATGCCAAGCTGTGCCTCCTGCTGTCTGCCTGTGAAGCTAATTGTTTGCGTGTACGTAGCACACAGTCACAGTAGCAGCCAGAGGAAGCAGAAGACAGGGACTGACTATGTTTTTACAGGGCGGGGCAGGGCTTTGATGGTGGAGGGAGCTGCGGTGTGGTCGCCGCTCGTCCTGCGCTGACCTGTGCGATGGTCTCCGGGTCCAGGGGCTTGCCGCCATGGTGATGATGGCTGTCAGTAAAGCCCGTGTACTGGCCTGAAGAGGTGGAACGGCGGATTGGTGGGCTCTCCATCTTCTTTAGGGATTCGTGACGACTGATGTTCGTCAGGCTCCCGTGGCCGGTGCGGCGCCGCCGCTCTGGGCTTTCCATTGGCATGTGGTTGTGGCTTCTCAGCATATCCCGTGGGCTGAAGTGGCCCAGAACTGGAGAGCCCATCTCAGGGGTCCCACCATGGCCCTGCTGGGACGAATGCAACATGCAGTGAACGTTGCTGGGTCGGGCTGGGGGTCGGCGAGTTGGTGGGTCTGATCTTTTTCTATGCCTACATGGGTAGAAGTATGAGGCAGAAAAGAAACAAGTAAATATGATTAATTGTAGCATTTCAGTTAATACAGTATCAGAATCTTAAATCTCTTGAATAGCACACCAACAACTCTACCTCTTAATGGTTAAAAAAAAAACAACTTAAAGCTAAATGAAGATTTTTGAATGTCCTAGTTAAAGTCGGGAATTAAATTTGATTGAGATGGCATAAACTTGAACAGGGCAATTCATACTGGAAAACCCTCCAATTTGGCTGGAATACCACAAATCTGCAAGGAATAGTAGGCAAAATTTCTCCTCAGTGATTTAAAAGACTTATTGCCAGTTCTCAGAAATGCATAAAAAGCAGTTGTTCCTGCCTAGGGTGACACAACCAATGATTGGGTTAAGAGGACAGTCATCTTTCACACAAGCCCAGGTTGGTTTGAATCCATAATTTGAAAACTGAGTTTTAGATTTGAAACAGTTTTTTTGATGCTCTGAATTATGTAAAAAAAAAAAATGTCTTAAAGAACTTTACTGAACTTATCAGAGTTTGCCTGTTGTTTTATTTAATAGATGATTACAGTTTGTGTGACTTTGTTCAGTCACATGATCAAAATAAAGCTCAGATTTGAATTAATTCTCTCTATTACACCATTTGAAACTACATCCAGCGACCTCACCTTTGTAACACTGAAATCGTTTAGGGAACTTCACTTACTGATTATTCTCACTTTGTAGTACACCCTTCTGTTCTCTAAAAAGGTTGTTTAACAGAGGAGGCAGAGTGTGTCTGGATGTTAGCCAGAGGAGGGAGGTCTGGTGTTCATCAGAGCACTAAAACGCGCTCCCTGGAAGACGCTGCAGATGCTGAAGCAGTACTTCTGTCCTCTGTCTGAACCTGGACCAGCTTACTACAAAACAACACCTAATCTGACAGGCTTGTATTTTTAATATAGAGACAGAGAGCTGGGCATAAATGTTCCTTTACACTCCCACCACAATGCATGAGGCTGTAACAATTTAACATCTTCTCCCTTGATAATACTCCATAAAAGGCAGAAATTGCAGAACACATTCAACCAAGTATGGCTGAAGTTGACTCACCATTTTAAAACCCATAATATAGAAATATTCAGTAATAGCTGAAATGTTACATTTTATTTAAACAGAATTTAATTCTAACTATAGGAAACATTCAAACCTGAAATTATATTTTTACTTTAGTTGACAATATTATACAGACACTTTAGCAGTTAGTATTGTATTCCCTGAAAAGGCCACAAATGTAAATATTAGATCAATGATATCCAGAAGCTGATGTATGTAGGATCAATAATTTTCATTTGTCCCCCATGATAAACAAGAAGTAAATTACTCAGCCACTAATCACTTCTCGAAGACAAATAGCTTCAATTTGAGAGTTTACATCTGCCTAATGAGTACTGTCTGAGTCATAATCATTAGGATTTAGAAGCAGCTTCATTACTTTGCTACATAAAAAGCAATAGTAAGGATGGAAGTAAAGGACCATGAGGGGTTTTGAGAAAGACGATTTGAACTCTAGCTACAAAGGAACAGTTTGGCAATATCTTTGCAAAACTACATAATTATTGACATGATTCAAGAAGTCTCTGGTCAAATGAAACTGAGTTTTTGTTCAGATACACCTATCATCGGCATGAATTTCATGTTAATTTTGGGCTTTCAACAAATTATTTAAGACATTCTTTTTTCAGAGTTCAAATAAAACCACTCCACATAGGTTGTACATCCCAACTTTGAAAAATGATCCCTCAGCAAATTGTGCAGAGAAGCCACATTCTATCTGTTACTATTAAAAAGCTTCTGATCTAAAACATGGCAGAGTTATATGAATTTGTTTGGTGTCCTGCCATGAATGCTGCTTTTAAACATAGCCCACACATTTACAACAAGGCTGAGGTCAAGGCCATTTCATAAGCAGCACACCTGTGACTCCCATCTTAATGCAACTACTTACACGATTTATAGCTAGTAGATTGTTCTTATTAGGCTTGGAAGCCTCCCTATCACTCCTATGAACATACTTCTTGCCATTGTTACCAGACAGCTCAATCCATTCTCGTCTGACCAAATAGTGTTTCGCCAGAAAGTTTTCAGCTTGTCTAGGTAGGTATCTCCAAATTTCAGTCAAGCTTGAAAGTGTCGATTTTGGCACGCCCTGTTGATCCTAAACTCGCTTCCTCAGTAAACAGTGATACTGATGTACCAGCAGTTTTCAGATCAAGATAGACTTTAGCCTTGGCAGTTGCTGGGTTGTTGTTGAACATTTTAACCAGTTTCCTTTCATTTGAGGGTGAATATTTCAGCCAAATGAAACTTGGACACAGTTGGGTGTTTTAACAGAACAAAAAAAATAAAAAAAAGTGTTCTGGAATGGATTAAGCAGGCTAACATAAAGCTTCTCAAATGTCCCTGATGTCATACCCTTTGGACTATGCTTAAAAAGCTGGGATCGCGCCAAAAAGAACCAATTAAAATCACCTCTCCCATTTCAAATAAGAAGGTCAAATATCCATCCAGAGTTATATGTGGACCTTTATTGCAACAAAAAAGTATCTCTTTTTTCTTCAATTTGCTATGGGGCATTGACACAAATATTAGTGGTTTATGTAGTGGAGCGTGTAGGAATAATTTTGACTCCATTTGGATGAAATAAAATTCGCAATAAATTAAAACTATTGCATCCAATCATTATTAAAAATAATCAATGTTAAGCGTTATAATGAACAGTTTAATTAAACCATTAAAAGTCCCAAATTAACATGGCTTTTATGACCCATCTTTTTTTCTGACTGCAGTAATGATTTTTTTAAGAGTAAACAAGTGCAGGGACAAGTCAGAAACAGCAGGTGGAGCAGTGTACATTCATATAAGTCGCCTTCTATTGGGACAAAGTGTACACTTATTTTACAAGCTGTCTGCAAACTGACAGCTCACATACTGCCTATTATTGCTTTGGGTAGTAAAGAAACAAGCTACAAGTCTTTCATCATATCAAAAAACTGAGACTGTTCTGGTAACATAATTTTGGCCCCTTCTCCATCAACAGGAGCTTTGAGAAGTTCATCAGGGAAGTGTACTGCTGGTTAAGAACACTAGGAAAGGAAATTATCTAAATTAAGCCTGGTAAATTTAAGGATTTTCTGTGAAGTGAGGAGGAGGGTGACAAGAGGAATGGAAAGAGGTGGTTATCACCAGGCCGAAGTGACAGGAAGGGTGTTGTAGATGGCATCATAAGGAGGAACATTAAAGCTAAAAAGATGACTTATTCAGTTATATGCTTTAACTGCACACCAGCTGCTGTAGGGCTGCAAATATTGGCAGCATGAATCATCAACATTTCAACACTGAGGAAGAGGGAGTGAGTATGGCTGAGAATAAAATAGCAGTTGTTCATGTCTTTGGAAAAAGCAGGAACTAGTCAGACACTTCAAGGTCACTTAATCCAGCAGCAGAAACGCACCAAACGAGGGAAGAGAGGAGAAGGCTAAATACTGGCATCCAACCAGGAAACGCAGCCAAAAAAAGACTTGAGGTGTTATTGGATATGTATGTGTCATCCCTTTTGGGGGAGATTCTTCCGGGTGAATGATTGAAATGATTTGCAATTACGCCTACAATCTAAAAGGAACTGTCTGGACAGGGTTGATTCGGAAAAAAGCAGTGGGTCAATTGGAGTTCACTGTGATTAGGCTTAGGGAGGTCAGGTGAGGATAAACGATGACACAGGGAGGATCAGGTGCTTTCTCTCCAACACTTTCCAGTCTAAGAAGATAGAAACATTTGTTAATAGACTATTGTTGGTGTATGTTTTTTTAAGTTACAATAAAAACTATCTTAGTCACACTTATGTGAGGAACTGTGGGCACAGTAACAGTATTATACTTAAGAATATATTTCAGTCATGTTTTAACATACAACTGTACACTTACAATAAAGAACACAGTTGAGTAATGATTTATGGATTCCTATTGCAGGACTTTACAAAATACAATGTTTTGGAGAATAAAAAAAAATCTGCTGAATCTGCTTTGCATGTATTTCAGTTGATGAAATTACAAGAGGCACAAGAATCAAGCTGATCAGCTTGCATTAATAAAATCTAAGGCGAACAAGCGACTTTTGACACATTTCAGCTAAGATTCTGAAGCACTTTAGATGCATCTGATCTACAAGGAGTTCAGCTTTGTAAGTATGACTTCAATAACCCCAGAAAAATGTGGAAGGAAAAGCTAGAGCAAGCTGATGATGACAATAAAATTGAACAAATCTGTAGTTCAAATTCTTCCATTTGATTGGTTGCTATGCATATTGAACACTTGTTAAGAAGGTAAAAGTCATATTTTGCTAGTATCACCAAACAGCTTCTTGGTTTCTGACTCCCAAGTGATAGGATTATTTTTCTTAATTCTTCCCTCTAGTGTTGAGTGGAATGATGGCGATGGTACTACAGGTGCAATAAGTGTCTGGCACAACTTAATGAAACACAAACTGTTTGGTGATTTGTAATGACCCTGATGAAGGCCACAAGCCGAAACGCATTGGTTTGCAAATAAAGTTTCTTGGTACTTCATGTGTTGCTGAAGTCTTCATCACACTTGTACTAAAGGTGCATGCATGTTGGAGCTAACTGGTAGAATTGGGCTTAAAGTCTGTCAGTCTGGCAATCATTCTTGGTAGTAGCTGCTAAATTTCCTAAAATCCATGCAGTGTTTTCACGTAAGGCTCAAACACATTTGCTGTTACCATATAGAATGCCAGTAGCAGAAAAACTGTGGGTGACAAACTACATCTGAAGTAAATTTGGTTGATTTTACAATTTTCACTGATGAGGTTTTTAATTGTGGAAAATGTTTAAAGTGTTCCCAAACAGCATACCTGGCGATGTAGGCCTCAGAGATCCTGGTATCAGTGGGTGAGCTGATGTCCTTTCCTGAACATTTATCTTCTCCTGCATGGCCACTGCTGGCCTCACTGTCAGCCTTCTGACTCAGGCTGTCAGAGAAGTTGTCATCACTGAGAAGCAGAGACATTGTGACATTGAGACAAGGAAAGAGCAAGAAGAAGTGACAGACAGACCCAAAAACGGAATAGCTTGGGGGAAAAAATAAAATCAGCAAATCTTTTGAATTTGCAGTTCCTCAATAACAGTGTTTGATATCAATTTCCTGCGAGTCAGCATCCCTTCACCATGTTCCAAGGTCCTGAGAGTCAGATGAGTCATGGTGTTTAGCCTTTCAGTATTCTTGTGATGCTCTGCAATGCTGACAGTTACTCAGACACACATTTATACAGCACAGCTGGATGGCATTTGGTGAGGTATGTGCTTGAATAATGGGTACAGTTGGTGCCTGTCAGGTGGTAGCTATAATCAGACCTACTAAACTGCATTGCTGCTTCTTATGATGTGCATCAGACAATCACTTTTTAGTGTACTTGCTCAGCTGTAGAACAATGAATCCTTGAACTACCCTTACAGATAGAAATAAAAAAGTTATGAGGAGATGTGTTGAACAGTTTCTAATTTGGAGAACAAATGACTATACATGCTTTCAAACACTTCTTAGACATCTCAGGTTGTTAATACACTTTAGATCAACTTGTGCAGCTCTAAATTTCCCTTTGTATTCATTAAGTAAGAAGACACTCCATCTGCAGTGTCCCTGCTTGTGAATTATTGATAAGATTCATGTGGACGGGACTGTAGCAGGGCAAAGAAGAGAAGAGGAAGCAGTGAGAAGAAATATTAAATGGCCATTTTGTTGGCCAGCCACTAAGTGATTGCAGTGATTTTCTTCCAGTTCTAACGAGACATTGAATCCGGTCCATTAGGCGCCAACAGTTGCAGAGGAAGAGTGTATGCTTGTTAGTGCTGTGAGTTTGACACAGTGACAGCAGGGCTAGTAAAGAGCCCTGGAGATGGAGAACACTCCACAGCTGAGCGGGTATAAGAGCGGTGGGCAAGACAAATGAGGCTGAAGGTCCTCTGTGCATGACCCTTCAGTCAACTGATGGCTCACGACCGCTCAAGGAGCAAAGTCAACAAGGACAAGTGTGGTATTTAACCCAGAGAAGTATATTAATTCCTCTCTAACATAGTATACAGATGTCCCAACAGTAGAAATGCATTCACTGCTTTGAACTGTTATTTCTAATAGACGTTTAAAAAAAAAAAAAACCTCTTCACTCCAATTTTTCAGGCCTGCACTATATAGCATGAATATATCATCATATTTATATGTAAATATTGCAAAGGAATGTTTGGAATGCAATAACTGTTGGCAAATATGCTGCAAGTTTAAGGAATTCATGTTAAAGTAATATTCAGCATGCAGTATGGAGACACACAGCAGTAGGTGCCCACACCTGACACAGATGATAGTGTGCAAAATGCTAAAGGTTACAGAGAGTGCTGGAAGGACACGAGAAGGAAAGGATGACTTTCTAATACTGTGCAGCCGATCAATTAAAAAAAAAAAAAAAAAAAAAAAAAAACTTTATGGAAAATGTCTAAATTCTTACATGTATTGTTGTATTTCAGTTTTTTTCTTCATTTTTATATAATGTTTTAAGATTTTTTTAAAAATTTACTTACATTTTTTCCTAGCCTTTTTTTTAACCATAAAATCACTTGTAATAAAAAGTGAGATTACTGATTGGTGAAGGATTGTTTGTTCAGTCAGCTTGTTAAGGTAAAAGAGCACAGAAGGCATGATGAAGACCAGCTTGGTTGAAATACATTGATCCATAATGATTTTATTACAATTTCCATGTGAAAATAAAGCTATTTTAAATATTTTTTCACCCACTCCATAATATTCAATTCATCAGTTCCCAATCTATTTCATCCTGCCAGTAAAGTCATCTTGCCAAGATAATGGAACTCTGAATCCAACCCTCTGACCCTTTCCCTCCAAAAACTGCCTTAATTCTTTGTGGCATATATTTAACAAGGTGTTGGATTTTGGTCCATATTAAAGTTATAGCAACATTCATCTGTTGCAGATTTGTTAGCTGCAAATTAATGAAGTAAATCTCCTGTTCCACCACATCCCAAAGGTGCTCTACTGGATTGAAATACGGTGACTGTTGAGGCCATTGGAGTACCATGAAATCATTCCCATGTTGAAGAAACTAATTAGAGATGATCCAAGTTTGTGACATGTTGCAACACCCTGTTGAAAGTCAGTAGAAGAGTAGTAATTGTGATTGGCTGTAAAGGAATGGGAAGGGTCAGCAACAACTGGCTCATTTGGGGGCTAAGGGGCCCAATGTGTGCCAAGAAAATAACCCCATACCATTATACCACCACCACCAACATGAATTGTTGAGACAAGGCAGGATGGGTCCATGCTTTCATGTTGTTTATGCCAAATTCTGACCCCACTGCCTGACAGCTGAAATCAAGAACCAGTCAATGCTTTTCCAATTTGTTATTGTCCATTTTTTGTTAGCCTGTGCAAATTGTTGACTCAGTTTTCTGTTCTCTGTTTTCTATTCAGCTGACAGGACTGATACCCAGGTGTGTTTTTTGCTGCTGTAGTCCTTCTGTTTTAACATTTGACCTGTTGTGCATTCGGAGAAGATATTCCACATACCTTAGTTGTAACAAGCGGTTATTTAAACTATAGTTTCCTTTCTTCCACCTCAAACCAGTCCTATTGCCCTCTGACATTAACGGGGCATTTTCTAACACAAAACTGCTGATTACACAACTGCTGGACAGATATTTTTGTTCTTCTGACCAATCTCTGTAAACCTGAGAGATAGCTGTGTGTCAAAATCGCAGTAAATCAGCACTTTCTGAAATGCTCAGACCGTCACTTAAATTCGCTTTGTTCCCCAATCTGATGCTCAATTTGAACTTCAGCAAAGTTGCCTTCACCACATCTGGATGCTTAGATGCATTAGAAGAAGAATGCCTTTATTAGTCCCCCAGGGGAGAAATTACATTTTCAGTACAGCCCTTCCAAGGCAGATAGGTGTCTGAGGCTGCAGCCATCTTGGGAGGCACTTTTAGGCAAGGTGGGTAAAATGTCTTGCCCAAGGACACAACTATGGAGACGGACGGAGTGGGGCTCAAACCAGCAACCTGCTGATTATGGGACAAACTCCTACAACGTCGCCGCTATCACCCTGTAGGTAGGTTGCTGCTATGTGATTGGGTGATTCACTATTTGCCTTAACAAGTGATTAAACAGCTGTTCTGGTGAGTGTATACCTGCACATATTTAATACAATCATCTTAAATAAGCTTGATGGATGGATATAAGTCACTTACATGTCCTGGACTACGATATACTGGTGTGGTACCAGGCCGTCAATGCCGTTGTGCCGTCCCTCCCACCAATCTTCAGATGCTCGTTGGTACAGCAGCAGAGAAGCACCCTTCTTGAAGGACAACTCTCGGGAGGAGCGTCCAACATAGTCGAACTTGGCAATGGCTTCAATAGGCTCACCCTCTGTCAAAAGGGAGAGGGTTAAACAGGTTAGGTATCTCAAAGATGGCATACATCAAGGAGAGATGGCCAAAATCCTCAGTGCAGCCATTTGCAGGGATTGATATAAGTGTTTTGCTAAAGACAACAAAATTCAAAATGCATTTGTTTAAATGTTAATACATAGCTACAGCACACTGTGTTCAAGAGTGCTAATCTGGATGGTTATTTCAGCTGTAGTCAATAGTAACCCAACTCCACTGGGCCACAACACCAAAAGACCTGGAGGTGCTTTAGCAGGATATATATAGAAAGTTTTGTGCGGAGATCTATATGACTTCGGGGCATGTTAGTCATGGCATGGGTCATTACCCGGGGTTGATAACTGCTCATTTACTGCAGAAGCTCAGCTCTGGTTCAGTTGAAAGTCATTTTTTCTGGACAATAATAACCACTACATTTTATGCTTTCTTTGACTTTACCTGCATGGTCTAATGTTAAGCTCTAATGTTAGTGTCTTCAGTAGTGTTTGGTATTCAAAGGTACCCTCCTCCGAGCCCCTATGCAAGCACTCCAGCAACACATATCTAAAAATAGCAATTTTATTTCTCCCGCACTCCTACCTCTGCTCTCCTCGCAGCACTCTCTCACTTCATGTCAGACAGGGGGTCCCTGGAAAGAAAAAGCCTCAACCTAGACCAGATTCCATCTATATATACACTGGGAGAAAGGGAACAGAGTAAATGGCTTAAACTTGTCTCACTTGTAAGATGCCATTATGATATATCTTTTTCTACAGCCTTCAGGGGAATTTCTAGGGTAGCTTTGTGGTTAAAAAAAAACAAAAAAAAACAAGATTTTTCTTCTTTTAAGATGAGTTAAAGTTTCATAACATTTCTTATTTCTCCTTTTTAACCTTATTTGTTAATATTCAACTTCTTTCTTTTCAACCTTTAACTTTCACACTGTCCTTGCACGAGTGGATTGCCAGTATTGACAAGGCGGATGTGATGTGGCTCCAGTAAAAAGTGACAACTAAGATTTACTGTCTGAATTAATTGGGTTGCACCATAGCAGACGAGGCTGTTAATAAAGCTGACAGCAAGCGGCATGATCCACAAAGAGACTTCCCCTCCACCACACTCCTCATGTGTCATTCCCTTCAGTATACCCATCCATCCTACTCTGATGTGCAAATGTTAATGCAAGATTTTTGTGCTGCAGTGACGTCGCTAAAACTCGAAGTGGAAAGCTATAAACTCAATTAGCAGTTTAGTTAAGGGCCCTTTCAGTGATGTTGAATTATTTTCTGCTTGATACTAAAATCAGAGGTAGCTCTATACATAAATATCCACACACTTGAAAGCAGAGAGCAGATACTGTTGACAGTGAGAGTTGGAAGCTTGTGGTGTAAGAGATGCAAATTGTCAGATGTTTTCCACAAGCCAGTGGAGCACTGTCTGCATTTTGCTCTGCTCTTTCAATATATATATATATATATATATATATATATATATATATATATATATATATATATATATATATATATATATATATATATATATATATATATATATCTGCTGTAAACAGAGTAGTGGGCAAAATGATGAGGTAGGGAGCTTAAACTCTCTTCATGAGACAAAAAGGGATGACCCAATCTGTTCATAAACATAAATTTTACTTTAACACATGCAATCCAATCTGAACTGTAAGCCTGTGGGGGCACCAGACAACAAGGACATCCCGATGTATTCCTACAAAGTGATATATAATCAATGTGCCAGTTAGTTCATCCCTGACCTTGCAGTGATTTTTACCAGCAAACAGAATATCAATCCAATGATGGCACCCCAGAGGTGTTATTCTGAAAAATTCCCCCGGTGAAAACCAAGGCACTTCAAAAACTTATACTTCATTACATCAGGTTAATTGTTTGCCACATATCCAACACTTTTGCCCATCACTGCTCATTTTAAAGCTTGTCTCCATCATTACTAGTGTGATAGTCAAAGCCTAAACGTCTATATTTATTGTAACTTTGAGGTTTGTTGTGTTAAAGTAACAGTATGTAACTTTTATAAAAAAAAAAAATAAAAAAATGTTTTTTTGCATATTTGTTAAAACTGTCTCCATGTCGTGACAGTATGTTTTCAGACAGATAATCTGAAACGATCGATCTCCTCCATCTCCTCCCTGAGCTACTATTAAAGTCTAAAGAAATGCACTACTCCCGACCAAAAACAACCAATCAGAGACAGGAGAAGTGTCTTAGCGCTGTCAATCACCTTTATTTACTTGCTGCTAAATGTGCTAATGGTGGAGAAACAATTTATGTTACAGGAAAACCGTTTATCTGTCATCATCGGTGCTCATTCTAACTAGCCTGAGCATTCACAACAGTCTCTACTAGCTGCAGGACAGCAGGGAGCAAGGGGAGGTTGGAGATGGGGGGATGAGTAGTGCCACTCAGGGGGTGACTGACCCACCTCCTGGCTCTGATTAATTGTTTCTAGATAACACTAGGAGGACTGGGAGAAGGCAGAGGAGCTCGATTTTTTTCACAGATTATCTGCCTCATGTCATTCTGTCACGACATATTGACAGTTTCAACAAATATGTAGAAAAATATTTTTATAAAAGTTACATACTGCAGCTTTAAGAAGCAACCCAACCCCAGAGGTGCTGCCAAGAAACTGGCCAGAAAGGCATTTATGGAGAATTTTGTATGCATATATAAAACTATAAAAACAACCCACATACTGTTCGGTGAATAAATGGTCCTCTAAAAATTCACAGAAGTCACAGAAATGTAGCAATAACAACTCTCTCACTCGCTCTTTGAAGCACACAGTCATTTTATATTGTATCAAAATAATCCTATCAGCTGTTATCGACACAATTTAAAAGGAAAACACAAGAGATTAAGTCAGTGCTGTGACTGATAGCTTTAATTCAACATGTTAAAAACAGAAAGCACACCTGTAGATACACTAGGTCCAGAGGGTCTGTTTCCCAATGACTGCAGATAAGGAGTGAAAGGAATTAATGAGACTGTAACTCAGGACCTCCTTACTGAAAAGGAGGAGTATCACTGATGTACATTAATATAAACAATGCAGGGAAGCTGAGACCTCTGTTTTAAACTTTAAACATAAATTCTGATGTGTTTATATTCTTACATGATATAAAATTTTCTCTTGCTTCCCTTTCTTTTTTCCTTTCTGGGATCTGCTCAACTGTTCAGTTTTATTCTCCTGCTCAAATTCCTGTTTTTTATGCGTTTCCTGATCCTTTGCTTCCAGTTACATCTTATGCAACTGGAAAGCAAAGGTATGAATGCAAAGTCCTGCATAAAAATAATAATCTATTTTTGGTGTGCAGAAAAATAAATTTACTCCATCTTACATTTAGATGCTCCAGAATGGTTTCGTTGAAAGATGCTCTTCTGTGTTTAAGAATTGGTTAAATATCTTTCAGATACTTGTGTTCTTAGAATAGTTCTCCGGCTAAGTGGTACAAGGTGTTAAAGGCTTCATAAAACACCTGACAAGACAGTTTCCACTGTGGTCTTTTCCACTTTTATAACAGGACTTCTTGACATATGGAAATGTAATGAAATGGCATGAAAACAAGATGTGTATTTTGAAATAATATAAACAACTGACAGCTTTTTGCACACAATGCCTTTTACAAATTAGCATCAACTAATTACCACTAAGGAGTGTGAAAAGAAATCTAAGGAATAATAAAAAAGTCAAGAAAGGAACCTTTAAGAAACCCCAAAGGGTCGAGAGGTTCCAACACTGCAGGTTTTATAAGGCAGGAATGTGGAGATGTCCTGTGGCCCCATGGAAGAAGCAGAAAAATTACAATATAAATAGCTGTCCATCACTCTGAGCCCAGTACTCTGGCCATTCAAGGTTAATGCATTTAAGGGGCCTGAAAGGGAGGATTAACCAGCCAGAGCTCCCAAGAGTCAAGGTTAACCCTGAAAACACCACAACAGGGAGGAAAGCTGAGATTTGGACTGATATGAACATGCAGCACAATAAAATCCTGCTATTTTCAGGTAAATTTCTGTGGCACTATAAGAGTCTCCAAACTGAATTACTGTGTTCAATGAATTATGATTTTTAAAGAGCACACTGAGATAAACATGTTGTGAGGTAGAGAAGAATATATTGACAAACTTTGCCAGATTATTTTCCGTATGCACAAATGTAGGATTTCATAGTTACCCACCATCCTCACTGGTGTGCGTCTCTGTCCCTCCCTCATTGTCTACCTCTTCCAGCGCCCCATGCTCGCTGTAGGGACTCTCACTGTGGGTAAAAAAAACATACAATCAATCAGCCACAGCAGAGATCATCAGAACTCCGTTCCAAAAACGTTTTTTTTTCTTGTGTGATTTTAAATTTTTACTATTTTATTTCCCTCAGAAATGATCCTTCCCCCTCAAAAGTTTCAAGAGTTACTTTACAGATGTAATGATTGTTAATTAAACATATCAGCGGTATAAGCAACTGTCGTTGTCACTTTTCTTTGAAAGTCTCATAATCTCCGTCGGTGGTTGGCCCTTTTATAAAAGCTCTTCCCTTGGCACCGGGCTGTGAGAGCTGGCAGTAATGCCCCACACCCCTCTCCACAGATTACCTCTGCCAGGAACTGAGAGTCTCCTCCACCTCCTCTCTAGCAAGAAAGAGCGGTGAAGCTGCCAAGACAACAAATCTCCCAAGGGCTTGGTAGGCACTACCGGGGAACACGGCTGTTCTGAGATGGGTGATTAGTTCTAGTCAGGAATAAATCCCTGTCAGCCTCAACAGAGGCCAATAAAGACAGGAAGAAACAAGAGATAAGCCCAGCTTACAGATGTGGGACTGGCAAGAAGCCCTAAGTGTGACCTGTCTGACTGTAGTTGGTGCTACATTTGGACTAATCATTGCTGTTTTACCCCTCCTGCGGCTGCAGCAATTTAAGTGATTGTTTCCATCTGCTTCGTCTATAAAGAAATCCATGGAGAGTCAGCACTGATGCATGTTCTCCCTCATCATGTTCTACAACCACAGCTAACTGGTGAGTATAATTACTCAAATAAACCTCACAGACAGCTATAGTATTCAGAGCATACCTACATGTTTAGTCAGACCTCTATAAAAGTGCTTTGGCTGCAAGCCTGTGCTCCATTAACAATAACAAAGCAGAAATGTGAAAACCACCACCACCTGTCAGACTTTTAAATCTACATCTCATTTGGGAATTCTGTGCAGCTGCATGCAGTGACTTCATTGGGATGTATTGCACCTTTGCCTTTAATAATACATAAACCAGGGCTTGAGCCAGACAACTGTGACAGGACATCCTGGTAGTTACACTTTAACTTGGAGTGAAAAACAGCAATGTAACCGTGCATTCAATATCAATAAAAGACCAAAAATTCTGTTTGTTATTATACTAAATATACAGTGCCTCGCACAAGCATTTGTACTCCTTGAACCTTTCCACATTTTATTTGAAACACGGTTGCGCGTAATTGTTAAAGGGAAGCAAAATGATGCATAGTCTTCCACATTTGTACAGATGATGGATTGAACATGGTTCTGTGAGATATTCAAACATTTGAAGATTGTTTTTTTAAGCCAACCTGCTTTAAACTTCTCCACAACTTAATTCCTGGCCCATCTGCTGTGTTCTTTGGTGTTTGTGATGCTCCTTGTTCTCTAATGTTCTCCAACAAACCTCGGAGGCTTTCACAGAACTACAGGATTGTCTAAATCCTGAGATTAAATTACACAACAGGTGGACTCTATTTACTAATCAGGTGACATTTAAGGGTAAGTGGTTCCACTGGATTCTCTTTAGGGGTATCAGAGTAAAGAGGGCTAGATATAAATGCATTCCACAGCTTTAAGATTTAATTTTGTAAAAAAATATGGAAACCATATATCATTTTCCTACGACTTCACAATTATGTCCTAATGTTATTGCTTATCAAGTAAAATCCCAGAAAAACACACTGAAGTTTTCTTGTTGTAATGTGACTAAAAGTTAAAAAAGTTAATGAAGTGCTAATATTTTTGTAAACACTATAGGATGTTTTTTTATGTTCCCTACCAGTAGTCACCACCAGCCATGCACTTCTCATAGATGGGCCCCTCCAATTCTTTGGCATCAGGAAATATGGTCTCGTGGTGGATGATGATGGTCTTGATGATCTCATTCACATGGGCCTGGCAGGAGACCTGGTCTTGGCTGTCTGGAGTAGGCATGAGTGTGGGGCCGAAACATATGGCCAAGTTGTATGGGTCCATCATGTTCTCATCACTGTACTGGGACAGACTGGAAGGAGACAAGGAATTAAACCGATTTCTACAGAAACCTCCCTGTAACAAAACTTCAAACAAACCTCAAGAAAGCGAGGACATAAGCTTTGAAATTTAGGATTAATTTAGAGTGCAGACTCACTGGTTGAGAAAGGCGAAGAGGTAACGCATCACAATGAGAACCGATCTGGGAATGGTTAGGAGGATCTTTCGGATGTACAGTGCTCTCTCATACAAGTTGTCTATTCCTAAAACAGAAAAGCAGAGACACACAATTAATGAAACAACAGCAACTTTATCTCGGTCAAGGGAGTGAACCTGGGGGGCTTATCCCTGTGCATCCCAATGCAATGACAGATTCGACTGAGTTATTCCTTTCCATGTAGAGTTCATTTTGGGGTCAAAAAACGATTTAATGTTCTTTACTGGTCCTGTTCTGGTTGGCCCTGCCAAAATAGTGGTTTCCAAAAGACCAACACCTATTTAATAAACCTTTTTACAAGTATCTACAAACAGTTGGTATAGTTTACAGCATGTTACAAAAACGCATTTGGAGATGGCTTCAGGTCATCATTGGATTCATTGTGTTTTCTTATAAAAACATAAATCAGCCCAAACAAACCTTCACTTCTTCTCTTGTTTGTTTTTTTTGTCAGACTGCTGCAGGTAACTTTTTAATTAAAAGAAAAGTGAGTTGAATGTCTCTGACGATCTCTCAGTTCAATTCAGTTAAAAAAATGCATAATAATAATAATAATAATAATAATAATAATAATCTTAAAAGAAGACTGAATAGAACTGTCCATCAAAAATCTCTTTAATTTACTTTAAGATCAAAGTTTACCAGGTTACTCCCAAAATTATAAACATTTCAAGTAAAGGACAAATTTTTATTTTATTTTTCAAATTCAGCGTATAATATTTTTTGTTATTTAATATATTTTATTTTATATACCAATTTTTAAATTTTTTTATTGAAGATATTTAATTCATTAAAAAGGGGTCTCCTGTGGAGATTTTATGTCTGGATATTTATTTACATATAAAACTAATTTTATTTCTAGTTCTTGACTTGAATTAAAAACATTTTGATTCCCTCACATGAAAATTAGTGCTTCGTTAAACAAAAGAAAACACAAAGATGCAATTAAGTTAAGTTGGGTAATTAAATGCATTCTGTCTTTTCATGAAATCATCTCCTGACTAGTTTCTTCTTTGGTAACACAGGTGAGGAAAGCTCTGGGTCAAAGTACTATGTTGAATTACATTGGACAGAGTAGAAGCTAAGTACATTGGGGATGAACATAAATGTGATAATACTGAGGAACGTAGAGTGTGTGTGTGTTGTAAGGTCCCGATCTGTATATCTGAAATGTGGCGCCTCTGTAGCAGTGACATTCAAAAGGAAGGAGTGACAGAAGTTTAAGTCATTCACTGACGACAGCAAGGATGACAAACAGTTTCTCCTGCTCCACATGAAAACAACACGGCTCGGAAACATTTGAGAGTTAAGAACAACCCAGAAAAAGAAGGAAACTCTGCAGGAAACTTTACGAAGGTTTCTTTATTTAAAGACCAAACACCGAAACTTTTTCTGCCAGAGCACCTCTGAGACATGTGAAGCAAAGCTGGCACTTGCGTCTTCCATCGGCATATCATTTGTTTCACCTGAAGCAGCCTGCGTGTTTTATTCAAAGAGGCTGAGGCTGTGCCAGCTTTCTAAAAATAGCCACGTCATCCTCCAGCCTCTCTGTGTCATCTGGGATTTAGGCTTCTGGAATATTTGTGATGCGTTTCATTTTTCATGAATATCTAACTAGGTCTCTGTGTGGTACCCCAGACAACAGTAGCTAATATTTAGAGGCATACTTCGATGTAAGTTTCATCATTGTAACAAATATATCTCTATGCACCTCTGCACAAAATCTCCTGGCTGCAGATTGCAAAATGAAACGCAGCATAAGCAGCATTCAGCGATGAAAAAAACAGAGCAGGTAAGTGGAAAATCTCATCTGGTGTGAGCCTCTCCAAATGGGAAAAGGTTCTTTTAATACAGATTCTGTTGGGAATGCAGTTCAGACTGTCATCACTGGACTATAAACAGGGAATCCCCATCAGTCATCCAGCACAACTACATCAAAGGCCTCATCATCCTCATTTCACACCACAAATACTCAAAAGATTTAATAGCTTGGAAACACAGAGTACACATGATTGTCCCTCAACACAATCCACACAAGGCACTATAGCAAGCATGAGCACATGACTTTGTGGGAATTCAATTGTTCCTCGGGATAAAGAGAGTTCCCTACATGTAAAGCATTAAAAACACCATGCAGAGTGTTAAACATAATATCCCTCAATGTGTCCTTAAAATAGTACTCCTGTCTGGCATAGTTACTGGTATTAATGTATACTAGGCTAAATGAAGGCTAAATATACTTTAGCCTCAAAAGAAAGGCAAATTTAGCTGTTTGAGGAAATTTCTTGTTACAAAAAACAGAGATGGTGTTGACACTACAACAGCACAACCCATAACCATTATTATGATAACGGGGGTTTAAAGCTAAAGTTATCAAGCTACAAGTGCCATGTGGCTAACTGCAGGCAAATTTAAACTATAAAGACTACAGTCAGGGTGACTGTGGGAAGAGAAGTAGTCCTTCGGTCTGAAAGTTGTTTGTTTGTGCTTGGTATGACTAAAAAAACCCTATATAAATAATTCAGTCCATTTACCATGGCAAAAAAGTATAATATTCTGCACAATGGATTATTAAAGCTTACTTATCAATAAATGTAGCAGGTTTAATTCAGTATTTTTACTAAAATCTTTGTATCAAAATAATGAACAAATCTGATATAAAACATTTTTAGAACTCCAAAAATCAATGTTATATTACTTCATCAGGAGTAGTTTTTTCTTTTACTTACTATTGTTATTTTTTCTAAATATTGTCATATTTTTTCTCAAACTTATCATAGTAAGTGAATCTCATACAAGCTCATGTCTAATTAAGAGAGAATTCAAATTTTTGTAGTTATGGAAAAAATATTGCAAACGAGCTTAACCTGTTATTAGGTTTAGAAGATTTTTTCACAAAGGGTCAGGTTGGTTTGGATAGCTTTGTTCCCTTAAATTATATAATTCAAAAACTGCTTTTTTTAAAAATTAAAATGTGCTAGATGATGTGATATATTTAAGTGTGGCAAAAAAGCAAAAGAAATGTGTAAAAGGGACAAAAACTTTTTCGCAGCACTTTAAGTTTTTGGCAAATATTAATAGAAGGTCGGTCCAGTTTAGTTTCACTTAAGAAAAAAAGAGACAGTTTCAGAGAAACATCTATTAGAGCTGGTGAACAAGTGAAAAACGTGGACTCTCAATCCAACATCCAATGTTCAATTGGTATTTTGGGTTACAAAAAAGTATCAAGAAGATCACAAAAACAATACAAATACATTATGTGAACTTACTGATGCATGACAGCAGCTCATTGAATCTCTCTTTGGGGAAAAGAGGGTTCTCCAGACCACGGAAGTAGAGTTTGAGAACACCAGCCACTGAATTGATGTCATGATTATCCTCATCATCTGTGAGAGGGTCATTTCCTAAAATGCAACAGAAACATCAGTAGGGCACAATGTAGCACAAATTTACTGCCATGGCAGTATTAGTGTGTTCAATCAGGACTGTTTCAAATGCTTTGCTTCATGGATGTTATATTCAAAGTGTCATAAATTCAGGCTCTGCATTTCAACAATGTGTTCAGCCTATATAATTGGATTTTTACAGCAGTAGATTGCCACACCTGACACATATGATAGTGGCCAAGTTTTGGAAGTATTCTAATGACAGATAAGCAAGAGAAGCGGAAAAAATTGGATTTGTGTAAAAAAAATATATAATTAGGATTTTTCTTTCATAATCAGAGAATCTGACATATATTCAAAGAAAATGGAGAAAAAGTAATTTACATTAATTCTGTAACAGAAATTATTCACCTCTCTCAAATGAGTTCTTGATGTCATTGACCTCCAGCTGAGATCCAGATACACGAAAGATTCCTTGATGCTGGAGGCCTTTATAGCCAAAGACATAAAAAAGCAAAGTTAGAACAGACTTAGTTTCTAAGTCTTCCTTAATGAACATGCAACACAGAAACACAAAAAACCTCACTCAACTAAAATAGTTTTCTTAGTTGGCCGTAAAAGGCACATCCTCCTTGCTAAGCCCCTTCACTTTGCTAATTAAAGACAGTAATGAGTCGAGGAGACTGCAATCACGTTTTCCTGAAGTGTCTTCCAGCTGGGATTAGGATTTAATGAGGGGAGAGGTCAAGAGTTGGGAGAAAGCAAAATTAGTTTGCCTCCTTTCAAATTCCACTCTGAACTTCGTCACAAACCAGGGATCTCCAACAGCTTTAACTCAAAACTCTGAGAGTCGGTACTAATCTTAATTAAAGACAAACTTTTATATTAGCCCCTTGTTCAAAGCTCCTGCAAGCTGTCAGCTTCACAGTATATCTGGGAGGCTGAATGGAAACATCTCCGCTGCAGTAAACACAACTGAATCTGTATTTTCCCATGACCATGACTTGAAGATCATGACTTGATCTTAAAAAGCCACATGATCGGCACACCGAAACAATTAACATCTGCTCAAATGTTAAGTGTCGTTAAACGCTATAATTAGGGAACCTGCATGGTGAGTAAAAGGTATTTATCACAACATAGAGATCAGGGTATATCTGCTTAGCTGGACTGAAGAGTGACTCACCATATAGATTTATGTAGCGAATACAGCTTTCAACCACTCTGGGGATAGCTTGTCCAGAGTCCTTCGAGGGAAGAGTAAAATCAAATCATCAGTTTTTTTTTTTTAAGTTTTTTTCTAAAAATCCTATATACATGTTCTTTTAGTCACATCAGTACATGTTAGAGGCAATGTGTAACAATAATATAAATATAAATAAAAAAAGATATGACAACCTTATATATAGCATTATCTGTACATTTCAATGAATTAAATTAACAGACAAAAACCAAATAAAATGGGGTTTTAACTTGTTCTTATGTGTCTTCCAATTGATTATACATGGACTAATTTATGACAAGATCATAAAGACTACTAAGAGCACCTGATATTTGATAGGGCTCTAACAGGTCTACACAGTAGTAAAAGTAAGCATGCCAACACAAAAGTTCAGAAAAGTTTGAGCAAAAAGAGAAAGTTGATTTCTGAGAACCTGAAAACAGACTGAGTTGATGTCAATTTGTTTACTCATGCCCAATTTCAGAAATGACTGGTTGTTATGGAAACAGAGGCACCGACTGCACTTTTGTAGGCTGAGTATGATTTTAGAAGAACTGACAACAAACATATGTACACATATTTTTGTTCTTCCAACTGACTTGAAATGTTAATTACTTACAGGAACTTTGCTGTCTGTCCGTCTCTCTCACTAAAATATTAAAAATTAGGCATGTGGCGAGAAATTGGCTGATAAATAAATTTCACCAATTTTTTGCTTGACAACTTTTTAAACTTTTTTTTTTACACAGTTAAAGACATATTGCACAAGATGATTCAATAAACATTGTGCTAAATTTCTGTGGTTAATTTAAACTTTCATCTGTTGCCAACATTTGGAAAAAATATGTGAAAAACTGATCTATTGTTCTCTATTAGATCTCATAGATTCATTAATTTTTGTAATATTTGGATAAATTTTTAGAAAAATTTTAGCCATCTGACATTTTCTCATTTAATATTATTCATCTTTTTGTAGAGTATTTTATTCAAAGAGTTAAGTTGTTTACCTTAAAATCAATCACACTTTTCCTTTCCTTTCAAAGTGAGATGGTGCTAAAAAAAGGGAAAAATTGTTGGCTGAATGTTACTAAGCCTATTCCATATAAGTCTATGCTTCTTGTGATTCCACTTACTTAATTTTTAAACATTTTGCGAATGCTGGGTTTCCAATTTTTATTTATTTTTCTTACTATGTAGAAAGAAATTCTAAAAAAAAAAAAAAAAAAAAAAAAAAAAAAAAAAAAAAAAAAAAAAAAATTATAAAAAAATAACTTTGGAGCGCAATGAACATCCTGTAAACAGCTGAGTGAGACAAGCTGGTATTGATGTACTGATCTCCCTGCTGAGCAATTACTGCATTCTTAGTTACAGATTACAATAAAAGCTATGGCAAAGATGTCTTCAGGTGCCATCTATTAAGTGCAGCTTATCATTAATCAAGAGCATATCTAAAGAACTACACAATATGGTGGACAGGGGAGAAGGATTTCAAGTTAAAACCTAACAGTTTTATAGACGTAGATGTGGGCTGCCCTCTTGTTCTGGTCTTGTGATCCAATGATGGACAGACTTTTAATCCTTTTTAATCATACAGTGGATTTGTTTACAACCCTCGGGGGTACGCAGTGGTTCCAAACAGAACAACTATGCCAATATCGATTATACTAATTCTAGTAGAGTTGATGCACAAACCAGGATGCAGCTGGGCTGTGTACCAGGATGTCTTTTTGACATGTGAAAGTGGGATCACTGACAAAATGTTGATGTGAGTGTGTATCAGATATCTTTTAAAGGAGAAAGTCTTCAACTCAGTCTGTTAACGGCTTTATTTAGAAGAATACATAATGAAATATTGATCATGCAAAAGGAATGAGCAAAGGCAAGAAGCATAAGCTTCCGAAACTGCTTCGGAGTCTACCTGATGTCGAGTATGTGAGTTCCTGCGTCCGCGGCTAAAGAGGAGAATCAGTAGAGGCAAAGATGGACAGAGGAAACCAGAGGTAAAGAGAAAAAAGAAAGACCCAGATTAGAACTGCACCAGCTGCCCACCTAAGCTTATACCATAAGGCACCTTCACTCCACCCTGTGCTGTTATCAAACCTACAAAGTTGAACCTTGTGATCTGAAAAGGACCAGGAAGGGCTGGGCATGGACCGCCAGCAAGAGGCAATGAGGGGACTGGAGGAAACAGGCAGCCCACCTTATCAGCCTGGCATCTGACCCCCGACTGCCATTTATCCTGCTGTTTTCACTGGCCTGTGCTCTTACTCTGGCTGAGGAGGGGAGAAAATCTCTGCCAGAGCGGCTCAGACGTGCCAGCTCAGCAGGAAGCCCGGGGAGCTGACGGACAGACAAATATTTAGCCCACCAACTGCTGTTGCTCCCCTCCAGCGACCCTTCAAATCTATCAATGCCACCCTGCATCCCAGAGGCAGACTGCCAGAGCTCAATGACTCATGCTGACAGCTTCCAGAATCCATCTTAGCAGAAATCTGTTGTTGGTGCACAATAAATCAAAGCTAAGATGCTTTGAGGGAACCCACCCAAACGGTCAGAAAGCCAGAGTGGAAAATAAAGAAATGGAAAGATAGGAGGAGAACAAAAGCCACCCAGCAGACGTTAAATCTGTACCTTGATAAATGACTCCAAATTTCCATTAAATAGCTTAACATTGAAACAAGAGCGGGGTCTAGGCCGCCGGGGGCCTGTGAGGGTTTTGTACAGCCCATTGGGATGTCTACTGTAGAATACAAAGAATGGATTAGAATAAACAAACAACTCAGTTTTCATTTCAAAAGGCTTTCACATGGTGTACTATTTCTTCAAACCTTTTCATGTCCTCGAAAAAATTTAAATTAAAGTTTGGGCAAAATAATCTTTAAATCCCTTCTACTCCACATGACAGACAGGTTAATAAAAAACTTCTTACAACTATTAACTTTTTCCACAAGATATCTCAGGACACAGTGAAATGTCAGAGCCACTGGGAGCATCAGATGTGTCAGCATCCATCTCATGACAGACTCTGCTGGGAACAGCCTCTGCTGCGCTGTGAGGACATGTGTGTTGGTGTGAGAGACATCATGCCGTTTGGCTTCTTATCACCTGTAGGATCCCAGGTCTTCACATTTCAAAGCTCTGCTGACTATTCATAGGAACAAAACTGCAAGGGCCAGGAGGACTTCTAAATATCAGATCAAAAGAAGAAATCTGAAGAGTTTAAAACAATCCGTGGATTACAGTGCCTTGTAAAAGTATTTACACCATTTTATCCGCTTTATCCTTTTGTTACATTACAACAACAAATCTATAATGTGACCATGGGATTTAAACCATTACACTGCTGGAAGGGTAACCTCTGCCTTAGTTTTGAATCCTTATTTCTTCCATTATTGCCCTGTATTCAGCTCATCCATCAATCTTCTCATCAGCGTAACCAAGCTTCCCTGTCCCTGCTGGGTAAAAGGAACCCCATAGCATGATATTGCCACTGCCATGTTTTGCCATGGGGACTGTGTTTTCAGGGTTTTTGCAATGTATGCTAGTTGATTTCATGAAGTCCAAATAAAATACATTAAAATTTATGATTATAATGTGACAAAGTGTGGGAAAATTGGAGGGGTGTAAATACTTTTGAAAGGCACTTACCCTTACCCTTAATGGATTTAGCCAATTATGGTAAAAAACTTTTTTATAGCAGATTGTGGCTTTATTCCTTATTATCAGGGCTTCAGTTCATAATTATTCTCTGTACTGATTATTCTGATTATAAAATTCACACAAAATCAGTTTTACAACATAAATATAACAAAATCTAAATCACTTGTATAAACAAACAATATTGTCTGCATGCTTTGATTCTACAATTTGTTGAATCAAACCCAAGTGCAGCATCTATCTGCAGTAGAACAAGTACAAGTAGGCAAGAATCATACACATGTGTTGTATCTGTATGATTGGCCAAATTTACAAGGTCCCTATAAAGATTAGACTCACTGTGACATCATCCACTTCTTTGTAAACTACTTATTTTAAAACTCTGAGTTTAACATTTGGCTGTTGCCATAACAGGCTTTCTCCAAGCCAGAAATGGCCTTTTTTGGACAAGAATGTAGAGCTAGAGAGGGATACTTAAACACTTGATTGGAAAAAGTAACTTTTAAGAAGTTCTTTCCACAGGCTAACAGATTTATATATCAAGATCTTACTGATGCCTTGTGACATGTTTTAGTCAAAATACAACATCCTTACAGTGCACAACACAGTTCTCTTCCCCAGTTTCCTGATACAGAAAATGCAACAAGATTCAAACATAATTTTAAGGGGAAAAAGTACCACAATCTAAAAAGTAAATAAATATTTGTAGTAAACACATTAAATAATTAAATGAATTTATGATAATAGCTTAATATATATTCTTAGGTTTACTGTATCCAATATCCCAAGGCCAAAGTGCAGGGATTGTGTCGGTAGTAGTGCCTTCAGATAATCAAAAATGGGATTTTAAGTATAGTAAGGTGACAATTTTCTGCATAAGTTTCCTTGTCATACTTGTGCCTCTGATGTTTGTAAGTTCATTTTCTGAAGCCAGTCTGAGGTGTTCATTTAGGGGAGATGCAGTTTAACCATTTCTGTGGAAATATCACGTACATGTGCAGCTGTGTCTTAAATACAATCTCTTTATTCCATAATTGTAAACGTTCGCTCTAAATTGACTGCCAAGTTCCCAACAACCACGGATTAAACCGTAGAATTTCATCATCCTTGCACTGAAGATGTGAAAAACCTCACACAGGTTTTAAAAGTGTTGGGTCTGAAGACTCAACCTGCACTCTACTTTCAACACGAACAGCAGCAGATGTGTTTGCATGTGGCAGTGTATGTGTGTGTGTTCTACCTTGTGGTCATGTAGTCAGCTCGATGGCCTGCAACAAGAGAGGGGAAAAAGCAGAGAAAGCGTATAAGATTGGAGTCGGTGCACATGCCAGGACCTGTCTCAGGTGTCCCGGCAGTGAAATGTGTACACGTTTAGTGAAGCGTTTGAAGCCTGCCATCTGTCTACAACTGTTGGCCCCTTCAGGAGCTAAAACAAATTTTCAACACAGGACCATGTTAGCCTGTATGCACTCACATACACACTTGAACTCATAGTCAATACAAAGATGCTTTAGCTACATTACAAGTGCAATAGATTACACTGCCAGGGCTTGCAGACATAATCATTTTCTGACAACACAATCTACAAGGTCTGAGTAATAAAATAAGATTAGAAGGAAAACATCAATTTTAACATTAAAAACCTGAAGATGCTTCAAATATTACATCTTATGAACTGTACAAAACCTGCTGTCGTGTTTGAGTGACTCATGTTGTCCTTCAGCTCACTGACAACAGGATGATGAAGTAGCATGTGTCAGAAACAGCAGGCTATTGTCTTCATTGTTCAGTCACGGCTTTGCTGCTCATTAAGTGGGCAATTTTACAGAGACCACCAGGAGTGAAGGTCACCGCACGCACAGACAGTTACTGACTGAGATCCCACCAAAGGAGAACAATGAGAGCCCGCTTCAATAAGCTCTAGCCATCTAATACATGGCAGTCTGTTTCAGGGGGAGTAAGTCAGTAAGTCAGAAAATGTAAACTCAAAATCCCCTTCAGTCCTCTGTTTTTCTTTGGTCATAGTTTTTTCTTTGGTTCTCACAAACCTATGAGAACTTCATAAACCAGCTGTATTTGTACTGAGATTATATCACACACAGATGGATACTATGTCCAAATTATGTGACTTTTGAAGGAAAGTGGATGGATTTTTTTTGGGGGGTGGGGTGGAGGTGTCATAGTAAAGGGGGCTGAATACATAAACATATTGCTCTTTTACCTTCTCCTCAACTTCACAGTTGTGTTGGTCTATCAAATAGAAACCTAATTAAATTAACTGAACTTTGTTTCTCTGATAAAGACTAATGAATCTAAGGGAAAGACTGGAGGAAGCACAATGAACAGGGTGAGAATAAGAACAAGAGAGGACACAAAAAAAAAGACTATGACTGTACCATCACCGAGTGTCCTCTTCAGCAAGTCATGTTTGGCCTGCAGTTTCGAGATGAGATTACTGCCCTCCAGAAACTCGCGGAATTTCTGTGGAGAATTGAGAGTAATTACACGGCCGCCCTGAGTGCCAGCCAGAGAGCCAGCTCTCAAGATAGCAATCAGTGGTAAGGCAGCCAAGGGCAAAGGACATACTAAAAGCCTTTTTAAAGCTTTTATCAGAGGATGTCCATCTTCCAACCAGTCCAAGATAGCAGTTTACTTTCACAAAATGGAGATATTTAGGAAGAGTAAGCCCTCTCCCAAATGATCAAAAATAATCAATTTCTAAGTAAGAAATAAGCACTTTTAAGCATGAATAAGAGCTTTGACTTGATGTAAATTTTGTTATATGCAATAACATAAGGTTATGTATTTTAATTAATTTTTAAAATAAGATATAGGCATCATATATTTATTTTCAACAGTTTTCTTCCTGTCACTCACCATGAAGTAGAACTGCTCTGTTTCCTGCTGGTTGGCTCTTCTCTTGGCGATGCTGGGCTTGCTGAGGTACGTCTCAGACACAGTGGACTTGACCGATTCTGTGGAGCGGCTGTGGTGGAAGCACTCAGATACGTCATAGTCTTCAATGGTCACCATGTCCTGGATGGTGGTCAAAGTGGCTTCTGATGTCTTTTTGACCTGTTGATTAGCAGATGAAGCTATGATCAAAGTAAAAAAAGGCCTGCTTAAAAGCCTGATGTCATCTCTTCACCAACACATTGTCACCATTACCCCATTTTCCTTCCATTCTCTAAAACACACTCTCCATCTCATGGCACTGAAAACTTCAGGTGCTTTCTGACAAGCTGTACAATATTTGAAAACCGCAGGCTGCTGAACATGACTCCCAGCCAAAGCAATCAGCTTGCATGCACTCAGAGGGGCTGGAGGTGAACGGTGCTGGCTGGAGATGGTACATTCACTTGCAGCCTTCAAAGATTAATTTCCATAACTGCCTCTAGCCTATCAATGCTGCTTCTCCTGAAGCATATAAATATCAGGGTTTGGCCAAGCGTACCCTTCTCCATTCACTACAAAACATGTTCAAGCTGTCCAAGAGCTGTGGGGCATGACTGGCTGTATCATGTGGTGACATAAGATTATAAAGCATGGAACAAACAAATAAAAAGTGAAAGTGCATCCATAAAGACTCTGTAAACAGCAAATTCTCAATAACCAAAAGAGTGCATAAGCAAAAGAGACCGCAATTAGAACAAAAAAGCAGTAACTTTGAGAAATGAAACAGAATTTTCTTGCAATTATGTACTTATTCTACTTTTAAAAAAAAGTTCAAGAGTGTAGTCCATCTGATCGTTGCACTTAACTTATATATGTGTGTGTGTGTGTATATATATATATATATATATATATATATATATATATATATATATATATATATATATATATATATATATATATATATATATACACACACACACACACATACACACATATGGGAGGAGGAGTGACAAGTATGACAATGACTCACTGACGCGGAAAAGCTGCACAGGAAAAGAGGCCCGGAAGGTGCAGAAACAAAAACAACTACCTCTCTGAAAAAATCCAGGAAAAATACTTCTTTGACCGCTTGACAGGGAGATATCCTGCAGGAAAACAAAGGGTTGTGACTATCTCAGTTCTGTTTGCTGCACAGATTGAAGGGACCCTGATTACAAAAAGAAAAGTTTCTCCCAATTATTCTTAATGATCCCAATCACCTCCAACACAAAGATATCATTCCCATTTTTCCTTTTTCACTAATCTGGTCTGGATGTAAATAGTTAGACTACATGCAGACAAAACAATTATAGCTTGTTTCAATTATAGCTTGTTTCTTACAAGCTGTTTGACCTTTAAGTCAGCCTATGTTCAAAAGAGAAGGAAAAAAAAAAATCTAAAATATAAGGCGGTCTTTTATCTTCCTGTGATGGATTACAGTGCTGAAATACATTTTTGAGCACACAATTTGGATGTAGTTTCAAAGTTTTTCAACATGCCATTAGCTTAAAACAAACTACAGGTTGAAACATGAGTAATGACAGCAAGGAAGACAGAAAGAAATATGATAGAGGACTCTAAAACCTTAAAAAGTTGATTTAAAAAGAACCAAAACAGGTCCTTTGAAAAGGTAATTTACTATGACATTCAGTCACTAGTTACACTCGGTATGTTTGGGATCCCTCTCCAACCCTCAAGCCCCATTCCGGGTGGCCCCTTCAGAGGAGAGAGGCCCAGCTGTCATTATGAAAACAGGGGCCATGCATGTGAGAGAATGTCTCCCAGTCAAAAACCTACAGAGTTTATTCATTATTCAGTGGACGAATGGTTACCAGTGTTCACTGCTGGGCTCAATTACAACAGCGCTCACAGGGACACTTGCTGGATATACCCATTAGGCCCTGCAGCTGTACAACAGACCTACACAAAACCCCATGGGTGGAGCAAAGTTGAGTTTTTTGTGCTAATCTACATCCAAAAGCTCAATATCAACATTTCAGCATTATTATTAGTGCGGTTTATTTCAAATCTTCAATCTGTGAGCCAAAAATAACTTTTGCACTGTCAAAACCTAAAATACTTCCAGTTGTGATGTTTTAAATAAGCGTGATTCTGCAGGTCAGAAGGAACCCATCACTTAACAGTTATTTCAGCATCTATCAACACATCTCTGAAGCCAGACTGCAGTCCGATAGCTTTCAACAGACCCTGCAGTAAGTGTGTAATCTGATGATCATCAAGCTATGAGCACAAACAGACACCAGCTTTGATGTGTCTCCCTGAAATTTATCAGGAGAAAAACAAACACTCCCAGCAGAAGAGATGGTATGAGATTGCCAGACGTTGGTGTGAAATATCATAAGAATAATAGCTCAGCCAGCCTGTATTTTGCTATGAGGACACCAGGCACCAGAGGAACAACATCAGACAGTGTCAATTTTGGGTCACACAAAGGTAAATGAGATGTAAATTGGAAGATCATTTAATCTACAAATGAGACTAAACAGAGAGGTGGACTGGGGAGCAGAAAACAAATTTGTCCTTGCAGAAAAAGATTGACTGAGGTTTTTAACAGTGAGCTCCCCCCAGCTGAGTTGAACTCCAGGGTCAGAATTCCCATTTTGCACTCCACCCACCAGTGAATGCAGAGTCAATTATGCAGCATGTTTTCTTTCACCAGTTCAGAAGTGCTTTGAGGATGCAGCTGCACTTCTATAAAACTCTGCCCTGTAGCTTTTCCTGTTCAAATAACGACAGACTCTGTTACATTTGACAGTGGGGCTCGCAGGTCGCCGCCGTGCTTTGAAAGTTCATTTTTCAAGGATGAATCTGGCACACCATACCCAGGAAGAGAGGCCATCTGGTGATCCTAAAATGAGGTTGCAGTGCCCTCAGATTCTGAGCCACCAGGACATCCGCTTCATGGAGACAGGTGGACAAGGACACAAAGCAAACTGTGGCTTGTCAGCTTACACACACACACACGCACACCCATAAATGTACAAAGAGGGATGGTGGGGTTGTATGTGCTCAGAAATCCTGCAAACACTGCAACTGTAACTGGGCTGACACTGATTAATTTCTCTTTCAATTATGGACAATTAGTGTAAAGAAGACACACAAACCCCTAATGAGTCTACATACACTGGAAATTGACAAACATGAACTGAGTGTTCATCATAGAGTCAGTAAATGGCATTTTATTTGGGAGTGAACAAAACACATTTATTGTAATTTAAAGGACAAACTTCTTTATACAGAAGAGCCACAACATTACTCTGAAAAGGAAACAGCCTGGTGACTGCCTGTGTTGGCATGATGGCCTAATGATAAAAAATAGATTCCTATATATGACTCTCTCCTTCCTCTTCGTGTTAAACACAACAATGTGAACATAAGGCTCATGCCACAACTATCAAAACTCAAGCAATATACAAAGTTTTTTTGGCACTTTGGTTTTTTTGCTACTGTGCAGAGCCTGCTGCAGACAGGGAGCGAGATGAGGTACGTTTTTAGGTACAGCAAAGACAAGCACAGTAAAGAATGTGCAGTTTGATTCATTCTGTTACTTCTAACTTTGGTCTCTGACCATCATAGAGGTAAGTAAAACCAAAATAAAAGCATAGATGTTGAATTTAAATTTACATTAATTTTGTCAGTTCATGTGACATAAAACGGACTGCTGTTTCCTTTTCAGTCAACTTTTTATACTCATGTTGCTTTCTAACAGTTAAAGCAATAAAACATGCACAAGAGAACAGCTTGATTTAGAATTAAAATAAAATAAAATAAAAAAATAAAATATATATAAGTGGGTATAGACAACAAACAGACGGGTGAACTTGCATAATACTGCAATTTAATCATGCTTTAGCTGTCAAATACATTAACTTCCAGTTTGAGATTTTTTTTCTGTTTTTGCAAAGCCCAAATGATTTCTTCATGGAGTTAGTAATTTACCTGCCTTTTTAAAAGTTTGCCACTGCCATTTAAATCTTTTTATGGTCAAATGAACAACAGCAAGGGAAGTGTTGGAAAACAGGGCACTTCTTTTAACTTGGTACAACATTAAAGCCAACGAGGAAGCAGTACAAGTCTGACATACTGAGGCATAAGCTGTAGTGCATCACTTTGAAGAGGGAGGGAAATGATATATGGTTCTGATTTTCTTTTACCAATTAAAATCTGAAAATTGTGGTGAACATATTAATTCAGCCCCTTCTGAGTTGATAATTTCTATAACCACTTTCTGCTGCAATTACAACTGCAAGTCTTTTGGAGTACATCTCTTTCAGTCTTGCACACTTAAAGTTCTGCCCAGTCTTCTCTGTAAAATAGCTCAAGCTCAGATTGAACGGTGAGCAACTACAAAGTAAAAGTTTCAAGTGTTCACCATTAGATTTGGATTTTGACCGGATCATTCTAACACATGGAAATGCTTGGAGCTAAACCAGAGGTGCCCGAGTGCAGTCCTGGAGAGCTACTATCCTGCAGCCTTTAGATGCATCCCTTCTCCAACACATCTGGATCAAATGAATGGCTCGTTACCAGGCCTCTGCAGAGCTGAATGATGAGCTGATGATAGAATTTGGCCATTTGATTCAGGTGTGCTGGAGAAGAGATGTTGCTGGATGTTGACCTCAATACTGACCTATATTTAGCTCCATCGACTCTTACCAATTTCCCTGTCCCTGCTGAGCAAAACCATTCTTACAACATGATGATCCCACCCCACCATCATGTTTCACTTTGAAGATGGTGTGCACAATATGATATATTATCGAGTTAGTTTTCCACCACAATTAATGTAATGCATGTTATGAAAGGTTAAATGTTGGTTTATTTTGACTAAATACAGACTTATTATTAAGTCAATATGATTTCAAAGAGTAAGGATCACTCAAGATCTGACAGTTGAATCAAAATATATCAAACAGCAATAGATGTTGTGAAAGTTGACCTATGTGTTCCTGCTTCTTTGTATAAGAATAAAGGAAAAAGAGTGCAAAGAGGGAAACATGGAGGGCAACAACAGATGCCTGAAAAAGGAGAAGCCAGTCAGGCGTGACATAAAAGCCAGGCTGATGTGTGTGAGTGCAGACTATGAAGAAGCAACAGCTATCAAGGCCTTCATTCTTTTAGTTCAACAACATATGTTGAGTTGGTTTCTCACACTGCAGATGCAACAGAAAATAGCAACAGAGGTTTGCGCAAATAACCACACTATGGTGAATTCTTGCAGCGGCAAAAAAAGAAAACTAATTTTATAGCTACCTGTGAGATACGAAAGAGATGAACATACATAAAGCATAAATATTTCAGTTCTCTGGTTCTATGTATATGCAACAAACACTTAAACCTGAATCTTCAGAGCTTCTATTTTCTCCTCCAGCTTTGTTGACGTCAGGCAAACTTTATTTTCACAGCTTTAATTCTCTGAAGTTCTCAGCCTCTTCTACCCAATAAACAGAAGCAGACTTCAGCTTTCAGTGAACAAAACTCAACTCAAAGACCGAAGACGTATCTATACTGGCTCCATAAATTTCTGGATTATTTATTTAAAATAACTGGCAGTATCTTACCTCTTCATTTTCAATCTTCAGAGTAGCCAGTCGAGACTGCAACTGCTGGAACCTCAGAATGAGCTCCCCATTGACTGGCGGTTGTGCTGTGATATGGCACACCTGGAAGAGAGAATATGTTTTTATATAGCAATAAATCTCATCCACATTCTTCTTTAATTACAGAGCAAACCTCAGTGAGTTCTATGAACTGGAAGGCAAACAGCCACAGAACAAGAGCTTCTGAACAGACATGATATAAGCAAAGTGGCATCCGAGCAATTAAACTCTGAGCACATGTTGAGTTACTTAAATGTAGGGAAGGAATAATGCTTGATTTGTACAATTTAATGCCCTATAAAACATGATGCTGCAGCCCATTCTCAAGAAAAAACTACATTGAAACACTTACTAGCAAACATAATTTTATTAAGTCTGAAATTGTTTCTTATCAACTACAACAAAAATTAACTATAAAACTACTGCAGAACTGCCACATCTGATCAGAACATCAGTATTGTTAGTGCACAACATACTTCGTCCCCCATGTGAGACTGGAACTCAAATTTGGCTGGAGGGCAGAAGGCTGTTGGATACATCTCCATAAACCTCTGTCGGTCACTCCGTGGGTCCAGACTGTCCACTGCATTTTCAATGATATCTAAACCCTCGTGGCGTGATGTTTCCAGGTTGTACTCTGCAGATAGGTAGGTCCGCAAAGCCCGGTTAAGACTTGCATGGTACCCCAAATCACAGCACTAGATGGAATAAAACAGAAGAGAAATATTACTTGGGAGATTTACAACAAAAGCAAGAAAATGTAAAAGAATATTTAAAAAATAAAACATGATTTATCAGAAATTATAATGTATAAAAAGAAAAAAAAATCTATTCATGAAATGAGTAATTGGTTTGTACGTTCTCTGGTGGCTTCTAAAATGAGGATTTTGTATATTCATAAACAGCTGACTTGTAACTTTAAAAATCAAATAGAAAACATTAGTAAACAACAGCATCATGAAGACCAGAGAAAACACCAGACAAGAGGGCTTTAAAATGGGATTAGGTTATAAAACAGTATTTCAAACTTAAACTTCTCAGTGAGCACTTTGTAATCCATCATCTTTAACTGGAAATAGTAGAGCACAACCAGAAACCTATCATGACATGGTCATCCGCCTAAACTAACAGGTCAGGAAAGAAAAATAATAAGGAAAGAAGCCAAGAGGGCCATGGTAACTCTGAAAGAGCTGCAAAAACCCATAGCTCAGGTTGGAGAATCTGTCAACAGGAGAATTATTAGTTGTGCGCTTCACAAGCCTTGCCCTTATAGAAGAGCAGCAAAAAGAAAGCAATTGTTGAAAGAAAGAAAGCCATAAGATGTACTGTTTGCAGTTTGCCACAAGCAAACAAGCATGAAGGTGCTCTGGTCAGAAAAGACCAAAATGTAACTTTTTGGCCCTCATGCAAAATGCTTGTGTGGTGGAAATCTAACTGGGAAAGTGGCAGCATCATGTTGTGGGAATGCTTTTCCGCAGCATGACAGGGACATTTGTCAGAGTTGATGGGAAGACAAATTGAACTTAATACTGCATAATGGAACGAAAACTAAACAAAAGACATGACGCTGGATTGAAGGTTCATCTTCCAGCATAACAACAATCTCAAGCATAAAGCCTGAGCTACAATGGAGTGGCTCAGATCAAAGCATCTGTTGTATGCTAGAATGGCCCTGTCAAAGTCCGAAAGTCCAAAGATGTAAATCTAATTGAGAACCTGTACCAAGACTTGAAAATTGTTCATCTGTATAGACATATAAAATAATTGGCATTTGCAGCAAGAGGACCTGGTGTGCCCAAAAAACAGGCCCAGTAATTTTCACAAGCCTTCCAAAACGCATTGATTGTAATTTTTTTCCCCTTAAACAAAGAATCATGCTGTTGAAATGCTTTTCTGCAGCAGAACAGGGAAGTTTATGTGATGTGATCAGAATTCTTCATTTACTATGTTAACACAAGATACACGAGAGAAGAAAATCCCAGTCTGACCTTCAAAAAGACAGACATTTCCATTTCTAAGCTTTTGGAGCCAAGAATGTTACCCAACATGGATGTTATGTGCTGATTTCTAACACACTGAGCCTCATCTTCTTCCCAGACACACAACTCAAACACTCATATTCACACATTTCCATGCCTGATCTGCAAGCAAACACACAGAGACAGAGGTTCTAAACATTTTTCATGTCAAAATTTCCATACTTTTCTAAAATTTCCAGAGTTCCCAGTCCTTTTTAAGCTATACATGCTTCTCTATGATTTGATGCTTCTGCAGTGGCCAAACGGACGGATGGATGAGATAGACAGACTCACTGAGGGAGGGACAGATGAAAGCAAGGCGGTCAAGCTGACTGGTTGGATGAAGAGATGGACCGAGGAATGGAGTGACAGATGGACAGACGGACGGAATAACGGATGGATGGACATGACAATTACACATTGAATAAAATCTGAAAATAAGACATTTTTCCATACTTATCCAAACCTGGAAAATATTTCAATCAAATTCTACATTTTTCCAGACATTTCAGCCAAGATGCAGGGATTTCTCTGCTCCATCTGCTTGTAATCACACTTTGTTTTTTGACCATGACGAGTCTCTTCATTAATTTAAAAATATGTGCAATCCTGCACATACAGCTCTTGCAGAGTGAATACTACATAATATCACTCAACCACACACACGTACACACACACCCTGGTGAGATGTGAAGGCCTGTGAGCAAAGCAGGGAGAGGGGTAATTTCAGCACACAGCATGCCGCTTCAGAAGAAGCTGCATGTCTCTCCATCCTTTAGTCTTGTTTGGAATATAAAATCCTAAAGTCTCACTAAAAATCCAACCTTCCCTTGTTCCTTTAGAAAAAAAGCAGTGGAAATAGTGCAGCAGTTCTATATCACTAAAATAAAACAAGAGGAACACAAGTGAGCCGGATCATAAATAAATCATGGGTATGGCAAAAGGGTCCAGTGAAGAAGTCTGCTTATACAGCAGTGAAAAGATAGATGATCTATAACTAAAAGTGCATGGATTCAGAAACTGATACAATTAGATGTTCTCAATGATTTGAAAAACTTTATGATAAATGAAGATAAACCTTGACTTTTACAAAAAAAAAAAACCTGATCCTAAACTATATTCTTTTATTAAAAAACCTTAAATGTGATTCTGATCTGGGATCAAGGCCATAAAAAAGATGATTTCAAAGTTTGTTCTAAAATCCAGAAAACTCCCAGGATTTGAGAAACTTTATTTCTAGCATGGAAGAGTCATGTGGTTTCATACTCACATCAATTAAGTCTGACAAGTCATGGATGTAGTACTTGAAAACCGACGCATTTGTCGCTTCCAGTGTCAGCAGGTACTCGTTCCGTGCTTTGATCGACTTCAGCTTGTTTTCCGAGTACTTGGCTTGACGCTGACAAGAGAATTAGAGGCAGGAATGAGAAACAACAGAGCGAGTGTGACAGGGTAAATTTAATGAGTAGAGAACAGCCTTTTCGACAAGTGATTATAGTTTTATGTCTCTGTAGGGAAGTTGAATCACAGAGCAGAGATTGGATTACAGGCAGAAAAAGGTTTTCAATAAACATTAGAAAAAATGAGCTAGATTATTGTATAAGTAACAAGAGAAGAAACAAAAACAGAAAAAAAAATTATAAAAGAAAGAGTTTCTGCTCTTTGATTCACTCAAATGCCTCAGTTGTCTTCATTCTACACCAGACGCACATGAGGCTGTTAGTCACAATTTCCCGACTGACCAGTGGGCTTTGACTCATCATCATTCATATCTCAACACTTTAAAATGCATTCCTGGAAAAGTTCTGCTAAAACCATCCTTTCCTCCAGTCTTTAATCATTTCCACAAATACTTAACAAATTACAGGCCTGTCCTGAGAGCAAGACCTCTGCTTGTTTGGCTGTGAAAATGCTCTCAGTGTGTTTTTCTTTAAATGGTTCAAAGAGATCTGAGAGCAAACAATCTATATTGTTGCCAAAAGCAAACACGTTTTGTGACACTGTTGGAAGAGCTTAAATTATTACATGACATTATGTTTTCTTTCAACAATTTACATGGGTAGCAGAAGCATTCATACATCTATGACTTTTACACATTTTGTGATTTTAAAGCTACAAATGTATGTGATGCTCCATAACCTAAGTGTGACGACACAGCTAAATAAAGGTAAATTCTAGAGGAAATTTTGCTAGAGGCCGCAAAACTTAAAATGTAATAGTTTACACCAAAGCATATTCATGTTTTAGAATGATCCACTAAAAGTTTAAATATTTTAAACTCCAATTCCAATTCCAGGAAACAAAAAAGGCATAAAATTTAAAACATCTTTATATCAACTCCAGCAAAAATACAAAGTTCTTAACTGAAAGATGTGTCAGTCTTGGGGTTCCAATTGAGAGTATGTAGAAAGTCTTGAAAATTGATGTTCCCAGATGCTCTCTCCAATCTGACAGATCTTAAGCTAATTTGCAACAAATGGGCAACAATTTTTGTCTTTAGATAAGCAAAGCAGGTTGAGACATAACCCAAAAGACTTACATGCCAGACTTTTCAGATTTTTTAAAATTGGAACACTGAGTCGAACCTTTCTCCCACTTACCAATTACATTACTTTGAGTTAGTCTAAGAAATAAAATCCCAATCAACTGCTGTTTGTGGTTGACGAAATGTAAAAGGTTCAAAGATCATGAATATTTTTGAATATGAATATTTTTGAATGAATATTTTTTATGAATATTTTTGAAAGAAAGAAAGATACTAACAGGAAAAGCGAATAGTAAACAATTTATTTAACTTTATGTAAATATGCTAATCAAAATAATTTACGCTATTTAAGCTTGTATTTTACCTTCTCTTTTATTTTCTCAATTTTCTTCTCCATCCGTATGCTGAAGACAGGATCCCCCCTCCCAATCTGCTTTTCTTCTTGCTTCTCAGCTTCCTTCAGCTTGCTCTCAGCATTGATGCTCTCTGAGTGGTACATGTGGTACGTCTTCATCACCTGTAGAAGCACAAAAAACCCAAAATAATAAGAAATTGCAGTGAGATCTGAGGAAAATAATCCTCATTACCACTTTATAGCTGAACTACTTTTAAGGAAAAGAAAAATCCTAAAACTCTGCAATATGTTTTAAATACTAAATTCTGAGTGTCCAGCCAGTTTCAGTGGCTGAAGGTGACACAGCATTCATGTCTGATCTTTTATATCCCACAATAAAATACTTCTGCTTTCCACACAGCTCATTCATCACATCTCAAATAATTTTATCTCATATCTGTTTCACTTAGAACCCATAACCAGGATGGATTATCTCTTGGCTGACTGTACTTGCATTATTTTAAGTCAACACAAATAAAATCAGTATCTGCAAGTTTTAAAGTACATTTATTCAGATTTCATTTCAGTTATTCAAATGTATAAGATTTGGGCTGCCTAGGGGTCAATGAGTATTTTTATTATATCAGCCTTTATGTCTGGTGTATCTGTAACGTATGCTTTTTGAATTTATTTTTTACTATAATTCCAACTCTGTGAGGTCATCTCCTCTTCTTTGTGCCAGGTCATTGGTGCTTCTGTAATATGGAAACACTCAGACCCACTTCCTAAAGCCTGAGTCATCACCCCAAGTAGGAGTTTGTGTGTTAGTCATACTACATCCATGGATCAATTAGGAACTGACTCACTTGTAAGTAGAAGGTAAACTATGACACATAATAAAAGTGTTTTTCAATGGAACTTAAGATAAAAAAAAAAAAAAAAAAAAAGCTTTATAGAGGGTGATGAAGAATCAGCTTCAGTTAGGAGTGTAACGACAGATCCAGCTCATGAAACAAGACCATGCACAAAATTGATAATTGATTCACACATACGATTTTAGCTATATTTTTGGAAAAACCAAGAATCTTAATTTTTCCCCACATAAATACAAGTCTGACAAAGAGCAAACTAAGTGAATCTTTGATCAGTGTACAATAATTCAGTCCAGATTTGACTTATCCATACAGGAAGATCCTTGTCTAATTATCAGGGAGGGCCTCTGCCAGAAAAGTATCATAAATTATACTTTTTGTGTTTTAAAAGTAAAATGATGGTTTAATTTACATAAAATTGTGTCTTAAAGAATTTCTGTTCAGTATATATTATTAATTTAAAAATCACCAATTAATATTTTAGTTTTAAATTTTGAACTAGAATCTCAAATGTATTCCTAGCACAATAAAAATTGCGAAATAGCCCTTTAATTTAGTGAAGATGCTAAATTAAAGCAAGCAACACTAATAGCTCAGGGTTGGCTAGTTGTGGTATTTTCAATGTCCTAAGCATTTTTTTGTTTGTCATTCCATCACTGTTTCTTTATCGCAAACCAGTACCCAAAATGGCACCACACATTTCATTTTAAATCGGTAGGGCCGTGGGGGCTTCTTCTGTCTTTTCGTAATGAGCAGTAACGCAACGAGCAACATGAGAAGACTGTATTGATGCAATGCAGCAAAGCAGAAAGTTTTCTCCTTTTAACATCAAAATAATAGTTTGAAACATAGTAAAACAGACTTTCAAGCTGAAATCACTATCTTAATCATTTAAACTTACTCTATAGGCAGCAACTTAGTCAGACCGACAAGAAATATCTAGGTGTTTCAATACTGCCATATCTGGTCACACCGGTGATTGTAAATGAAATATCCCAGGAAACATCCAATATAATATAATATAATATAATATAATACAATATAATATAATATAAAGACCAAAAGATAACAGAGATATAGAGACAGAGAAGAAAGAAGAAATGTAGCTAAACAAAAGGACACAACATAAAGGAGAGAAAAAGGTAACTAGTGGAAATAAGAAAAAGGGAATTAGATGATCAGATAGTTCTGTAGTATTCATCTATTCCTTTCTACGTCTTAAAATCTTTTCATGCATTCAGTGATTTTTTTTCTTTATTTAAACCAAAGCCTAATATAATCAGGAGGTCAAGATAACTGACTTATTCTAAACACCACAAAATCACACCTTTTTTTAAATGCTTGCAGGCTCAGGTTCCTCAGGTGTTTTGCGAACCTTGTGGTTCCACTCATTATTTGTTCAGTAACACGTACAAGACCCTCTTTGTACGTGGGGTCAACATGATATTGAGCTCTTAGCACAATAAGACAAGGCTCAATATGCTGTTAGCATGTCATGAATGTCATGAGACTGTCATACAGCAACAGTGTGTTCATTCAGAGGCCTCTTCAGATTCATTCCATGACTGACTGCTGCAGGAGATCCTTCCTGCCCACAGGATCACCATCTACAATGACTCTGAGGATACTTGATGTTGTGTTACAACATTTAATTTCCCTTTGGGATAAAGTATTTTTGAATTTCAATGTGGAACTCTTCACCTGCAGATGTAAAACTTAACACTGACTTGCATTGTTTTAGTGCTGTCAGTGTACATTTGTTACTGGAAAAAAATACTCCTGGATAGTATTTTTAAAACTGGAGCAGTTGCTTAACACCAACTAAGTTGTTATGAATGTCTTTCATCTTTTCTTCATTATTTGATGACATTACATTTTAGTATCAATGACTTTGCTTTGCATTGTGCACTTTTAATAAGCATTATGCTTTTAACTCAAAGCAGATGTTGCGCTTCTGATCTAATGATCAGAAGCGCAAAGTTTATTGTATTATTCCCCCCTCCCTCCATCCATCCATCCATCCATCCATCCCACCCTGGACATGTCACTAGTTCATCATTGGGCCAACACAGAAGTAGACTAGAATAGAAATATCCTTTTTTGTCACACGATGGAGAAATTTCTGTGCAACAGCAGCAAAATGGCAATGGCAGGCAGTAACAGAAAAACAGGCTTACACAAAAATATAAAAATATGTATAAAAAAACAGAATAAAGTATAAAAAATACTGTACAGTAATGCAAAATTTCAACATGAATACTGTGTGGTTATAAAAAAATTCTCCAGTCCAGAGGAATGTGCAACTGAGTTGGTTAATTAAAAATGTACAAGATGTGCATGTCTCTGAGCATTAAAAATACAAACTATTTACAGTTAGTGACAATAGAAAAACAGTAAAATTGTACAGATACCACCATGGATATAAACACTTATTGATTTTATTGGGAACAGTGATGGTTATAGAGTCGTACAGCTACTGGGAGGAAGGATCTCCTATAACGCTCCTTACTGCACCTAGGATGCAGCAGTATATCACTGAAGGAGCTCTCCAGCTCAGCAACAGCTTCATGCATATAGAAGACAATCATTTCTGCAAATACTCATACCTAGGAACAATTAAGAAACTCCATTTAACCTAACATAAGTGTTTTTGGACAGCTGTAAGTAACCAGAATACTGAGAGAGACCCTACACAAACCCATACAAATTCTAAAAACAAAAACCATGCTGATTTCTTTGTGCAAAAAATGTGTGATGGTCTTTCTTGTCCAGTGTCACTATTGATAATAAATAGATTTTTATTCTAGGTCCAAATACAAAAATACACAGCAGCAGTGGTTTCACCTGGAACGAACCTTCTCCAGCAAATTATAACTTCACAACCTGTCTCTGAAACAAGCTTGTCTGCTCAAAACCTCAACTTCAGTCCAGAGACTCTCCCAGCTCAGAACACAAACATTTTACACCCAAACTGAGTTATTTTTGGATGTGTGGAAAAACACAGATAACCCTGATTTGTCTGGAGTTCCTCTCTTATGGTTGGGGTTTGGCCTAACTGGATTCAGTTTGGAGATGGGTGACTGACCTCAGGCCCTGCACTCTTCACTTACTGGTCTGGAGTCTGCCACGGCTGTGTTTACTCTGCAGCTGTTTTTGGAGGGACATATTTAGAGCAGACCAGACCTGTTATTTTATTCTCAGAGGCCAACATGGGGACTATGACTGTCTGATGCAATAGCTACAGTGTGCACGTGTGTGTATATACCCTCTGTGGACTAAATCAGGTCAAATCAGATGCATGGACAGTAGTGAGAGTGATACTCTGAGTTCAGAGCAACACTTTGGAGCAGCAGAATTATGGTCTGAGAGTGCAACCATGTTGGTTCTCTGAAGCGGGTAACTGGAGACTAAAAGCAAACTTAAAAGCTTTTCATTCAATCACTGGGGATGGCACAACAGCTGTGTTGACTTGTATTTAATTAGTGTACATCCATTGCTACCATGACGATCAATAAGGAGGCCATTGATCGTGAGTTCGGAACAGAATGATTAACCAACACCACAATACATCTCAAGTTAGCAGTTTCCCTAACACTGATATACAAAATTACTTTGTTTTGACACTATCAGGGTGTTAACTAGTGTGTATGAGAGCAAAAATATGAAATAGAAAATGTACATGTATTTTTTTTTGTTCAACACAGGTTTAGAACAAAAAGTTGCATCTAATGCTCCAAAGGGTGAGTAACACATCAAACAAATACAGCTGTCTGATATAGGAAGTTGCAGTTGTGCAAATAGCAAAGGATTCATGATTAACCAGACTGCCCGCAGTTGCTTAACAGCACAGGTATAAAACAATCTTAAATTATTATTTTTTTCATAGAAATTGGCCTGGAGATGTGCAGGGCTGAAGGCTGACGGCTCCATAAAATGAAAATAAGGCTTGGCAAAAATACACTTTGTAACTTCAGACCTTGGTGTTTTCATGTGTAAATTGTGTTTCTCAGAATATAAACATGGCAGCAGCAAGATTAAAACCATAAATGATGCTTATAAAGCTGATCATCGTCATAAATAGTAGGTTTGTGCTGAGAAATTTTTCATATGACATTTACTTGGAAGTTAAGTTTGACATTCCAGTAATCACCAACAGTGAATTCAATATATCACCGAGCTCTGACAGTCATTTATCCACAAATGTAGTTGGTTCAATTAAGACAAAAAGTAGCTAAGTTGGCATTTTTTAAAAATCACTCAGACCATTGTAAACATTGCAAAGTTGCAGAGTTAGTCTAAATCAAGCTGTAATCTCAACATATTCAAATCAGGATTTATACCATGGATTATTTAACATACAAATGAACATGCCATTAAAGAAAAGCAGATGTGCACTGATCTTCATAAATCGCGAAATGGCTACAAAAACATAGCTGTTCACCTAAATGTGCTCATAACTACACTTGGAGCAGTAATTAAGACATTTAAAACAATTGGAACTGTGATAAACAAGGCTGGAAAGAGACCAAGTTAACCTTTTTTCTATGCACGGTGAGGAGGATGGTAGACAAGATTGAATCTCCTACGCAGACTTGATAGGGAAATGGCACAGATATTTGAGAGTACGAATATATCACTGAAATAAAGGTGTAATTTATTTAAGGTCTTTTACACATCTTAACCTGGAATGTTAATAATTATGGAAGACGCTGCAGACGAATCTAAAACACTGCTAAACATTTAGCTTAGGAGTAAGAGCTTCAAAACATTCAGCGACTAAATGGTCTTCAGACTCTAACATAACACTGGTGTGACAACTTCAGGTGCTTCTCCATTGTCAAGTCTCACACTAACCGGTTAACGTCTGGTTCGGTTCTACCCCAGTTTGGAGCATCTCCATTACGGTCTGTTCCTCACAATTGTGGGCATGAATATGGGCAGGAATGCGAGCGGGCCATGAGCGCACAGGAGCTCTGGCTGACTCTCTGATGATGTTAGCAGTGACACTCAGCAATGGAGAACCTAGAGGTCGTGGTTTTGATAGACTCAAATAAACCCAGATATTTCATTTTGTCTTACAGAAATTCATTGCTGGGCCAAACATCATGAAAACAATTCAGAGTAGCTGGTTATTTCACAACACATATAAATATATCAATATGCAGTCAAAAGATGTAAAACAATATCCACGCATGAACTTTATTTCAAGCAAAATTCCAAAGAAAGAATAAAATGAACATCATGCCAAACTAATGTTACGTAGTTCTGGAGTTTCACACCGGTCGGCGCAAAACTATAACTCCAACAGAACACTGACCAGAGCTGCACCGATTCTCACTTCTGCATTGCTGCCCATTCTTCAGAGAGACCTGCTGGTTGCAGGGCTGCTAAATCACGGTCATTCCGCTGTAAAACTTGACACATGTGTTCCTGGAGCTGCTCAAGATTAAAGTCATAATTATGCTCCTTCACACTGTGCTGCTCTCTAATAGCAGATGCCATGTCTGCTGGCCCACTTTGTTGGTTGAAATATTGTTTGGAGTTTGCAGTGATGTAAATCACAGGCCAATCAATGAATGCAGTCTGTTGTCAATCAAACTGCTTGCACGCAATACACAGCTTGGTGTGGCTTGTACTACTGCTGAAGTGAGTACAAAAGATGGGGAAGAGCCACGCAGGATCTGCTAATGGAGATGAATCTGGCCGGGGTGGACTGAGGCAGAACTGGTTAAAGCTGCTCCAGTGGAGAAGCGCCTTTACATTATATGGCTGTCCTGATTAGTGCAAAGTTGAACTTGTCGACTTGGACGCACATGCATTGGCTTTTTAAAATGCCATTTCTAATGACATCTGAGGTAAAACCTAGTACCTAATTCCTCAAACATCAACCAAGCAGCATTTTTAAATGAACCATTTAAAGGATTGTCTGTAATTTTTATAACTAAAAGACATCTTATGTGGAAACCACCTAAATGTGTTTAATTAGACACCTCTGAATCTTATGACAAGACTCTCCAAGCTTGTCAACACCCCAGGCCTCTAAATACCCCAGATCCCAATCTGGCTGAACATCCGGTGTAAATTCCTCAAAAACCCTGCCCCACAGAAGCCCCACCCCACAATCCACAGGTCTTATCTCCTGCAAGCATCTCATCTCGCCACTGGCCTATGGGAGAGACCTCATGTCTACAGCCTGATAGATCCAAGTTGCTCTGGTGACACACTGGGGACTTACACTGTATTGAATTGAAGTGGGTGGTTTCAGTGTTATGACTGATAGATGAGAATTTCTAATGTAAACTAGTGCAATAAGTGCTCCCTAACAATAAAGCTTTCTTCAATACCATATTTGTTATTCTTTTCCTACAACTGAAAAGAGCCAACAATGGGAAAAAGAAACAACACAAAAGGAAATCTATAAAGAGAGTTGCTATTTGGCTAAAAACATCCCTTTGTGGGTTTACATGAGTTTTCTTCTTACGAGATGGAACAAATAGCTGATGAGGGCCATTAAAAACAAAACATGGGGTCTAATGAGTCAAGCAAGCACAAACTGCTGTTGGAGGATTTAATAGCTAGTTCACTGCTAATGGTTTCGTTCTAGAAAAGAAGTGCATTTTCTACAGTAATTTGTGTGGTGGATTGTGTATGGTGCTGAAAACAAAATATCTATTTAGATCTGTCAAATATCAAATTACAGATTAGTTCAGCTGTCAAATTGAACACGTTATGAGAAACTATTTTGATTAGAGTTAGTTCAATGTTTGTAAGCAGGCTCAGTAACATTCAAGATGAATGTTAGTAGATGCATTAGTGGGGAAAAAAAGCAAGTCATTAATACTTACTGTGTATAGCTCATTTAGGACTTTCATTAAGTCTTCCTGGAGCTGGAAAGCAATTTCCTTGCTCTGCACAAAAAAAAAAAAAAAAAAAAAAAAGAAACAGAAAAACAAGGAGGGAAAAACAGTTACACAATGTACATTTGTTCATATTGCATGAAATCAATAAGATATTTTTTTCCAAACAGAATGCTGGTGTTCATTTCTGTGTCACAATGAACTTCACTTTTTAATACACAAAAAAACCATTATATTTTTAATCCCATTATCACACAGTGCTATGACAAAATATTCACTTTTTAAAACATATTTTAGTCATACATAAATCTTCCAGATCACAAGACAAATTTTCATATGAAAGAAAGATAATCAGACCGAATACAAAAAGCAGTTTATATATAATGATTTAACCATGATTAAGCACATGTTTTTTAAAGTGTCCAATTTTACTAACCATAGCCAGGCCTAATTACTGGTAGACCTGTAGAATCACAAAAACACTTCAAAAGAACCTGTCTGACAACACAAAGTAGGTTAAAAGAGCTCAGTAATTCACTTGTACATTTCTACATCTGATACTTATTCATAACTGCACAGTGTTAAAATCTTGTATATTTGACATTACTGTACAATCTCCATTTTATTACTAATATTATTGCTGATTTTTACATGCATCTGTGTGCTCCCACATGCCTTACCTGCTACTGTGCTGCTGACATGCTTGAATTTCCCCACTGAGGGACAAATAAATTATCATTCTATTCTAAGAAAGTTAAAGGTTGGTTTTGATCGATTATTATTCATTAATGAATGAAATAATCATTTGAAAATTGCTTCTTGTATTTATCTTTGGACATTATTGTCAGAATTTTTTGGATGGTCTAAAACATTTAGGAGTGACAAAACCCCCCAGAAGAAATCTGTAGCTGGGTAAATACTTATTCATGTTACTGTATATTGTACAAATGACCAGACTTTCATTTGAAAAGTGAACTGGTTTAAATCAGAACAAGACACAACATAACACTGAATTTGTCTTTCTTTTTTCCCCCCAAGATTTTCTATGTGAAAGTGATATCAGCGTCTTGTTCACTTTTCCACCCAACAGCAGCTTGAGTTCCACTCCTCACATGCTCAACACATTATTTGGCTGCCACGACTAAGACTTCTTTCCAATATGTTAACTCAATCAGCCATGCCACAGGCCTGATTCAGTAACACAATCACATACATGCCCACATTAATGCATCTAGCAGTTGTGGGATATGGTTTTAACAGCACTGGTGCAATGGATTTAGAAAGACATTTTCTATTAATCTAATTGCGACACTTCAATTTTTCCTTGGTACCGAATAATACAGTGTATCACATGTTTATGAGGTTATGAGTCATGACAATGAATTTTTGATTGCTCCACTACAGTTGATACCACAGGCTGGATGTTACCTGGATGATGTTACAGCCTTGGCAGGCACGTCAGGTCTCTTTCTAACCCTCTTATCCTCAGACAAATCTCATTCTGGGAGCCGCTTCGAGCAAAAGGCTCTGTGAGGGTTTTTGGGGGTAACACGAATCCTACAGGAGAATAATTCTACTTCTGATCAAAACATGGAATGCTCTGGTTAAAATGCATGAATATTCAATGGCTTGAACAAGTATCCACAGCTACTGCACTTTTCTTCATTTTGTCACATTATAATCACAAACTTCTGATTTTATGTTACAGACCAACACAAAGTGCATAATTGTGAGGGCAAATGAAAATGATACATAGTTTTATTTTATTGGCTACAAATGCAACTCTTAAAAATATTGCAGCTATTTGTACTTAGCTCACCATTCACTGCAATTCTCGTAGGGTATGATTTCACAAGCTCTGTACATTTGGAGACATTTGCCAAATAGCTCATGCTAAGTCAGACTAGAGCGCATCTGTGTACATTATTTTTCTAAGTCTTGACACAGATTCTTATCTGTATTTTGGTCTAGACTTTGACCAGATTGTTCTGTGTTTAGCTCCATCCATCTCATCATCAACTCTGACCAGATTCTCTTTAATAAAGCCAAGTGTAATTGTTAGCACTTGGCTTTATTAAAGACAATTACAGTGAGGAGGATAATTGCAAATGTATAAATCACATATCACATCTAAAGACACATTTTTATACTGGGAGCAAATCAGCATTGGTATTAGTGATTCCTCAATTTGACGGAATTACCCTCAGGTCGAAAACATTTTAAATTTATCTGTAACAATTTTTTCTTTTGTTTTTCAAAGCTCCAGCAGAATTCTCAAATATGATAGCCATTTGCTATCACACTGACTTTACAGCTCCAGGGTCTCTTCTGTGTCAAGAGTAAGAAGCAGACAGGGATGAAAAGACAGAAGAAACATGCAATCTCCTTCTCATTTCATGTCCCTTACCGGTAAAGGTTTACAAGCATGTGGACAGGCAGCAAAGAGGATTACAATCTCATGTCTGAATTTAGAGAGTCTTGCTTGGAGACTGCACTAATCTGCAACACCTACCTAATCACCACCTTGTGAGTAAAGATCCTCAATCTATAGTTGTTACTTAATCAAGGGGTAAACTGAGAGAACCAAAGCTTGTCCATAATCACCTTCGGGATGTTTGAGAACACATTGAGAAAAAAGGAATGAAAACGTCATTCATTGCCCTGTGAAATATTTATTCCACATGAACTGTTTCACATTGTCACATTGAAACCTCAAACTGTAATGTATTGTACTGTTTTGTGGTGACAGACCAATATGAAGCAGCACATAATTGTGTAGTTAAAGAAAAAGGCTTTATAGTGTTTTCACTAATAAAAATCTGAAAAGTGCGGTGTGCACGACTATTCAGCACCACAGAACGCTACTTTGTGGAACCTTTCACTTAAATTACAGTTGTAATACTTGAGGGATATATCTATGAAAGCCTGCAAATCTGGAGTCTGAAAATGTTACCTATTCAACTTGGCAAAATACCCTAAACTCAGTCAGTTTGGATGGAGACAATTTGTGAATGTCTATGTTCAAGCCTAATCTCAAATTTTCATTTAAATTTAGGTTTGCACTTTCTCTGGGCCAATCTAATGCATGAACCTGCAGCACTCCACACCACTCCATTGCGTCTCTGGTTATATGTTTAGGCCCAGGTCCCAAATCTTTTGCAGTCTTTGATTTGTTTTCTTCCAGGATTGTCCTGTATTTAGCTCCATCCATCTTCCCATCAACTCTGACCGGTCTTCCCTGTCACTAAAAACATTGTCACAGCATGATGCAGCCATCACCATGCATTTTACTCCACACAAAACATTTAGCATGTGGGTTCAAAGGTTCAATATTGATCTCATCTGACCAAAGCAACTTTTTCCACGTTTGGTATGTCTCCTGAATAACTTGGAGGAAACTGCAAATGGGACTTCTGTGGGCTTTCTTCCATTAATGGATGTTCTTACCACTTACCCATAAAGGCCAGCAACATAGTTGTCCTGTCAATAGACTCCTCCACTTTTATTAACAATCTGACTCCTCAGAGTAAATTTATTGAAGCTTATGGCCGAAAAACTTTAAGGGTTGTGAATACTTTTGCAATGCACAATAGTTACCCTATTCATTATGTTCATCAGAGCCCAGTAAATGTGCTTATAAAGTGGTATTTTTTCCATATAGAGCCTAAAGACACATAACGACTCTTCTGGGAAAAGTCTTAAGCAACTGTAAGTTGAGAAGACAAAACCTTTGACTATCTGTCAGATCAAACACACATCAGCTCTTCCCCATTTGGAAAGCTGGGATGCGATCCAGAGCTCAATGAAAAGCTTTCCCAGGGATCTCACGAGCTGTGAGACTGTCTGTGTGAGTGAGCAAAGTAAAGACAGACGTGGCAATAAAGAAACAATGCAATCAAGACAACTTTACTAACCTTTTTACTTGAAGAACCAACACTTAGAATGCTTTGAACCCTGAAATGTTCTCATCTTTTATACGGTTGCTAAATGTAACACACAAACTGTTTACCTCAAATTACAAGCAGTGACAGTTGCTTACCAAATGCTCCGTTGCACAACCAATGTTGATTTAATTTCCTCAACTTATTCCCTTTCATTTGAAAAGAATCTCAGTTGGGGGGGTTTCCAAATCAGCCTAATTCATCACAAGGATCCTATGAATGGGTTTCCTCTTTTGAATTTATTCCATCTGAATATCAACCACATCAGAAAGATAAAACAAACCCAGAGAGGAGAAAACAGGGAAGCCTTTAGGGAGTGGTGGGTTTCATAAAGTCACTGACATAAATCACAGTTTACGGGCAGAAGTTGCTTAGGGGCTCTGTGTGTGGTGCTGTCCTGCCACTGTACAGCAGACTTTTTCTACATTTAACATGTATGCAATACTTTAATCAAGTCTATGAATGAGAGTTAGAATCAAAACTACTACTGCACAATATATGGAATCGCAATCATTGTCAAATTCATGTACGTAATACCATAATTGTAAAAGACTGCTTAGATGCAATACATGGTAAAATACTATATTTAAGGTGTGAATTCTACCTTTGCATATCAGCACTATATTTGACCAGATGGATGGACAGTAATTGCCCTCAATGTTAACACATAATCTAAATTTTTATTGGCTAATATGCTAAAGCTCATGGAGGTTGGTCAGCATTATGTAATGGTTAAAAAAGAAAAGAGTAAGAATGGTGTGAATTAGTCATAATCAATATCATCATCCCAATTTTAGGCAATAGTATCACATTATATTATATTATAATGTGAGATATTCTCCTGGTATCGTATAGTTCTAAAACAAGCTAACCAAAAAATACATATATTGCTTTTCCTGGTGAGATTGGGATAGTTAAGATGGGTAACAAAGTCTGAACAAATTGGGCTCCTGTTTTTCAATGCAACATAGGAGAATAGGGCCCAAGTTTTTGTTCTGTTCTTATATGGAAAAATGAAAAATTTGTTGACATAAGTTTATGCTGGATGTAGGCTTGAGCTGGTTACCTAGCTTTTTGAAAAGTTACCTCTTTAAAACTTCAAAAGCTTCCCATTAAACTATCCCTGTGGTTTTAACTTCTGTTAATGAGAAACAAGACAAAGTGTCCAAAGGTTCAGAATTCTTTCTTCGAGTTTTTGCAACACACCACTGGTCAGCTGGCTGAAAAGACGCTCTCACATTGTCCCCCCACTCAGGAGAAGGACAAATTTCACTTCTCTGGTCATGAAAAATATGGACAGCCATGGTGTAGAAACTAAAGGACCACCACCCACCACTCTTATTAAGGTAGCACTGTCTTAAAACTACAGCTGACAAGCTATAAGAGGTATGGCTGCAGGTTGGCTACCTGAGCACATAGCCTGACTGAATATCTAGTCAATATCAGTTTAATATACTCTTAATGGCAGTCTATAAGCATTTGAAAACTTCTACTAAACTTAAGAGATGTAAGAGTTGAAATCAGCCAAGATATCAGGAAGATAATTGTGGACCTCCATAGAGCTGGTTGAATTGTTACAATTTCCAGATGCCTGAATGTTTTAGTATGAAAAGTACATACTAACAGAGGTGGAAAGAGTACAAAAATTATGCACTGAAGTAAAAGTACAGTTACTTTGATAAAACTGCTTAAATACGAGTAAAACTACCAGTGTAATATGCTACTCAAATAAAAGTAAAAAGTACCTTATAAAAATTTTACTGTAAGTAAAAGTTACTTAGTTACTTTTTTTATGAGCAAAAGAAAGTAGAAGAAAAAAGAAAGTTCAGTTCGTGGATTTCACAAAGGAAATGAGAACATATTGCTCTCAAACTGTTTTTAACTAAAGGAGCACCTTTATAAATAAAAATACAACACAAAATAAAACATGTTAGCATATGACATGATGAATATTTGTGAAGTATTATGTGTAATTTTAATGAGACATAAATTTCCAATATCTTCTGTCAGCTGCTGTCCTTAGGGTTCTCTATAGCTGATCATCTCGCACATCTCTGCATCTTTCTCTGTTACACCAGACCCTCTACATCATTCACTACATCTATGAAGCTTCTCTGTGGTTTTCCTCTTCTTCAGAACCTGGCAGTTCTGAGGAAGAGGAAAACTACCTGTCCAGTATATCCACTGTCCCTCCTATTCAATAGTTTTAAATAAGTGACTCCAAACTAAGCACCTGATCATCTGTTTTCAGCTTTGGCCAATACAAATTATAATTCCAAGTATCAGATACAACAAGGAGTGGGACTTTAACCCATTAATTTCAATTAATTAATTGTATAGATTAAAAATTTTAACATAATTGCTTTTTTTTTTTTTTTTTTTTTTTTTACACATACAAAAGTTATGAACTGGAATCTTTGTATTCAAGTGTTTCTGGTGTACCCATAAATCTGACGCACAAGTGAGATCTGGAAACAACAGCAATGGACGACAAACCCGCGTCTCTTGGCCCACTGGGTGTTGATTTTTGCTTCAAAAAACGATCTGATGAGAAGCTGGAAAAGACTATTGCTGTGTGCAAGTTGTACAGAAAGGAGCTGGCCTAATACCGAAGTGATTCAAGCCTAAAATACCATCTAAATGCAAAACATGTTGCAGCAGCACAGACGTCCCCAACACCAATGTCAGTGTTCACAGTCCATGTTTCAAAAGAAATATTTTTTTCAAAGAAGTTACATGAATGATCAGGGGTTCCTGAAACACTTGAAACTGAATAGGTATAATAGCACTTTACACCACTCTGATAGTTGAATAACCTGAATAACAGATCAAATACGATAAATATCTTTGTTGTTGAGTTCATATGCGTATTTTTTCAATAATACAACAGCAAAAATGTTTTTTGAATTGAAAATGTTGCTTATTTTGTCGATATAGAGTTTTCAATTAAAATGCAAAAAAATTAATTACAGACCCTACTATTAACTCACTAAAAAATTTTAATCATGTCCCATCACTAGACAAAACTGGTATTATTTACATGGTCATAGTGTTGTACATACACCAAACTAGGTTTAGCTGTATGATGAATTTGTTGCCTTTCTCGTGCGTATAGCTAAGCTACTCCCTTAAACGCAGCCATGGCATTTTCTTTTTCTCAGGTTAACTTGAACTATACTTGATGGGTTTTTCCTAGCACCTCTTCCAACTGATGAAACACCATGGGGTCTGATTACTAACCCCACCAGAAGGATCAATGCCATTTTTTCTGGTGTTTTTAAAAAAAATAATTTTATTGTTGTTTTAGCTTATTAACGGATATGATTTCAAATGTCACTGAGTAAAATACTTAACTCAAAATATACTCAAGTAAACATAAAAGTTCAGGTTTTGTAAACAACTTCAAAAAGTACAATGCACAGACAAATTGTACTTAATTACAGAAATGTAAGTAAATGCAACTAGTATCATGTTGTTGATTATAGGGTGAAATTTATGTTACACATCATATATCTGAAAGTGGTTGAACATTGATGCATAGTATCAGAACCCTGCAGTCTGAGCCAATGCTATTTTTAATACTTTGCCACTGAAAAGTTCAAAACTGCATCCAGCTTCAGGAATACCACCTTGTAGTTTCTCTCACAGAATGTGACTTTCATGAATAAAACAGAGCAGAATAAACGAAGCGAAAAAAAAAACAAAGAGCCAGTTCTATGAATAATGGAAAGTGAATACATGTGATAAAACCCACCAAAGTGTAAAAAAAAAAAACAGAAAGACAAGAAGACCCATATTATATATATCTATATCTATATATAGATATAGATATATATCTATATATATAGACTTAATTGCAGGGTCTGGAATTAATTATTTGCAGTTAATCACATTTTAATCAAAACTCAGTGACAGAATGAGCAAATAAGCAACATTTTCAATTAAAAGCCCTTTTTGGTGCTAAATTATTGAATAAACAGACATATGAGCTCAACAACAAAGATTTATTGTTTTTAATCTGTGATTTACGTTATTCAACCATCAGACTGGAGCAAACTGCTGTTATACCTATTCAGTTTCAAGCATTTCAGGAACCCCTGATCATTCATGTAACGCAGTGGTCTCAAACCCCAATCCCCGAGGGCCAGTGTCCGGCAACTTTTAGCTGTGTCCCTTGTCCTACACACTTGAATTAAATGGCTAAACTCCCCCACTAGCATGCAGTCAATCTCCACAGAGCTCTGCTAATGAGCTAATATTGGAGCCAGGTGTGCTGAAGCAGAGAGATATCTAAAAGTTGCAGGACACCGGAGTTTGAGACCACTATTTCTTCGAAAAAATACTTCTTTAGAAATGTGGACTATGGACGCTGAGATTAGCGTTGGGGTATTTTAGGACTGAATAGCAATGATGATAGGCCAACTCCTTTTTGGACAATGTGCACATAACATAATAGTCTTTTTCAGCATCCAATCAAATATTTTTTTTTGAAGCAAAAATTAACCCCCAGTGTGCCAAGAGAAGTGGCTTTGTCTATTGCTGTTATTTGCAGATGTCCCTTGTGTGTCAGATTTATGGGTGTACCAGAAACACAATGCACAGGTTCCAGCTCGGGGCTTCTGTATTTGAAAAAAAAAAAAAAAAAAAAAAAAAAATAAAAAAAAAAAAAATATATATATATATATATATATATATATATATATATATATATATATATATATATATATATATATATATATATATATACACACACACACACACATATCTGCGGATGTTGATGAAGACCCCAGGACCTATCTTTCTTTGTTTAGTTGCTCTCTGTAGATGTCCTGCTCAGCATGAACCCTGAACATACAAGGAAATAAAAGGCCCTAGTCTTTGATGTGCTGGAAGGATGACAGCCGTACAGCTGTCTCCTCAACTCTGCGAGGGAGCTCACGTAATGCGGGGAAGTTCTCTGTTGTTTGTGGATCATTATTGGAGCTCCACTGAGATCAAACGCTCAGGGAGGCTTTAATTAGAGGACGAGCTGTGACCTCCCACAAGGCAGGTGCTTGTCTGCACAGTGTCACCGAGATCTACAAAAAAACCCAGCAAAACTCTAAAGGGAAAAACATTCCATGATGTGGTTTGATACTACAGATTCCACAGCGTCAAGTTCATCATTGGGATTAAATACAACCGCAAGTCTTAAACTTAAGCATGCTGAGGGTTGTATTGGTTTGTATTTGGGTTAAATCACTATTAGAATTCAAAGCTGCAAAGCAAAAACTAAAAGAAAAACTTTCACTTTCTAAATAAAGAAGGAGAAATTTAAAAGTTTCTGGTGAAATAAAGCAAAAAAACAGAGAAGCAGAAAATACCCTGCAAGCTAAATGTACACAAAGGCCCTCCACTTAGGAGAGGCAACTTTGTAATTTAGTTCTGTGGTAAGTTCATGCGACTCCTGCAGCAAGGAGCTCATAATCTGTTAGGGAGTTGTCATCTTTGTGGTGGAAAAAAAAGGAGCGGGTTGGTTTTGACCAGAAAGCCATGAAAGAGTGAACGTACAGTGATTTGAAGCTGTGGTGGCCAAAGTTCGATGCCATTACCCTAATTCAGAAAACTTAAACCACAGTGGCTCAGTGGAACATTATGCCATCAGAGGCAAAGCTGAATATAGCTTCCTGTGTATCATGCAACTACATAGACCAGTCTACCAAATGAATGGGTTAATTAATAATTAGAGACTGTTTTTACAAAATGCTGACCTGACCACTGTGAAAAATCTGGATAGTATTTAGGAGAATTTAACTGTTTTTACAATTCAAAAAAAAAAAGTCACAGGTTTGGTTAAATATAAGCATTAAAAAATACTTCTAAAATCTTTTTTCAGTGAGAACAGTAAAAAGACAGTCACATGCTACTTGGAGCTGGAAATTTCATTAACTAATGAAAGTGAATTTGTATTGAATATAACACACACAACAGGAGAAAAATTAGCTGTGTTATTTATATATGAAGTGCCCCTAAATGAATATGGTTCAGGTTTCTCATGACAGTCAGTACAAATTTGTTGCAGTCAGATAATTTATCTTAATTTTAACTGTCAATTAGAGGGACAGATTTATCTTACTTTAGGATAAGGAAATGTTTTACTGAAACACGGAGGAAATTATTAGATTAAGTATGAGCAAACTCTAGAGGGCGGGGGGAAAGGCCACCATCTAAAACAAGGAAGTGATATTAATTGTACATCACAAAATCCATTTTCAGTCACAGTCTCTGACCTAAACAACCCAATTTTGAACACATATATATGATATGTGGGAATCCACAAAAGAAATATACGTCAGGTAGTCTAAGAATTTGACACAATCAGACATTTTCTGCAGGTAAGGACAGGAAACAAAATCCTCCTAACAGATTTGGAGAAGGCAACACTCAATAATGATCAAGCTGGGCGCTGAGACCTCAGGAATTTCTTTATTTATATTTTGATATAATTTCAAGGAGCAGTGCCCTTTTTTGGTGTGCAAATCAGGTGTCCCATGTCCACCCTCACCTTTTTCAGTAGCCGTGTGGAGTCCTCGCTGATCTGCATGAACCTCATGATAACGTTATTGAGGTAGATGTCACTCAGTGTTGCATGGTCTTTACTCTCCCTCCTGACCTGGTTCAGCAGCAGGTACCAGCAGTTGACTGGTGATAGCAGGTTCTGATCTTTTCTAAAGAAACCAGAAGAAACAATCAGATATCAGAAAGAAAAATCAATAAGGTTGTGTATTTTCTGTTGATGGAGAAAATAAGAATGAGCATATAAAACAGCAAGAAGAGTGGATCTTCATCTTTTGGAGACTTAGCAGGGTACATTGTTTATAAAAGGGTATAACAAAGTCCACAGATCATGACTGACTTAACTCCATCAGTAGAGGAACTTAAGCCTTTACAAATGGTTTCATGCATTCATGTTTACTGTCACTGCATTTGAACATTTCCCTGTTTGCCTGACTCGGCACCAGTCTTCAAAAAATTATTGACCATTTAAACAGGGCAGTATTTTTAATAAGCAGGATGTACAGAGACATTTACCAGGATCCCTTAATGTGCATAAAATGATGCATTAAAGGTCTCCTCTGGGGTTTCTTTGTAGAAATTGCTCCGAGCACAACTGGCTCTTTATATGTTGACCAACACAGTAAAGCTGTAAATCTCTTGTCGCTGATATTTCTGAATTAGAGCTCCAGGTATTAATCTGAGTCAAGATGACTTCATTATATCAAAGTGTGCCACAGACCTAAAGTACATCTACTAGGCTGTGGTTAGAAAAATTTAGCTGAACGTTATTTATATAACACATTTTAAATCCAAGTATAAATTTCACAGAGCAAAACAACAACTTAAAAAGGACAGTTATAACTAAATTTACTGAACAAAGAGCTGGTTCTACATATGACCTAAAATTTATGCCTCCTATATGCACCTTTACACATTACTGCCAAAAGTTAAAAAATATATGTAGGAAAATCTTAAGATCATTTAAAATAGATTAGATTATGACATTTCCATGCGGCACAGCCATAATTATGTAATTTGTATCAGTGTTGGTTTTTGATATGGCAATATGGCTCTTCACACAGCATGGTGCAGGTTAAGCTAAAACATAACTTTAATTCAGTTTTGGAGCAATAATATATATTAAATCCAGACTGGAACTGTTCATGGAGACCTTTTTTTCTACAAATGAAGTGTTTATTATTTTAAGAGAGTGAAAAACCACAGATCTCATTAACCGTATGCCAAAAAGTTAAATTATGAACAAATCTGGTCAGCAATAGATGGAGAAAAAAAGAAGTTGCACTAAAGAGGTAAAGAATAAAAAGAACAAAACAAAATATAGCAGCAAGAGAACCATTTCCTGCGTCGTGTGCTGGCTGCTTCCAGGCTAACAGTAGGACACTGTCCAGACCACTGCAAGTGGGGCCCTGTATAAGCACAGGCCTGCAGACAGACTTCCTTTGGGTCAATCTGTAACATTCCTCCAGCATGCAAAAATCCAGCACAATATGAATAATTGTGACTGTTCATGTACATATGCAATTTGGGGGAGGTTTAAAGGGCTGGGTCTTAGGTCAAGTCATGGAGGAACCATATGGAGACTCGCCTCTGCTCCCCCGTCACCAAGCCAGTTTGTGCTGACAGGCTGCACTTGTCAGCAAAACAGGTGAAAATTTGCACTTTGCAACTGACCCAGCCCTGAACTAGCCTTCAATGATGGCAACACATCTGTTGGAATAGCAAAAACAAATCAAATGAGTCCCTGATACTAACATTCCAACCAGCTGAAGTGTTTCCTAACACGGTGTAAAAACAGGAAACAAACTGAATTTGATAAAGGCAGAGGCATACATTTATGAAAATCATCTGAAACCATTTCTCCAGTCTCAAAGATAAGGTTTGTGGGGAAAAAAATGAGCAAAAGCTGACATGAATTAATGTCAGGCCCACCAGGCATTAAGAAAAGCAAAGATCCTGTTCCTTCCAGCACTATGAAAATCTGAAAACTGAAGTGTGAATATGTAGCACCCTTTACTCTGATACCCATCGATAGACTCTAATGCAACCAATGGCCTTGGGATGTCACCTAATTAGTAAATAGACTCCACCTGTTTGTAATTTCTCAAAGGTTTGTTAGAAAGTGTAGTGAAGAAACTGTATCATGAGACCAAGGAACACAACAGACAGGTTGGAGGGAAAAAAAACATGGAAAAGTTTAAAGAAGGTTAGGTTTTAAAATAATAACCTAATTTTTGAGCATCTCACACAGCACTGCTAAAACCATCCAAAAACACAAAGAGTATGTCACAACTGCTAACCCACCAAAAGATGGCCTTCCACCTAAATTGACGGAGTGGAGGGAGCACTAATCAGACAAGCAACCAAGCAGTCTGTTATAACTTTGGAGAATCTGCAGAGATGCACAGCTCAGGAGAATTTGTTAGAGTGGCAAGAAGAATACTATCGTTGAAAAAAAGTCACAAGGTATTGTGTTTGCAGATTACCAAAAGCCAGGTAGAGGACTCAGCAAACGTGGAAAAATGTGCTTTGTTCATATAGAGACCAAATCTGAAATACAGGCTAAACACTGTTGTAGAAATGAACTGTGAACATCACCCTGAATACACTACCACCCCCCAAAATTTGGTGATGGCTTCATCATGCTGTGCTCCTAAGCAAAGAGGTGGAAATCAGCTAGATTTGATGGGAAAATTGATGGAGCTGAATGTATAGTAAGACAATACTGGAAGAAAATCTATCTGAAGTTACAAACAAATTGACTTGGGTGGAGGTTTAGCATCCAGCAGGACAGCAACCCTAAACCAACAACCAGAACCAAAAGGGAATGCTTTGAATCAAGTTCAAACCTAAATCCAATCAAGAATCTGGAAAGACTTAGAAATTGCAGTTTACATGTGCTCTTGATCCAAGCCCTGAATGAGCTTGAGCTTTTGGCACGGAGCAAGGGGCAAAACTGAGTCTAGATTAGCAAAACTGGTCGAGACATACCCCCAAAATACTTGCAGCTGTAATTATACCATATCTTTCATTTTTTAAATAAATAAAAAAATATTTAAAAGTTGAAATGCCTGAGGGTACAAATACTTTTGTGAGGGAACGTAAAACATGACAAAGTAACATGTGAGAATGCAAAAAGAGCTCTATCCTCCATCATGAAGCCCAGAAATAACCCTGAATACTTGGAAAAAATGAGTTTCATTACAAATAAGGAGCTTAACCAATTATACATTTAGAAATTGTTTTCTTATTACAAGCAGTTCCATGAGTACTTAGAGATGAAAAATTAAAACTTGTGACAAAAAGAGGTCAGACTAAGAAGTGAGAGGATTCACTGACAGACACCCTTCGAGAGCTGCGAACTAACCCCACATAATGGCAGGAAAATCTGTCACTGTCATCATTTCCCTCTCAGCCAGGGCAGGAACTGGGTCAGACAGATTCCCAAATTTCAGGCCCCCAGGAGGCCCAGAGACAGGTATGAAAGGAGAAACTACTGTCGAGAAGAGGCACAAAAAAGAGCTAAATGAAACAGAGATGTCATTAGCAACTTCTTTCCTCTCAAACTTTAAGTAACTGTGTGTTCTGTTCATTTATGTTGTGCAAATGCGGTCAATGTCAATGTACTTGCACTCTTATAATAACCAGTATAGTGTATTTCTAGTTTCCTGAAACAGGAGCTTTCCTTCAACAATAAAAGAAAAATAGAAAGTCCTGCATTGCCTTACTGCTCAAAATCTTTTGTTAATAAACTAAACAACCTCTGAAGCAAAAGAGATAAAACGTGACTGCCTTTGGGGGAGTTTGCTCTCAACAAACACACTAAATGTTTCACTCCAAAATGTAAAGATAAAAACACAGCAACCACGTGCCATATCCTAAATCCTAAGTAGAAGCAAATCAATCATTTTTTGTTATGCATCTCTACGGCTAAACCAACAAAATTGATTTGAGTTTTGATCTAATTAGGACAGATCAATACTTTTCTGTCCTATGTCACACAAACATAGCACACAGCAGAAAATGATGTGAGGCCTTATAGATGACACAGCATGTTTTCTCATCTTTTTTTAATCTTTAAGCAGAATGTGAATTAACCAAAGGCGTAAATCTGGATAAAAATATAAAATTTGCAGAACATTCAACTGGAGATTTAGTCATAATAATAAGATGTTTTGCATTGTTTGGTATAACATTTTGCTGTTTGCATCTGCATATTAAATTAAAAAACTAGTGTAAAGAATGTGTGTCTACATTTTCTCTCAAACTCAAGCTAACATGGAAAGCTATGCATAGGGAAAAAAATACACCCTTTTAGCTTATATTTTTAAAAAGTAGCAGAACTCAGAGAAGAAAACTTGCTGGAGCTCAGATGCATTTGACAAACCAAACATAATCATAATCACTTTGAGCACTTCTATGTAAGCAGGAGTTTTGATAGTTTGCCACTGTGGATCACACAGACGTGAGTTAACACAATCCCAGGAAGGAAAGACATCCTCAATAGGGTTGCACTGTATGCAGAAAATTTATCATTATCATAATATAAATAAACACAATATCAATATCACAAAAAGCTCCTTGGTCTGCAATAAGTATTTGGTAATTATACAACTACTATACAACTACTATGCATTCAAGCTCTCTGTGCCAGTAAAACATTCAGCTATGCTTGTTGTTTTATGCAGCCAAAAATGTTTGATGTTCTGTTAAAGTCAACAAAAAAAATCTACAACTAAGTTATTTCTTTGCCAAAACAGCAGGTGCATCGACTTTAACATTGTTGAGATAGACATTATCTATAATGTTTTCCAAGTAGCTAAATAAACTACACACTGTCAAAGTTTATGTGGCTCTATGGCCTTTTTTTTTTTTTTTATAAGTAGCTGGACAGGAAGAAAGACAGAGAGAAAGGAAAGACATGCAGTCAGGGCTCTCAACTAATTTTTTAAACTGGTTGCACTGGTGTGCTTAACTTTTTTTCTTAGGTGCACCCAAATTTCCAACCGCAGAGCATTATTTAACATCACAGTTTTACAGGTTCACCCTTAAAAAAAAAATAAAATAAAATAAATAAAATAAAAATCATTGTCAAATAAAGACAATATTGACTTGTAAATGATTAACAATTTAGTAAATACAAAGTCCTTTATTTGAATAAGAATTACTGAAAAAGTGTTTAAAGAGCTTCTATAAGCTGAAATTTAACATCTCAAGACACATGAAATAAAAGAAAATCTAAATTAGAAGTGCAAATGTTTTAAGGGCTAAGCATCTTATGAACATCTCAAGAAAAATGACTTGGTTTTTATGAAATGTTTAGTTTATGAACTGGTCTTGAACTTCGTGAAGGGAAGTCCTTCATGGCTTTTTTAGCTACAAAAATGTTTCACAGGAATAGTTGACAGCCGTTTTCAGTGATGAACTCAGGAAAGTGTTTTTTTGGTTTCCAGCAGACAAAACATTTAGCGATGTAGGACATCTTGAAACAAACACAGCCATTTAGTTGTTATGAAAGGCATATAATTGAGCGCTAATGTTTATATTAATGAAGTTTACACATACATGATTGTCATCTTATTAATCAGACATTCTCAGTTTGTTGGTTAAAATGTCACTACTGTCATGTCTAGTTGGTTGGAGGCATAGTCAACTGGACTTGTACTTTCTGCCTAGTGTGAACTCCCGATGCAGGGATATGGGCCTAATATGTGTCTCCTGTGAACCTCGGGTAGACTTTCAATGTCACGGAAACTTTTTTTTTTTTTTTTTTTTTTTTTTTTTTTTTTTTTTTTTTACCACCAACGACTGGTTACACCAGTGCGACCTGAGATTTTTTTCCAGGGGGTATATTGAGAAATCAGGTCACATTTAGAACCAAATTGGTTTCACTCTAGAGCCCTGGCAGCAAATGGGTTGGGAATCGAGTTGAGGACTGTAGACTGTATATGGTGCACCTGCTCTACCATTGAGCTATGTGGCACCCATCACATATTTTTCTAACCCTGTGCAGCTCTTGTAACAATTAAATTTCCCCACTGTGAAATTAATAAAGAACTATTCTATTCTATTCTATTCTGCAGTGATCTTGAATAAGCAACTGTTGCTATCTATCAAACTGGGATAAAGCCATTTCCAAACTACTCTAAATCTATATTTCAATTAAATTCTGTCTATTTATTGAATATCAATTCACAACAAATGTAATCTCAAGGCCTATTGGACCTATTTGTCTTGTAACACAAACAAGGTCCAATTCGTATCCAGTTATATGGGATCCAACACCTGTGTCGCCTCAGTCAAACTCCACACCAGAACTGAGACATCAGCTACATAAAAAGCCCAGATATGTTCTACAGAGAGAAAGATTATTTGCAACTACCAATCTTACAAAAAGTGGATGTCCCAGCTAATTCTCTCTTGGTTTAGATGTTATCAGGTTATATAGTGCTCTGAAAAACTGACACTATATCAAGGCTAAATATTTAGCCTCAGCATGCCTTGGCATCTTTAATAGAATAGAAACAACCTTTATAGTCCCTCATTAGGGAAATTAAGCTATTAATGATAGGACAGTTAAAAAAGACCGAACAACTATGTCACATTTGGAGGTCTTACCAGGAGAAGGAAGCCTCATCCCTTTAAAAATAATATGGCAGCATGAGTTAAGTTTAAACAGTTTTAACTTATGAAGTCACAATAGTTCTAGACCAATGTAGTTTCGGCAGATTGGACAAAAAAAAAAATAATAGTGTTTTGTCATCATGTACAGCACCACGTTTGGCGAATACAGAACACAGTTTGTCAGTGTAAAACTTCATCCTAACATTCTAGCATGGTGATGGAGGGGTGATTGTCTGGGCTTGTTTTGCAAATGGGGCACCAGACTTTGTAGCAATTGAGTTGAAGTGCAAGCCACAGCTTTTAAGAGTCAAATATATATGGCCTACTATCCAAGAGCTAAAACTTGGCTCAAACTGTGTGTGTGTGTGTGTGTGTGTTTATGTGTGTTTATATATATATATATATATATATATATATATATATATATATATATATATATATATATATATATATATATATACACACACACACACACACATATACACCAGAATGGCTGAATAAAAGAATCCAGATGTTGTAATGGCTTAGTTAAAGTCCAGATCTCAACAGGATTGAGATACTGTTTGAGATAATGTGGCAGTACTGTAGGAAGGCAGTAAAGAAACAAAACTAAAATGAACTGAAGTAGTATTGAGAAGTAGTTTTGACCAAATGCTTGAATTGAAAGAGGGCTTACCTTTGTTTTTTTTTTTTTTTTTGGCCAAGCAGTTATGCGTGTGTCTACTTGTTTGTACTAAAATACTGGAGAGCAAAACCTAAACATATGGGGACCTCATTTCTAGTAGGGGTAAAATTCTGGTCACCAGATGTATAAATGTTTTTTTTTTTTTTTTCATGTCAAGACCTCATTTTAAGGTTAAAGCAGTTTATTTATTTTATTTTCAATGATTAATAATTGGCTTATGGGTTAGCAGTATAATGTCTTTATGACATTCAGCTGTAATGGTTAAGGTTAAGAAAGCAAGCCCACAGGCTATAAAAGATGGACATGTTTTTATGTGTTTATTCCACAAGTAGCCACATAAACACAAATGCAAGGCTTTCCAACAGATTCTTGCTGTGTGCATGGGAACTCTGATGTTGCCCTGCTGTTTTATGTCCCTATTGGAAAAGACTAGCTGTATTAAATTTTTTTCCTTAAACATCTTTGACACATAAGCAATGGTTCAGCATAATGAAAGACTGCTGCTGTTTCATTGCATCATCTGACATCTAAGAAGCTGAAAGCTTTAAACATTTTTCAGATCTAATGTGTTAGCTTTCATTAACTGAATCTGATGTAATATGTGAAGTTTCCTCACATGACTTGATTACTAACAGTTATGTTTGAATGTTTTTTTTTCTATATCTGCTCCCTGAATTTACCTCAATATGACGCATTTCCTCCTATCTGACTGTTAAGCAGATAAAAAAGAAGCTGTTAAGACTCCCTTCACTGTTAAGACGCCTGTTTGGAGATTACCTCAAGCCATGCAGGGGCCATAGCAAACATATAGAAGGTCAGTTTAAGCAACAAGCAAAGCACAATATGTGGTATAAAATGACACTGCACATCATCCTGAACACACCAACTCCATGGGGACACATGGTGATGGCAACATCAAGCTGTGGGGATGCTTTTCAATAGCAACAGAATGAAAACTGGTGGGAGTTTATGATAAGTTGGATAGATACAAATCCAAGGCAATACTGAAAGAAAACGTCTTAGAGTCTACAAAAGACTTGAAATTGGCTGCAGAGGTTCATCTTTCAGTCAGACAGTGACACTAAACATACAGTCAGATCTACAATCAAATGGTTTAGATCAAAGTAGGTGTACTTATGATACTGTTGCTTAATATTGCAATGACATTACAAATTAAAATTAACACACATTTTACTGCCTTTTTTCTTTTTTCTTCTTCACAATTTTCTCACCACTCTTTGCGAGTTAGGATCTCAGCCATTAAAAATATACATAAAATGAGGGAGGGAAGTGAAAGTCCATCCAACATATCAAATATATTATTAACAAGAAGAATTTGCATGCAAGGCATTTTAAAATCCATTAGTTGTAAGTATTGTATTGTATCCTATCTTAATAGGATACTTAGTCTTTTGCAATATTATACACATTTGTATCACAATAATGACTGCTCTCCATTCAATCAGAAGGAGCTGGAGCTGTTTTGCTAAGAAGAATCCACAAAATATTTCGTCTCTAGATGTGCGAAGCTGGAAGAGACATACCCCAAAAGATCTTGCTAGTCTTATTTAAACCATGGGAACAGTCTCTATCTAAAACTTTCCATAACTTACTGCTGCTTTACTCTTGTTTTTGTCAGGCTTTATAATAGTGCAGAAGAGAGCTCCTTTAGAACCACACTGAATTTCTCTGCAGCAGTGAGTCATTTCAGTAACCCCTGACATTCACAACCTTCATTTCACTCCTGAGGAGGGTGAAGAACTGAACTCCAACTGTGTGAAAATGTTTTTCTGAGCCCATAGCAGTGTGAGAAAGATGCCGTTTTAGTTCTTTGTGATAACGCAAGTACATTTTTGTCTTCCAACAGCAAAAACCTAGATTTAGTGTCATTGAACACACAAATAAACTCAAGCAATGATTCTTGCAGGCCATTAGGAGGACACCATGAGATGATTTTACATAGCTATATCAGCAACATAGTTTAATAGCTGAAAGCTGCAGAATCAACCTCCACCTGTATTTGACCTTGTTACATAGGCACCGTTTAAACAAATACTCTTGGGAGGAGGCCCAAAGTAGCTGTCTGAAAGGAAGCAGACACATTCCTAATATTGTCTAAATAAACTCAGCTTGGCACAAACAATTAAAATCACTGCACTTTTATAGAAAAAAAAGGCAACATCTTGACAGCTCGTCTTTAGATCAGTTAAGTTAAATTGCAGCAACCTCCCTTTTTAATGCAGCTTGTCTAGACTAAGGTCCAGATTTAGCTTCCTTTTTAAATTCTGTTTTCATATTTCACTGCTTTACCATAACAAACTATGCGAAAACCAGCTTGAGGCTACAGAAAAATGAAAATGAAAACACCCTTTTTCACACACAAGGAAATGTGCCCAATCAAAACTACCCCTGAGAATACCAAGGTCACACTGGGCGTATGATTATTTGAGTACAAAAAATGGTAATGATTTAAAACGTGCAGGAAGGTTTTTTATTTTTTTCCTAAATGTCATATATTTACACAAGAAATGTGTTCAAAGCCACTTGCCAAATGTGGAGCCTGTGGATGAAATGACCAGACTGTACATCATACAATGCAGTAATCTCAGAGTCCCATATTAGTCTCCATGCAAGTATTACACATGGGTGTAATACTTGTACCATGTGTGTACATGGGTGTACACACACCTGCTAAAGCAATCCAAGCTTCAGCTGGAGTAGGGGCTATTTAGAGACAGTAAGGATTTTACTTTTGTTCATTGCATTAGTTTAAACAATATGCCTGTTTTTTCTAAGGAAAAATCAATTCACCATAGTAACGGTGGTGCGTGGTATAGAGGTAGAGCGGCCACCCCATATACAGAGGCCAATAGTCCTTGACGCAGCCATCCAGGGTTCGATTCCCGACTCTGGAACCTTTGCTCCATGTCTTCCTCCCTTCCCTCTCTACTGATTTCCTATCTGATCTGCTGCAAATAAAGGCCACTCATGCCAGTATACACTTAAAAAAAATCATCATGGTAGCAAAGACTCATAACAAATAAGAGAGATGAGAGAATTTGAAGAAATTTCTAATTCCCACAGCTTTTACAGTCAAGTAAAATTTCTGTTAAAATACACTTACAGACGAATTTTAATTTACTCTAAAAGTGCTACCACTTTGTGTTCTTAATGGAAATTTAAATTGGCGTATTCCAGGCTGGCTAATAGCCTACCTAATTATCCAACTACATTTTGCTTTAAGTTCACCACTGTTGATTATATATTTTTGTTTAAATCTAAGTACCATAAATAAAAATAGCTATAAATGTTATAAATAACATTATAACAATTAGTTTTCTACTAAACAGTATTACAGTTTTATTAAATAAACTTTGATTAGAAAGAAAGTGAATGGTTAAAAAAAATAGAAAATATATTAAATGTACTTAGTGATTTTCTCTTATGTCAATAAAAATGGATATAAATGAAAAAAAAGATAGCTCATCAACACACTATTCAAGAGTGAATAAGCCACTTATCAAAAAATATCTATGCAACCATTTTTAGCAATGAATAAGAATAAACTATATCAAATTGCAATATGGTTAGCAAGAAATAGTTTTTCTTTGACCCTTTTAATGACAGCAACCCATCAAGAGCAAAAGCTATCAAGGAGATAGCATCTCCTTACTTGTACTGCTGGTGGTCCTTGGTGCTGCGAGTCTTCGCCATGAAGCGTTCAGCCAGTTTTTCCAGGTTTCTGGAGTATTCCATCTCAATTTCTGCTTTCTTTCTAAAGAAGTCCTGAAGGTCCTGCAGCAGCTGCACCCGCATTTCCGTTTGTTGGTCGAGGCATTTCTGCTGCTCCACCAGCTGGGTCCTAATCTCTGAAAACATGCAAAGGTGAGGAATAAATGAGGAACAGGATAAGAAGAAAATCTAAGGTAAGCATAAAGATGAGAATTTGACATTTTCAATTGCCCAAAGTAGATCTTAACTTGTCATAAATGTAACCGTGTAAAAAGTACACACTTCTAATAGTTTGAATTTCTCAAAACAATTATTAAGCTTTGCAATTCAGCTTAATAAAACATCACTGATACATCTGTCTGCGTCAGCATTGAGGATGAGGAAACATAATCTGCATTCCTAGTAATTTACACACAGTTGTTATACATGGAAGTATGACTGAATGATAATAGCCTGCTTTGACCCAATAAGTTATGAGTCTCTGTAATGCAATTAAAGAGGCTAGCAGGGTTGACAAAACTAGTCCCATGTGTTTCATTAAACTTAGGACTCCTGCAACAAATGCAGTCTGTTTCTCTTGTTTCTCATCATGAGAAGTTTAAAAAGCTACAAATGCTAATGTTTTTGTAGCTTTCACATACACCAGTGGTGTCCAAAGTCAGTCCTCAAGAGCTAGTATCCTGCATGTTGTAGTTCTTTCCCATCACACCTTAATCAAATGATGGTTCATTAGCAGGCTTCTGCAGAACTTTGAAATGCTGAGGGAGATAGATGGACCACTTGAATCAGCTGTGTTAGAGCAGAGACACATCTAAAACTGGAAGTACACCAGCCCTTGAAAACTGGAGCTGGACACCCAGGACATAGTAGATGCATGCACTGTATCCACTTTAAAAAAAAGGGACAGGTCACACCTCAACAGGCTCCATGTGCATGAAAAGTACCATCTAACTTTTCTAGGGAATCATGCCAACAGTTTTCCTGTTCAACAGGTAAACTGGGATCCAACAGACACACACATTATTTCCTCTGCATGCTCCATCCTGCCCAGGCCTAGTATAATTGATTTCTCCAAAAGGAAAACAGTCTCACTCAGTTTGCTTTTGCAGTGAAAACAGATTAATGAGGTAATTTAGAGTCAAGTGGTAACTGATGGGAGCAGGTAATTCTTCATTTTACAAGTGGGCCAAAAGATTGCAGCATGTCAACAAAAAGTAAGGAACATTTTATTTTTTAAAATCACTATACTTGATGCAATTATAAACATAAGTAAGTAATTTTATTCGGATAATGATGCAAAAACAGTAATACAGTACAAAAATACTAAAGATTTCAGGGCACAGCCTAAAGAACATTATATCTCCTCAATTATAGTTTGCCACATCATACACATAACCAATAATACCAAAAGATCAAATACCTAAAAGATGATTGTAGAGTGAGAACCTCAACACTTAACACACGTTGGTCTAAAGTCCTATCAAAAAGAAACTAACGAGTTATGATCTAAGGCTTTTTAAAGCCAAAAAAGATAGAAAACTGTCCTCCTGTGAAAAATCAAGCTTGAGAATGCTGCAACTTTGCCATCAAATTACTTATAAGAGGGAACTCTCAACACATAGACGAGACAAGATGAGAATGAGCTCCACACTACAGACCTTATTGAGCATCAATCTCCTTCAGTCAGACCATTAATGTCAATAACAGTAACACTTCAGCTAACATGAGCCTCAAATGGAAAAACTATAGGACCATTTTTAGGTCTCTACAAATACAGAGAGAGAAATTGTGTTCAGTGAATAAAGTCACTTAAAATAAAGTAAAGCAAATACATACAAGCATTGGAGAAAGGGACATAAGACAAGATGTTAAGTTTTCTAGAAGTAAAATTAGGACAGAGAAGTCTTGAGATTACGTCACTTAACTGGATTGGTGAATGCTCTCCTGAGTGGCAGAACATTCAACATGGCTCCAAAAAATAAAGAATAAAAATACTGTACAGTAAGAGCAAAATATCAACATAAGTACTGTGTAGTTATAAAAAAAAATACTCAATTCCAGAGGAATTTGCAAATAATTTGGTTAATTAAACAATGTACAAGATGTGCATGTCTCTGCATTAAAAAGTGACAATAAAAAAATGGTAAAGTTGTACAGATACTAGCATGGGTATAAACATATTGATTTTGTTGGGAGCAATGATGGTTCTAGAGTATAACAGTTGCTGGAAGGAAGGATCTCCTATAACGCTCCTTAGTGCACCTAGGATGCAGCAGTCTGTTACTGAAGGAGCACTCTAGCTCAGCAACTTAAGCTAATAAAAAAAATATATGAAAGAGAAAATGCTAGCAAAAACAATTCAGTTCCTGTTTTAATAAGGAAACATTTTATTGCTTAAAATTCAACACAATTCAAACATCACTTTTAGTTTCAAGTTTGAAGTATGAAAAAAGTTTTTCTTAAAGTGTAAAAACATATGAGAAATAAAACATTTCACATAAACTTTATGTAATCACTGCTTTTTATATTACACTTAACTTTCAGTCTGAAGTATGAAGTATGACAAAAAATTTTTATAAAACAGATATTTCTAATCTACTTTTCATTTTTTTCACGTCATTATACTTCTTGATCAGCAAGTACATGCTATGTTATCCAAAATATATTTCCTAGTAAATGTATACCATGCCAGATTCTGTACCAACAATCACAGATAAAAGTCAGTCTTTTCCAAAGGGAACAAAAATGTCACCTGTTAGCAGCCACGAACAAGCTTGACGCATGTAGTGGATGTTTCCTGCTGAGATGTACAAGGACGTAGCAAGGATGTGCTATTGTGAAAACGCCAATTTAGTTTTGCAGTACACGCACTGAGCTGTGTAATCTTTAATTGAAAGTGATACCACACTTTTGACACTTTTTGTCTCTCTTGGTAGCACTCTTTCTGTACCTCGTCATCAACCCCCATAGCTGCTCATAGCACTTGGCATTAGTCAACAGCTTACTGGTGGAAATGAGAGCTTTGTGCAACACAAATAATCATCCAACTGGAACACAGTGAGCTAAATAGTAAAACTTAATTCAAAAACTGAGGTCCTCGAATCATTCAATGAATTGTTACAGTCCAAGTCATGCACTTAGCTTGACTGATCGTGGGAAAAAAAAAATCTAAATTATGATCATTAACAGTTGAACGAGAGAAATGCCAACGTCCTTCCCTTGTTTGACTGGTCTGATTCGGGGACTACATTGCTTTCCCTTTATCTGTAAGACTGCCTGCAATAAGTTAGATCTCCTGGTTGGTAACACTAGTAGGTGTGTGAGTGTGATTTGAGAGGTTCAAATGTATGTGCACTTGGACTTGTGATCCTGCTGTAATAGTCGAAGAGAAAGCGGAAAATGAAAATAAAGTTGCATGGCACAGATACAAAGAAGATTAGTGGATCATTTGACACAATTACACTCATGACTGAACAGAAAACTCATTAAATCACTCATTTTCCAACTCAAACATTGCCAGTGGGAGGTGTAACTGGCATATCAGTAAATTAAGGCTAGAAGGAAACCACCTATCATGGGAAAATATAAGTCTGGCTTTGTCAACAACACAATGTACTTTGCAAATGATGTTTTATTTCTAAACTATCCAAGCCTATGACCACAATAAAAAAAGATTTCCTCATTGCTGGTCTTTCATCAGCATTTGGCTGATGTTTGCTTACTGAAAATGTCTGCTTTTAAAAACTGTTTTCCATATGCTGACAACCAACATGGAAAAAAGGGAAATATTTTGTCCTTTATAATTACTTGGATTTATAAAATTTTAAAGTGATTTGCAAAAGACTTGCACAACATCTTACATTTTATAGCTTTTTCTGTCAGTTTCAATCATAAAACAGTTGTTCATGTCTAATTTTACAACTAAAACATAAATTGGCATTTATAAGCCATAATCAAAAGTCCAGTAAAAAATACTAACCTTTTGATGAGGAAAATCAAGCAAGACCCACAGATGCAAAACTGCACAAGGAAAAATGTTATACATGACAGAATAAAGGTGATGTTCAGAATCTTGTGGTAATGTTAAGGATAACCTCATCAAGACCCATGATAAATGGTTTAGCTAATAGTTTAGCCAGCTCTTTATAGAAGTCTGAAACAGATTGGAAAATAAATGTTATTGTTAAACTAATAAGAATAAGCTCTGTCCTGACTAGCAGAGGGAGAGGTGCACTTCATCCTTTAACAAATCCAAAAAATATAAACAAAAACCTCTGTTCATACTGACAAGCAATTTTCCCCCAAAAAAGTTCCAAAACTTATATCATATTTATCCATCTCATTGTAAGCATGAACTGAAATTATGATCTGTCAGGTTCATGAGAGAGAAAGAGAGTGTGAGAGTGAGTGAGTGAGACAAAGAGAGAGGGGGGGAGCGATAGAAGGGGGAGAGAGAGAGACAGAGAGAGAGACAGAGAGAGAGAGAGAGAGAGAGAGAGAGAGAGAGAGAGAGAGAGAGAAAGAAAATAATTTAATCCCATGGGCAAATATCTGAAATGAAACTTTGAGCCCTGTTGAGCATCTTCTTTTGACCACAGTGAGGCTATATGTGAGCCCCATGCAAAGTGCAATGTCAGGTTTCTGGCAGGTTTCTTACAAATCAAACAGTGAACTGAGTCTGACACATTGGCCCTTTAATGCATTTAAAAATCTAACCACAATACGATTTTCCAAACCTAAAAGAATCTGTCCTTGTATGTTTTCCTTGGTGCATTCCTGCCATTCTGAGATAGAATGTATGGTAAACACATGTGGAGGCCACAATATTGTAGGGGTTTATGGGAGGACATCCAAGTGCACTGCATTCCCCTTCTTTGCTCTGAAACAAACAATCTTCAAAACAGCAATGTATTGTTTTATAGTCACATTCACACATTGGCAGAACAGAATTAAAGTAGTCTAAAAACATTTCAACAACAAATCCAGCTTAGTTAAAAAACATGGAGTCAATGAGAGTGCAATATGCATACTTTTTGATAGTCATTTTTGTTAAAAGTTTTTTTTCTATTGGATATTGTGTCCAAGAACTCCAGGAGAGGATCCACTTCCAACAAGACCATTGACGGAAAAAACAAAATCCACAAAGTTGCAGCTCAGATTTGCCAGACAGGTCCATCTATTGTCACTGAAAGTGCTTCGTAAGCAGGATGGGTACTGACCCATTGTGTCAGTCCTCTGGGCAAAAAGCCACACCACTGTAAAAACAACTCGTGTGATGTCAGAGAGTAACAAATAACTTTTGGTTATCCCTTGAACCCAAATATATTTAACTGCTACATGCAGCAATGCATTCATCTAAAGCAGCAGTTACTGACCTCTTGGGGGGAGGGGGAGATGCAAAAAAAGAATTGATTGGTAAGAAGAGACAGAAT